>JBAJFG010000063.1:0-673468 GCA_037903475.1 Ancylostoma caninum
AAACAGTTGATGCGGTAGTTCTGCTAGCAAAAAGTCACAGATTCGCAATCGCAATAACAAAAATTTCGTGGCATTCGTATTCCCAAGCTTCGTTGTATGTTAATTTTGTGAAATTAGAAACATACTCTGGATGCTTGTACATATTTATCTTGATACACTTGGTATGTTAGGCTTTGAGGGGGGGGGGGTTGGCTTTGCGCCAAAATATTAAATATGGTTGGCTTTGCGCCAAAATATTAAATATAAGTGGATATAAATACTAAATATTATTGTCCTACATGTTGTTTTGCATCCTTTTTGTTGGAATTTCTTCACTCAGCGTGGGAATACCATGCATAAATGAATAAAGTTAAATGTCCATGTTTGCTGTGTTCCTGTTTTTTCCACCTATTCTGCTGTTATTGACTGATCTGGCAATCTCCTTGGTATGTAAATAGATGATGATTCTTTGCTCAAAAGTTAAGGTCGATGGAAGTTTTTCCTTTGGTGCTCGGATAACCAATTTTCTAAGGATTTAGCAATAAATACTGAATGATAACGGAGCGGAGTGTGGCCCACAACCAGTTGAAAATTGCAATTCTTTATCTGTGATGCACATTTCCAGCATATTAAGAGATACAATTTCAAACACATTGAAAAGCAAATCCAAACCAGAATTGGATGCAAAACTTTTTACTCTAACTTTTGTCGAAGTTCAGACTTAGTGCTTCCACAACACAGCACGTTGTTGAAAAAGAGAGGATGTTGAAATTTCTACGAAAAAAAAAAACATGTGAGTCAGCAGAGGCATTGTGTAACGATCCGGAATTGGAAGAGAAAGAAAAAAAAAAGAAGAAGAGAGGAACGTTTATCGAGGCCGAGTTCTATGACTGAAGCAACGTAATCTGCACAATAGAAAGTGAGATGTGTTTTTCCTCCCCTTTCCTCTTGAAGTATATGAAAATATGATAGGGACAAGATTAAAGGACCTGTTGCTGCTACCGATTTTTTCTATTACTCTGCTTACATAACGTCGCTACTCACCTTCACCCACGGGAATAGTTCAGGCTTGGAACATTCATTTATTACTCATACAGTTCAACACTTCATATGGCGCCCTTCCAATCGAATCTTTCGTTTTTTAAACTAGATTATATTAACGTAAACATTAATTTTATTCAGTGATAAAAACTCAAAAACGGTAGATACGTCGCTAGAAGAATAGGATACTGAAAGAGATGAGTAATCCTGAATTTCTGGAAGAATTAGGTTGTCTCTGCAGCGGTTACGTGGAAGGAGAAGACTTATTCACCGAAATAATCTCCATAAATACGTCACTGATTCTTCGCCGGCCAACGCAGCGGCTTCTCGCCCGTACCGCTGCGAATTCCATTTGTTTTTCGTGGGGCGTGCATGGCGCCGAAATGCTTATCTGATATTGAAACACATCGTAAGCCGTTTCCAAATGTCAGGATCGCTATCAGCGACTGCATTTTTGATGACATAAACGCTGTCGCGTATAATTACTTGCAAGCACCGATAGAATGTCAAATATTTAATAATGTATTATTTAAAACACGGGTGCTGAACAATATATACTCCTCTGATCTGAATGTTTATGTGGTGAATTTGGTATTTTAAATGGACAAGAATATTTGTAAGCAAAAAAAACCTGATACGTTCTTACCCTTTTTGTGTTTAGAATGTGAGCATTACACGGCTTGGCCAAGGTTGTTTCCCGAAAATGAGAAAGTGGAAATGCAATTTTTTCTAAGGCTTAGTCTGAGCAAACACTGTTAGAGTAGTTGCTCCAAGTCCAAGAGAATGAAGTTGGAAAAAGTGGACGAGGATTACCCCTGGCATTGAATTAATTGCGTTCATATCGAGTGAAAACAATTTTTTGCAACTTCTTCTGTATTGGCCAGTTTTCAGCAAGGCAGAAGATAAACTTGTAATGAAACAGAAGCAGAGCATCGTCCTTAAAGTTTCTTGCTTCAATGAAAATGAGAACACAACGCCTTAAAAAATTTCTCATTCCATTTAAAGAAGCCATTAGTCTAGATATGCGCACAGCTTTATTGTTTAATATCTTGTTTGTTTATTAATTAATATATTTGAGCAAGCATGATAAACAGCCATGATACATGGGTAAAATTTCTTCATCCGAATTGAGCCTAGAAATTATAATATTTATTATGAGCTATTAGTCAGTTGAGTATGGCGATCGCATTCCACTTCCTGTGGAAGAATGAGCAGTGCGAAAGAATATGCAAAATCTCGCCTCAAACTTTTCCATTCATAGTTTTCACTGTACCATATGCTAGGGTGTCTCATCCAATCACAGGCCCGCTAAGCTACTCCCACATTTTCCATACTGCTCTGCCCATAAACTGTATTAGTGTTTGTATCTGTCATAGCTCGAAAAACCATTTATATATTTCCTCCTATGAAAAACTCAGAAATAAGTATCCAGGAGCGTATGTTCCAGAATTTTTTCATAATGAGCAAGTGTGCTCAATAAACCTTGGAATAAACCTGTGTTTTTTTCTCTCCAGAAATACGTTACACATGTGTCTCGCAGGCCACCCACGATTAGTGTTTTCGAAAGCTTTGATTCCTCAATTCAAAGAGGTACTGTGTGACTAAGGTGCTCATGCAGTAGGTCATAGTGATTTTTCTTACCTTTTCTAGCTATTTCTGTGTCAGTGTGTCGTTATGGCATGGTTGAGGAAATGATTTTATATCATAATTAGAAAGGAATCGATTATTCTATTGTGGTAGCAAATGCTTGAACAAATCCATGAAAGTAATTGAATCTACATTGAGGGCGTAATTACAAAGTAAAAATAAAGCGGAAAATTCTGACTGAGCATCAGCATTTCCTTTGCACATGTTTATTTGTCCAACTAGCTTTCGCTGATACCTATTCCATCACAGGGGTATTTATTAGTTCCCTTACGCATGAATTGCATTTCTTAATTATACTAAATCGTTATAATCGTTTTATAAGCTGTTAGGATGACGTTCGTGATGCTGATTTGATGGCGAACGTTATACCGGAAAAGGAGGTGTGACCAAGTTCTGCGATTGGCTGCATCTGTGCCAGTGGAGAATTTCAGAGCTCCGCCCCGTCCCTGCTTGACGCTCCACACTCTGAACATGGAATCCAAGACTGCTTTTGATGTTGTACTAAAGAAAATGTATAAGTAAATGTAATTATCACCGCTTTCATGACATTAATACTCTCTTACCAACCTTCACGTGAACGTAACCGTGTAACCCTTGCCGCAAGGTAAATACAAAGATAGAGCATAGTCACTTCAATGAAAGTCTGCGCCAATGAACATTCAAGTTATCTGACACATCTCGGAACTATACTGACTATCCTGAGTTGGGAACCCGAGACCGCATGCATAATTGGGGTTACCCAGGGTAGATGTGCTAATACTCCCCAAATGACCCATCGCTAACACTGGCGTCTGTGAATCTACCCTAGGTAGGCTCAATGATGCATCCAGCTACTGATTAACTACTATCATGATTAGGCAAAAAAAACTCATTCTAGCTCATTTTTTTCCAAATTTTTAATAGTGTTTTTAAAAATTTTTGTAAGATTCAGTGTGTAATTCACTTCGGCAGATTCTCTTCCTGAAGAATCCCTCTATCAGCGTCCTTTTTTGACGAACAACCAGTTTTGCACAGCTGTCAAAATATTGCAAGTGAAGCAAAACAGTCAAACACTGGGCTTGAAATCGGAAGTGAAAACGTTCAGGATACAAGGCTCCTTTTCGCTTTTCTTCTACTTCCCGCCCTTCCAAACGTGCTCCTCTCTGGTATCTATTATTGGGCTGGTGCAAAAGTGATCGAAGTTTTTCTTGGTGCTCATGTTTCGCCTTCTGAGCTTGTAGCTTTGCAGGTTCTTTCTTTACAAAAATAGTCTCCAAAAACTAGGAATCTCCAATATTGGGTTTAGTTAGAGGTCCCAGACCATCATTAATCTTTTTTTACACTGAGTCAAAGCAGCTACTAACTTCTTAACGCAGCGGAAATTGAGCATGTAAACTATTGTGCCTCTGCTCTGCCATTCTGGTAAAGAAAATGAATCTTCAAAAAAAAATATCCAAGCAACTAATAAATTTTGATAACATGGCAAGTTAATGCCCGTGGAAAACGGCTGGCCGTTTTGCATACAAAAAATGAGTGGTTTTTTCTCTTGAATTCCATTTTTTTATCGCAAATTCTCTGCGATTCATAACTCTTCTTGTGGATCTGAAAGGTAGGAAAGGTAGGAAGGGTATGAATTTTTCATAATCATTCACTGGTCGCTATTTGTGAAGATTGACCCTGATTAACTAGTACCATATACGTAGTATTAGTATCAACAAAGCAGCAAAATGTCCACCACTTCATAGAACTCTGTTCGCCGTAAAGTATTATAATGATTGGGTGGATTCAGTTTTTCAAATATAACAGAGCCCAGCTGGGGATAAAATGTATAATAAATAGGTACTTTAGGATTAATGCTAAGCCGAATGATGCACAAATCCGTGCGCAAGTCGCGCATTGGCCCATTTTTGGTCGAATTTGAACGTGTAATTCTTGATACTCTTGTATCAGCTGTCATTCTTATGCATCCCGCCTTCATATTTCATCTCTTCCTACCTGAAGAGCTAGCGTACGTTGCTGGCTCAAACAGTACAACGACATATAATGCATAGATTTATTGATAAATCTAACTTGTAAACTCAACTGATAATATTGACCGGGCGGCCGGACTAAGGAAATGTGACGACAGCGAACGCGGAACGGGGATAACGATACGCTAGCTGAGGCAGCAATCAGTTAGCGCATCGAGTCCGACTCCTCATACGTGAGAGGATTGCCAGGGCACATAAATGTCCGCGAACAATGAGGGGGGTGAGGAAAATAGGTGGGCGAGTGGAGTTTGAACTACGAACACATGACGATGATAGTGAACAGGGAAGCATTACGGTGCTTGCTGGCAGTCACAGGAGGCGTTTGTGCGTTAATAGTTTATACAAAGGACGAAAATAAAAAAAACTACACCGAAAGAAGCATAGGGTAATTCGCAGTGTTGTTTTGACACACACACAAATATATATTGATTATATTGATTGAATAATAGCTACGAAGCATTGGCATTGAGCAGAACACGGCATTTATGGCATAGAGGCACTGGATGAGCTAGTTCAGAATTGTGACGAGCGATGAATGACACTGGCTCGTTCCTGAAACGAAGAGAATAAGTTATTCTCGCTTTATCCAGTCCATTTTGTCCACCAATAGCGACGCGAGATTCAGCCCACTGTGATTGGTCAGTGCGCTCCATCCCTCTCACGCTATTGGCCAGCATAAAGCGGTCGCGTTCTCACTTGGTTTTCGTCATTGTAGAGGTAGGTATGAACATCGCCTCCGGTTGCAAACGAATCCTCAGCCTCAAAGACTAATGAATGTGGTGGAGCGTAGACACCCTTTCCTCGGGCGTAGACCTAAATCGAAGAGAATATACTAATTTCACGAAAAAAAAAAACTGTACTGGATATCTCTAATTAGTCATAGACTTACCGTAACCTTCGACTTGGGTGTCAGGACAAATCCTCGTGGGAAGTTGAAGCTTACGTCACGGCCTCCACCAAAGCTACGCAATCTCCACTCGCCGATCATTTCGTCATGTGAAACAGAAGTGTTCTCGATGGTGATTGAAGAGCCATCAGAAGCAACATCCTGGAATCAGAGTGAATGGAAAAATTGAAGCCAGGATGTCTTAACTATAGAGTAAAGACATTTTACGTATGGAATTATGTAGAGCTGATTTTACTGGTTAACGCCCTAGAGAGACGGGAAATTCTCTGCTATTGTGGCTCAGTACTTTGTTATGTGTTTGGGTTGCCTGTTTTTGGGAAATTGATAGAATTTCCTGAGAAAATCTCTTGTTTTCGTTTCTGTTGAATATAAAGATGGAGACAAGCAGAATGCTGATTTGGGAATTGGGATTTTCTTCCTTCCCCCCAATACTAAGGGAAATAAATTAGCAAAAAAAATGAAGTAATTTCCTATCCCAATCACTTAAATCCAAGAAATACCAGTCTTACTGGGAGACAGGATTCCACGACTTTCACCTCTCACTGTCACAGCCCTGATGAATATCCAGGAATTTAACTAGATTCCAGGAACGACCATGTTAAACTGATTGTTAATAATCAGTTCCATTTTGTATTTCCAGTGGTTTTTTTTTGTTTCCTACAACTTTTTTCCTTATTATCCCCTTATTTTTTTACTCATTCCTTTTTCACTGATCTTTAGCGTGTCACAAACTCACAAGGATTGAGACATTTCCCTGGGCGAATCTCTGTCCTTCCATTCGGTTTGCTGCTGTCACGCGACGCATAGCACTAGAGCGTACATGCACGCCTGAAACAGGTAGGCCTTCGCAAGTATCCAGGAGGAAATCCAACAAAAAGGCTGCGTAATAATTACTTGATTGCGCTCCACTATCGAAAGAATGGCTTGCAGTCGAGATAACTCTTCCGTGTGTCCTGTTCTCCTCACCCTCCAGTAATTGGCGATATTTGCTGATCTCGGCATCGAGATTCTTAAAATTAACCGATTACTCAATGACTGAACAGTAAACTTCCAGTAAATCCGCAGTTTACTTACAACTTTCTCAACGATGAGCTTCTCCAATTCCACAGTAATGGCTTGGCATTGTGCACGAACCGCACGAATTTCGTCGTCTTTCTCACTGAGATGAGCCATGGTGACTCGGCTTTCATCATCGATCTGGTAGTTGAGATCCTGGATGAGTTTCTCGAGGATGTGGTTCTGAAAACGCAGTATAGAGATGGGTTTCACAACGACTGAGCAAATCCAGGAAACGTGGACTCACACGTCCTTCGAGGTTAGCCAAATTGGTGCGCATCTCAGTAAGCTGGGCTCGTAGTTGTTTCACCTTCTCCTGAAACAGAGCAGATTTAGGAAGATCCGGAAATCAGATGGGTTTTTGCTGGATTCACCTTAGTGTTACTGGCATCCGCTGCATGACGGCTACTCGTGCGGATTTCAATAACTTGTTTGCTGTACCAAGACTCCATTTCACTACGGAATTTCGATGTGTCCTGAAAATTTTCATTATAAATGGTGTTTCCTGGAAGCACTTTTACAAGGATTCGGATAAGAACCAACCTCATCGTAGAGTTTACGAATTTCAGCGATCGCCTCCAATAGTCCCTGCCTGAAGATTGCACGGTTCTCTTCAGTTGTATCTTGATATTTGTACTTATCCAATTTCTGGAAATATTTTCTTGAGTTATGGGGCGAATTTCGCTCCAGGAACAGGTGAAATCCTTCAATTTGACTCACAACATTGTTACTGCTAGCGATAAGTTTGCATTCTTCGATAAGTGCTTGAGCCTGGTGCTCATAGTTCATTCTTTGCAGAGATTCCTTCTCGAGCAGCTAAAAAGTAACAAATTTAGCGGAGTTCCGAAAACGTGCTGGATGACGGCGCGTCAACTCACTTGACGTTGAGCGGCAAGATCTGAACTGAGCTTGAGGTTTTCAGCGCGGATACGCTTACATTCCTCATCAATCACTGCATTTCGTCTTTTTGTCATACAGATCTACAAGAATATGCATTTTATTTCTCAGAATCCACAATAACACAGTAACTCCTCAGTGATTATCCTCCCTTACTTGTGCTTGCAGATCGCAAAGCTTCACAATCAGATCGTCCTCATTGCCAAGGTTGCGTGCTTTCACAGCAGCATCGTATCTGAAATTTGGGTTTAACGCTAATCACAGCAAAAAATTTCCGGAGTTTCAGGAATGGTAAGTCCGCACCTGGATCGAATATCGGTTAAATCTGCTGTAAGACCACGAACTTCCTTCTCCATGTTTCCATAGTCTCTCTTAGCATCGGCGATGATGGATTGTGATTGCTGGAAATAATCCAAGGATACGTTTCATCCTCTGGATTTTTACTTATTTCCTGGTTCTAGGCAGTTAAGTCGTCATGGACGCAGTGTTTGACATTTCGCCAACATGCAGAACCATGCGCACTTCAGTTCTACGTAGCTTATGCCCAAATAGAACTACCTGGAGGTTTGGATAAATAACGCCCCCTTCTCTCTTGCAGAAACATCCGAGCTGAGGCCAAAAATCAAAAATCGAAGTTTGAAAACCTACCGAAATCTCCTTCTCGTACATCATGCGGATTCCAGGAGCATGCTTGCCCTTTGTCAACCTTTCCAGGTCATGGTTGAGTTTTCGATTTTGTGCCTCCAGGAATCGAACCTAGGATGGGCGAGGTTATTTTGAGGTTCACAATAATCATGCTCCTTTGCAAGTCGTTTTGACCTGTTCGATATAAGCCGCCAGCCGATCGTTGAGTCCTCGCATCTCCCTCTTCTCCCTCTCGCGGATTTCTCGGATTTCTCCAGCGGTTACGCTGCTGCCGGCTGAAACACAAATAACTCGAGCGATTTAATGACTTAATGAGTATAATCGGCTATTGAATAATGAAAATGAACTTACAGATGAAATCGCCTGTACCGGTGTGCGCCATTCTGGAAAAATTACTGTACTGTCTAGTTGAGCAAAAAAATGAACATAAAAAAAACGTGGATGACAGCCAGAGAACTCCAGTAGAAGTGCTTTTTTTTCATAAATCGTAAAAAAATTGGCGCCAACAGTGACATGAGGAAAAAAGCTGCAGGATTGCACTTAGTGCTTGTGCAATCCTCAGTGGTGGAAAAGGTGCTCCGTTTACACATGCTATGAACACGAACTTTCGTTTTCATTATGGTAGCTACAATGTTTCACTGGTCCAATAACGGTCGTTGTTCAGCTATTACAGTAATTTTGTGGTCCAAAGCAGGCCAGAATCTGGATGCTGCATCCGAAAAGATTTCAAAGGAACATTCGTTATCGAACAACGCGCTGAAATCGCAAAATCTGATCCAAAACATAGTGAAGAGTTTCAAACAGTCCATTGGATTTATGATCCCGAGTGAATTAGAAACGAAGAACGAAAAACCGCTATTTCTCTTCCAGAAATTCGCCAAATCCCAGAGCGTTTCTATACTACGTTGGTATGTCTAAACGCCTATTACTCGCTCTATTTGTTCAGCGGTGTTTACAGTAATGAAGTGATATTTTCCTGTCATCAAAGCGACTCTCTATGTACACAAACGCTTATTTGGAGGAGGCATTGAGAAAAAAGATCCGACGAAATCCAGCAAAACCCGAAAAAATTACTGGAAGCAACGACAAAAGGGGAGTTGTTCACTTTTGGACATAGGTATTTTTGACATCTAGATCTTCGACTACGGTAATTTTTGAGGTAGGTCGCAAATGCAGAACATTTGATCTTGCTTATTTTGATGACTTGTGCTAATATGAGAACTTTGTGATCTTTTGTGATCTAGAGCAGAGACCACCCAAGAAGCCATATGCGAGGATCTTGAACACAACCGGGATTCTGAGGTAATCGCTCGGTATTTTTGCGACGGCTTAAAAAAATTCAACAAAACTCTGGAAAAAGTTGAAGAAAACAAGTACGAGAGTCTGTGAATCAGCAAACACAAAGAGTAGTATTGCTGAAGAAATGAATGGAAAGTGGGAATGTTATCAGAGAGCAAACATGCATTGGAGATAGCGCCACAGCCACATCGCCCTACACGACGGCACCGATAGCAAGCAGCAAACGGTGGTGGCGTCGGCGGCGCGAGTTCATCAGCGGTTCGGACGACTGTATTCAATTGAAGCGCACACATCGCATGGATAGCAGCCGAATCCATTTGGATTTTTGTTTGCAAAATTGATTCGACATACAGCCGACTATGGAGTGATGTTGTATGTACTCGCAGTAGTGTAAGCAGCGTCGGTCGAAAGCGATGCCTGGCTCCGATGCCCACACGACTATCGCGCTGTTCAAATGCGCCATTTTTATGCAAATCACACGCTGAACTAGTATGCTACTTTGATCCGATCAACGAAAAATCTCGGCTTAACGCGCCGCAGACGCCTGCGACAAACCGCCGAGTCAAACCAAGCTCGACGGAATTCGAGCGAATCAAAGTTCAGTCGGATACAATGTCTCTGGGGAAATACATAAAATATTCACTTCCGACTTCATAGCCCCAAAAAATATGCGGCTAAACTGCAACTACAGTATTCTCTGAACAATGGGGAGAAAACAGCTGATTCACATTGTTTGAAAAAAAAAACATTCGAAACAGCTGGTAGGGAGAAGCTCATGTGATTGGCTGCGAGAAACTTTCTGCCATTCAACAAAGCCAAACTAACGTTTCAAAGCCAATTTAGTAAATATATGAAATATCCGTGGTGGGCAAAATTGTGATATGCCACACCGTGATTGGATGGAACTTTTAGAAGCAGAATTTTTGTTAGAAACCTGACGGTGAGTGAAGAATTTTATTGTGGATCCAACGCTTTCAGAGCGAAACTGGCTAAGTGAGGTGATTAGAGGGGAAACACTGAAAATCTAGTGGAATTTTCCTTTTTCTCAAGGCAAATATTTCATGCTAGGGTAAGGATGTTGCTTTGACAGGAAAACATCTCTTGAAAATTATGCTCTTTTAAGGATTTATGGGCGACTTCTGGTGCGATTCTCTCTTTCTCTGGAGAGAAGGAGAGCAAAAAAAGCTCGTGAGTTATAATGCTGTGCTAAAAATTGCTGCAAAATTATGCTTTTTTCAAATTCTTTTTTACTTATGACTGTTTACGCTACAAGCAATTATATCGATATTACAAGTTAAACAAATCAGTAATTAGAAATTTTATTTTTTCATAAGAAATTACAAGAAATTTTATTATTACTTGGCTAAAGAACATTGAGTTTTCTGCTTTGAGACGGCTAACCTCAAAACTCTGCAGAATTCAAGAATAATTAAGGACTTCGGTCCCTTCTCCTAGGGAAAACCGCATTCAGATGAAATTCTTGTAGGGACGTGCACTAATCTTTTGTTCCATCAAGTATTTTGATTTTCGATCTCGGATTGAGAGTTCACGACCGATTTATTGCACCGTGAATGTGGAAAAGTGACTCAAGCGACCATCACCCCCATTCTCACTTCGCTTAGTAAATATTTGGAACTCACCCGCTTGATGGTTGTGTACCTCTTCCGCCGATTCCGCTTCGCCTGAATGCGGCTATTTTAGGCTTCTACATTGAAAATCCTAGAAAGAAAGCTGATAACAATCATTGGACTCACATCGAATAGTGATGGTGCTCCTCCGTGTACAGCGACGGCATATCCTGCAAAAAAAATCCATGAGTGGACATGGCAAAATAGTATTTCGAGACATGCAAATGCCATTGAAGGGTACATGTCATGGAGGAGTGTTGAGGGTGCTATAAAAAACTTCAACGATGACTGGCACTTTTATCAGCAACTTTACGTTTTATACTGTGGCAAATGTCGTGACGGAGAAATGTTATCTGCGAAGAAAGCTCGCATTGTTGGCTGAAAGAAGTGATAATGCTGACCGAAACTGTACCGACTGACGCACAAATGTTACCACAAGAATTCCGGACATTCGTCACGTTTTTTACAATTTTCACTAGCTTAAGCACTGGAAGGAAACTGGGTTCTTATTTGAGAAAAGAATCCCGCATAACAAATGTGTCAGGACAACGCTGTCTCTGGACATAGTTGAACGATCTGAATATCTTTGCATAAGCTCGCATACGTAATTGCGGACTGCTCGTTTTTCTTTGCAATATAGTAAAAACTGCGCCTAATCTGATTATTCTGCAGCAGTTCTGCCTACTGAAGTACGGGTGGTCCAAAATGCCGAGCATAGCAGGGCGATGTTGTGATTGGAGCGCGTTTCCTATGCGTTTGTAGTTGAACATTTCGCATTTCTTTCAAAAGATCTACAAGCATACAATAGAATGTTATAGTTGAGTAAGTAACATGTTGATTCTAAACTTCAATTCCAAGGGTAATTCGATAGTTTTTAAAAACACATATAATAAGAATTAATTTGTACGAATTAATTTGCACCTTTTATCAAATATTGCTACTCCCAATGTGTGAATTTTGAATTTCCACATTATATTGCCTCATCATATTCATCATTTTGTCTCATTTCATGGGCTAAAGAAATCCATTGAACCCCAAGAAGATGTGGGAATACGTGGATTAGCGTTCGCTCTGTAGCGAAACAAAAGGCTACAGTAGTCCATCTGGGTATGGCAACAACAATACTAAGCTTTCAACTCTGGCATATGGAAAACTTTCCATCTCAAAGGAACGAAATTCACATCCTTGGTACCGGACAAGAGGAGAGAATAGGCCAAGCAGTGAGGGATTTCACATGAATGCGTCATGTAAACAGCAGTTAGGCGACTAACGGTCCTGTGGCGAATCCAAGCCTTACGTTTGCTCATTTTTCTTTGCATCACTTGAAAAAGAACCAATTTCGTTTGCTCTTCTTCAGGTTATGACCAATAATAGTTCATTTGTCCTGAAACTAGAAGATTCGGGAACCCTTTGTTTACTCCCAAAACAGCAGCTGATAAAAAAAAAAGCAATGCACTAGTTGTAGAATGTTTCGTAAACGAATATGTTCCGTAGAAAGTACTACTTTTTTGGTCAGCATGACGGAATGCCCTTATTGGGCAAACGTTTCTGAATTAGGATTATAAAAAAAATATAGTTTTGAGGAGGAGTGACACGTAAAAACCACAAGTTTTAAGGAATCGAAGCTTACCGAACGTGGAGGACGTGTAGGCTGCGAAGCGGTCGTCTTCGTGCTTTCTTCGGTTTTCTTCGTTCTCTCGCTTTCGTACGTTTCGGTTCTCTCAGTCCTCTCAGTCCTTTCAGTCCTCGTTTCACTGAAATCCCTCGGCGGTTTCTCTGGCTGCTTCTTCTCCTCGATAACTTCCTCCTTAGCTACTTCCAGTGTGCTTTTCACGGTTCTTGGCGGTGTTGGCGAGCGTGTTTTCGGAATCACAACGCGAGGATACGTCCTTACTGTTTCGGTCACCGTTTCCAGTGTCACATCCTCCTTCTTGGTACCTCCTATCTTCTCAACAGGAACAACTCTTTCCTTTTCTGGAGTGCGACGTCTGCTATACTCTTCAGTGTCAGTGAGGCTTCGTTCCTCACGTCGTACCTCTCTCCTCTCGGTGAACGGCTGACCCCTGCTCACCTCTTCGGTGAGGGTTTCGCGCAAGCCGTTGTAGGGCGGCACTCTTTCGACCTCCTCTCTCGTGATTTCCCTTCGTTCCCTATACGGCTGCTCTCGATCCGATCCGGACGTTTTTCTCGAGGTAGTAATTGATTCGGTGTACGTTTTCCTCGTCGGAAGTAGGTCACTCCTTGGAATGTACACTTCCTGAATGGAAGTATATAGTAAAAAATGGCGAAACTTTGTACATAAAAGGAACCAAATGAAGAATCCCACAAAAAATACATTACCAGTGATAAATTGGCCCTACCCTTTCGCGAAGTTCGGTTTGGGGACCTCTTTGCTCATGGGTGGTAGTGATTTCCTCGATTTTTTCCTTGTAGTGGTATGGACGTCTGTCTGGTGTCTTGCGGCCCTCTATACAAGGTCAACTTTTACTAGGTAAACAATGTTTATTTCAGACAGAGAGTGTGCTTCTCTACCTTCAATCTTACTCTCAAACTGCTCCACAACACTCCTAACAGGAGTCGCTCCACGGATTTCCTCAATTTCCGGATCACGCTGTTGCTCTACGGGAGATGTGCGATGCTCAGAACGTGAGGAGAACACCGTGTGTCCCGTAACGGTTTCCTGAAATCATTCTAATTGATGTTATAGAAGAGTAATTAGCTGTTCACCATAGATTTTTTCAACGGCAATAAAATCCCCTAAAAAACGAGATTCTTTCGACATTATGTGGCGCCGTTTTTTTTTCTTATTCGCTGGTTTTATGATGGACCAATGGACGCTGCTCAAGGACTGTGTATGTAACAGTGCACCTCACCTTGGAGCTTTCCTTCGTTTCCTTCTTGTCCGCGGTTGGGATAATCACTTCTCTCGGCTTGTACGTAGTTTCTTTTTTCGGGCTTGTGTACGATTTCACGGAACGGTATTGCTCTTCTAGCTGAAATTCTTGTTGAATCAGTCGAAATAATGGTTGATAGTTACATGGGGAAGCTCATACTTGATATCTTTCCTCTACATAATGAGGTTGGACTGTACGGAATGTTGGAGGTTCAATGTCCACAACAGTTGTGGAAAGAACGGATTTCTGATCAGAAGGCGAGTATGTTGGTCTTTCGATGCGGCGGACCTTCGATTCGTCGGACGAGTAGACAAATTCTGTAATGCAACTTACTTATACAACGTTTTTCTCATTTGCGAAGGAACCAAGTAAATAAATGTAAACAAAGAACAAACCCGGTCCAGGCTTCGATATGACCACAACTCTTGGCGCTGGTTTTGGTGTGCTGGTTCTTCCGACAGTTTCCCCGCTATCGCTGCGAGAACTGCGCTCGAACCGCTGCGCTAACTCCGTAACACCAGGCATATCAGAGGATACACTACGACCGTGGCTGAAACACACAAAAATCATAGAAATCAGGAAGACAGCGTCTCCTGGAATCTCGTGGATTGACCTCACGCGAAAAAAATTTGTTGAGGGCTGATTTAAATAGGAACTAATACATGTCCGTATTAGCAGGCACCCATACCACTTGTTATCTAAGAAAAATAAACAAAAAGTAAGCCAATTCGACCGAGGATTCAAGGATCTTCTTGGATCAGAAACCTCAAAATTCACCAGTCTTTAGAAAAGCCCTACAATTATGGCAGAAAAAACCTACGTAAAACAAGAAGTTTTTGCGCGGAAAGGTCGTACATGTAGAACAAGGGCAGGCTCAAGAGATCCCAGTGGCCAATGGATAATTACGGCTTAGGAACACTATTTAAATACGCCATTGAAATAGAAAAAAAGTAATTATGCCCGACAACTGAGTGAAAATGTGGGGCAGATCGCTACAGATCGCTCGGAAGCGACAAGAAAACGGCCAGTGCGTGTTTTTAGATGAATTTCCTTGGCAATCTACCCTGAAAAATTGAAAACTCGAGCGAATTGTTCTTATTTTCTCGGCGATCGGCGAAGAAGCTTCAATTGGGAATTGTTACTGAAGTAGTTACTACCTATAGCACTTACTTTGATCAACTCTCCTTTCAAGCATAGTATTAGGCTTCAAAAAAAGTTACGTAAATAGCACCTGACCCGGTTTTCTTGGAAGCACCTCTTGATTATAGACACCAGCAGGTCTGGAGGTATCAGCAAAGATGCTACTCATTTTCAGTGTGAAACATAGAACTGCAGTAAGTATAATACCAAGGAATCTGCTCAAAGTTATCGTGGGTCCTAGTGGAGTCCTATTCCACGGCCACACATACGTAGGAAAAGTGAAGCAGCAAAAGTTTACGGCTTGGGGTAACTTTTCTTAGAGGTTTTTTTTTCTTATGAAATGACTGCGCCAGAAATTTCTTTGCTTTTCTTCGCTTTCAAACCGCAAAATGTATAAGACATCAGATTAATGAAAAGGAATAAAAGTGTCGGGAAGGTTCAGGACAGAATAGTGTAGTGAATACAGTGGGATTTAAGCGTTCCACTTCAAATAAGTGGAAAAGTTGGACTTCCCAGAGGAAAGTAGTGTGGCCCCGGCAGAAAGATATATAGGAGGAGCTGTAGAACTTTCTTTTTCCGATTCTCTTTTTTTTTTAATTCTGCCCCATATTATTAGTTAAGTCAATTTAATATATGGTTTTTACTCGATACTAAGTATACGCAATTCACAACTGCCCACCTAGTCAAAGGTTCTGGGAGTTATAAGCACTGAAAAAAAAACGAGAGCTTGGAGATTGAACATCCCCGTTAATAGTTTTTTTTTGTGAAGGAAAAAGCTTCCCTGACATCACCGTCAGATAAATCACAACAGTTCCCTAAAACAAACTCACGTTAAAGTTTTAGAGAGAAATATTTAGAAATAGCTTTGCTAGAGCGCTAAAATGCTGCACTTCTCTTTTGGCATTCGGGTCAATGTGCGGTGTGTAGTCCAGCTGTCAATAAATGGGTATTTTAGTGAAAATTACAATCGGCATGGAATAGCAATGATGAATAGCCAGTACCGTGCAGGATCCAGCTCATCGGCCCACCTCTCCTTCTTCGGTTTCCACGGCTTAAAAAGTGCGATCATGGCGGTCGACGAAGGCATGCACCAGGGGTTGGGTCGCGGATGAAAACGGCGGGGGCCAGCAATACGGGTCAATGAGTTATGCGCTGGTGTTTGTTTCGTTTTGCTGGCGTTTCGGGGGTTCAAGATCTTAGCCGACGATTGCATAGTTTAGGATCAGGCGCCATTTTGATGAAACACATAGATGAGCTGATGGTGAGACACAAGTATCAGAACTGAAACACGTACGCATGCATACACGCACACGCATGCACACACGTACACGCACGTGCACATCGAAAACAGTACAACACGGTGAAGGAAAGAGCTGGATGGCTGGACAGATGGATAAATATGACATTCGCTTGAAAACTCGTCCCGAAAACCGATAGAAAAACGGTTTCATAATTAAATAGCACATCACAATCAATTCTCGGCCACTATTCGCTGGAATATTCACGCTTCCCGGATAAATATTACGAAATAAAACTGTAGAGGGAAAAACTCGTACCTAAGCAGTAAAAGTCAAGCTGTACAATATGCACCCTTGAGTTTCAGTTATTCATCTCCGACCGTTTCACGAGCATCACGCGGCGGATTAATAACACCGCTATTTGCATTTCGAATCAAACACAACACACAATATATGGAAGTATTGACGTTTTCCATTGAAAACCCGCCGTTTTCGCCGAAAACTCCGCGGGGGAGGGCACAGAGCACTAGCATGACTCAGGCAAACTGTGCCAGGCGTGTGGGTTTGTCAAAAAAGCACACATTGCCATCCGAAAACTGCAATATAACCTGAATAAACTCGAAAGTTGAGATGACAGTGAGAATATTATTGAGAAATGGAAATTGTGTGCGTTTATTCCTTGCAAGGACAAGCGGAACGAAAGAAACTCTATGAATCGAAAGAAACTGCAGAAAGAACGTTTCGGGAAGTGTGAAGGTTTTGAAGACCACTTTAAATTAAATTTTGAGCGAACTTCGGCAATTTCCCAGCCTTGGTTAAACTCCGCGCTAGTTCCCTCCCCGGAAAACGATCCGCAAAAGACTCTAGGACGGTGATTTATTTGACGAGAAAATTTCCAAACAGGCTCAACCACGAAACTTCCACGAGGCTGCAAGGTATTTCCCATAGTTGAGCAGCGGTTTGCGTTTCTTGGCCCCTACTCCTATTTAGACCACCCACGAACTTTGCCAAGCGGCCTGACGCCGTTGACCTTCAGGAACTTATGCCTTAGGCCGAGGAGACAGACGTGCTTAGGGTACTATCTGTTCTCCTTCTTAATGGATGCAATGTCACGAAACTAGTGAGTTTTGATGCTAGATCTACGCAAAAAAACTCGTTTTCCACCACAAGAGATCCATGTATTTCATTTGGGTCTCGATAACCATCAATTTTTTCTCGTTTTTTTTCCTGTTAAATTATGATTTCTATTCAGCCCCTATAAAACGGGCTTGTTCATCTCGCTTTTTCCATCTTTAATGGTAGACGTTGTGAAGGCTGGAGCTGGTCATGAACTTAGATAATTGAAGCTGGTTGTGGCACATGCGAAATGTGAGGACATGCCAGCGGAGGAGGAAAAAGAGGAAAAATGCCAGACTGAAAGGCGAAGACCTACGTACATACTCCTAGAAAAAAAGTGAATAGTATGCCGAGAATTCTTGACAAGATCACATCATTAAATCCACGTGTGAGTTCTTTGAGCACTCTAAGGGCAACTTCATTTCCAATCTTGAGAGGGGAAATAATAAATTCTGACATTAGTAGAATTATTCACAGCGAGCTAATTGAACACTTCTAAGAATACTCTTGGCAAATTTGAAAGTGCTGATAAAAATACTCGAGAAATATAGTTTGAGTAGAGAATAACCTCAAAATGACGATGACAGCAAATAAAACATACAGCTGAAGTGATTATTTTGGCAAAAATCAATAGAATTTGTCATACGGGTGCATAGAACCTCCAATCCTGAAATTCAATTAGGACCGATGAGCAAGGAGGGGTGAATAGTTAGGCCGGTAACACTCACACATAATTTGGGGACAAATAACAACAAACTAAAACTCAGTGATGAAGAGAATTCTGATTCCAAGTTATCTATACTGGCAACTCTGGATGTCTGGATGTCGGGGACAGCTTCTATCAGAACTGTCTCAACACTGCATAACTCCAACGATTTCTTGTGTTTCCCTACCCTTAAACCTAAGGTTTTTTGCGTGGATAACACAAAACCTACTGAGCTCCGTTAATGCCAGAACTTTATTCCGAAACTCAAAGAGCTGAGCGAAGAATCCATTCACAAAACCACTTCAGCGTGGGGAATGAAATTTTACTTTTTTTCAAAGCACAACACCAGAGAATATTTCTCGAACCTTTGCTCCGGAAGTTCCATATTTTATCGTTTCCCGATGTAATCCTATTAGCTCCAAGCCCTAAGCGAACACTGAATTGAGCATTTCAGCGAGCAGAGGGTCCTAGATACCAGGATATTTCTTAAGTCGAAAGCAAGCCATGATCTGATGAAACCCTTTGGTGAAGAAAAATATGCTATTTTCACGGGAATATTACCTCTTTATTAAAGAAACAACTCGCTCCTCGATCATGGAAACGAAAACATTAGTTTGGTTAAGAGCGTTCATGCCTCTTCGCTAAAGTAAACATGTATCCCAGTTGGTCTTGTTCTTACAGTGACCACCCAGTGAGAACGTACGGTGA
Source organism: Ancylostoma caninum (assembly GCA_037903475.1). Lineage (NCBI taxonomy): Eukaryota > Metazoa > Nematoda > Chromadorea > Rhabditida > Ancylostomatidae > Ancylostoma > Ancylostoma caninum. The sequence goes on from JBAJFG010000063.1 coordinate 18,911, forward strand.
GGGGAGGAGTCTATCACGCTTAATCTCCTCAACATGTGTTCCCACTGTAGCTTATGGATATAGAGGAGAAGCGAGCAGAATTTCGAATCCTCAGGAGCTTGCATGACCTTTTTGAAAGCCGCGCAACATGCAGGAAAGACGTATTGGAGAGGTGTTCTTCTAATAAAACTATATTCAATCTTGTCTGGTAGAGAAAGAGATGGTCAAGGTTTCATTTTTACAAAGGGAAGGAGAGAAAAATCAAGTTTTCCAGAAATCATGCGAAGTTTGAGGCTTGTGAGAAACGACATAGGATGAATGAAGGAAGCCACTAGTAAGGCACGTCAAGAATCCAAGAAAACTAACCTTGTAGTAGTAATAGTGGTTAGCTCCTGGATAGTTGTCGTCTCAGAGACTACGGATTCGGCCAAACGTGTGGATGCACGGCTATCAATGAGCGGACCACGATATGTCGACGGCACTGTAGTGATCGGCACCGAGTGCACCGGACTTATGGATTCGCCGCCAATGTACGCGATCCGAACTGAACGTGTTCAACTTATATAGGAATAAATTATGCAAATTTATGTCAGAATGCAAGGTACGAATGATCCAGAACACCAAACTAAATTATGCTGGTTTCGCTGGTTTCTGCATCAGAAAAGTGCATAGCTCAGTAAGTGGGAGTGTGTCATGCCGGGAACGCAGCTTCCGGAGTCAACGCAGCCAGAATAAAGTATATTCCCACAAGGATTGCTTTATACCTTTAAAATAGGACCCAAAGCGTGCAACTTAACGGTGCAAGTTGCTGGAAAAGGTGAATGTTGGGAGTCACGCCCACCTCGAAGTAACACTTAGGTGGCGTGGGCCACGAAACCAGAACTGGGTAGGCAAAGATCAAGGGTACCCTCTTGATACGTAATCCTTCCCCCCCCCCCAGGTTCCGCGCCGTCATCACTTTCGGTACTATTACTCAATTCGGGGAGGGGATCGCATTCTTAGCAAATGTTCCTGCTTATGAAAATTTCTGGAAAATCTAGGGAATGGTTATACGTAATTCACGCTGCTCTCATACTTCTTCCTTTTCCATGTTTCTGCATAATTTTTTCGAACCTGAGGCTTAAAAATGTTTTCTGGATCTGTAAAGCTTACACGTAAGCACGTGACGGCAGCAAATTTGAGCTTAATTTGCATCTTCACAAAGAGCTAAGAATTTTCTGGATTGCACCTCCAAATGGTTACTAGGACTAACGAAAATGTAGAGTCTCTTCCACAAATCCTCTCCACTCCCCACATCATATCCAATCCTTGTAGGCGTACCTGGAAATTCAGTTTCGTGTCTACCCTTTGCAGTCACACGTTCTACAGATTCCGGACTTGAAAATGACTTCTCCTTGAGACGCTGATCACTGATGTAATCTTGAAGGGTAACTGAAATAACCTTGAAATACACACTAAACCGATCCGAGAAAATATCCAGTTCTTCGAAGTTACATCCAAGTTGACCGAGTTACTCAATGTTTACCTTCCACATTTGAGCGCATGTCAGCTATGCACAAAAAACGCAAACAAACACAACGAAGGAGGAAAATGTTACAAAATTCAAATTTAAAGTTCACAGTAAGAGAACTGCGTTAAGTTGGAAGTTAGACGAAATACTGACATTGAATAAGGCACACTGTCGCACCTACACAACGACACAATGCCCACTTTTTATACGTTCCCATGTAATATGTGTCTTTTGTTGAGGAGCAAAGAGTTCTCATTCCGATTAGGGATGACTTTGGCGGAGGTATGTTCGGGAATTTTCTCGCAGTTTCAACGATTTGTTAGCAAATGAGCTTAAAGTGTTACTGTACTCACCGTAATCATCAACGCCTATGCGTTCCGAGCTACTCAGTGGGCGTGATAGTGGTGAGCTTGGAGCAGATATGGTCAGTGGAGCAGAATATGATATGGCCACCTTAACAGGGATACTCATAATGTTTCTGTTGCTATTTATTATCATGATTTATCATTCACTGTTTATTATTATCACTTATTTTAGATTATATAGAGGGATATTACGTAGTTTTTAGGCTTAGAACCGAATAAAAATGGAATAACTGAATTCATTTGATTATTCATTCAGGACTATGTATATCCGAAAAATTCAAATGTTTAGGAAAGAGAGGGACCTGAATGCCTTTCTGTAGCTAATAAGGGATTGTATTGCTCCCTTTTTCTGGAACATCTAAACTACAAAACTATACACTGAATCAGATCCAAAATTTCAAAATTCGAAAAAATCGATAAGTATCTAACGCATTGTTCGGTCCTAAGTATAGTATCACCTCTCGACGGCTACAGATCTCAGTGCTCAACCGCTACTCTTGCTTCTTGAACCTTGCACATAATTTTACGTATTTTTACCTATGTAGGTCACCTTCTGTATTTGTTTGGAAGGGCAGTAAAATTTGGGTCCTTCCCCCAGATAAGGCTAAAATATTAAGGATTACCGACGTCTGGATAAGAGGTCGGTATTTCTTTCATGACAAATGTAACCATAAGCTCCGTAAAAACTCATTTCAAGAAAAAAACTAGCTGAAGAGGTGTATCCTACTCATGAGTCAAGAGTCATGAGAGTTCTTGAACGCCCTTTTTTTAACGAAGTGAAAAAAATCCAGAAAAAAACACGAAGAAATGCTAAGCAGCCTTTTTGCTGTAATGAGCACAAGAAAGATAAGAAGAAGCATTCTAGCATTCTTTCGCAAAAATTCTCTTAATTTCGCAAGGAAAAACCCTTGATGTGCTCCGACATACCTCATCTTTCATGACATAGCAAAAACATGGAAGTTATCAGACATGAGGAACAAGACTTGTTTTCCCTCTAACAGGTTTATTCACTGTGCACGAGTCATACCCTCAGAAATCACGGAATGAAAGTGCGCTTTTTTGCTAAATTTTGACCCAATGCCAGACGTTCACGATGTTATATCCTTGAAACACATATGTAGAAGTGTAAGTTCGAGGATTACTCAAGCGCTTATACGAAGTTCAAAGAAACCTAATACCAAAAAAATAAGAAAATAATCCATGTAGTAAAATAACCGCACAAAATGTACTACTGACAGGGAACCCCTCGCAACTTAACGTTCCATCCTTTTTCAAAATCCCTGACACGCACTGGCACAGTGTACATATATTTACACCAGAGCACCAATTTAGGAGAAACATGGGATTTTGAAAATTTTGTCGATTGATTGACCTGTTTTACTATTATGTGCACATAACTGGTTTTAAATCTGTTGTTGAAACAAACAATTGACAGGCTCAGGAATAGAAATGGCCTAATTATCAACGGCTTAGACGTGGATGACATGTTAAACGGAAAACAAATAGAATCGAATGCTTGGAACACTTGCCTCTTGGACGATCTGATTGTGATGGTAACGCGCTGGCGCTGGATATACCAGTGCCTGAAAATCGTGGATTTTCAGTGGCTGTAGAGAAATTCATGGTTTTTCAAATGTATCTTTGTGGGTAATTCTGACCTTGCTAGGAAACTTTCGTTTACGAAAGTGTTCGTCTTCATCGCTTTCTTCGATGAAAGCAGGAGATGCCGACATCGTATACATGTTTTCTGGAATGGAATTAGTGTTTTTTTGTCAGGAAACTTTTCATTCACAACAAACAATAGCGTGCAGCTAGCAGTACACCATGTTAGCGCTGTACAAATTAAAAGCGGTTTTTTCCGGCGGGAGTTCCACGAATGAACAGACGACGAGCGCATCAGTTTCATGGAACATACAGGGATGCAATGCATCGAGGTGGTGTGCCAGCAAGAGTTTGCACAGTCGCCGACCGCGCATCTCGATGGAAGCGCCCTGTTATTTCCACGATGACTCTCACCGAGTCTCGATGATACAACTATTCTTCAGACACTCCGCGTCAACATCTTCAAAGCAGTTCTTCAACGTCGCTGTGCACACACGTCGCACACGCCTACAGACACAGAAACACACTCACTTGACCCCCTAGAGGGGGTGTAGACGACTTTTCGTGTCTGTGGATACTGTCGTTGTTGTTTTGTGTGGAATACGTGCGCAGTGGTAATCTCCTTCTGCTGAAATTACAACGAGTGAAACGGCCATTAACGATGAAATCCTAGGAAATCAAGGAAAAGTGGATGCTGCAAAACGGGACTCCGCCCGAAATAGGGCCGGCCTTTTTTACAATTGTTTGTTCTTTGAGAAAGTCATCCCCACGACTCAAACGTTTCTCATAGTGATACCGCGCCGAGAAAACTCACAATATATCGCATTCTTGGTGCTGAAAAGTTAAAAAATAATAGAACTCCTGTAGAAGAGCTCGTAGTATTTCGAATTAAATTATCGGACAGTATCGAAGATTGAAAAAGAGCACGTGTAGTGCGTTTTTGTTCAAGGATACCCAGATTAGATCTTTCAAAGCGTATTGGGAGAGGCCTTCACTAAGGAAGTCTTTTTTACTCTTTTCTTTGCGTCATTCATTTTCACTTGGATTTTAGAGATAGGTTCCCATCTATGTATAGAGAGAGAAATAACAATCTTACTATTTATCTATGGATTCATAGTTGAGGAGGACTACTTCGGGATGGGCATCTAGAGATTTTAGAAGTTTACTACTGGCCATGGCAGTAAGTACTTTACAAAAAAAGTGACATGGTGAAAGGGCACTCGCAACAGGGGAGGGGGTGGGAGGGGGGATGGAGTCTCGTCAAGACAAAGAGACAGCCGATCCTTACTTTGAGAAATATGTATATGATCCAGACAAATCATTTCCTTGGAAGTACAACTCATCTTTCCTTGAAACTCCTTTGAAAAAATCTCGGTTTCTTTTCGTCGTTCTAAGCAAAAGAACAAGTAAGTATATTTATATAATTTATAAAGTGTGGCAAATTTCTCACCAAACGTTGCTTACGAGCATACTACTAGGAATTTTAACAATAACTAGATTACAACTGTTAATTTAGAGAAGGTAGATTGCAACATGTGGAAATTTTGCATTACTGAGAGGTCCTTGCTAATTCAGAGAACGTGAGTTAGTTAAGTATAAAGGATATTCACATCAGCGCCAGATATATTGTTACCTAAACCTCTTGGAGATTTGAAAGACACTGGTAACCTACTATAACTGGTAACCTATAAAAAGTAGCATCCACATACCTGTGGGTGTAAGGAAATGCTAAAAACCACCATCATAGTGGTATCAATGTCATTACTTCCAGATAGGATGAAAAACAGCGGAAAGGAGTGAAAATCTTTAGATCCACTCGTCCTCGCTCCAGAAGACTGTGAAATGAAGTGCGGAATTGGTAGAAAATGGGGCAAGGTTGTGTTAGTTTGCAGGAATTTGCGATAAATTTCTCGGCAATTTTCTACATGTCAAAACAATTGACAAAGAGACATCAGATGCGTTGTTAATGTTGTCTTTTTTACATAAGGAGATATTTTAAGATAAGGTGACTCAAGGAGAACGGGCGGAGGGGGGGGGACCGACGACTGACGGTCAACTTCTCAGCGAGAGCAATTAAACTGTCGAGTAAGTAAACCGTTGATTGTATGAAGCGAAAATGGATGGGTACTCATGCATTCAACGTGAGCATTTTGCATGGAACGAGGGGCAACAGGCGGAGGACAATGGCGTGAAGAAAACGTCTAGCGGCAGAGGGAGAGCTGCTCGCGCGACAGACAGTCAAGTGGAGGTAGAGGAGGATGCGGCGAGTGCGACTCCGCCAGTTCGCAGACCAACCACCTCACTTGTTGTGCAGCTGCCTCCTGCGCACCGTAAACACGGATATCGGTAGTGAGAGCAGATCCACAAACGAGCAGCAACCACTGTACAGAGACAGAGAGAGTGTGTGTGTGTGGAAAAAAACCGCCTACTTTGCTTTGCGGTAGACGCATTCGTGCGTCACCCCTCGGAGAGATATCGCTCTTTTTCCTGGAAATTTCACCCACCGCAGCGAGAAAATGTTCCTGAATGAGCATAGGGTTTAGAGAGTAGCACATCAATGAAAGCGACGAGAAACTTATAAGAGTCCTCATGCGCGCGCACGAAAAACGTATCGGAAACGAGACAAAGGCCGAGAAAATGATGCTTAAGAAAGCGACGGTCAAAAAGTTGACATTCCAGGAGATTAATGTGACAAAACCATGACACTTAGGCGCAAACATTCATAATTCCTTGTCTAAGCCAAGTTCCATGCAATTCGCTCTCCGGATTCTTTCACAGCCTTGAAACACAAATCAGAAGGGTCTTCTCGCTGAAGAGAAAAACACCACTAGAAATCATTGGTGTCCCTTCTCTTCCAGAAAACACTAAATAAAGGCATCGTCTAAGTTTAGCACTCTGGGCTCGTATTTTCATCGAGTCCTTATGTTGTTTTGGGTGTTTTCGACGCTGGAGTTGTTTTCCAACTAGTTTTTTTACGAGCTCTCTGAAAAAAGTCGTTATGATAGCAGTCACACTGACGGTAACATCCAAATTCTGCAGTCCTTATAATCCTAGAAAAATAAAACAATGGCCATTGTAACACTATTGGCTCAATAAGGTGAAAACAAAGCGATGTGTCGATGTCTTTTTGAAATTTTACGTACTATACGTATTTGTAGCTATAAGTGTCATCCCAGTAGTGTTTCTTCGCAAATTCAAGGATGAACAGCAGAAAATCTCGAAAAAAGAACTCCTCAAAAGGGTTCACAATTTTCGGAATACCCCGCTCCAGGAATTAGAGGTTCAACGAGTCCAGAAAGAAAAGCAGGGTTGAAAGAATAGTTGATTGTTAACTATGTACGGAACCTCCATCCCTCAAGAAGCGATTTTTGCCCTATTTCCCATAGATTACCGGTTGTTGACGAGTTGGATCGCAGAGTAATCTTCAGAAGTACGTGAAACACTTGACAATAGTAAAGAAAAGTAAACATAGAGCCGGGTGTGCCTTCATGAAAGGTAAGTTATATTTATTCTATCCGCTCGTAGTTCACGGGCTGCGATTAACTCAAACAAACTACCGGATATTTGCCAGGAGCGTAGATTCTTTGGGAAATCCTACAGGAATAGTACGAACTTCATTTGACTAGAAACTTCACTCCTCGCTTGTTTTTCTTTGGAAAAAAAGGTAAATAGCTGACACAACAAAGAAAGAGTAATGGAGAAGAAAACAAAAAAGAAAACTCAGAAAAGTATGTCAAGCAAATTTTGCTCAGGTGAGAAAACTGAGCTGGAAAAATTTCGGAAGCTGTAGAAAACTTTGGAACTTTCCCCGAAACTGCTCAGCTTTCTGGAAGAAAAGGTCTCGATGGGTTGCAAGGAGGATCCTGCTCCGTTCGGACCATAGAAAAATCATTTTTCATAAGCTTAGCTATTCTTTATGTTTTTACTTTTCAGACCTATTTATCCTCACGCATCTGAAGACCAATAGAGCAGCGAAAACAAGTAGAAGGCAGTACACAGTGTAAATATACTTAAAATAACAAACTATTCGGAATTATCAACAATTGTTAGAGGCGAGGAACCGTGAATCAAACAAAAACCACGCTATCTAGAAAATGACGTCATGGAAAGAGTGCAAATACAAAATTATTCGTAGAAAACTTTTAAAAATCGTAGAAAACGCGGAAAAAAGCGTTTTTCTTTATAATAAAACGTGAAAATAAAATCTATGCTGCCGTATTATATCCATAAAGGCCGTTTCCCGACGTTGTACGACGCATGAGAGCACACTCACATGCTACATAATAGAGGGTGCGCGAGTGAATCGATGAGGGTTATCTGTTGAAAAAATCACGAACCGGATTATCCATATCGCAGAAAGTGATAAACAGCGAGCACAGTGGTTCGGAAATGTTGACGGATTTGATGTGGGTCTGAGCCCTAACTGATTGCAACCTGAAACAAATCCAGACTTAATATGCTGATCCTGGCACACACACAACACTTCAGCTGACTATCTTTAACGACCCTTAGTCGTTTAAAAAGTATTAAGGACAATAGCTGCTATAATGACTCTAAAAAAGTGTTGGTGTCATGAAGTAATTGCGCAAAACGAAGTCGATTGCCTTTCTGTTCGTCACGGTAATTTCGGCGATGGGCCGAATTCCCACAAAGGACTGGCCTACGAAAGAATTGTTGGAGAATGTGGGGCCTGGCCCACACAGGAGATTTCCAGGCTCGAGCACATGAACGGAAGGAAAACAGTTGATTCAGTGAATTGGATCCAGAAATATGTATGGATCATTTGTTCAGATGAACATTTGCTCTTCTTTGTAACATTTACAAGCTTCGATAGGATTTTCAAGGAACTTTGGGGACAGGCAGCGCTTCCAATATACAAAATTTTGATGAGAAAAACTGTAAGGCTAGATAGCAAATCTAAATATGAAGGGAAGTTCTACAAAGTACATAGCTGTGGATATCGAGCTGTGGAGTTTTTATTAAATTTTCCGTGTTTGCATACGAATAACGAGAAAAAAACGGCCGCTGGTTTGGAAAAAAAAGTTGGCGTAAGCAAAAAACTTTGACATAAATCTTCTTTTATAATAGTCTAATCTCAAGATACGTATTTCTCCCATACGATCTTATTTAATATTTTCTTAGCGTATTAGCTTCATTTTCGTGATTTCCTTCGATAGAATTTTACATTTACTGTCTTACTTGTATGCTACAACTAGCCAACTTTCAAGGAACGAAGCAGGAAAGGATTGTTCTTGTGCAAAACTAAATGATCAAGAGTATAGCTAAAAAGTTATTGTTAGATGTCAATTCCTTGTTTTGATAGAGGTTCTTATTACCGCATCAAACATTCAGTAACGACTTAAACCACTTTCGAGATTAAAGAAGAAAGAATTGGAAAAGAGGCCAGGAAAATTTAAAATAGATCCAGCACCCATCGCTGAAGTCCAGGTGCCCAGAATGGAAGCTTGTCAGCATAACACCATCCCCCAAAACCTCGTCAACCTCGTAATCCTCATGGAGTTTAGCATAAAAATTTCTGCATCGCAACGCTATCAGAATCGGATTAGTTTCATAGGAATTCAGGGCGTATTCAAAATTATGCAGCTCTGTGAAATGCAAATATGAACGAGATGAACAAGAGATGTAGTGTTCTGCAGCATTTTTTGGCGGTGTCCTGGGAAAACTGTATGTGCCTTGCTGAAAAGGACGCCAGTTGTAATAGAAGTGTTCCTGTAAAACTTGAACAGTAAAATATGTGTCTTCTTAGTGGCCCATATTCCCAGTTGACACGAGAATGTTCCTAATCCGTCGCCTGAGCGCCATGGAACACCCAGGTGACTCCGGGTGGCGAGTGATCAAAATAGGCGGCCGGGCGAAAAGTAATAACGTCATCGATCGCTGAATATAATAGGAACATGAAATCTGGACAATGGGTGTCCTGAATGAAATCATGCAGGACATGTACACTCTAGAAGTGGACAAGGGCTAGCGTAAAGCGGTGAACTGTGGGTTTAGTCATGTCGGAAGAAAATTCCGTCGAAATTCGGATTAGCCCCGTGTGAAGAAGGTTTTTGGAGCAGGCAAAATCAAGGATTTAAGTATTAACTTCCGTAGAGAACAGCGCAAAAGTCACAGAACAATGGCAAAGACTGACTGGACTGCAGTGGATGGAGAATTTAACAATGCTGACTGTGCCCAGCACATCGAGTGGTTTATGCAACAAGACTAGAAATTCGAATAGAGAATGAGGTTCGAGAGAAGGTTTTGCGCATCGCTAAAGCAGATTAACTCCGTGTATAGCACTGCTTCACGTCGTCGTGTCAGCGTTGCGCCCGACATGACAGCGATCCATAGCCGTCGTGGTTACTGCATAACGAGCTCCACTCAACAGGTACACATTGACATTTCCGGCATTTCAACGCCGATGCACAAGGAAATGAGGATTCCAACTAATCAGAGCAAGTGTTGTCTTCTGACATGGATTTGCAGAAGAGGTGTGGCCTAAATATTGCATTGTAGTTTGGATAAGATAGTCGAAAAACTACCGGCGACCGCTAGCAAAGTGTCTGCGTGTGTGTGCAAGTTGTTGATGAGGATTTCTCCACGAAAGAATGCAAAAACATCTCTGAAATGTTGTCGGCAATGTTTGTTTGGCTTGGAGGTGGACTTTATCCAGATCTTTGTTGATTGAAGGTGCTAGTTCCTAACAGAAAAGCGTATTTCTTAGGTCAGTGGTCACTTCCTTCCGAAAACTGCGATCAGCTTATCACGGGATTGTCAACTTATTCGTTGAGTAAACCAAGGAATTCTGGTGTTCTAAAAAATGAACAGAGCGCAAAAATACTCCTTAGGAATAATTCTTGCTCATACTTCTTATGAGAGAAATTCCAGAGCAGCTGTCTCCTGCAGCTTCGGACAGATATTTACTATGAATTCGTCAACGAAGACATTTTATTCTTTACTTTATTCCTCAAAGCCTATCAACACCTTTAAAGGTTCAACTTGTGAGTAAGGCAATGAGAAACGTAAATCTATCTTTACAATCCTGAAATTCGAAGACTAAACGGACAAATCCATGAAGCTTCTGAACACAGGGAAATTTTGTCATCGCCTCTGCTTCCCTTCAGCGGTACCCAAAGTTTCTGAATAAACTAGGTGATTACGATATTCAACTGTATAATCTTCCTTTTCTTTGCAAAACTCCCTTCATATAAGAGATGCCGACATATGTACATAATTTCTAAGCTTCAGAATACCAGGAAAAATTAAAAGTCCAAGAACACTCCTCTCATGCACAAATCACATTCGTGCACAGCAACAAAATTGAATAAGAACAGCTATTGAGTGACCCGTCTCACCGTTAGCAGAAAATTACCTTGGAATGACAGCGCAAAGAAAAGTACAGACGCCAACATCAAAAAAAAAATCAACAAATGCACCTACTAATGAGGTCAAATAATCTTTTATTCCAGTGACTTCTCGGAAAATCTCAGCAGAAAAAGAAAAATAGAAATTCCCGGATTAGATCTGTCATGATCTCGCTGAAGATAGCGAGTATTTTCCCTTTCTGAGAGAAAAAAAACGCATGTTCCCCAATGCATCACTTTCATATCCGCGCAGCGTAGTGAGATCTCGCACTTTCCAGATGGATACCTGGTAGGTAGTAGAGCCAGTTTTTTTTCCAACGAACTTGGTGACAGTTTGTGCGAAAATTGCGCAATATTTCGAGGTCTACATTGATCTGTGATGATGATCTCTCGGATAACGATCCAATAAAGAGCGAGTGGAACACTACAATTATCTGCAGAATTAGCGGTAACAGAAAGTAATTAATGGGAATACTGTAGAGCCGTTAACCCCCTCCCCCCCCCCTAAAATTATTTCTGGTGTCATATGGTTGTGATGAGCACCTGCAGATAGGTTGTGTCTTCCAGAATCATTGGAAACACTTCTTTCCTGAAAGTTCTGCCTGCTCGGTGTTCAAGAAGTATTGTCATGTAGCACAGCGAAGAGCTGCTTTGTGAGCGTGTTGCTACAACTGACTACAAAGAAGCTTTTTTACTGGACTGCAGTGTATTTTCCAGAAAAAAAGACAAAAAGAATCAGGAATTGAACGGAAACTTGACATCAATGCCCAGTAAGAGAATTCTAGGCCACCCCAGTGCTCAAGGAAAATTCCTAGATATTCGAACTCGTGCTTTTCCCACTCGTGGGTCCTGTAAAGCCACGAGATTTTTTTAGCTACCTCTTCACTTTTTCGTTTTATTAGTTACTGATTTGGATTACTTATTCGGTTTATTAATCTATTCAAATGCTTGCTTATTTAGCTATATAATTAGATTATGTACACAAATAGGAGCAGTACCCAGTGCTATACAGTGGTTATTTTTGATATCATTGTGTCATCTTGAGAAAAAAAACCATGCTCAATCTATTGCTCTGAATTTAGCTCAAATAAAAGTACACCATATATCTCAGAGGTGCAGGAAGAAACTGCAATCTTATCATAATATGAAAATGATGCAGAGACGTATGAAAATCCAGCAACGGAAAAAAATAGAAACAGGATCAGATTGATCACTAGCAATCCAGAACCACCCTATTCAGAAAATAAAAAATGGGTTGTTGAAAAATAGCCTGTCTAAGAGGTAATTTCTGCTGAGACTATAACTCTAACAGCAATATTCTTCCGAAGTTTTCAAGGAATTAGGGGGCGCCTGCCACTGGATTGGATGTTGTATTCTTTTCACATTTTTCTCTTCTCATCTATTCTTTCTATGAGTCCCTGCCAATATTAAACACATGAGTCGTGAGCAATTGATAAATTTTTTAAAAAAAATGTAAAATACCGCTCTTTAGATGTGAAATTTAATGAATTTCCGTTCTAAGCTGTGACTACCCTAGAAGTAGCTCATCGGAGAACATCGCTGAACTCATCGAAATGAACAATAGTAGTACCTTTGCTCAATAACAATTATTCCACTGAATCCTCAATTCTTCTAGGTTCATACTATGACTCAAATAAGTTTTTCGGAAATTTCTTCAGAAAGAAAGTATGACTACAACTCTAACAATCTCCAAGAAAAACTACTGAGCGCCTTAACCCATCCTTACATTCAATGGCAGGAGCTGTGATTCACAGTCCTAAACGGGCAGTGAATAGAAATAGACAAAGTCAGCCGAACTACGCCGACAATTAGCCACATTGGCCTTCTTGAAGCCGCTCCACTCTAAAACAAACCAGTCCTAAGTAGAGCTGAGCCGTTGCGTTCTGCAGGGGGAGCAACAAATCATGGAAATACCGACCTCGACCTAAATACTTCTTACTAAGTGCTGCTTAAGCCTAATGCCTCAATTTTGTAGACGATTTTTTCTGGAAACAGCTTTTGAAGTTATATGAATTCTTGTAGTAAACTCGGGTATGGGAAGGACGAGCAGATCCCACCCTTCTCTCTCTCTCTCTCTCTCTCTCTTGGAAGAATCGTTTCCGTAGATGAAAATGTAATCGGAAATACAGTCATATGGCTCAATCCTTGAATATAAACCAATTGCAAATGTGACTGCTTTTTCTATGTTGTTTCAGCGTTTTTGCAAAAGGTTAAGGCGCACTGACTACACATTCTATCGTTGTATTGAATATGTAGATAACAAAATAAATAAATGAATAAATAAATAAATACAGGATGAAAGTTGGCCGCAGCAATTACCAGATCAGCTAACCGGATAAGAATCCTGACTAATGACAATGGCAAAACGACTTCTGTGTTGATGATTGAGACGAACTATCAAAAGACAAATTGTATAAATGTAGTTAGCGTTTCCAATAAAATGAGCAAACATACTGAACAATAGGTAGTTTTGAGTCAATGAACAAGAGAAAAAATTTCCAAACAAAATCCTCAGAGTAGGAAGGCGAAGCTTGAAAAAGATCGTACTGAGAACTGGATTATGCAGCGAAATTTGCGTGAAAATTAGTTCGGTGAACAGGAAACGTCTTACTGCCCATTTCGTTAAGGGAAACTTTCCACATCATCGCGTCCTCATTTCTTCATCGAAAACCTCAAACAGTCGAAAGTGTCGCGGGAAATGAAAAAAAAAACTTCACTCAGTTTTCTTGAAACTTATCTATGAGGAAAACTAAATAAAAATTTTTATGCTTACAGTTTTCGTACTCACATACTAACATCTACTGCTTTTTGAAAAGAACACTGTAATTTTAAATTTTGAGAGCAAGAAGCGACTGTTTTCATACTGGTGTATTTTCTTAGAACTGTGAGCACATTTTGTTGCGTTCATTTCAATGGCTCATAAAGAGAGTTCTCCATTTCTATTAAAATTTTGTTCTGCAATACAAAGCCTACTCCAAAATGAAAAACACGAACAAAAACTGAAAAATACGAACTAAAATTTTTAGAAAACTAGGGAGAAAGCAATAGAAAAGATATAACTAAATAAGAAACAATGAACGCGATAATTTCTGTAACGAAGATACGTTTGCCCCTCTGGATAACAACAATCCATTTATCAATATTTCCTAGGCTCGGCCCGATGTAACCAGTTTCTGATACGAAACACAAATCTCCTGATTTACTGGAATTACCTACCTTATTTTTATGATGTACTTCATCCCCAAGCCTCAATCAGAATCACTCCAATCATCAGCCAATCAATCAGTCTCAATCAGAAATCCTGAAATTTGTTTAGCACATTCCGCAAACCCCTACAATACATGGCAATTCTAATCAGTTATCCTAAATAAATGGTCACACCAGCTACAGGGCATAATCAATAATCATATATTCTTATCATGGGTTACTTTTCAGAAAAAAAAAGAAATACGTGTTTTAAATTTGTCTTGGGAAATGTCTTAAAATCGTTGTCTTGGGAACCAAACTTACAAAACTCATCGGGAAACAGCAGCGCCTCGCTGATGCGCACCCAGCATTCAAGTCAGCTTCTATCGACTTTTATTCACGTTCTTGTGTCAACACTGCATACAATTTACCCAACAAAAGCATTGTAACTGAGGTACGTATCTCCGCTGGGAGAGCTTTTTTTTTAGCGAGCACCTAAAAACACTTCTGAATATCCTGTTTCCTTCAGCCGCCGCAATATTTTCTCGCTCTGGCTCCACACAAAAAAAATGATCATAGGATGCCATGCACAGTTTTATTTTCATGGCATGTAAAGCAAAGTCCCCAATTAATTCAGTGTAAGTGAACATTTAGCAAGGGAATGGAATGCTTGAGAGTCTCCGGAAGGAACTTTTTATCAGAATTTTTCTTGGTGATCTCTCGTTCCCTGGAATGCACATTCAAAACACTGAGAATTTTTCCTTGAATTCCTGTTAACTGCATACAATCCATGCTTTTTTGTCCACTGTGAAGAAAAAAAATACTGTGGAATTTTCTGCATCTGGGAGGATATATATTTATATTCCTCTTGAAGATTTTCTCTAAATTTAATGTCTTATCTCTAGTCAAGGGTGTTTTTACTTCCTGGATAAGAACATTCAAGTACGATGTCAAATTTTATTGATGATATTGACGATTCAGTAGCTAATCACATCCTTTCCGAAGCCGGACTTGAGCAGTGCAGGGTTGCAATCATATCTGGAAGTATCCAAACAGCGTTGCCTATAATTCGCTGTTGATGTCAAGCCAAAGTACACTGCTGACTTGTCCTCCCAAATTGACCAGAAAATTCATGAAGAATGGCCCCACAAATGATCTTCCTCGTTAGAACGAAAAGGTCTTCTCTTTTTGCACGACACTGCGCTCCTGTAATGTGGTCTCCAGACGAACAGAAGCCAACTGATATCGGTGCTCTCCTTCGGGCAGCCTGCTCAAGGCTAGGGCTTTTCCATATGGACAACCACAAATTCTAATACTTGGATCCTCTCATTGAGATGCATCTCAACCGACATCTTCTCAAGACACCTTTGTGGAATTCTTAGCTTCCAGAAACCCCAGCTTCATCTTTCCTAGAGAATCTAAGGAAGCCTAGAGAGGGGTAGCCATGTTCATTCGAACAGTTACAAAATCTGTTGGCAGTGTACAAATAAGCCCAAATCGTGACCATTGAAAGTAAACGATTAAATTGCGACATTGATTTTGAATTAACCCGATGCATGATTTACAAAACCTTCCGTAACGAAGTTAAGCTGAAGGCCAAAACTGCTGTAATACTTTTTCGGACAAGCAAAGGTTCTAAAAACGGGAAATCAAGATATTTATTAAGTTTGATGTACCTCGCTCTTCTCGCTAAGACACAATCACATCTCATCGTCCATGGAAAATGAAAGAAGCGATGAATGACTTTTGACAATACAAAATCCTTCTCAACTTCCACAGCTCCAGGATAGCTCTTCTGCCTACTGCCCTGTAAGGAACAAAACGACTATCTTTGATTGCCCTCGATTCAAGCAATTTTGAGAGGATGGTGTTCTCCAACGCTGCAAAAGGATCCTGCGGATTGAGGGCAACTCCTACTTTCTAGCGATGGTATTAAGCGTGGAAGACGTGCGATGTGGATTAGCTCGCCGCGAGAGGAGGACATCTTTGATGGGAACAATAGTTGAAAAAATGGCAGTGGTGGCCCAGTGGCTTCCAAGTGTGGGGACTACGACAGAAGTTTGTTTTCATTTGAGAATATTATCTTTCATAACGCAGTTCATCCTGCCATTATGGAAAAAAATTGCGATGAATCCGGAGGTTGTGGGTACGTATGAGTTCATACGATTATGAGGAAAGTTTTACAGATTTTATAGTGATGTCAGTTGTGAATCCCGTTGGCAACAGAGTATCCATAGCAAACTTTCTTCTAACAATACCTCTATAAATTAAGCCTATTCGTAGACATGTATAGTCGGCTTTAATCTAACTCTAACTTTTAAATTTCTTCGTGATGACACAATATGTAAGCCTACGTATGTGTAAGACCAAAGCTGCTCATAAAGATACAGTTGAATTGTTCTACATCCCTGGAAATAACATTTTTCCAGGCAACTTCCGCTAAAACTGCAGATTAAAATTAGAAGTTACACTTATCCCTGGTGAACATACTTTTTTGTATACAATCCACAGCTCAGCCACGAGATAAGCGACTGCTCCTCAGGATGACAATCTAAAAAACAAGGAGAATGGAAGCCTAGTTATAAACCGAACAAACAAGAAAAGGATATAGTTTGGTTCCGTTTCGCACTTAGCCTACATTTTCTCAAGAAGTGACGAGTTTATTTATTTATTTATTTATTTATTTATTTATTTATTTATTTATTCATGTGCACTCAGCATACTCCGATTAAGTCAGATGAACAGAAGATGGCAAGAATGACAACATTAACATTAGATTATTATGCTTTAGTCATTGACAATACCTGTTTGAATGAGCAAGTCAATCTTTTTCTTTCATTTTTTTTCTCAGTTGGTATGTGTGGTCATTCAACCCATGAATTGCTATAAATTGAGCACTGTGTTTCTTTGACTATACGTACTTCTCAAACCCCTTACTTGTTTTCCAATATGTAGTATTACTTTTCGTTACGACTATCTTTACTTCCCCATTACCTCATATTATTTGGAAACCTATCGGACGGATAGGTGAGAAATGGAAATCGATGCAAGACTGAGATTCGTCAAAACGCGTTTTGGGGGAAAGTCGTTAACCAGTACCGTAGCGGAAATGCTTTCCTTCGTATAGCAAGGCCCATTCTCGAATGATGTTTACGTAATCGGGATATTATCAGGGTAGTGCTGCCTACATTTAAACAAATCCTAGGAGTTTACCAAAGTTATTCCAGGATTCATCAGCTAAGATCTAGCGAAAACCAGGCTAGCAAACGAACTTTCACGTCCTGCGTCTCAGCATTGCGTAATGTATCCGATAACCAATAACTCTAACCACGGGAAGTTTGCCTCGTCACTTTTTCATGAATCCCAGCCCATGAGGCAACGAGTAAGTTAGTTATCTTCATAGACGAATATAAATAGAAATCGCTAGTTTTGTAAAGTTTCAAACGAGCTTATTAGCAGGTTTTGTCACCCCCAAAAGGTGACTTGTTCCTAAAAGAAGACGTCTTCATAGTTTGTCTTACAAATTAGTTCTAATTTCAGAACTGACCGAGTTGCTCCAAAGAATCAACACATCATTTGCTAGGATGCTTCGCACAGATATAGAAATAGCTATGTGCCGAGGACTCTCTCTTTAATCCGTGACTGTCTTCAGAAACCGGCCGCGTAGCAGCTTTCGTTAATAGCGCCACTTTTTCTTATTTTTTCCAGTCGGCTATCTCTAGCCGGCAGTGATTGTCGATGACTCACGTGAAACATCCGAAGCTAGCTGATTCAAGCTTGTTGGGATGCCCATACGTATGGTTGGAAATATAAGAGACATTGGGAGACTGAGTGGAGTGGTCAGAGAAGTAGAGCGCTCGGGCGCGGCGAGATTCCGGTGCATTGTCCACGCTGGTCATGATCTGGACAAACACGCCTGCTTCTCTCTCCAACCCTGTGATGTCGACGACGTCGGTGCTGCTGGTGGTCCTTGTGCCGACCGTTTCGAGCCAACTGCTCGAGATATTCGGACTATCCACCGGTGATGCAGGAACTGTGGAGAGGCAGTCGGCCTTCCACGATCTAGCCACGTAAGTCGTGTTCTTCAGCTGTTTTATGTCTGTATAAAACGTTGACAAGGATAGACATAGCACGGATGGATATCTTTTCAGGCAATCCGTCGGACTCATCAACTACCTCCAGAGGGTCCAACGCAATCCCAACAATCAATTGGCGAAAAAGTGTGTCAGAGAAAGGAGAGCGTGAAAGGAGGGTGAGAGTAGTGGGAAAGATTCCACCGGAACGAGTTTGCGCAAAAAATAGTAACCGCAGAACACGCAGTCGGGACCCAAGAAAGGATTCCAGGATCTAGCAGTCATCTGTTCAGGAATTTTAAGTCATCTACAGTCTAAGCGAGAGAAGTTTCCCAAGTACTAGAAAAATATTTGTCGTACGTATCTCTGTAAAAATAATGAAAGGACAGAGCAGCAGTAGAATTCACCTCATATTTGAGCGGTATTTTGCTAAAATGTCATTTGAATGTCTTTATGTTCCGGGTTGCGTGAGCCTCTACCGAGCGTAAACTTCATGGAAGGGATTCCTGTTCTGCCAGGAGTCATGGGAAGCCTCCCTGGAGCCGGATCATGTCTACCACGTGGATCACCTCTAGTCAGAGACAAGTGAGCTATTGAAAAAATGCTCATGGTGTGCGTCACGACCAAATGAATTTTAGGTCGCCGAGTCTCTTCCAGAATATGCTTCGTAATATTCCTGGAGCTCACGACTACCTGTCAAGCCTATTGCCAGCACCCAGTGTGGACATTGAGGCTCTTCTTGGAAAATATCAGTGGGTAAGAGGTCACCTGCGGTCATTGTGAAAAAAATTAAGCTTTGTTTTCACCAGCTGTTTCGCTATTTCTTCTGCTATTTCATTCAGAATTCATTTATATTTATATTTTTTATATTGTTTATTTGCTATTTTATTTATTTGCTTCTCGGGAAACTGTAGCCTTGCTAAACGACACTAGATGGTAAAAAGAAGAAGTTGAATAGATCCTTCTGATTCATTACTAGTAGCTGACCAGTTGATCACAAGGTTTCCACTGTTCCGCACACGGAAACCCCTTCAAAGGCAGCACCCACGGAAATTTTGCTCTCATAGATTTTGCTATACTGCTAGGTTTACCACCATAGTGAAGACGAAAGCTGGGTTCATTTTTGTCAACTGCTGAGAGTCCAAAACGATCAAAATCTCAGACACGAAAATTTCCGTGGATGCTGCCTCTAAGCAGCCTTTTCAGGCAATCGACACACCTTCCGCTCACAATCGGTTCTGCGCAACAACTGAATGTGAGTTTTATCTGCTTATCTGGCGATGATCATGCTCTAGGATACCACATGCTACACTTCGGTGGATTGTTTGCCATTTTCGTACATGCATAGTAATATTTTGGAATTACATCTACGTTGTAGTTCAACGGAGCGCTCAAGCTGGGAATTCCTCCTCATTCGGTCTGCAAGAGAAGTTCCGAATAAATAGTGAAGAAGGGGGAGAAAAGGTCTTCTACCAGAAATTTATACTATTTCCAATTAGATGACCTTATCGTTCAGCTTACAGGTCGCCTTCGGATATGGTATCATCCACAAGGAGCACACTTACGTCTACATGCAGGATGATCCTTGCCCATGTGAGTTAAAGCTGAGAAATTCAGAATGACCTATAACACCTATCGAAGTGTTCTTCGATGTCCGTAGTAGGATTGTAGTAGGATTCACGAGAGTTTATAGGGAAAGTATCGTTTTCCCGCTTTTCCAGAACTCATGCGTTTTCCAGACAATTTCACTTTTTTTGGTGTGATAGTTCTGAGATAAATTGTATCTGTTTCTATTCCATCCTGAATGTGAAGGCAGGTTATCGGCTTCTTGTATACGCTCACGAATCCCGTAATAGAATACAGCATGTGCCAACATTCTGGACAAAAAGATCTAAACCAAACTCAATGCACTCAAAAATCATATCTAATTGGCCACCCTGGACAAGTTATCGGTCACCCTGGAAGGGGTAGTCATCCGTGGATCTTTGAAGGTTCGGATTACTGTTAATCGTAGCGACATTCTGACTCCAAAAAAATCACTTCAATACAAAACCGTCTTCAGCATGATTTTCCCAGCTACTCTCTGTCTCTCCAAATAAAATCTCCGTGTGCATCCTTATCAATGATTTTTGCTCTTGGATATCAAAATCGAAGCAAATCCGTCTGCTACTTCACCTTCTGCGTTACTGCTACATTTTGTCAGTTAACACCTCTAAAACAAATCTTTTTGTATAGCTAGAAACTGTCAGGGAAATCAGTATAAAGGTGAGCATAGAGGTGAAATACATTTTCTCTCTCCAACTACCATCTGCTCCGTAAAAAAAAAATGACGATTACTTGATGATTAAGGAATGTCATATTTTGATTCGTATGTACTTACAGTCCGGTCCGGCAGCCACTGCAAATGGGCGCCGGCGGGCAGCGGCCGCCGCCACCCTCCGGCGCCCCGGTATTAATGAACTATAAATCACTCGAGCTTGGAAGAAAGCGAAGAAAAATACAATTTTAGTCTATAGTAGACAGGGTAGATAAGCCTAACCCTATGCTTAAGAATGGGTTTAAGACTTAGGCTTAGGCTTCACAGGAGTGGCCCCACCCAACTCCCTTTTCACCTAAATTTCTAAGATAAACTACGATAAGTGTAAGTGTAAGTAAGATTGGACACTATTCGTATGTTGCATCGCGTGCGCACATAGCTCAGTGGGTTGAGCCAATGGTCGACGTTGTGGTGGTCAGGGGATCGAATCCTGCCCTGTGCCCCCGTTTTGCAAATACATATAGTATGCTGCCTACGGCTTCTGCAGTTATCTAACAAACAGCAATATAAAAAGTAGCCCGGATGGCTCAGTGGTTTGAGCGGCAGATTGCAATCTGTCCCTATCGCTGGTTCCACTCCGTTGGAGATCCAGAGTTAAGTATCGCAGTGTTTGGGGTTCACTGCTTGGAACGTCCCCCGTGATCTCCTTCGGGTAGTCCAGGAGGGCATCCGGCAACGTTTTGCATAAATTTCGAAGATAAACTACGATAAGTGTGAGTGTAATTAATAGTGGAAAACTCTTTCGAAGATAAACTACGATAAGTGTAAGTAATAGTAATAGTGTAAGTAATAGTGAAAAACCACTTTTTCAAAGTTGAGGGAAACCGGGAGAGAGTAATAGTGAAAAGGACTACTCCACGAAAGATAAATGACAGCGGTAGAACTACTTCGCAATGGATATGGAACAATTTATACGGATTTCAATTATTTCTGAGGATCCCGAATTTGATGAGCTTTATTATTCACATGAGATAAGTGAAGTACTAGTGTGCATCTATAGAAGAATAACGGCCATTTTTGTATTCGCGAAGCAGTGTACTATAGCAGAAAATGGAAGAGTTGGCTTCGCTTATTGTGTATTCAGAAATCTTTCCCCATGAAAATCACAAAAATGAAAAAACGTGAAAGTTGTGAAAATGGTCCCCTGCTTTATAGCCTTAACATACCCACTGCACTCTGTCTACGATGGACTAAAATTGTATTTCTCTTCGCTTTCTCCCAAGCTCGAGTGATTTATAGCTCATTAATACCGGGGCGCCGGAGGGTGGTGGCGGCCGGCGCCCGCCGGCGCCCATTTGCAGTGGCTGCCGGACCCGACTGTAATTCGGAACTCATAGTACAAACAAGCGTAACAAAACATGCTGAGATAAAGAATGGCCCTTCAAATAATCGAGATACACCGTAACGAAGAAGTTTTTCTAATTTTTTCTATTGTTAAGATTCGCAATTCATCAATATGATGGATTAGAACATTGCCGTTTTCTTTTTAGATATGAATCCGCCATTAATCTCTAGAAACTAACCATGAAGTAGGTACTGGACTTATTTTAATAAAAAAAAGGCAAAATCTGGGAGCAAACTAATCATGTCGTTGAGGAAATCCTTTTATTTCAAAGCCTGTATCTTCCTCTGTGATTTAGAGGGGATCTGAAGTGTTTTTTTTTTCGATAGAGCTTTCGATCTCTAAAAAGAGTCTAAGTCTCATAAGAGCCATTTCATCAATATTCTCTAACCGAAAATATTACAGATCAAATTGTCCTGGTGGGACCACGACAAGGAGGTACGGGACAATACGAATACGTAATTCTCTCGAATTGGGCACGTTATCCACTAATCGGACTAGTACGCGACACTCGAGTCTTCCACAATAAGTACAAGGAACGACTAGAAGCAGAATTAGAGAAGGAAGGATTCATTAACGACTACTCTGGGTATGTTCTGTCGAGTTTTTTTTTTTACGGTGATGACTCTGTGTCTTTTCTTTGTTTTGCCACTAGAAACCCACGAATAAACCCTAAAAATGATCGGTCCCATCAGAGGAAAATCGAGACATTTTTCAGGAAGTCAACTATGCGCTACACCGATTGGTCTAAATGCCGACCAGTTACACCCGTTAGCTATATCCAGAATGTCCTCAATGAATTATTTGGGAAATAGTAACCAGCGAACTTGAACATTCCCAAAATCTTGCCGAATAGAGAAGTGATCGAACATGTGCCAGCGTAGGCATGAAAGAAGAAATTATTAACTTATTGTGTTTGTAAAAATGTGCAATGTATTGTGAATAAACATCAGTTTTACTTAGATTTGATTGATGTTTTGAGGATAAATTGTTTCAATGCTATTATTTTCTTTAGTCAAAACCTCAAAGCTTAGCATTTATAAGAGTGCTCAATAACGTTATTGAATAAATATTTATTATTATCAACTATTAGATTATGCAACAGGATATGACACAGAGAAGGCACATTATTCAGGTATTGTCAGAATAGCATTCGTCAAAGGACATAAATTTTCGTGTTTCATACACTTGCTATGTATAACATATCCTGTTCTCAGGTAGCTGAGAGTATCACTGCTCGATATGGCTTCTTTACACACGAGGCAAATGGTTTTGTCTTCGATCTGAAATATGTCTGTCTGTGCTTCAAAGCAATTAATTATTAATTGGTCTTGTTCATTCAAAGGCAGCGTCCCGTCTCAAAATGATTTTTGAGATCTCCGCATGAAAAGAATCTCCAGTGACTGCTGTTCAGAATGGTTGGTATATATTCGAGCCTCAATTCCTGAGGAGCCTGTAGGCGGAGTCAAGGCGGGGTTACAGAGTTTCCGTACCATGTACTCCCTTGCTCATGATATCAAATTAACAGCAGATTTAATACTAAATTTTCAGTATGTTGTTTGTTCGTGGCGCTAGGTGGCTTCGTCAGTTACCGAACACTAGCGCACTTATGCACATGTAAATAAATAAATAAATAAATAAATACATGAGGGTTACTATTCTATCAGGGAGTGTATGAGGAACTCTTACAAAGAGTACGAATTTCTTCAGAAAAAAAGACTCTCCCGGGAGCGAATTAAAGGAGAGTGTTGGCCACACCCCCCGCTCCGCCCACTGGCTACGCAAGAATTCGTGCTGAAAAACGGGGTTTTTCTCGGCAGTTTCGCACGGGTTCATGTATACCACTGTGATCGAGAGTTCCTGGAGATTCGCTTCACATGAAAATACCAAAGATGATTCTGAGCTGGAACGCTGCCTTCAAAACAAACACTGCCATGTCGACACAAGCAGTAGGTTGCGTGCTGACTTTACCACAGCTCACCGACCATTTACTTTCCTTCTAAGTAATCCTAAATCATATCAGATATCCAGATGTTGCTGATTATATTCTTTTTTCAAGAATTGAAAATTGGGATGTAAAAGAGTAGTGTAATTCTATGGTTCATTCCGAGGATAACCGCACTACTTCTAATCAAAAATGGACAGTAGCGCTGCACAGAAGATTCCAAAGGATCAAAACGGAGACCAATCTACTTTGGTTAGTTTACCTCAGGATACTCCATAACCAAAAACATATGTAAGTGGAACCTTTGCTAGACAAAGAGAAAGTTCTGAGCTGCAAAACTGCTGAGCTGACTAAAAGGATGAAATTTTCAAACCAGCCCTGAAAAATTCAAGTATTACAGCTCTATTCTGCCAAACGCATTTATTTTCGTTTCACTACTTTTTCTGGACATTTCCTGCTTGTATTGCTGATTTTTTTCTCCTCCAAATATGTTGCAATCAAAGAAAAATCGACAGAACTACTCACCACTA
This sequence comes from Ancylostoma caninum, assembly GCA_037903475.1. Classification (NCBI taxonomy): domain Eukaryota; kingdom Metazoa; phylum Nematoda; class Chromadorea; order Rhabditida; family Ancylostomatidae; genus Ancylostoma; species Ancylostoma caninum. Next base: position 43,148 of record JBAJFG010000063.1, read on the forward strand.
TCTTCTTATTAGGTAGACTAGCTTTTTCTAATTTGACACTCCGTTCAAGAAGTGCCACCTTAGATTGGGCAACTTGTTGCTCCTTCTGTATATTAGCGACTGATCGCTTCAGAAAGTCAGAAACCTCAATAAAACATTTTGGCAGAATAATTTAATATGACAAATAAAACTAACTTACCTGTTCAATACCGACTGAAGGAGGTAAAACATCAATAACCTTTCTGGAATCCACTGCATCACCCATACACTTTAATAATGAGCTGATACGTGCTTCTGCATCAGCAAGAGAACCTAGATCTGATGTTCTGCAAGAAAAATTTTTAGAGAAAAAGGAATTACTATATCTTACAGAGAAATCACATACTCATCAATTTCTATATATTTAAGTAGATTGAGGCAGATATCTGGCTGTGTTGGAGAAAAATGCGAACATATAAGTTCCGCGGCGTCATAATCGTGATATGTTGTAACGACCTTATCCAGGATTTCTGCTGCGGATTGCTGAACAGCCAAGAATGGGAGAAAATGTGAGATCCAGTTGGAATAGTGAAATACTCACACTACTATCACATAGTAGCCTCTCAACTCCATAATTAGCTGGAAGCCGGTTGTAGATGGCGCCTCTATCAGATGGACTCAATTTCAGGAGCAATCGTCGGAACCGATGACAAGAACTCGTATCTTCAAACAATGTTGAAATACTCTAATTTAGGTACAGCAAGAATTTTCGATAAACACTTTGATCTAACCTCCATTACTCATTTCCTTTATATAAATCTCGCAAAGATCCCTGGCTATTTCATCAGTCAGTGGTAGACCTTCTAGATAAATCCTCAACAGCTTCGCATCACCGCTGAGAAGGCGCTTGACCAAAGTCTTGTCCAATGAAGGAGTATTCCGGATGACCTACGAATAAAACAGAATTCATCTGTTATGTGAAACTAGACCAGTACCTTCATGCAGTCCTCTGGATGCAGAGCTATCATCCAGGAGATGACTTCTAACAGGAGGTGCTGCTCTTTGATGCTAGAAAACTTGTCGCTATAACAACGCAACTCAAAAAGTTACAAAATGAAGGAAAAATCCACTCACGTGGACATATTCTTCAAAACTTTGTCGTGCTCCAACTTATCATCCTTAAGTTCTCCACGAAAAAGACGCCTCCAGATATCCCACGCTTTTCCCTCTTCCCCGGCTAACAACCACATCTCCGCAGCGTAGTGATAATATCCAGACTCTTCTAGGAATGCAGCACCTTCACTGTGATTCGGACGGTAATCGTCTAAGGAGAAGATGGATTCTGTATCGCCTTTCAGGACAAACAATCTCAGAAGGCATGAGTCGATAAACTAAATGAACGAAGGTAACAATTCATTACTGGATGCCCAGCAAAATTTCAGTACTAACTGGGCGTGAAGCTGAAGCAAACCGCAGGTCACGGATATGTAGCAGATACTCCTCAAGGAACTGATACTTCTCCTGATCTTCTTTGTTATTCTCGGCTGGAGGCCACGGGAATTGAGACACAACCTGAATTATAGGTCCAGAATAGAAATCATTTGATGGGCTCTACAAAGAATGGAGAATAAGCATACCTCCTCCGGGTCCACCTCGCAGGATATAAGTAGTTCAGCGGCTTTCTCGAATGATAGTTCCTCTAGGTATTTGAAGGCGACTGTCTTCTTCAGAGCGATGAACTTCTAAACAAATCCATTAAAACAACTCAACGTATGGATAACGTTCTTGTGAAGCCAAAAAAAGGTGGATGATGGAGGAAAGATATCGGAAGACAACTGGAAGTACAATATAATCGGTTCCAATGAGAAGAACAATTGGAGAGGCGCCAGGGAGTAAAAGAACATGAGAGAATGTGCGGTTATTCAAGAGGATGGCGAGAATAACAGGAAATATCCACGAATACTCAAGTGTCGTCGCGTTTGGAAAAGTCAGCAAAAACGTTTTAAAAACTAGAAAAAAAGAGTCATTCTGATTTTCAAGCTCCAAAAAGGTGTCAATACTTTCCCCTTGTACTGATTCAATCAACAGCAGTTCATATTCTCTAATCCTAAAATACAAGCTGAGCCCTAGATTGCATTTGCTACGAGTCACTACGAGAAGGAAAAATGCAGAAATAAAAGAAATCTCGAAATTTATGAAGCGATCATGAGCTGCACATGAACCGAAACGCATACCGATAAGCTATCGTCATCAAAATGTTGGCTCAAACTCCTCTCATAAAGTGCCAATGCTTCTTCGTATTTATGATGGGACACGAGCACGTCAGCCTAGAAAAAAAAAACTAAGACTTTCCCCTTATTCTGACTTCACAAACTCACCTGTTTTTCTACCGAAGTCATCGAAATAGTGAAGAGATTCAGATTACTCGCGGCAAAAATTGCACCATCTAGTGAACACAAAACCTTGCCCTCCTCAGTTTTCAGGGATTGAGAAATCCTCGCGTCTTCAAAACTATAAAATACATAAATAGTGTAAGACCCGATCAAACTCCTATGTGGAAATACTTACCTCATAATCCAAATATCCTCTGAAGATCTAATGTAGACGTAAGGTGAGTTGTAGACTAATGCGTTAAAGGAGGTCGTCGGCACTACCATTGGCGGACGAGTTGAAACACCTTGCTCCGTTACAGAAATAAGTAGACCATCCACACCGGTCATGAGAAAATCCTGAAAGCGAAAAGCGCGCCTTCTCGCCCTACTCTGCGCTCTGTTAACTGGCGCATCGTTGAGTTAGCCGTACACGAGGAAAAATGTCTACGCAGGCAAGTGATCAACCGTTCTGTTCATTCCACGGTTGTGATACGCTAACAGTGCTACATTCAGAAAACCATGTAACTTCTGATGAGAACTTCTGTGGATACCGCCCCTGATGTCAGCAGTCTGCCATCAACAGCCATAATAGAACAAGTCAGTTACCGTCTCAATGTTGCAGAGGTGAGGGCGCACTGCTTGGGGATCGAAGGGAAACAATGAGATAACTGCTTTTGTGTCCACATGATAAATACTGTACATTCCATTTGATGCGAAGCAAACGGTGAGCCTGAAATGAAGGAAGCATTGCGGCTCGACAGCACGTAATCTTGACAGGTTTAATTAGGTGAAAAAACTGGAGGATCAGAAAACCTCCCATCTGCAGTATCAAAGTTTTAGGACAACTCCGGAGAAATGTACTTGAAAGCCAATTTTTATCTCAGATAATAGGATAAACAAAAATGCCAGCTGGGAACTTCACAGCACTGCGAATAACTAATTATCTAATGACTATTTTCAGCCGGCAATTGTAAAAGGTAATCCATAAAACTTTGAAAAATGTTTCTCTACATCTCTGTTTCTGAATTACACGTCAACGCTACGCATCTTTTCTGCGCAGCCTTGACGTGTACTCATGAATCAACGTACAGTGGACGTCGATGGTGGCTGCCCTTCCGCGGATTCGAGAAGGATACTGCGCGACCGCACCGCGTGCGCAGAGATCGGTGTTGTCTACCGCTGAAATGCTATTTCTAGCTGCTGTTCTTCCCGATTTGGTCGAAAATCCTTGAAATCGGGCATTAAAATTGCTAGAAATAGCACAACAGTAGCAGAAGACATCGGTTACGGCTCGCGCGACGTGATTGCGCGGGGTCCTTCTCGAAGCTGCGGATGGGCCACCGCCATCGACGTCCACTGTAATATTCCAACTTCCATAAAAGGAGGGATTACCAGTAAGCTTACATTAGGCAACTAAGGAATAATGACTCGGAAAGAAAGTCTTAAGTTGAAGAAACAAAAGAATAGACCTTGAAAAAGCCATAGCAGACACGACACCATCAGTGCTAAGCTTCTGGATCGTCTCCGTCTTCCCGTTACGTCGTTCACAAATATGAATTTGTTTCGAGGTAGTAGCCACAGCGGTTTGTAAGCAGAATGCATCGTCCACAATGGGATTCGAATTCACTGTCACACATTGAACTGATGATCGACTAGTCAGGATCTGCAACAAAATGAGCCCCAACGTCTAAAGCACTTCCAGAGAATTTCAATCTAACCTCGAAAGAATCCAGTCCTATATCAAATAGAATGTTGTCGCATAGAACTAGTAGGATATCAAGAGCAGAGGCAAACTCTATTTGACGAATTTCTCGCTTCTGAATGAAATATTCAAAGAATTCTAATGCTAGAAGAGGTGAAGAAGACTGACAATTTGTAGCTCGAGATTTCCAGCTACTTTGAAGCCTTTTGGATGTTTCTTCACATGGAAAATACGTCCTTGACTTGTCCCTACAAAGATCTGAGACGATGATCCTCCAATAGTATTAATCTGAATATGCGTGCAATTGTTCAAATGACCGCATGAGAAAGAAAAGAAAAAACGGGTGGAGTACTTGTTCATCTCGATTCAGACGCTTAGCGAATTCGCAGCACGGCTTCAATTCGAATAATTCTATATTACCAGCATTATCTTCCATTGTCTGAAAAAAAAACCGAATAGGTTCATAGGACAAAATGAGTGATACCTGAAACCAGCCATGTGTTAGAATAGTGGTGATAGGTCCAAATAGCAAAACGAATATATGATCTTTGAAGGCAACACCCACGCAGACTTTCGAGCCCGAGACTTCGTCAGGTTTCGGGATTGTGGAGAATCTAGAACTTGCATCCAATGGTGAGATGGCGCGAAACACCCGAGAAATCCATGAAAACGGCGTGATTTTTTCCATACGTTCGAATGCGCGCCACTTGATTTCCGTGGGTCCCTCCCCACGACTGTAATGCGCGCTGGTGCAATTTACCGAGCCTGCGTAAGCTGGCCTGTCGTAGCTGAGCTCAGAGAAGGGTGTTGCGTTTACGATCACGATTGGAGTATCTCACCGAGTGAGTCGTTACTCTTTGGGTATACTTCGCACTTGCAATAAGCAAACAACGTATTCCAAAGCTGGCATTTTAACTTGGATTCAAGAATTTCGACAGATTCTGCTTTTAAAAATAATTGTGTGTAGCGTCATTACAAGTGTTAAAACTTTCCGCCTCTAATAGAAACCTCAAACTTCAGCTGAAGCAAAGAATTAGGCTTCTATTTCATGCTAAAGGCACAGTTACACTGCGAGAAGAGCATGTACACCACCCTGAGTCGCCGTCGCCCAGAGATATCAATGCTGAAATCTAACAATTTTGGGTGGTGGGAATGGGGGGAACGGTGAGGTACAAAGTCTTCTAGTGGTTATGCGACAGTCAAGAGGGATGCGTGTGGAACAAACCACTGCTCTCTAAACATATTCGCAGTTAGTGGATAGAATCCACAAAATGAACTGGATGTTTTTGGGATCTTACACTTTTGGTACAAACTACTACTGTGCAGTTCATTCAACCGGTAGTGATTAGTGGTATAGTCCGTTCCAAAAACGTCGATAGTTGAGTATTCGTGCCAGTGACATGCACTTCTTGTCTGCCTCTCAGAATATGGCACTATTTCTCGCGTTCTCTCATTCTCTAATTTCTGCGCAACTACGTTTCCCCCGTGAAACACACTACATATAGAAGGATCATGAACTGAGACGCGGTCGTTTTCAATCAATATCAAGCATGCTTGATAGTGCCGCTTACCTTCAATCTCTGAATACAGCAATATTCACTCCTTTCTGGTCGTATGACTAATAAACAGACCACCTGGCTACCAGCCAACAATCACCGCCGTTCGAGGAGACCAGCTCCCATGTAGCGAATAAACTATAAACATTGCAATTTTCCCGGGTAGTACATTCAAAACCGGCTACTACATGTACAGGTATGTATAATGTACTCATTTTTTATATGCTTTGACAAATCACACTGATAGAAATTTATCGAGACGATATTAAGTAAGTACTCGGATGTTGGCGCAGAAAACAACACATAAATGACATAATCTTTGGCATTCTCAATAGAACCAACTCTACGATACCAGAGGAATGACCCAACGTAGCAGCTTTGCTGAATGCCAAATACCACAAAGCATATGAGATACAGAACAGTACACGTAAAGAATACATACAAGGATATCATATTCATATGAAAGCATTATTTGATTCATGTCCTATGCGGTTGAACCTAACACAAAGAGAAAAGCAGACCAGATTGCTCCATCACAATATGAGGATCGAAAGAGAGATACGAACACTGACTAGATCTGAAAAGTGATAAGTGGCCGAAAATGCAGCTAGCTAATTACCTACAACGAAAAAAAAAGAGTATATGAACATATTTGGAACTATTGGAACTTTAGAAATCTGACAAAATAAATAAAAAATAAAGAAAATCGAGGAAATAGAACATCTTAGCACGAACTACAATCTACAAATGCATTAGAAAGCGTCCTTCATTTGTTGAAATGGTCGCAAGGCTAGATCGACCGGAAGTTCAACGTTATATTTATGCAAGCCCTCCAACAATGTATACAACTCTTCACATCCTGAAAAGAAATTAATGAGAATTAATCGACAAGATACGTTGAAGTTTCAAAATCAGGATCAATTTTTGTGATGGATATTGCACAATCAAAGTGGAAAAAGCAATATTCGATTGGAAAAATGAGTGGTGTACTTTTCCCACAGAAATTCCAATGAATGCACGCAATAAATAATAATCAATAAAAAAATCTCACTCCAAAAAAACTAAACCTAATTTAAAAAACGGAACAAACAAAATCATCATTAATAAAATAGCAAAAGCCGTTGACATCAAAAAAATCAAGATATTAATCTGTTAAAATATATAACTAACCCCACTACTCTAAAAAAATCCATTTAATAATTTATACCCTTCAACCAGAGGGGAGGGTACAGGTCAAACGTGATGGGTCATTCGTAAGATCAATATCATGGATTAGAACAGGACAGTTTTAAATACTGAAGGCAGCACCCACTCAGATCCTCGCGTTTGTGATTTTGCTGAATTTCGGGTTTCCCCGAAAAGACTGCTGAAGATCTAGAACTCAAATACAACACAGAAAGACCGCGAAACACACGAGAAATCCGCGAGATCGGGATGTTGTTTTGCGTGCATCTTATGGCGCTCCACTGACACTTGTCAGTCGATTATCGGACACTTACCACCAGCGCGCATCAGGCCCCGGTAAGAGCGTCTCTATGTAGAAAGCCGGCGTTCCCGTTCTTCTTTTTTCTCGGGAATAACAGGTCTTTTGGCCTAAGGTATGTAACTGATAAGGTGGTGGGGTTAAGCTACTTTTTGGACCAACTTTAGCTGTTTCTTCCCAAGTTCAAAAAGGCAAAACGACCTGACGATAAGCTTGCGGGTCCGTAGACGTTGTGAATGAGTCTCACGATGCGGAAATCGCATGTTCTTGTGCAAGTGATAGGGGTCTGGATAAGCTGGAGCATGCGAGCCAGTTGTGTTCGTGCAAGGCGGTTGTGTTCGCAACCCCATTCGCATTTCTTCGTAGGTAAGACATGATTTTTTGCGTTCGTTTAAAATTTCTGACGTGCTGCTACTGTTAGTGTTTTACTCGGAGTACAGAATTCGGGCGGGTGCTGCCTTCACATGAAAAATTATATGAAAAGTAGAGACAAAGTAACTAACCAGTTCTAGCTACATAGCTCCACGAATTGTAACACATTTCCACAACATAACGCGTGCGGAAAATTATTCTGGAAAAAAATTAAGTTAAAACTGAGTGAGTCGACAACGAGGAGGCAAATTCATGGGCTGAACTCACCGAAGCCACGCAGGAAGCTTCTTTTCGTTCATCGCAGCAGATACGAAAGCCTTCCATTGAGCGTCCTTGGATCTGCGTAGACGCGCGTGAGAGGAAACAATGTTCTCGATTGTAGTCAGCAAAATCTGTATTAGAGACAATACGATTTCTGTGAGAAATACTGCTCAGTAATGTAAAACTAAACTTATATGAGTAAACTACAATACCTGCTTTGAGGTGATGCTTTTGCCAGCAACGTTCTCCAGTTTGAAAGATTGACTCAATTTTCGAACAGGCGCATCATTGAGTTCTCGGCCATTTTTGGAACTGTAGAAAAACAGCACAACATCCCAGATATGTTGAAGCGGTGTGGCTTTATTTGAATCTGTATAATAACATACAATGAGAAAATTTTCGGAGAGAAAACACTGAACGATTGAGAAAAACAAGCTTACAGCTGGCTCCGTTCCTTGCCACAAAACAACCAAATCCCAAGGAAGATGGAAGAGATCGTACGGTCGGCGTTTCGCTTAGCATTCCATGCTCCAATAACGCCTTCAAAGAAGGGCACAATTGGCGCCGCACAACAGAAACAACTTCTTCTTCTGATCTCTCGAAAATTTCCTAAACAAGGCAAAAGTATTCAGTCACTTATGATAACTCCAACAAAGAAACCAGTATGGTTTTCGCTCAATGAATGAACAGTGGGAATTTATTTAGCGGATTAAAGGGCTCATTGGAGGGCAACGCATACCCAAAATGAGAAGAAATGCTAGCACCTACAGTTCGATTTTCATCATAATGCTGTCAAAAACCTAAGACCAGTACGCGTCGTGGTTAGTTATGGAAATAACCTATCTTGACAGGAACTTCCTCTCGGATGGTTCTACACTGGGAATAACTTTATTTGTGGTGCTCTGCATCATAAGAGGAGGGTAACCGTTACTTTACCACTAGCTCATTCTAAAGGCGTTTATGATTGGGAATACTCAATGGATCAACTGTAGAACCTTCGAAATGCCCTTTTCCTCATAACACAATGCACACCCCTTACTTGCACGAACCAACTTTATTACACCAACGCTCTTCGAATCTATTCCAAAAATTCAGGGAGAAGGTGAGAAGAAGGCTTCCAGGAAAGCCAGAACAATAATGGCAAAAGAGTGCATTTTGTAATGACAAAACAAACTACGGTTGGGCTCGTAACCCAGGCATTCAGTCGTACTTCAGAAAGAAGGTAACTACTCACGTCATTAAGCACTTCCACTTCCTGAAGCTCACTCTTTGCAGATGTGCCTTCAATATTCAACAATGTGTACTTTTCCAGGACTCGTTGAGTGGCGTCAACTGCCAGCTGCAAACGAGCTCGTTCGTCGCTGAAACGTGAGAATGGAGATACATAAGGGAGAAAAATAAAACAAAAATGGACATACCCGTAGTGATTTCCACGCAGAGTGTTTTTGAGCTGATTCTTTTGAAAACGGTTAGCGGAACCACCCACTAGACCAAAAAAGCTACCAGACTTCGGCTTGCTGGCTATAAACTGTGAAGAGGAAATAGCCTAAATAAAGGGATTCAATCCGAGAAATGGTCAATTCCCGAATGCACAGAAACTAAACTCACTCTCGCAGGAGATGTTTCTAGGGAGCTATTTTCTTTCTGTAGATAGCTCACAAATCGCTCTAGGTCAACTATTTGGGTTTGTAATTGCTCGACAAGTTGCTGCTTCTCTTTGAAAGGATTGACCAACTAAAATATATATACATATGACGAAGCGAAAATAAAGTAAAAATGTACTAACGACTAGAAAAGAGATCACACACCTGTTTGAGGGCGCTATCTACATGTTTCTGGATTTCTGCAACTGACATTTTATCCAGCTCTAAGTTTAGCGACATCTTCTCATGCAGCTCGTCCAAAACAGCCTTCTGAATGAAGGAAAACGCATAATTCAGTCGTGCTACGCCCACGTTTGCCAGGAATTCGCACAAAGTCTTCAAGAAAAAAAATTGAAATCAAGTAAGAAACAAACCTGCTTCTGAAGAATCAACGTGCTTGGCATATCACCTTCACCGTTCTCATATGCTATTTTTTCTAGGTCTTCTAACTGTTCACGTAGCTGTTTCAAAAGCTCATTTTGCCTGAAACATACCATTCTATGTTAGACGTCTTATGGTGACAATAGACTGTAAATTAATAGGATAGAAGGGAGCTCAAAGTAAAATAAACCTGTTATAAACACAGGAGTATTTCGGATATTACCTTTCCTTCTGGATCTCCAGCACTTCTCCACTTTCACTTTCACTACGCAATCGCTTCAGCTCATTCATGTCTGCACATCCTTTGAAGGCAAAATCTTGCAAATCTTTCAACAATGCCTGTAATGGGAAACATTATGTTAAGCAAGCGAAATATGCAAATGAATTAGGTTAGCAATGAGAAGACAAAATGCTAAAATGAAAACACCTCTCTATCCTCTCCCTTAGCTTCCGAGATTTGCTTTAACCGGAACTGAACTTGAGCGAAATGGGAACTCAAGGAAAACAAGGAGTTATTCAGCCTCTCTTGTTCTTCTTCGAGCTGTTGTACACGAAGAGCATCGTTGAAACTGAAACCGAGAATAATTTGAGGAAAAAACCTGATGGAAGGAGATCTAATGAAAAATGTTGGATAAAAAATAGACCTGGAGGAGTTATCGTCACTTGATGACAACCGAGCTGATCGCCATTCTGTATCAGACGTCGTGTCAGCATCTGAAAACATAGATGAGATAAGATCAGCTGCCATTCTGAACGGGAGAACTATCATTCTGTCAGTACACAAGGTGATAGTAAAGCACTGGATGGTACAAAAAGATCAGAGGGAACTGATGCATCTCACCAATAGTGGTTGAGGTTACCCGTACCCGTGAAGTTTGGAGTAATAACGACTAAATTCCACTGTATTTCAGAGTTCCCAGTTTCATGTTTGTCGTAGCATATCCTGGTAGTATATTTTCCACTACTATAGCTGTCAAAAAAAAAAACAGCCAGCGACGATGGAAGTGCGCTATTTGCGTACATGAGAAGCAGGCGGGTCGTGCTGGAATCGTCGTCGCAATAGCAAATCAGGGTTTTCTTGATAGTTTTTCCTCCTATTTGATGTCAGTTATTAAGAAAACAGTATGGTTCGCCACCACAACTACGATTACGGCGCGAGCGGCGCATTCGCGCCGCGTACTTCTCGAGTCCGCAGAGAACGCACTTCCATCGACGCTCACTATATGGGTAACTGCATCGCGAAAGAAAACAGGTCGTTGCCCCTACTTCATGATCGAACTGTTCACATAACTCTCCCGCAAACTGATAAATAATTTAATGAATAGATTATCAACCATTAAGATTGCTCATATGTTATATCGTTACGCGTGAATGCGCGACGAGCTGAAAGAGGACGGAGGCTTAGTGATTGGACCAAGCAAAAAACGGTGACCACGCTCTGTTTTTCCTCACAGTGTGAAATACCCGTCCTTTTGGCACTAGACAGTGAAGAAAAATTAACGTTAAGGGATATAATACTACAAATATAAAAAGAAACTGATACAAAAGAATGACAGTTTAGTTCCACAGAACTAGGACCATTCTGAGCAACTACCATGTTCAGTTTTCAAATTTCATTCTCTCTATTGCTTACCATTTATTAGGTTTCTGATCACATTAAAGTTGTCGTTGTTCAAGCAAAGGGATCCTTTGACCGGGTAGACGATCAAGGTAAACTTGGGCTGAGCTTTTTTTTTGTTCCCAAAACGTTACATTCCGCAAAATTTTCTTTCCCTTATTTTCACCCTCATCATGAATGTTTATGAGAAGAACGCCGAAAAAAAAAAGAAACAGTGCGCCTCAGACAAATGTAAAAAACACGATGAAACCATCGACTCATGGAAAGAAAAAAAAACAAGAGAAAGATCAACCGGGAAAACAAAACAAAAAAACCAACCATCGTCACCGCTGGGATCGAGTTTTATGGAATCTAGCGAATGATGTAGGTTGGCGAAACAATCTCCATCACTTGACTCCGCCATCATAGTGCTCCTAAACAGAAAAGTATATGTAGGACATCTTATTAGCAAACGAATCACCACTGATGAAGCTTCGTTGCGAAAAAAAGAAGCATCGCAGAAGTAGCAGCAATAGAAGACAAGACGACCGTTAAAGAGGAAAACAACGTCCATATGAATAGACACTAACGTCATCAGTGACGAAATTCATCGTCATCGGACGAGCCTGAAAACGAATCGATGCGCCGACGCGGACATGACCTTGTGGGGCGGACGTCGTCCAGCTGGCTCTGTCAGCCCGTGCCGTGAATTGGGCGCAGTCGCGTGGAGGCACACTACTCTTTGGAAGCTTGTTGGTGAGAAGCTGATGGAAACGAAACCCGGGGAGAATACGGAGCACATAGGGCGCCTCTTACCCCTATAAGGACGGCGACTTCCTCAGGTGTGCTGATTTGGGTGGCGGTGGGGGTACTTCTAGGTTCACAAAGATGTTGCAAAGTGCTTTTATCTATCATTTTGTTTGCTATTTGCTGATAAGGGAAGGATACCCGGGGAATCCGACAACTCGTACTGAAATGTATGGCGTCAGATGCAGTTTTCGATGCTGATCTCAAATTCGTTCCCTCGTGTGCTGCGGAGTTCTCTGTGAAGAGTTACATGGCATCATTCCGGCTTATCTAGACCAGCCAGATCTGGCTTTCGAGTTATTTTCTGCTACAAATATGAGCGAAAACTATTGAAAACATGTCAACTAGTTGAAAGTGACTAGTAATTCCAAAATTTCTTATATCCAGATAAATCCCCGCGGTGTTTTGGCAGAATATATCCAAGGAGCAAAATTTTTGGCTGCCTTGCGCAAGCTGGAATCATGCCACGTAACTCTTCAGAGAGAACTCCGCAACAGATAAGGAAAACGGATTTGAGTTCAGCATAAAAAACTATATTTGACATTATACACCTCGTTACACATCGCTATTTGCCACATTAAACATATAAAAATTAGTGTTGCCTAGCTCTGCCCTGAAAGAAGTTATGGACAGAAGACGATTTGTTGCAATAGTTACACTCCTTGTCGAAAAGATAGACGGATTCCGTCACTGCAGAAACGCGGCGGGACCTGAACGATGGATGCGGAGAGTGCATGCTTCAAGTGAGAGGGTCCAGTAGGTCCCACCGCGATCTGCGACCGCGATGATATGAAACCGCACGCGCAATCCGTTATCTTTTCGACAAGGACTGTATGTCCGCCACTGTATATGAGGAAGAAGGAAGAATTCAGCATGGGAACAATTGGTGAATTTTCTATCCCCTTTTTTCTTTTCATTATCTTCCGTCCTTGCTTTTTTTTATTCCTCAGCTTTTACACTTCCTTCCGCATGGGTTTATTTCAAATTTGAGTCTCTTCCGAAACCTGATGCTAACTCTATGACCTCTACATCTGGGGGCAAGAACTGTAACAAAGTGGTGATCTTTGAAACTATTCTGATCTACTAATCGATCGTGTGAGTCCTTCACATGTAGAAATTGTGGGGGCACTTTTTCGTTGCAGCATTTGTTATACTAGGACCTATTGCACCCATCTGGTCAAAAAGAACTTATTTCAAAGAGATAGCTGAAGTTGAGATATTTGAATGTCAGAAAGTTGAGCAACTTTATGTTTTTTGAATTTCCATAAAACATTGTGGAATGCCTCATATCGTTCACAATCATCATTTCTCACATTTCTTCTGTCGATGAGTCCAGCGGACTGGTAGCATGATATCGCGCGCGGGTGTTATTTGTAACAGTTGCCCATCGTGCACATTCTGCACGAATCTCATGAGACAAAATCTCCGCTAAATCTCTATTCTTCATCCAGTTGTATATCCCTCGTTTGTTTTCATTCCTTACTCTCTCATGGAAGAAAGCACCTTGAATTTAGATCAGTGCACTAACGAACCCCACATATATGGAGCACTATTCGGCTAGTTCTGCCTCAAAATTTCGGATTTTTTCAAACACAAACTTTGTCTGAATAGGTGACTTGAAGTCTCGAACACAAATGTCGCACCCGTTTCGCACTGTTCCCTGGTTTTTGTAGGGTTACGATGGGTATGGTATCTCACAGAACATGCTCAAATTTCGTTTACGGAGGTTATTTGGGGCGCTGATCATGAATATCGTATGCATTTCGTACTGTGACCTCATTTTCGTAAGAATACGGTGGTTACACGGTGGACAATTGGAAGAAAACGATATTTTTTAGGAGAAAACGGAGGACGTATACAAGATAGTGTTAGTGATCGTTATCATCCTCTGCAACACACCTCTACGCAAAAAATGAGAGCATTCTGTGAGATATCGTCTCTACAGTATACCGGCCGTGACTTTACAAAAACGAGATTACGTTACAAAACTGACAATATTCGTATTCAGTACCCCAAATATCCTCCCCCCTCACACTAGGCAAACTTCGGGTGAATTTTTTTCCTCAAAGGTTTGGAGCAGAACTAGCCGAATAGTGCCAGATATCGACTCAAGAGATCGTCGCGAAGATTAATCATTATGCTGTAATACTGTAGACTGCTCGTTCTAGCTTCTGCAGTTCCTGTTTTAATCCTGGGTGAAGTTTACGGATATCAAGATTTGTTTGTTTCGTTCAAACTGTGTCTCCGAACTGAATTATATTTTTTGGAGTAGTTTTCCTTCATGAAACTGTTGAGGCGAATAGTAGGAAGTATTTGTATGCTGGAAGGAACAAAGAAAAGACACCAGCCAGTTTCTTCTGTTCAAGCGCCGATCCAACTCTTACTCACTGCCCATTACTCATCAATTATCTCGGTTTTTCTTTACTTCTGCCTCAAAGCTTAGCAACTGCTCGTCCATTAGCCAGCTCCGAACGTTCCGATGGTACTCAGCTTGACCCAACTCGCCTTGAATGTCACCTTTTGAACCAGACGTCTGCAAAATTTCGTGCAAATCTTACGACGTCAGAGTGCAGACATTGAAAATCGTGCGAGTATGTGTGGCATGAGTGGATACGCAGAGAATTGGGGTGCATTCGGTGCAACAGTACTGGCTGTTTGTGATTCCTTTGCAGCACATTTCGCACCTTGGATTATCTTTCACTGTACGCATCCTATTCACGAATTGTTTCTCTTGTATTCACCATAAGAACCTCTAACGAGTTTTATATGCATGATTTAGGTTGATTACTGCTGTACAAGTAGAGCATCAAATTAAACCACCTAATTAGCAGCCTTTTTCTTTAATTTCATTTTCACATTCTCCGCTTCGTGTCAGTATAAAAACGAAGCTTTTATCGATTTTTCACTGCTTTCTGTCAACTAATTTGTTATCTAATCTAATGTGACGAATATCCTTCCAAATTTTCAGGTATTGTACCAAAGCCTAGGTGAAATGAAGGCTACGCCTGAACTTTTGCTCGCTTCCCTCATTGAGTCGGAGCTTGTTCTCAATCCTTATTCTGGTATTGAGACTCAGCTTGAGAAAAAGGCTACGTATATGCAGTCCCGCGTGGTATGTGCTTATTTCTACATTTACAATCCAACCTACATTATTTTCTGTTACTTAGTGCCAGTTATTGTAATCTCGTTTGTAGGATAAACTCCACCAATACAATCAGGACGCGAACGCTGGTGTAGCTCTGACGAAGTCGCAAGATGAAGCTAGAAGTAAGCTCGATGAGGTGATCAAGCACCAAGATTACGTCAAGGTACCGCGAATTTTTCTTCCAATATTTTGCTGGAACTACTCATTTTAAACATAGATGCATTTCGTAGTAGCGGTGTTTATTTCATCACCTTTTTTGTTATTCTTCTTTTCTCGTTTTCTCTCAAAGTCGGATATATGGTTAGATTTATGATTTACTCCAACGAAACACGCTACTTCAAACGGAGGGTGTACTTTTGCATGAAAAGGAACAAAAATCCATGTCCATAATGCCCTTTCTCTGCAAAATACGAGGCGATCATACTGATTATCGCCCTGCGGATGAGAATATCAAGTATGATTCATTGGTTTATGAATGACTCTGAATTACAGGAACTCCTTAGTCATAGTGTCCATTGATACAAATTTCGTACCTCACCTGAAATATCAACGTAATGACCCTCTGAGTCATCTTCTATTTTGCATCTGTTCGAGGATCGTTGAGACATTGGCATTTGAGGAAATGTTCTTTATTTCTGGGATCAACTTGAAATTGTAATCCATTTTCTTGTTAGTCTAGCAACTAATTATTGAACTAGTGTTGTAGTACATCTCTGCACCTGTTAGCAGATATCCAAGGCAATGCTGGAAGTAATGCTTGAGGGGGAGTAGATGGAGTTTTTCTTCGGAAGTTTTTTTTTTCAAGATAGTGCATTTTGGATTTCTTTGTTTCCAATACTCATCATTGTGATGTTGACGACCCAGTTGTTTCCTGAAAAATTGGCGCACGCCTTAACTATGCTTTTAAGAATTTTCTCGGGATATTCTTGGTAGATTTAAATGTAAAACTGCTTAGCTTGAGCATATCGCATCGCCAGTTCTTCCTGTCATTTTATATCGCTCGTAAATTTAAACGACGCTTTCTGAATCAATACATGTATTTTCTTCCATTTCACCCTTCGGTTACCCACCTCCTCGAAGACGCCGTGACTTTTGGCAGATTAAGCTGGGTGATACGACGCTTTGGTGGCTGTTTTTCTAGCAGTGATCGCAACGGCAAAAGATGACACATTATGCTGTACTGTTACACTTTACTTTTTTGGGCCCACGGGAAAGCTCGGCAGTGTTATGAGTCTCCCGGTTTCGAAAAGCTTGAGGGGGTTTGAGAGACCTCTGAAAAAAAAACTCTGAAGAGAGCAGGTACTGGTTTCGTTATGATTTCAGAATATGTTATTCTAGCACCTCATCACAATGGTCCATCGGGATCATCAAACATTCGACAAGGCTTTCAAGGCTGCGGATAATCTTGTGGCAACGAAGGTTAGCAGCTCGTCTAGTACATTATCGATGTTATTTCCATTTCGATGAGATTCTTTTCGGTCGAAGCCACGTTTTTTTCACTTCGTTGTTTGAAAATGACGAGATGAAGAGTTCAATACGGTGAGCAGGCGGTGTTACCGTAATTTCTAAGTGCAGTGAGTCCAAACCACACTCTCTGAGTTCGAAATCGGCACTGACAAGTGATTCGACGTTTGTTTAACCCTCTCCACCTAGTTGATTGTCTTCAATGTAGTCATGCGCGGACCACATTCCATAACATGTCCGGAAATTACGGTAGGACCATTTGCTAACCGGAGTGAACTTTATATTTTGTTTGATAGTTAGTTATCCTCTATAATATTTAATTTGTTGTTGTAATCCTTCCCATTTTCAGTTGTCTTCTATGCGAAGCAAGGCTATTTCGCAGTCGAATGTGTATAGTGAAATTTTGAAACAGTTAGCGAATCCATCTTGCATGGAAGCGTTTCTATCCGGGTCCAGCGGTGCCGTTGTGAGTTTCAATATCCTCTTTCCGCTCACTAATCTCACTTCATTAACCTCACAACATTGAACTTGCAGCATTTGACCGAAAACGACCTTCACGCTGTCGTTCGCCTTAGGTGGGCATTTTCTCCCTGCTCTGAAGGGTTTTCGTCGATCGAGGAACTTGAAAAGAGAACAGCGGAAGCTGCTGATGTTGTAGCTGCGATATTGTCGGAAACTAGCGTTGTTGTTGACAAACAAACGGGTTTACAAGGTGCGTTCATATGATCTGAATCGATACAACAGTGACAAAGCTCACAAGGGAGGTGCAAGAAGCCCGGCTCGCAGATCGCAATGAAACCTATCTGTCTTGAATCTTTATTTGAGTAGGTTCTACATTGTGTGTTTCATTATTGCCCTCGGCTCCAAAAACTAGAAATCCCACCACATCACTATATGCGTTTCTGCACTACGTCAGCGACGAGGTTGCCGAATGGGGAAGATACTAGACTGTTAGGCAGAGGAACGAGGGTTTGAAGCCCCTCATGAGCGTCCTTTTTGCATTCCTGTTCTTTTGTTCCTTGGAGTCGAGGGCAATAATGAAATACATGATGTAGCATCTACTCAAACAGAGATTCAAGCTGGATAGGTTTCATTCTGATCTGTGAGCCCGGCCTCTTGCACCTCCCTTGTCAGAATCCTCATAACTCTTGTCAGCGATAGGTGTTCACTGGATAGCTGTTGATTCCTAACCAAGTTACAGTCCTTGTCGAAAAGATAGATGGATTCCGTTACTGCAGAATCGTGGCGGGACCTGGACGAGAGGTGCGGAGAGAGAATGCTCCAGGTGAGAGGGTGGAGTGGGTCCCGCCGCGATTCTGCGACCGCGACGCTGTGGAACCGCACGCGCATTCCGTCTATCTTTTCGACAAGGACTGTATATTCCTCCGTGCTATCGGTCAGACTGTGTATGGAAAACAGTTATCCACAGTCAATATATCATAGAATATCCGACAACCTCTCGATCTATCGACGTTTTCGTTCTACGAGTCTTGGAATCTTAATCCTACAACTAAATCTTTTATGGATCCGTGGTTATTGTCGCAGTTTTCGCTACATAACCCTCTCCTAGAGTTTTTGTTTTCTTCTGATAGTGCTTTGAATTTGAAGGAGTTTCATCGACTTCAGCAGAATAGCACCTTCCCTATCGGCGCAGAATCAAGCGCTTCATGCGCAATTTTGTGGAACTTCTTGAGGATAGCAAGCTAATTTAGCAAGAAAAATTCTTCCTTATATTCTTTACCCTACACGGTGACCCTACAATTTGCGAATCTATTCAGCCGTTATTGTCCAGGTCGACGCAACATGTAGAAGCAAACAATTTTTCATGAATTCATATGGACAGTATTGAGAGTCTCCATTCTTTGGTAGAAAAAACTGCGGCTTCATTCGAAACCCGACTGGCATCACTTGTTCTGTAGGGAACTAGTTGGAATATGACTTGTCAGGTCGTTTTGCACATTTCATAGATAGGATCTTCTTTAATCTGCTAGGAATTTTTCGAAGTTTTGTTTTGTGGATTCGAAACCGATAAGTGCTTGCTCGGCAAAAGCTGCAGCTAAAGTTGAAATAATTTTATATGCCGCAGTATCTCCTTGTAAAATCCACGTTTTTTCTTTCAAAATTGGTGGTGTCTTCAACAAATTATAAGTGGAAGCTTTTCTGTCAAATCCTTTTCTTGTAACTTTGTCTAATTATTGTCGTTGATGATATTGCTTCCTTTTCGTCAATGCCGGAATATATGTTCTACTTATAACCAAAATTGGTACCCGTCCAAAAGACGGCTACGGCTTAGTCGTGAGCTATAGGTCTTACTGTGTTCTATGATGTATGTAGCGAATCATTTTATGTCATACGACAGCGTCGTGTTCCAAGTTATTTTGCCATTTTAGCGTCCTTTGAAGTTTTATTATGACCTCATGATTTCTTGTCCAATCCAATAAGAAGTCAAAGTTTTCAGGAAAAGATGCATATGCTTTATTGGAATCGATCAGGAGTTCGTCGTTCTTCAAGGATGGTCGCTTTTTACATTGTTCGAGTGCGAGCGAGAGCAAGGAGAGCACACTATCCACCCCACCTGATTCTTCAGAAAAAGAGCTTTCTACTGCCACGGAGTCTCCCTTGCCCACCGCTAATGAGGAAGGTGATCGCTCGTTCGCGGAAAAACCAAACGCACATACCCCAGGAGGAACGGATAGTGTTGATTTCTCGGATCATGAAGACCTCAAGTGTATTGTGAATTCTGTTGTCACGGAGGAGCTTTCAACTGGAAAATCAAATTCAGCATCCGCTCCGACAGCATCAGCTGGTTGTACCGAAGGTCAGTGCAAAAATCTGTTTGCTATCCTCACCTGATTTTACAAGTGAAACTTATCCTAGTGTTCTGGAAGTGTGCTGTGAAAACACTGCTCAGTTAAAATGCACAGATCTTATAGGTTTCCCCAGACTTCGTGGGAATTGCCTTTTTAGCTGTAAATTCGTTAGATGCTGGATATTTGCGCTTTTTGTTTTTCTTTCCTTTTCGGCTTACATGAGCCTATTCGATAATCTACGGTATTTCATGGTGTACAAAATTTATGTGAAACAGTTCTTTTATGAAATGCGTGGTATGAAAAATCATAGTTTCTTAAGTATTCTAACTGCTTTTCGCAAAAAGCGTGATCTTGTTGTGCAGGTTTTTTTTTTGTTGGAAAACTCGTGTTTTTTCGTCGGGGCATCGATTCCGATACATATAGATTTTTGACGAAGCATCGTTGACATCGCTACAGCATGTGCCGCAGTGAATGGTTAGTAATAAAATTTATATCACATAGGCGACGTCGACGCCAGATGCTTTACTCGACGTAGATTATAGGGGCAACCTAAAATGCTTCTATATAAATGTGGCAACTACAGGTGCGGGAGCGCCCACCCCGGAAATAAGTTGAGAAATTCCCAAAAACATTTTATGGAGTGGAGGAAAACTCTGTGTTGGCCTATTTTTGACACCTTATTCCTGTTCGAATATCTAGTGCTAATTATTTCAATTTAAAACTTTCTTTATAGTAAGAAGGTTTTGAGATCGCAGCCATGTCCACTCATCTTTCGTAAGCCTTCTGCTACCGTTACCACTGGACAGTAGTTTAATGTTTGAAAAATACCCGTAATTTTTGTGAACCATGCTTTAAAATTAGGAATCTTTCATCATGGAGCTCGGCTTGTATTGCGGACTCCCCATGGTTTCAAAATTTATTCACTCGGATACCTACATCGGCGCTTGTCACCAGTTATGCACGCTGTCATGTTCGCGATGCGTACGCGCGCGGTCGTTTTTTGTTTGCAGCACGCGCACGCTCTGGCATTGACTCGGGTTGCTGGCACGTTTACATGTACGTGGGAAGTGTTAGCAAAGAAATCACAAGTTGATTAGGATGAAAACACCATGCATTTTTATTTGTTACACCATCGGCATTATTTTGCTCACGGAGTGAGTTGCGATTCATTTTCTTTGGTTTGGGCCCCTGATGGATGCCAATTGGCGGCTGCGGACTGGGTGGCAATTGTGGAAAAATGGTGACTACGCCAGAAAAACAGATCTGCTGGAATTTTCGAGATGAAGTCCTTTCTAAGCTTTATAGCTTTTTATTGATATAACAAAAATTCATTCAAAAGTATACATAATCAAGGAATTAAAGTAAGGCTAATGTACTCTTATTTAATACCCAAGCACGTACACATCTTTTATATTACCTTTAGTTTTGTAAATTTCTCGACCCCGTTATCAGGAAGCGGTTGCACCCAGTTTGCCTCGGTAATCGAACCACCACTGCTTGCACCCCACTTACTACAATTATTTAGAGGTAGAATCCTTCCAAATGCCCCCTTATGTGATGTTATGTGATGGTTTGTCGCAGTGAGGTGGCGAGGGATGAGCGAGGGTGTTTGAATAGTCTAACTGAATCATGATTGAACAAATAACGGTCCGGCACGCGCGGCTATTATAGATACAGTTGATGTCAGAGGTTTAACGCTAGGACATAGATTTAGCCATGGAAGAGCTTCCCGGATTCACTTTCAATGAATATACGGTTCAGAACATGTTGAATCGACGAATGGATCTGATTCTGGAAATGGAACGGTTACTCCTAGCTCAGATATTCAGTCTGCTCCTCCGAAGCCGACAAAGCCAGTTCGTGGCGGGAGACAAGTGAGAATCCTAATCCATTGCACTTCGTTTTGCTACTTTTTTTGAATAAATTTTTTTTCTTTCAGTTCTTCAAGTATCGTAATTCTCAATATCCAAGGCGGGTGCAAGATAAGGGTAAGTTCATCATTTAGTTTTTTTTTCTTGCAGCTTTAATTTATGGATGTATTTAGAATCGTCCCAATCCGCGAATCCAGAGGATCGTGTTCCAAGAAATGGCAATTATATGAGAGGAAGTGGTGACGGCCAACAGAGACGTCGCGGGGAGAGACAGAACCGCCGAGGTGCTCGTGCGAACGGTTTTACCCCGTCAAACTGGAACGAGAATGATCAGCGCCCTCGTAACAATCGTCCCGGAGGAGGTCGTGCCAACGTTCAACCGACCGCTAGTTTCCGTTACGAACCTGGTATGGGCCGTCGTCCTGCACCCACTACCTGCGGCATTGTGTTCGGCGGCAGAACTTAGAGTATTCGTATAACTGAACACTGGCGCATATTATGTGGACATCTAGGATTTTTCTTCATGATTTTCATGGTTGTGAGTTTTGTCTCAATCACGGGAAAACTCATTAGTATTTGTTTCTTTTGTTTCCAAAACGGTTTTTTTTTTCGTTCCGAGTAATATGTGTTCGTGCTATGAAATTATGTGCAAAGAGTTGTTGGGCTTTTCTGTATTTTTTGTTGTTGTTCATTCCAGCTTCTCCTCACTTTCGTATGCGCCAAGGTGTCGCGGCGTATCATGGGTTCTAAGATCTTCGATTCTGTATTGACGGAGTCATATTCTACTACGTAGTATTCGGTACCCAAATTTCGCTTCCGCGACTTTCTGTGTTCCATAAAAATAAAACTTTGCTGGATTTCGTTTCAAATATGATGTTCAGCGTTGGAGGAAAACTAGTGAGAGTGGAATGATACAGTTTCAAATTTTGCTATAGATGAATGGTTACGGAGCTATTTATAGCTAGCCTTATCCAACTGCGCATTTCGTAAGGGATTCAGGATGAAGTTCATTAGAAAGTGGAAAATGACTGAAAGGTGTTTTTTCTAGAAGTGGGAGATTTTGTAGCAATGTCTGTAGGTAATCTCGAGAGCAGCAGCTGTTATGGTGGGTAGGATATCTGGATTAGAAATACCCCACCACGTCGTTTTACCTCCTGTGGTTTGGTACAGTAACTCAAAGCACCGTCACCGTAGATAAATGACGATTAGTTCCATAGAAAAGAGAAATCAAAATTCCAGTGAGTTTCCATCATCTTCAATTACGAAGTGGCTACACAAGCAAGAAAAGCTGATGGAAGCGACCTGTGAAGCCGTTAAAACTGTTTCTGGTTAGAATAGCCAAGGCTTGCTTGACATTTTAGTCACTTCTTAATCCCATCTAACTGAGGTTTTGCGGGCGGCAAGTGAGTCACTATCTCACATCGGGACAGGAACAAACAGTGCCGCGAGGAGTAGTGGGCTGACCGAAGAAATACCATTCGTGGTAGCGGATTTTGAAGTGAGCCACGTAAACCAGAAGAATTCGAAATTAATCTAGTAAAAGCATGAGAAAATGTGCTATTTGGAAGTCGACAGAACTCCGCTCTGATTTCTAGTTCGCAAAACCAGCGGACGTATGCAAAAACACTAGTTAAGATCGAGTTATGTCTTCATTCCTTACGGTTAACACGGAGACTCCGTCACTGTAGATGATCTTCAAATGCCGATTTTTCAGAACGTAGATTTTTACGTAAGTATCAGTTGTGAGCGCAGAAATGCTCTTTCACCGAGGGGGGGAAGGAGAGAGAGAGAGAGAGAGAGAGAGAGAGAGAGAGAGAGAAGAAGAAGAAGAAGAAGAAGAAGAAGAAGAAGAGTGGATTCTCCTTTATACAGTCAAATGGAAAAATAAAATTACCAAAAATGGTAACTCCAATGTGAAGCAATTCATAGTTTTTTTTGAATGTTATTAAAAACAAAAATAAGCTGATACAAACTTTACATCTATTTTGTAGAGTGTTTCTCACCCAATCGACTACTAGCTCTCATGTGAAGGGAGGAGAGAGGAGAGCTACCCCCCCCCCCTCCTTCACTTGCCACTGGTAAGCGTATAGCACTTGGAGGATGATTCCCATATTCTGGCTCACAAGACTGTTAGCATCGTTTGGTTTTGCATTCAATTTAGTCCCTGGTAGACCGTGTCCTCCATTCCTTTCCAAAGTGGGATTTATGTAGTTGAATTGATAACACGGTTGGGTCATAATCGTATCTAGTTTGTCCCGAAACATCATTTATCCTCAATGTATAATATTATTTAACCATAACACATGATATTTGTCTTTCTTTGAAGAGATTGAGACACTCTAGACTTTAAACGCCTTCAATATACGCTGTAACCATCTTGTGCACCTAGCACTTACATATCGCCACCCACCAAGTTGCTAGCTGTCGGATAAGTCACCAACTTCCGCTCAGCCTTCCTTAGAGTTGGTGAGATGCTTGGACAGCGATGGTCGGACGAGCGCCACGATTGTAGAATCGTGGTCCATCCCTGCTCCTTCTGCTGCCAACGAGTTTTCGAAGGCACTTGATGCTGCGTCTCGTCAAGAAAACCGTGCACCTCGACAAAATGATTTCTCATTTCTCCAATAGTGACGGCCTGCACCCAGAATAGGTGATCACGAATGGAGATGTTGCCTATCATATCGCTTTTCAACAACTCCGGTAAGGTAACCTCTGCTGCACGGCTCAAAAGGTCACCCACTAGGTACATACATATGCGTTAGAACCAACGCTCACAGTTGCTTGGGTTGTGAGTGCTGGATCGACCGCCATGATGATGTTGTTCTCAACTTTACAGGCAGTAGCGCGTCGCAGGATCTTGTTCAGGAAAATCGTATTGCTGGTCTATTTCCAGGCCCAGATGAGAAGGCGCGATACGTCACGTCCTTCCATATCCATGGCGCAGATGCGCAGATGACAGGCAATCACATATTCTTACATTTTGAGTATAAGCCACATTGAAGGGATACTAGAAGGTAGAAGAAATTCCAGTGGGATGTCGCAATCATTCCGACAATCTGGATTGATACCTTCAGGATGTGTTCTTGTTATTTATTTCTCATAATTTTGAGGATTATACGAAATATGGTTGACGGCATAGTTATTTATTTCATTTTATTTTTACTGTGTGGCTGTTAAATTTCATTGTTTGTACCTCTCCAACATCATGGCCTTATGACATACAGGACTAAATGGTACAGGTGAAGGGAAGTCCCTTTATTTGTCATTATCTTTCAAAGGAAAATGTGGCATATTTGCTACGAAGCCCTATTCATGCTTGAGATCCGCATGGTGTTTTTTCTTCTTGAAAAAGCTGGATGTCTGGATAAGCTTTCTTGTGATAATCTGAGTTCAAAGTTCAAGCTATTCAAGCTGAGTTAATTATCCCTCACATAAAGGATTATTCATATTTAAAGTGCTAAGATGATGTTTTTAGATGGATCCAATCGCAGAACGATATCGCTGGTCACAAATACCATAAGTTTATTTTTATTCATCCATGATTTCCGGTAGCACTTCCTGAACAAACCGCGCGGAGAGTGCATCTTATGATGAAAGAAGGAAAGCATAGGTGCAGAGGGTTAGAATCAGCTAGAAAGGAAACATTAGAAGTACAAAGTGTTAGAAACAGCTAAAGAAAGCAATAGAAGAATAGAGATGCTAAAAGATAACATTTCGTGGAAATCCCAATGTTTCTTAGTTATTGATTGTAGATGTGCCCTAACTAGGATGATTTCAACGTTTTACTAGTAGTTTCTGGTTGTTATTTTTCAATAGGATATTTTGATCATCATAGAACGAAGGTGAGCCGCACATTCCGTATATGGCGTATATATTGCGAGCATTTTCAAAGTATGCGACACTGGGCCCTTAAAAAATGCGAAAAGTTCAGAAAACCAGAAGCAGGTAAGAATAATAAGATATATGTAATCTTAGATGGAATCATCTCGTTGCCTATTTTTGAGATTGCATACATGTTCCATAGGTATAGTTATCTTCTCCAAAAGAGGATTACACATTTTCTGCTGGCGGTTGTGGCAGAATCAAATTCAAGTCAAATTTTCCAGCAACTTACTCTTCACTTCTTTGTTTATAGTTCGTCGCGCACTAGCAAGCTGTTTAGAAGCGATTGGTCCAGAGTGGATGCACGCCCGAGCGGTGAACGAGTTGTGGTAGTCGGCAATTATACGCGATAAGATGATTTCGCCTATGTTGTGCACTTGAATTAGCAGCTGCTTTTTTGCTTACCTTACTATTTTGGTCTAAAACACATGAGACCGAAAGGCTGTTCATTTAAAAAAAAACGCAAAATCGTTGACGCTTACGCTGAATCGAGCTCTGTATGTAATTTTGCGTGGAGACTTACGAAGTTTGGCATGGTACAACCGCGTGAAGCGAAGGCTTCGCTCCCAGTTGTGTAGGACGTTTTGTGGCCGTCGGCGCGACGTCACTGCTTCGCGAAGAGGTATAAACACAGCTTTCGACGACGCTGCTGCTCAGCAGCAAGCTACGCATTTTCTTCAAATGATGAAGTTAGTTTATCCTTTGGCTACTACTCTCAACAATTTTCATAAAAGTTAGTCCAATGAGTATCTTGACCATAATTTTGGAAAATATCTGGGAAAATATTAATCCAGTGGAGGTGGGAAAGAAAGCAAAACATGGGACAATGTGGAGGCTTAAGGCTAGGGTTGTCATTAAGTAAGGACAATCTCTCAATCTCCTCCTTCCAGGCCTTCTCTTTATTAGAAGAAGGTAAATCAAAAACCCGGCGAAAAGACGCAGAATGAAAAAATATAAGTAGACGTGACAAAAATACATCTCTCTTATCTGTGCACTGGCAAAAAAATCATTGTCAGAGAATTTTAGTTTTAAAAAAAGAACCTCAATTTTGAATGTTGGCTGGAGAATATCCATTGACAGTGGTAGACATTGATGAAATTTTGATTCATTCATGCTAATTATATCGCAAGGTTGGCAACAAATTCTAGATAGGCTTCAAATAAGGTGCTTGCTTGAATTTGGAGCTGCTACGTTACCTCCAGTTGCGAAATTTCTGAGAAGATTTACAGAAAACTCGGATTCAGTCTAAATTTGGTAGACTTTCTTTAGTTTTAGAAGATTTAAATCGACTGTAATAACATTTAGATATAAGGTCATTTATGTGAACACGAGGATTTAGAAAGAAGGAAGATTCAGAAAAGGGAAAAAAAGAAATTTTAGAGAGTGGCAACACCTCAGGCAATAACTCCGGGTGACCCGAGAGCAACTTTGGTCCCGCCGGGTCACCCGAGAGACCATATTTGTGGGCATGGCTTGCTACCGGCTCACCCGAGCGACCATATTTGTGGGCGTGGCTTGCTACAGGGTCACCCGAGCGAATTTACAAACGGACCGGCTCACCCGAGCGACCATGTGTTTCGTTACCGGGTGACCAGAGGGGGCTTTTGTGCGGGACGGGTGACCCGAGGGAAGTTTGTTGAATCTCCAATCGAACCTACAAAATCAGCTCCTGGTCGGACTTTTTCCAAGTTTTGTTATCTACTTGTTCATGTTCGCCCTTAGGTACTTGTATGAAAAATTTGAGTGATCCGTGAGTGATATAAAAATTCTTCTTCACAAAAACCATCCTACTGTGATCGCGCAAATGTTGTCAGTCATATCAGTTCCGGTCACCTACTACTTCAATTGAGAACAGCATCAAGACAGTTGTTATAATCACAAAAAATAGTTTTTTTTTGTCAAAAATGGATTTTCCTCGTGCTAACAGGAGTATCCAAACCCGGCTGAAATACGTAGCACTGTGGAGGGGCACACACTACAGAGACGAGTTGGTAGATTGAGAAGGAAAAGGTGGTGATGACAAAGACATAGCGAAAGTTTTGTAAAAGCGGTGGTTGCAAGCATCGCAGTCATTTTTGCCGTGGAGGTTTAGAGAAAAACCACACATTCTGGAGAGCGTCTGAAGCATTACCAGTCATAGACGCGCACCGGGTGACCCGAGAGGACCTTACCGGGTGACCCGAGAAGAATTTACCGAGATTACAGGGTCACCCCCCGCGCTATCCTCGGGTCACCCGGTAATTCCCTCGGCTCGCCCGGTAATTCCCTCGGGTCACCCGGTAAATTCTTCTCGGGTCACCCGGTAAGGTCCTCTCGGGTCACCCGGAGTTATTGCCTGAGACGGTGGTATTAACGGCCGCTGCACGGTTGATGGTCCGACTTACCAAGCCTCCCATCTCTTACTCTGGCAATTGTGCAACGAGAAAACAGCCGAAGCAGTGTAGTTAGTCGAGTTCAAAGACCATGAGCATCCCTCACCTCTGCTGCCAAATTCCCCTCAATCACTGCCACTCTTCCTCAACTGCTGTCAAGAGGATAGAAGTTTCAGCACCAACTGAGGGTAGGATAGCAGCAAATGGAATAGAGAGATGTGGGCTTCAGCTTTGAACTGAACATATTACGCAGTTTGGACTGCGAACCTGCCGCACAGTTCTCAGACAGAGGGTTTGCAAAGATTATTGTTTAGGAGACATGGCCATTTTTAAAGCACTTGCTGTTCTGAATTGAAGTCGAATGTGTGGAGCATGTGAAAAAGATAACTGGTACATTCAACAGTAACGCACATGCATATAACAATAAACACAAGGAGTGTTCAGTTATTACTGTTGCAGCAGTTATCAATTAGAAAGATAGTTCAATTCAGGAGGGACTTGGACGAAAATAGTTTAGATCCTCACGGGATCGTTCCTATCTCAGAAAAAGGCTTTCGAAATGATGCAGTGCCTTACTCAAAAAAAAATTGGACATTTGACGAGGTTCACAAAGCGGTAAGTACTGTCTCGCTCCTGCAGTTCTGGCTCACGTTCAACATGATGAATGGAACCACATATCTAATGTCTAGAAAACCAGTAATTTGGCACAAACTCCGTTAACTCTGCAGCACCAACGAGCAGCGAGGTTTCTCCCTCTGAGAATATTTCAGGGTAGGATGGCGCCACTGGGAGCAGACTCCCCAAGGCTCTGTATGGTGTGCCAGCTCAGAGAGGGCCGGTAAGGTGACCTTGTCTGCAATTACGACCGCACTGGTTCCAACGATGCGAGGACGCCGCAGGATGCGTCTGGAAGGAGATTTTAGTGAATGGGAGTACGGAATATCAAAATGGAATCAATCACACCATATAAAGGTCGAAAAAGTGTAAAAAACAGTTCTGTTGGCCTACACCGTGATGAGGTCGTAATTTCAGACAAAGTCACACCACCGGACCTCTCTGAGCTACCAGACTGTAATTGACGTACCATGCTGTTCCAGATTTCCTACTGCATGTTTATAAGAGCTGTAGCAAGTAGAATAATGATGACTTCCTGAATATATTTATTAGATGCAAAAAGATGCGGTCAATAAATCCGTGGATAGAATTTAAAATGTTCCGAAAAACCAGTTAAATTTCCTGAGAACTGTATATATTTCCTCCCCCAAATTTAATCCCAGAAGATTACTCAGCCGTGAAGACAGTCTGCTGCTCATCCTTGTGACTATGTGAACTCCCAGCACCGTCACATTACCGTAGTGACTATTTAAACTGGTCACAAAACGTTGCAGCAAAGGAGTGCAATGAGGGAGGTCATCAACGAATCAATAGTCCTTAACCCGTTATCACTCACGCTGGCAGTTGCTGTACTAATGGAGGCGCGGCGCGAGTAATGCGTGCCTCCTCGATTTGCGACCTGCCGCGATCAAGGCTACCTCGTCTGATAAGGAATCCTTTTCCCAAGATCTGCATTTCTCTTCACATTAGGACTCCCCTCTCTGTCCTCATCTCATCGCTGTTTTATTGTGTACGAATGTGATCAAGATGGATAAACACGATAACTAGCACGAACCTTTTTTTTTTCTCGAGAAAAAGATTAGCTATTAGTTTTCTACCAACTATCCATTAACTGCATCGCAAATATTAACTCGACAACTGTACACTTAAGAAAAAGTGGGGTATCATCTGTAACGCTGCTAATCAAATTAACCGCGTAGGCCGGACAAATGCGAGGTATTGCAAAGAAAATTTACATTACCAACTGTTATTATATTAGTAACTGTGTTTACCATAGATTCAGAGTAGGCAGATCATGACTTTAATCAATCATTTTGACCAACCATTCAATATTGACGGCACGTTTTAGAGTCATCGATTTTTGTCTGCCACAAGCGATGGTTCATTTGCTCAGGTTGTCCTCTACCAGGGTTCATTACTATTTTTCTCTTCTAGTTCTTTATTTTCTCCCTTGAGTATACACTTTAACTCTTTATTTCTAGACATGACACTAATTTGCTTGACTGATTCTATTATACGGGCGAGAACTCTCCTCTGCATCATTGGCTAGTGGATGCCTAAACGATGACTGAGAGGAGGGGTAATTTTCTCTTCTCGTTCTGTATCTTATATTTATGGTAAAAATCCTTCAACATTACTTATCCACAAAACTACTGTACTAGATGAAGAGAGTCTCCTCATTTCTTCATTGCATTGTTGTGATCTTCAGTTCCTTTTCTGTTTTTGTACTTTACGTTCATATACCTAAAAACTGTGTACATTGGGTCCACCAGATTACCAATCTAACATAGACACCTATCTGCGGTCGCAAGAAACATGGCTATTTTCATTCTGGAAGGTGTGGAGCGTTGATGATTACCGCTATACTTCCACTTCCACTTTGAGTACATGCATATACTTGCATTCTATGGAAGTAAACTTCCACCTCCGAGAATTAAAAAAAATAGTGGAACTTTGTTTCAAAAAAAAAAAAGAACTGCCACTTTTGATTCGCTAGGATGCAGCATTTTGCTTGGAGCCACGATGAATTGGATTTTTTCTGAAACACATGACAGTAAAGAAATGTGCAGACGACGATCAGGTTCCATTAATTCCTGGAAATGTGTCATTTCAGTGTGATGTTTAGCTCTCGTTTCCTTGATTCTAGAGCTGATCCGGATATTTTTGCACTTGACCGTGCAACAACTAAGCAATTGGCTCATAGATGGGATTGTGATCGGAAATAGATCCTACTATGGTATTTCATAGACAGCAGAACACAATTTAAATCACTTCTGAGAGGAATTGGCAGAATAATCTTCTGAAATGGGAATGGCGAGCTAACTGCACAGGATAGTCCATTGCGTGTTGTTATATAAAACTGCGATCAGCTGATAAGTTCACGGATGTTGTTGCACAAAAAAGCGTTGGCGCATTGCTTATGCAGCGATCTAGTACTGCTTCCTAATCAAGGAGGAATGGATGAATCATTTGCTTTTCTAACGGTGACCGTTTTAATGAGGGCAATAGTTGATTAATTGTGGTGGCAATAAGCAGTTTTTTTGCTAGATGGTAGAAAAGTCCGGTCAATTTCTTACGTTTTATACTCAAAGAGCAAAACACACTTGAATAAAAGAATCTGAATTACAAAAGAGTGGAACTGAGATTAGAAACAGCAATAAGTTGGAATGGAGCGTTGGTTATGTTTTTCTCCTCAACCGATGTTTCATATATGCTTCATTATTGTTTGTGAGTACAATTTTTTTTCCTGCAGATTGGTAGTTTCAAGGAGTTTCTTTAGTTCTCGAAACATGGTGGCATAACCCATCCACTAGTATGTGTGGTTAGATGTAGTGGAAAAAAGCTGCTGAAGTGGTATATTGTTGTACGGACTAACTCCACTTTTAAGCTGTTTTTCCATGTTTTTTTTCGGAGACAACGGTTTACACGATATTTGACTTTATATTCTATGACAATGATGTAGGAAAGATAATTGCTTCATTTTGGAATTGGGTTTTGAGACCACTGGCAACTAAATATCCAGAGTTAGGTAGTTTCTTAAGTCTGCTAGTAGCCTATTAGGTGTAAGCTAACTGTTCAATTAACTCGAATGTTAGACTTTCGATGAAACTCGGCATATGCGTACAGCATTTGGATTCTATTTCTGAGTAAACACAAGGTTAGTGACAATTTTATTTTGGCCTGCGTTTAGGCAATTCGCCTTGGCCAGAGCCTGAAATGACTGATTCGGCGGATAAGTTATACGATCAAATCTTTCGAAAACTACGTAAATGAGTTATGTTTGGTTAATGTAGTGGTATTTACTGACAAGTTGTGAACCGTCACACAAAATAGTTTTGTCATATAACAGCTACTCTATAGCAACAACTGATGTGACCTAGCGTTTGAGCGAATTACTATGAAGCATCTGAGGCTACACATCAGCTGCAGACAGTTGCTTTTTTTCTTGTCGCCATTTGCATGACCGCACTCTGGGCGGTGGTGAGTGTGCTGCTTTAACGACCAGTTGTAGCGGTGGAGGTATCAGTGTGGACGAGGTGTCGCTAGTCTGCTTAAGGACAACAGCGTTTCGTTAGCGCAGACGCGTCGAGTCTGGCTCGGGAGGCGACGTGGTTCCGGAGCGAAGACGTCGTCACTGACTCCGTGCCCAGCTAGGGATGGCTGTTTGTTTTGGGGTGATTCAGCGTGTGCGTGTTTATGCGAGGCGATGAGGGAGCGTGATACCGTAACTCGATCGTCCGCGCACCTCCCTCGTCTCGCCTCTTCCGCGCAGCAACACTCAGTCGAGCGGCGGTGTTTCATTCCCGCCGCCGTCTATCTCTCGTCCCGGTGCCTTCCACCTCTGTCGCTCCTCCCCCGCTAGGCGCCGAGCATTTCCATGCACGCCCATTTGCACTCCGCCCCTCGCATGCACTCGTGTCAATCACTCGATTATTGGCGCTACCAAATACGCGATTTGCCAATTCGGAAACCCAACTCCGCGTATAAGCGTTTGAATGTGTGCATGCTTGTTTGTGTGTGTGTATGTTGCCGACCGCGTATCGCGGTCATCAGCCGTCGGCAGTCGCAGTTGTGCTCATCAACGCGGTGTCCATCCATAAATAAACATTTCGAGTTCAACCCATGCCTCCACCTTTTGATGACCATATGCTTGATTCATAGACTGACAATGAGTTGTCTACGAACACAGTGTCTGTCTATTACGACAGCTTTGATGTGAGTTTTTGTAGTGATTTCTTACACCTGCGCCATGAAGCAATAACTTCTCCGTGACACTCATTAACATTACGCTTTATGGTTCTCGCAACTGCCCAATAATGATGCGCAATTGTTTACGCTTAGCGCTATCAACATTAGTAAGGTAGCAGTCGGTGTTACTTGTTGATGTGCGTATGTTTACTTTGTTTGTTTACCAGTTATACATTGGGATCTGGGAACTCTCATGAACTGTGCGATATTCGTCGCGTCAACCTATTCGACTTACTTAATCGCGAGCGATCTCACATATTGGGAACAAGGAGGAGGTCGCTTTGCCGATGCTTCGCTTCGGTGTCCAACTAACTGTCTTACACAACTACAGTTCGGCAGTAGAATTGTACTTTGCATATCTAGTTCCTCCTTGTTGTCATCACGCGGAAGGTAAATTTTTTAGGAAGTTAACGAACAGCTGAAGCTCGCGTTAGTAATTCCCATAAGGCCGGAGATGAGCATGGCGAAAACTTTTGCTTTACAAGATGTACATGGGCAAAAGTTGAAGAGATACACTAAATCTATAAGCAGTACTCGTTATTCATTTGACCTTTTTATCTGTGACTTTGAAAACTAAGGCCAGCTTTTTGTGCTGGTCTTCCTGAACCCTTTATAACACTCCTTTTCAACTTTTCCATTGTTTTAATAGGTTCTGGATTCTTGCTTTTCCTCTTGGAGGAAGCTCCTATTCTCCCTTCTCCTCAAAAAAAAAAATGGTTATCATGCACCTTTTGCTGGTGCTGCTCTTTGTTCTATCCCTTTCAAAAACTTTTTTGGTATCTGGTTTTTGATTTACACTCCAACTATGACTGCGAACAAGATTTTTCCGGGTCTGCTTTAACTATTGCGCTACTCGGATGTAGTGTTAGCTTGGTATGATTCACATCAGTCGGTACTCGCGCATGCACTGGAGACATTTTTTCCCTTGCGCAATTGTTTTGATTGGCGCTAATTAGCAGGAAGGTTTTTCCCGTTTTCAAATTACTGTGACCTCTCAAAAAAATCATTGCGTCATTTTTAATCCTCATTGCCTATCGCAGTGAAGTTGCTAGGGCTCCGGTATCTAAATTTCTCACTTTTTTCTAGTCGAACAGGCCCATTTCACCATGGTCACATCAGTGCTATCACTCTTATATCTCTCTCTTACAGCCCCGCCTGCGACTTAACCCAATCACGTCTACCACTCCTTCGCTTTTCCTCTGTTCACTTCAAAACTCAGTCATTAATCTTGTCCGCTATGTTCTTCTACCGGAACTCTTTCGCAGAAATTTTGCTAACTTTAGTGTTGAAATGAGAGCTCCTATATTGGCTTGAACCTCGTGTCATTTTATATAAAACACTTCTGGTCCATATCCTACAAATTTGCTTTTTCGTGCTATTGTGCTTCATGAACACCCTTTCGAGAAACTTAGTTTGTTAATTATTGCAGAATACTTTCGCCTTTGATGGTTGACGGTGAAATACTTTGTCTCCAAGGTTTCTATGGCAGTTTGTGTAAAGTTTGAAAAGGGGAAGTGAGAAGTTGCAACATGACAAGAACTGCGTTAACCTTCTCTTCTTATTCTCATTATCTTTCTTGTTCAGTTCGTTCCCACTAAGGGTTTGTCGGCGTCACCACCTGAATGGTCCCTCTGAGCACATGCTTGGCTTGATCAGCTGATTATTGGAGCTGGCGGTTGCATCGCCGCAGGCTGGTGGCAAGTCGCACTGTGATTCTCGCTGATATGTAAATGAGTTTCGTATGGTACGCCCCGGGGGGCGTGGTGTGGCAATCGGCGGAATCCGTAGTCGAACGTCGCGTTTGCGCACCGTCGCCGCGAGATAACCGCTCCTCAAGCAGTCACTCATCTCATCTAGCGATTCGATGTGCTAGTCGGTCCTCCTCCGTGCGCCTCTCACATCCCTCTGATAACCCGACACTGATAACTCGCATATTCTCGTTCAGGCATCGGCGACGATAAGGAGCAGAGCGAAAGCGAGTTCACGGCGCGCCCATGCACCATCGCTGAGACCAAACTTTACAACGACGAGCCTCCCTTGCCTTCGCCTCGACATGAACCACCAGCCGGTTGTCGTCAATTCGCTCCTCTGCTTTATCCATAATTTTCGCGGCAATCCACAAGTCCGCAACCTTGTCGCCGAATATTTCCCGAAGACGGCGATAGCTGAGGCGAAAAATATCCTCTGCTCAAAAGTGGCCGACGAATCGTCCGTGCCCGAGGACGTGTTTGACCTATACGATTTGTTGGTAACCAGGGAAGAGCAGATGCAGTTCGCTGCCACCGATCTCACCATTTTGCCGTTGGCTTTGCTCTCCAAGGATGAGGACAAAAATGAAATCATGCGTGAGCTGAAGACGTTGCGCACGTTTATCTCGGACGCGCTTGATGGCCGCATAGAGGACACTCCTCAATCAAGGTACAATAGCAGCAAATCCGTCAAAATAGTCACTGATAATTGTTCCTTTAGAGAAACACCTACACCCATTGTGCGATGCAAGCTGAACACATCCGCCTCATCACCCGAATTCCCTGTTGTTCATATTCCGGTTTGTCTAAGTCAACAATCTGATTTGATATAGTCGATTATCATTCAGAAAGTCGTTTTTCTACTTGCTTCTGCAAAGTTTCCTCTTCTTCAGTACACTCACATACATTTTAAAACATTTGGGGATAATGTTCCAAAACGCACATTGTGACATTTCATAAATTGAACTCATAACTTTTCAATATGCGAATGGGACGTATTGATTGCTGCCACAATCAGTATTTGTCCGAAGAGTGAGGAAACAGCACAAAGCACTCGTAACTCATTGAATTCGTTATCGCAAATGCTTTTTCCTAGGCATCCGTCCCTTGCGAAAGTCCGAAACCGTTGTTGTCGTCGTCGCCGGTGAACAACAATGTTTCGCAGCAGTCCCTGCAGATGGCTCTGCAACGACAGTCAGCTTCCAGCCCATCACACAGTCATCAGTCTACGGCAGCTGAGGTGGTTGCATTTAGGCTTAATATGTCGAAATAATTTTGTTGAGGACGGTAGAGTGGGTTGCTTGAAGCGGGTATGCGTGTGTGTGTATGTAGGTGTGATAGCAGGCTGGGCGATATCCTCGAAGTGGCTGCGATTTTTTTCTTGCCTCGGCGGTTCGTCGTTTTCTGACCGCTAATCGAGTGTCCTTGCCGCGCTTAGCGTATCAGTTCATTAATTGATTAC
Organism: Ancylostoma caninum; assembly: GCA_037903475.1. Lineage (NCBI taxonomy): Eukaryota > Metazoa > Nematoda > Chromadorea > Rhabditida > Ancylostomatidae > Ancylostoma > Ancylostoma caninum. Next base: position 78,897 of record JBAJFG010000063.1, read on the forward strand.
CGCCCTGTTGTGATATCGATCTGCAACTAAAAGTAATCTTTTCGTAATTGTTTACAAAACAAATGAAAATAGTGAGAAAAACTTGAACGGATTATATACTGGCTGAGTGGTCCGGCATCGAGACTGTGCTGTTTACACAAGTGTGTTACCGCGATGTCCTTGCTGCCCAGCAAGACGTCGCGGGTCCTGCTTGGCCACGTCTTCCCCCGATGGCCGAACGATTCTCGCTGCTTTGCCCATTTCATATTATGTGCCTTCGAGGCGAGCCAACTCTCACGCTGTATTGATTATATGGAGAGTGCTGTGTGCAATTCACACTGTATAAGCGCTGCGACCAAAACGCCTCAAAAGGGGACGTTACCGTGCGAAAGTGACGCAGCAAGTTTCATTTTGCGATTTCAATTTGGCTTCGCACTCTCGAAAACGACGCACTCAACGCGGAGGTAGAGTGGCCGAAAGCTGTTCGCGTATTTTGATCCATTTTGCAGCATTCAATAGCAGTAGATTCACGAAAACTGGCATATCGAGCACCCATCGCACCAATAATTTTACAAAGCATCACAACAAGACCTTGTCCGAGCGTTAACATCGTGCTAATTAGAAGCCTTTCTTTTTTTCTGCCCTCAATTGTCTTACACAGGTTGAGCGTCTTCAACTTACTGACGAAAGTTAGAATGAACGACTGTGCCATGCTTTTAAGAACTTTCAAAACGAGTGCTTCTTCAGGAAAGTGAAAAAATTCGACGGCTCATGTTAAGGGAATCCAAAAAATGGTCAGATTTTTTGTAGTTTCAGAGGTCTGACCAGTTACACCTGAATAATCTCCAAAAGACCTTTTCGTAGCAAAATTTACGTAGGTTCATGAGCGATAGTTGTTTGGGTGTTTTTTAATAATTCAAAGACGTTCTTTACGTCGTACCACACTTGAGTTGACGTACAAATGCCATCATTAGATGCGTGGACTGAACTACCTGATAAGCTCCTTAGAACTCCTGGTCTTCGAGCAAAGAAATACAAAAACTTAGCTGAGATTGCTTGGAAGCTTAACAAGAATATTTCGTTTTCGTGTACTCAATGAGTTGACGGTGAGAAAAGGTATCGAGAACGGGCTGGAGAGTTTTGTATATAAGGAAGAAGCTACAGAGTATCTTTCTTTGTTGCAGAATGCGAAGCGAAAAGCAGGCCGAAGCTTAGACGCCACCGTGCGAAAACTGAGCGAAAAACGAAAGGCCGAGCTCGAAGAGCCAGCACCACCGCCGGTAACGCCGTATCAACCCCCTCCACTTGATCCGCAAGCCTATCTGAATATGTTGCGAATGATGCAGACTCCTCAAACATCAATCTTCAACAATGTGATCAACCAAATGTGAGGAAAATCGCTATGCTTAAACTTCCATTCTAATACTCTTTTTTTTCTTTTCTTTTCTCGCTTTTTTACTTCGCTTATTTCGTCTTCTTACATAGCTTTTTGTTACTCTAACTATTTAACGGCTTAATCACCAACTTATCACTCGCGAGGCTAACATATTGCTTGTTTGTTCTTGCTAATTCACTGATAGGAATTAGTAGCAGCGATAGTGGAGTGTGTTTGGTGTCAGAGTTTGGTTGACATTTGCATAGGAGTACGCAGGCCTCGTTGCCTTTCACTCGAAGGGCCGCTGACTCACACATATTGAATAGCATAAAGCCGTATGCTGAACACTGACGGCGCTCGGCGCCAGAACGCAGCGTCTGCAGTTTTGGAAGACAAGTGGCAAGGTGTGCGGGTGAGAACGTCTGTGTGCTGCACTTCCGGTACGCGATTTGCTGGTAGCAGCGTCGGGTTGCTGTGTGCGGCCGTTGCGGTTACCGTATTCCATCCACACTGACAGCGGCGGCGAGACAGCGGACTGGTGCGTGTTTGTCAAGTGATACGGTGTCGCCTCTCTCCTCACCTCGCGAGTTCATTGGCTTGTGGTTGTAAAGTAGTTCGGCATCTCTCTCTCACCGTCGACACGATCGAGGGGGTGGTTGCGAGAAAGCAGGGACTGTCGCCTCCTCAGCAGTCTTCAATGATTCTTCCCTCCGGACGTGGGACATTCAGATTACGCTCGTGCCAACAGCAATGAGAATGCAGAAAAAAGACTATAAGAAGTGCTTATCTGCTATTTTTTCCTAAGATGAAGTTGTATTCACAATGAAAGAACGTTTAAGCGGATGTTTAGATGTGAATGTTCACTACTCATTAGTAAATGAAAAAGAAAACAAGATTTTTTTTGCTGATCTGCCCTTATTTCCCGAAACTTTCGCAGGCTGTTGCCCTCTTCAGGAGGTTCATATTGAAATGCATTGCATACGACCTTCTGACGGTTCCTGTCTAAATTCAAAATGAGCAAATTTTGGAGTAAGCGAGCTGCTTTTTTTATTATCAAAGCTGGAATATATAGTAGTGCTCTATATAGGACCATAACAGGGCTGCACATAGAATAAACAGGTTTTGTGAGTGTCGGTAAATATTATAATTTTCAAACCAGAAATCTAAGAAATCATATTTTCCTCGTTTTTGCATGAGATATCTCTATTTGTTACCACCTTAAAGTGAGAAGAGTTCCTTCTTCAGGAATTGATAGTCCATAGGACACTGTACGTTTCTACACAGGCTGTATAAGCAGTTTTCATTTATCATTCAGTAACTAGCGATTATAACAAGTGGGATTTCGCAGTTTATCTCATGAAAAGAACAAAACTTGAAGAAAGAATGAAATAAAGCACTTCTCTTTCACGTGCTACATATTTCTTATGTTCCTCTAGAAAACTGTAGAAACAATCGCGAAACTCTGATTAATCCATAGATCAGTATGTCGTCTTAGGTCTCTCAAAGGGAGGGTTTGGCTTTTAATTTATCCACAGAATTCTTAAATGCGTTAGTTCATGAATTTGAAGATCTCCGTTGTCTATCAATTCCAAGAGTTCCATTGTTTGCGAAAGCGGTGTTGTTTTTGCAATATGGTTCAACTCAGTCCAACTTTTTCCTCAGTTATAATTCGTTTTCTCGCAAAAACCCTGTTTTGCAGTTGCGCGGGTTATTATTGGTAATAGTATGTCATAGGAGGGTTCTGGAAATAATATTATGCTGAATCAACAAATCGGCTTGCTTCAATCCTCGAAACGTTCGTGAGGTTGTGAGTCTTGCGCCTCGATAGAGATTGATAGCCAGCAGAAGAGGCTCTTCTCATAAAGGCAGAGTCGTCGTTCACTCTGATTATCGAGATGATAAATCAACCTTGTTGGGGGTGCGATTCCGGTTTCTTCGCACCTCATGCAATTCATCACACATTGCCAGTCGTCTTACTCGCCAAGTACACATGCACATACTGTGACAATCGATCTCCGAATTGCTCTTTGAGTACCATTTTTGTTCTGAATGTTCTCGAGCAACGTTGGAGAGATACGATGACTTCCGCCGGTGCAGTCGAATGTTCGACGGTGAGTAAGGTGTGCGAGCGAATAGCACGCCTGAACCATATTTGCGACAAGCCCTTGAATGAGGAAGGTCCATTGAACTTTCGTTTACCTCACCACCAGCATTGATTTATACAGTAGCGAATCTATTCGTTGCTACCTATAAATGCCGTGCATGAGTCAGATGTTAGGTCTTTTGTGTGATTCGTATGAAAGAACTGTAGTTCCATGTGTTTTATCAAATTTTCTGGATTCTTAGAAAATCTACAATGGATTTTTGTGAATTTTTGAAATGGAGTTCTGCGTTGTCCGTTGCCTTTAGGTGTCGTTGCATGAATGATTTGTGGACTGCTGCTTTCCTGAAGATGATGATCAGTGCACGTCGTGATCTAGTCGAGTTACCGAGTGACTTCATCGAGATGATTGCGGGCGACGGTCTCCTTGTTTTGCGGGAAAAACGAGCGCATACGCACCGCGTTGGTATGAGGAATTTGTTGACATGCACACGAACCTGATTGATAACGATTTGTCTAATGACTCTCGGAACCTCGGTCAAAAAGGAGAACGAGATAGAGGAAGGCTGAGAGAGTTAGCACGCGGAGAGAGATCGTACGACTGTCAGAGGGAGGTGGCGAGAGAGAGGAAGGGAAGAGACGGATGAAGTGAGTGAAACCCGCTCATTGGTGGCGCGCAGACACAGGATAGGAGCCAGATCGCGCAATAGAGTGAATCGTCGAGGCAATCCACATGCTTATATTGATCAACTGCTTTTGTTCACAAGGGATAATCTGACAAACGCTTCGTTCAGGTGTACTATGTGTACTATTACCACAAATCATGCGATAATCGCATGTAAGGACTGTTCATCGCAAAAACTGCAGGGTTAATTTTTTAGAAGAATGAATGGTCAAATGGAATGTGACAATTTCGAGGACCGTGTCGATGACTTGGCAGACGACGGCGATAGTTCGCCATCACCTTCCGAGGACACTAAGTACGACTTCCCCTTGACTGAAATGAGCTACGACAACGACTCCGGTCAGTACAGTTTGTTCTTTCGACCCTCTACATCGAGATGGATGACCTCCTGTGCAACCCATACCTGCTCTTCACGGTAAACTTAGTGTAAATTACATTTTGCAATGTTTCTTGAAGAGAGTTCCTGTCGATGATAGGCTCGTCAATGAAACAAATCGCGTTTCTCACTTTTCCAAGGCTAGGATAGGAGTTCGTGCCGACAGCGCCCATGCGAGGCTGCTGGGTCTGAAATGTAGGTGTACAGGTGCGATTTCAATCTATCGGCGGTGGACCTCTCTTGGTGAGATGTTATCATGGGAGTGGATGAGGGCATGGGAGGTCATCCGCTCGCTCTCTGTCATCAATCTCACACAGAACACCGAGAAAATGGGAACGATGAAGGGAGTTACGACCTCGAACCAGAGGAGAGGCAAATCCCATGACGACTCTAGGGTTCGCTACAATGTCTGTATATAACATCCTTTTTTTCAGACAAGCCGTTTATCTGTGAGCATGCAAACTGCAATAAAAGATTCGCCAACAAATTCCTATTGAAGAAACACCAGTTTATTCATACGGGACTCCGACCACATACCTGCCCCTACTGCAGTAAACGGTATGGTTAATTGCTATGCTATGCTATAATAATATTGTTCGATTAAAAATTTGCTATCTTTTCGGTATGAATCTGTTAACGTCCTAAGTTCTGAGGGGAGAGTTTCTCAGATACCTCACGCGCTCACTATGTTGAAATTCACTACCATCATTACCAGACTAGTAAGAAGTAATATCACTAAGCGAGGGCCAACACTAGTTTTCATTTCAATTGCTGTTCCTGAATAGGAAGCGAGCTAGGTTTTAAAACCAGATGCAGTCAGGCCATAGCTTCCTGTGAATTTATAAAGACCATTTTATTTGAGGAATTGCCGTGTGTTTTGAGCAAGTAAATTTTCGATAAATTTGGAGCTGAGTTAGCTTACAGGCTTTTAGAAATAAATGTGCATAGGGATCTGTCTGCTTCAGAGCCAGCAATACTTTCTGTCTATAGTGTGTAGATGCTTATTATTCAAATTGCTTTTAGGTTCAATCGGAAAGACAACTTGTTACGGCATAAAAAGACGCATTTACAAACAAACGTCGTCGAGGAACGAAGGGGCCTTCCTGAGGCATTCAGTGGCCTGTTCCCGGCATTTGGAAGCACTTTGGGGCTCGATTTGAAGATGGACGGTTTGGAAGCCATTAAGATCGAAGCGCTCGATGCCTTTAGAGTCGAAAATAATGAAGACTAGTCTGCCTGAGGCGAACCTATTGTATTACGACAAAGATAGTCCACAGGAGGCGAATGGAGATGGCTTCCAGGACTGCAGTATCCGTGGAAATTTCATCTGATCGCGTGAACAAAGCTCATTTCGAGGCAACCCTCTCGTCAGAATTCTCTCGCAACTGATTAATTCATAGTATCTGTACGACCTTCACGAGCCGAACTCTTTTCTAGAAAACTCCATCAACGTCTCTTACTCTTCAGTAAGATAGATTATTTATTAATTACGGTTAATCTCGGGTGACCTTCTTTGTTGGGAGCGGGTATCATCCGTTGTGACTGACATAATTGAATGTGTTTTGTGCTATCGTCGATACCAGTCGCTTACTTGTAGAAATCTCTGTGGTTTCCATCCGTGTTGTAGCTGTTGATTCCATGTGGTTGCGCAAAATTCTATTTTTTGGGAATGCCTATTAGTACCGCAGTTCTAGCGTAGCACGTTCAAGTAAGGTTGTCTTCGTAATGTTACGCGGCGAGAGTGGATGCATTGGGATGAGCACAAGTATTTTGTACTGAACTCTTCAACAAAAGTTCTTAGGACCAGTGTAAGTACATAAGTCTCCCTCAAGACCCCTGAGTGCAGTCCTACCGCAAAGGAGGACCGTGAACAGGACTACAAATAATGCTGTGATTTGGTGCCGGTATTAGGACGTCTCGTTCGTTGCTTACCAAATAGACAATTGTTCTCAGAATGCAGTACCCTTGTGATATGTGCATTTCCTTTTTTTGTGGTCTTCTTTAGATGGATAATTTTTTGACGAATTTCTATGAAGTGTTGTTGTTAAACTGGCGGACAGCCATTATCTGTTCAAAACCTGTGTTGTTATTGTAAGTTCACACATTATATGTTTTTTTCCAAAGAGCAAAATTCTATAATCTTGTTTAGTAATTGTGTGAACCTACAAATTAGGAAACACGTGTCTTCTCTCATCTGTGAATATTTCTCACTTGACAGTATATGTGCCTTGCCGATTCCTTCTGAGATATCATAGTTGCCATAGTTTGAATTGTTCTGGTATTTTTGATGTCATATTTATTTATTGTGTTTCAATAAAGGTGTTGCTGGTTCTAAAATTGTAATTATTTCATGTGATTCAAAACGTATGCCTGAGAAATTCAGTCTATTGTATGAAGGTCACGCGAAGAATTTTCTGTGAAATCCCAGCGGTATATGGAAATGCGGGGCTAGCGCCACGTGAGGATGGGGGTGTGTCGTTGTGACAACATCAGCAGGCCAGCGCAATATGAGTGAGATGATGAGTGACGATAAGTGCAGTACGCGTGTGTTTGTGGTGTGAAGTGATGAACCAGTGAAAAATACGGAACTGTTCGTTGGTGTATGAGTCTCGAAGTGGTGTTACTTTTACAGCGCAAGGTGCGTTCGTTCTGCGTTATCACTGTCGGATCGATACGTTCGCCACGTAACGACGACGACATTTGAATTCATAACGCCACTCGCCGTCTCTCGGATGGCGACGGCAGCATTGAAGAGGCAGTATGAATCTCAATCATTAGTTGTCGACACGATCATACATGAGGGATGTGTTCGAAATTTTCGGAGTTCTGTGGAAATTTCACGTCGTGTTTCGGCAGGCACCCCTTTTCCGGGGAGCTCTTGAGTTGTTGATTTGCCTTGACTCAGTAGTAGCATCCTATGTTTTTCTTAGCCTTCGCCATTGCATGAGGTAAATGAAGGCAGGAAAACAGTACTTACCATTCATTTTGCGGGAGGGAGGGAGGGGGACGTGCGAGAAAAGTGAGACCTACACCGGGTTTGGGAGCCAGAAGGGCTGCAATTTTGCAAATAAAGTTAATAAGTAATGAATTTAAAATTCACTTGATTGAAAATAACTAGTTTCAAATCAATAATTTGAAAAAGAATTGAAAACACGTGGATTAATGCGAGTCAGAGGTACAAGATCGGCCTGGGTATTAAGATAAGATGCAGGTAGGTATTCGATATTAATGGACGATTTGAGTTTGTTTGGAAATGATTTTCCACTATGTAGACTAAGGAATTCCCTCCCTCCACGACTTACGAAAAAGTGAAACCTGCAGTTATAAATGGCTAGCAATAGTGGATTTGAGGGACGCAGCACTTACTTCCAGTAGAGAGAGAACGCGAAACAAACAAGAAATCCAAGAAATCCAGGGAAACGTAGTCACGTTTGTCGTGCGTTCAAATGTAGGTTACTTGATGTTCGTAGGTCCCATCACGCGAAAGTCATGCACGCTTGTGCAAGTTACCGGCCCTGCGTTCATTGGTACGCTATTTGCCATAGAGGCTATCCGAAGGAACCGTGACCATGGCCTTCACTGCAATATCTCCAGGGATAGGTGACGGTTTTCTGTTCTACGCACGTGATTCAGTAGCAACCGACTACATGGGATGAGGCTCATCTCAGAAGTGAAAACTTAGATTTAAAGTGAAAACTTAAAAAGATGCTGCTTTTTATTATAAATAAAAGCTTCTGAATGCGGCAGCGTCACCCTCGGCCTTTTTGCCGAGGTCCTTCCGACTTCGCACCACTGTTTTTTTGGATCGGTTGCAATTGCGGTCCTCCTACACCTTGTTTTCCTGCTTCTGTCAACTCTCAGTTAAATAAATCCCTAAAGTCTATGTGCCGTCGTCCTTCCTCAAACTCCTCTTGGATGTTATCTAAGGGCTAACCTTGAAATAAAACCAAATAGTAGGATTAGAGATCAGAGCTGAATTGTGTGCAGCAGGGATGATCGGAATTCCGACTTCCGACTTCCGAAACTTCCGACATTCCGGCTTCTTTTGGGCTTCCGACCTCGGAATTCCGACTTACGAAAAAAAAAAACGCGAAAAAGCTGGAAGTTTTCGGAAGTTTTGGAGGGTGACCAAGCTGGATTTTGTCATATGAGTTTCGTGGAGTTTCTTAGCAGATATCCGACACCGTCTACCCTACCAGGCAGTAATACTTATATGTACCAGAAGTGGCGCTTTCTGTCTCTCTTCTGTTTTCTTGCATGCATTGTCGTCATCCATCGTACCACACGAACATAGGAAGACAACAACCTCTAGCCGGAACTCTCATCTTTTTTTTCTCAAAGAATGAAATTCCGGAAGTTGCGTTACGCTGGCTGCGGTTTTACTGTTTATGTTGTACCAAATATGTTTACTAAGTTCACTACTATATATCAGCATGTGGAGGAAATCACAGTGTTGGAAAGTGAGTTATTTGGATAAGAGAATGCTGCTGAATATTGGGTACATGGTGAAAAAGGCAATTAGAACTTCGAAACCATCCACTCTCGCTCAGTATACGCATACTGTCAACTGACTAAATAGTATAGAACTGATCCAGAAATAACGATTAGTTCTTTCAAACCGTAGGGTCGCACAGGATACTGTGCAGAAGATGTGAAAACTCTACTGGACAATTGACAAGAGAAACTATGTACCGTAGAGTGGAGGAGTGGAATGAGAATGGTTCTAATAAGACTCTGCATACTTCACTGTAATCTCTGATTCTGGGCGCAGTGTGATGGCTACACCATTCCAAAAGGCTCTCATCTCAACTATTGAGTTTTCGTTGCCTGACCACCACGGTTTACTAGTACTTATTTTTCCTTTATTCATCGGTGACTCATTTTTTTCTGTTTTTAAATTCCTGAGTAACGTCATTTATAGACACAACTGGATGAATCTTTTCAAAAAATGAATCTTTTCTTTCCTGCACTTCCGATATTCCGGTGTTTTTTGGGGCTTCCGACTTCGGACTTCTGAGTTCCGAAATTTCGAATCTGACTTCCGCTCATCCTTTCCGCTCCTGTGCAGTATACATTATGTTGGAAACAATAGTTCGAAGAAACGAGGATTGGGTAAACCAAAAAAAAAACGTGATGACATCATGTTTCACTAATCAAAACCTTCGTAATCGCCGAAAACCAAGATTCTATGAAGTTACCATCCGGATTTGAGTCAGATTTAGTGCTTCCAGCTCTTTTATTCAAATTGTACGGGATGCGTAAATGTAGGAATGGGATGTATTCATGAATAAAATAGGAGAATAATATGAAATAGAATGAAATAAAAGGTGCACACGCCAAGGTTGCACCTTTGTCTAAATTTTCTCAGCCAGTCCAATCTATAATAGAGTTGACACGTTCTCTCTGTCGATGCACGTTTTGGTGAAAAATCTCATATGGGTTACGGTTCCAAGAAGGGTTCTCTAGTTTTCTTCACCGTTTCATGCATAGGGTGCGCCAAAAAGCTTTGGACAGGCACCTACCTTCAGTCAAAATTTTGAAAAAAGCAAATTGTAAAACCAGTTGACAAATGACTACAGGTTCGCGATATAAATAATATTTTCAACTTCAAAGTTACGTTATTGGACTACCAATGTAAGCGAGATGAGTCGAGGCGGATATGGATCCCTTCCTGGGCTTCAAAAAGAAGCTCCGAATTCCTACGATAAGTGGAGCCTTTCCCGGGCTCCACTTTCCGTAGGAATTAGGAGCTTCTTTTTTTCAAATTAAAAGTCGAGACAAACTTCTACAAACACAGAATTCTTGCTTGGTAAAATTCCCAAGATATGCAGTGAACACATGTTCGAAAAGAGCGCAGCAATATTTTATCGATAAAAAAAACAGAGGAATTTCCACCACAATCTATCACAGACAGAGAAAATTCCACTTGCTCCCGCTACTTCTAACAGTAATTTTGTGCAACAGGTTTTGCACACAGCTAAACTCACACATATCGTGTGTGAAAAGAGAACAACCTGCAGTTTTACGAAATTGAGTGACGTCTTTCAAAACAGAAGTTAATTACGATAGCGACGACACGAAAACGGAATCTGATCCTTCGATAAGTAGAATCTCGACTCATTTAACGAGGTGAATATAGGCCCACTACCAAAACCTAAGTCGCTTAGGCTATCCTCACAGCACGACGGTTACCAAGTAGGTATTAGCGATATCTCGATTTACTGAACTTGAATTTTACGGCTCTCAACCTTTGAGCTTATGTTCCGTATTCTGGCAGTCTTCCAAAGCTGCATGGGAGTATTTTTGTGTTTCTTAGTGGACAATCTGCAAGAAGAACTACTAGCATGAAGACCAAAACAGTAACAATGAGTGTGCTCTCATACTATTTTGTTACTGCCTAACCTCAGCGAGCTACATAGTAGGCGACCGTTCACTACATATATTTCCTGTAGATTTCTTTAGAGAAGCTTTGCAGTTTTGGTAGTAGAGTCAGAATACTTGGTACTTTTTGTGCTTTTGATATGTTTGTGATGTTTTCAGTTACCCTGCTTCGCCAAAATTTGAATTCTTCTTGTGCTCCTCCGTAATTACGATTTGCCTTCTGCTCAAATGTATCCAGTCTTTTCCAACGCCAATGTTCTCCTTGATATTTTCCAGTAGAAACGTACTTGTTATAGCCTTAAAATTGATGTCTTTGAAGTTTTTTAGACCATTTTTAAAAAGTTAAAGCGTCCGTAATGGAAATTTATGTAATCCCTATTTCAAAAAATAAGAAAAAACACCATGTTGAGGTTTTTCCTCTCCAATACGTTCAAGTCAGGCGCAGAAATTGAAATGCATTTCTCGCTGCCTTGTGGCTGACGTAACTTTGCTGTTGTACTAGTATGTATTTAGACGAATCTTCATTGTTGTAGACTTAACAGAAGAAGATGTCTGAGTCGATTTGTCTGCGTCACTCGGAAAAAGGCTGGCCATACATAATTTAGATGAGATGTGTTTGCGGAAGCACAAGTCTAAAATCGTAGTAAACTCCCAAGCAAACAAATCTTTTCTGTTCGAAGCCTGAGGAGAAAAATGACAGAGGCAGAAGAATTGATAAATTGTGACCCTGCACTCCTTCTTTTTTTGTCCTTAGTCCTTCCTGCGAATTTTTGCTTTATCTTTCCTTGTGGTTATTTCGTTCTGATTCTGCTTTCGGTTATTCCGCTAGGTACACAGTACTTTACATTTCTTTTTTTTTTTGTTCAAACGAATAGTTAATAATGCCGCCGGATTAGTTTCTCCACCTTGCAATCAATCATTTTCGTGGTCTCTTTGTGCCCTTCAACAAAGTTAGGTTCTAATCTGCGGAATGAATTCCGGTCCATGAGAAGAGTTCCCAGCTTTAGCTCTGGGCGATCTGCGTATGTACCGCCTAGTTAGCTAATCACAACAGAGAAACGTCACATCCTGTCTGCGTCTTCAGTTGTCTTGTTGCAGCTCATACTCATGTAACCACAAATTTTAAGAAATGTGATAAATATTAATGGTTCATAGTTCTTAAATGCATCACTATAAAATGACGGGCAAAAATATCTGCCTTATTACTGTGAAGCCAAGACATGTTGATCTAGCTGCCATTTTTGTCTTATTTCCTTATTTGTTTTGTGTTCTAGCTTGCTTTTCCTGAAATAATTTCGAGTTATTGATTATGATGCACCTAGTGGTGTAATAAATAAATAAATATCAATCTGTGGCAAGTAACGAGAACATACGCCTTCTTTATATATCATTCAGGCTCATATGACAACAAAAATATTAGTGAAGCACCATTGAGAGGAAAGATATGTAGAGAAGAACAATAAAACCAGAAGGAATTGACTTTGAGCGATTTGTTTGTAACTTTTCAGTTCATTAACGAAAATGTTTGAGTGTGTGTACACGATCCATAGAGATCTTGCTCTGAATTTTTTGAATTAATTCAGTGGATCCACGGATATTTCACGGTGTTTCGTAGTGCCGGACGCAGGAGGCTTAAAAAAGTTCTTGTAATAGGTTACGCTTGAACTTTATTCAAGATAGCCGTTAATTTCGAAACGCGGAAGTTCCAGTGTTCCTTCATTCCCCCACTGGTCCGTCTTCATTCATCACTGTTGAACCCTCTACTGATGGGCGTCACCATTATCCCGCGATTGCACCGTATACGTGTAAGGACTACAAAGCTTGACGTGCTTGTGATAGCTTTGCACACATCCATAATTTTCCTTGTGACGGTGGAAGGAAGAATGGAAGAAGCTGTCAACGAGGTATGGCCGACTGGGATAAACTAGATTTATTCCCATTGCGGTAATGTGTAATGGATTGATAAGCATCTTGCTAACCGCATGGTAAACAACACTCAAAAAAGGTGAGGATATGGATGAACCCCCATATGGATAGTTTTGATTTACTTTGTTGCGTTGAGACATTACTTTTTGCACACGCTACCTGCTCGCATTCTGCAGAAGTTTTCGACTGGTTCTAAAAAAACCCTTCGATGCTAAACCGGAGATCCTTTAGTAAGCTTTCCGTCACCTCGTTCTACCCGCCTAACCCCATACTGAACGCTATCCATTAGCTCGTGTAGACGACCCCATTCTGAAAATGAGATACACACTTATGCGTTCTTGGCTGCTACATATTTGCTGACACACTCATTCTATTACCCGCATATTTCTACATAACATAAGCTTTTTCAAAAAATTATTTCTGGTAACATCAGTTTCCTTTCCATTTTTCACACTGTCTGCAGTAGAATAGTACAGTTGCTATTCCTTTCTCTTCGATACAGTTTTTTGAAAACACATTTTTTTTGAAAGAAGCACGTGAATGTGTATCCTGCGGAGTGGTCGGGAGTTATGGTAACAATGCACCTCGTACCCTTATATGTAGAAGCTTATTTTGCCTCGCAGTTAAAATCAGCTGAGAGGTCCCTAACGGACGTTTTACCAGTTTGCAGCTGCTACGAACAAGTCATGTTAATCTATGACTCACGGCTTGAGAAGAAATAATTTCTAGAATCTAGATATTAGCTATACTAATTGAAGCTTCAATTGCCTAAATCGCGATCTTTGGATTTGTGGGATTTGGCAGTATACGAAACTTAGACTTGCTCAATACCGTACTGCAACTGGGATGGGTCGGAGATGCACTAGAAATAGGGTGCGAGCTGGATGCCGTCCACGTGCGTGCCAAGATCCTCAGACATTCCACTAATGAGTACTTGCAGCTTAATTCAGAATTCTCGCTGAAATATCTAAATATGAGTGAATAAGTCTTGAAAATGGCTAAAATATGTGTGCTCGTCAACTGATCCTGATACTTTTGCTGTTGCGAGCTGTTGACAAAAAGCAGTTGTTTTTCCATCGAATCTGAGGTGATAATAGTATTGTTGTTTTCTTTTAACAGTGGTGTTTTTCACACCAATTGTTTGAGTTGCGGGATCTCTCATGATCTTCACGAAATAGTTGACAGCAGAAACGAGTTATAAAGTAAATGTTATTGGGAGGATAAAATACTGCAGCATAGCCTGGTGAGGCGTTCTGTAACATTGGTGTCCACCTAGTAAATACGGTAATTTACCAGTTAGTGCACTTACAAGTAATCTACTGAAACGTTTCTGTGAAACATGGATCACCTGCTGAATTCAACTGATTTACCGTGATTCTCGAAGTGAATGTGGTTCTATTGAGAACGATAAACCCGGTGTTAACTCATGCTTGAATGTTTGCCATTTCTAAGAACATGCAGGATAAACATCATCCTGTACCCAATAAATCCGGGCATTTAGTAATCGAGGATAGTCTTCTTTCGATCTGCTTCGCTTTGCACTTGGACGCCATTTAACTACAAAACAGAATCAAACATTCTGCGAAAATACCTTTCTGAGACTGTCTCTTTCAAAAACGTCCGTAAATGCTTGGAGGACTGGAAGTATTGGGTACTGTACTTGTTATATGCCAGGAAGTTGTATTCGTTAATGTTGTAAATTTAGCGACTACTTGCAAATTTTTAAATAATTACAACGACCGAACAGTCGAATTTATGAACTTCTGAAACAGTTTGAACATTCGGATGGCTCTAACTTTTTCAGTCTCAACTGATTGTAGCACGGTCGTAACTTCTACCAAAAATGTTTTGTTCAGCTGAGAATAGTCAAAAGTTTGATCCTATCATTAGAAAAGCCAAAAGTTTGATCCTATCACTGACAAAAAACTTCTAATATAATTCTGGTGTATTCCGGAATAATTCGTTTGATTCCCGACATTTTTTAGTACTCAATGTCGCCGAACTGTGCAGAATAGCCGTTATGTTGTCAACCTAGTTGATGAATTTCATGTTTGTCCTCACGCAGAGCCATTCCTCAATATTAATTGCAAGTTGTCTGTATGGCATCTCATCAACTCTAAAAAATTAATCGCCGCACGTGCTGCACCTCGGCCACAACACTGGTACTGTTTACTGGTGTCAAGATTGCATGGAATCAGGATCTTTGATCATCAGTGAGAGATCGATTTTCAGAATGGTCAAGTTAGGATAAAGGGAACCATTTTTATTGGAAGATCATTTAGCGAAGGTCTACGATTGACTTGTCCATCCTACAACATTAATAATCTCGATTCTGTAGTTGACTTTGCTGTCAAAATCGCACTCATATGAGAAGCATTGTCATGAGAGATGATAGAACACAACTAGATTAAAATTGAAATAAAAACCAAAGTTCGGCGAGGATATGACGAAGTTCTCCTCTTTCTTTGAAGTTGGATCTATGAATAAGAACGAGACCAGCTGCTTCCAGTGTTTCCAGTTGCAGTGCTCTCCCACGCAATATGCAGCCATTCCATTTGTAAAAAACCTCCAAGGAGTGAATTTCTCGATATCATTTCAAGATATACATCTAACCACTGGTAGTTGCAGATTGAGATTGGGGAGGAGTGGGATGTAGGGGAGTCAAAGGTTTCTAATAGCTATGGAACTGGGGCAGCTGGAGTTCTGGAAAAATGCTCCTTTCAGACGAGGCCGAAAGTAGGCATTTGAACATTTGCCTCAATGGGGCTTTTTTCGATTAGTCGACGTCTCGAATAACTCGATTTTTCACCCATTTCAAAGAGCGGAACTCTCTAATAGTTCGAATTTTGAGCCTTTTCGAATAGTCGACATTCTGAATAGCTCGGTTTATAGGCCTTCTCAAATATTTTTTATTTTGAATGCTTCGTAGCGTTAATTTGTCGTTGTTACTTAGTAAAGGTAGTCGAAACGCCTAACATTCACATCCTTCTATGTGAGTCGGTGTAGCTGTCAGCAGAAGCATCGCAACACTTCTATATCCAAGGGCATCATTGGGCACGCTCATTTTCTGGCTGCGCCTAAGCACCCCGCCGCCTTCCGGGAGGGGGGGGGGGTCGTCGAATGTCCAGTTTTTCGCATGCAGTAAAAGTTGTTGGAAATGATTTTGCCTACAGGGTTTGTAGGGAATTTCTCCTATTCTCTAGTGTTGCAGTGAAGAGAAGGCGCAGCCAGAATTAGCTTTTTTATGGAATATGTAGAAGCGATTCCTTTTTGTGAGAGGATTACAGGCAATGTGTCACCTCGTTTCGTTGGTCGTAGGTATGAACAGACTCTAGACCTTCTCGCCACGCTGATTCCAACTATGTACATCAAAACCCATAGAAGTGACGAAAACCCGGTTTTTGGAGGGTCCGAAGGTGCAGTTCACGGACCATTTGGGCGGAGCGGTCCGTGACTGTGCTGGCTGCCCGCCACGGCTGCAGCGTTGGCCAACACGTCTTGACCTGTCCGGTCGATAAGATCAACGCCTTCACCCGTCTACTCGACTCGACAAACTGTTCCAAATCCCGTCCCGAAAAAGTTCAAAAAATGGCTTTAAAGACCGTTTTGTAACATATTATGTATACCGCTGGATTCAGCGTGTCGAGAAGATCCAGAATCCGCTAGAACCTCAGCCACGGAAACGAGGTGATACCTGCCTTTAAGCTCGGTCACGGTAAGACCATTATGCTCTGCAGAGTATGTTTATCCATACCTCCCGGATAACTCTGCAATTCGTGAGAAATGCAGTAACTTAACACATGGTACTGCGTGGTGTTCAGCGAGGCACTCGAGAAACGTGTGTCAAGACAACGTCCCATCAAGCGAATCGTTTTTTATCGTTGTCGGAGCTGTAGGTAATCGATATTGTACGCTGCCATAACGAAAATGCACGTCATCAAGTGGGTAATTGCTAAGCAGTTGAGGATCAATCCGGAAAAGTGTGCGAGTCTGTGTTTTGCTTGTTACGCGACGTTGTAAAGAGCAGGGGGTGGCAGATCCGCCTAAGCTTACGTCGAATCGATCGATTGCATTGTCAGCAGTATGTCGACAAGCGACTTACCTCCTCGATTTCAATTAGCACTACGAAGATCGCTATTCTTCGGAATCTGTCTATTCTTCTGGTTAGCTATCGGCACACTCGCCTTTTCCGCGCTCTCTGTTGTCGGCCAAAGACGGGTACGGTATTGTGCATTTTTGGTAGTATGGTAGTAAATGTTCGTTTTCATTGCTTTTTGTGTCCGTGGAGCATTTTATCGTGTTATTTGAGTATTTACACTATTGTTCTTCTTTTTCTTGAAGGAACGACAACTATCACATGATTAGAAACCGAAGTGCTCTGGCATTTTAATTGGCAAGTAATGCAATTTCATAAATTTACCAGTTAAAAGAGCTTGAATATTCACAATCCATAAGATTCCTTTGGTATGTGCTCTAGGCAGACGAATACAGTAGACATCTAATATCGATTTTCTGAGAAATCGTTCTGTATCAGTTGTAGATCAAGAGTTGACCATATTGATCACCTTAATATTTTGTCGGCTGAGAAAAGACCACCTTGTTAACTATGGAAAACAAAATGATTTTTCTGTGAATAATCAATAACCTTCTCTTCTACTTACTGTAGCGGTTAAAAGAATTTGACAAGGAGCTATAGACCGGAACGACAGAGCAAAATTTTCCTCCTTATATCTAATTTCAGTCTTTTTTAGTTTTTCATTTGTTCCTTAAAATTCATCCGTATTCATATTGGATTCGGCATAGGTTGGCTTTGTGGATCGCATGGTAAAAAATAGTCGAGTTTAATCAAAAGATACACTTTGCATGGAGCAAAAATTTTCCATCGTGAGAAATGATTGAAATATGTTTTCTGTATGTTTCCTATCAGATTAGATTTAAAGAAAAAACAAAATAATAAATACAAATTTTCTTTTGTAAAACACGATAGCATTTATTGTTGCGTTGACACCACTTGACATTTTCAAAGTAAAATAAAGACACTGTCCAACGTTGGAATGATTCATGCACTAATTAATTGAAGTAAGTACATACATATAGTATAGCGTAATTTAAAAGGTGTGATATGTTTTTATACGTATCTTCCACCTGTGATTCATTTAGAACTCGCTTTCTATTAGTAATCATGTTGTTGTAGAATTGGTTACCAACAGATGTAATATGTGGTTACGGTTAATATAATACTTAATACACAGCAATGTGCTGTTACATGCGGAAACTGTTCGCTTTTCTGTTTCCCTTCTATCTGAAAATATTATGTAATTTGTTTTTGCTTATGTCGATGGTACTCTTGCTCTCAAAAACAAGTTAAAACAAGTTGAAAACAGAAGAGTAGACCGGAAATTTCGTTCATACCTTTAGCAGCGGAACGGACACTTTGAACTCTCATTAAATTTAAACTCGCAAAGCTTTTCTCTATGTAGTTTTTTCCTTCTTTTTAATCATCATAAAAATCGCTTCGGTACAACGAAACAACGCTATAACAATTAACAATTCATTCATTTGTTCATTTTTATTTGTTCGTCTATTACTTTGAAAGGTGTGCCATGCTCTTGACGGTAGCTGAAAATGTCCTAGAGAAAGCATCCCTGGATTTCACTGTATGGTCCAAATCGTTCTATGTTTATCTGTTTTTGTTACCTCACCTCACTCCGTTCGCTGATGGTTACCATGATTCAAATTTAGTGCTCCTGTAATATGTACGTGGAATTATCAATGAAACGTTATGATAACATTGAATTATACAGATGAACTTTTTTTTTGTTAACCCTAAGCAGATGCTTCACCATTATTCTCCTTCAATAAAGTTCCATCTACTAAAGTTGTACAATAATTCGGTGATCTGATGAGGAGTTGGATTTCTATGAAAGTCGAGGTTGGTGCGAAATACGATGAGGGTTCGCTTCAACAGCGTCCCTTTATGAGAGGCGAGCCGCATCGCGAAGGGGCTTTGTAAAAGAAAGTTTTACACTGCTAAACATCCCTGCAATTACTAATCTTTTCAATTCACAGCCGTCACGTTAGAAATTTATTTCAATTTTTCAATTTTTTTTTATTTAATACATTGCGGACGGAGCCTATTTTTGCATGGGTGGCAAACCAATGTTTCAGCTCCTGTCAGATCAATTTGATTAGTTGTTTTTTCTTTGTTTTTTCTATTTAATACTGTAGTCCTGGAAAAGGAGCATCGGAAAAGAGTGCAAGTTTCAACATGAAAGCATAGCGTGATGTACTATGTCCACCACATGCCCAAAATGGGAAGAAAGGCCGTGATGCACCATGTGCATCACGCTGTGCGCAAGGAGTTAAGAAAATAGCAAGTTCTAGATTTAGCAGGGGGCATGTCAGCACCGCATAAGAGGACGTGAGTGTCAAGTTCGTTACCCCAATTGGTGTTGTATTCAGACAGATCTTGCCGGACTAGTGAAACTAGATGCTAAAAGGACAGAACTGCTCAATGTATTATGGGCGGAGACGATTTCAAAGTCGGAGGCAGACTGGGCGGAAATGGCTAATCAGAAACTTGAGCTGTACGAAAAGGTGATTAAACATTTACTCATAAATAGTTTTCATGCTAATATACCTACAGTCCGGTCCGGCAGCCACTGCAAATGGGCGCCAGCGGGCGCTGCCCACCGCCACCCTCCGGCGCCCAGGTATTAATGAGCTATAAATCACTTGAGCTTGGGAGAAAGCGAAGAAAAATACAATTTTAGTCCATAGTAGACAGTGTAGATAAGCCTAACCCTATGCTTAAGAATGGGTTTAAGGCTTAGGCTTAGGCTTCACAGGAGTGGCCCCACCCAACTCCCTTTTCACCTAAATTTCTAAGATAAACTACGATAAGTGTAAGTGTAAGTAAGATTGGACACTATTTGTATGTTGCATCGCGTGCGCGCATAGCTCAGTGGGTTGAGCGAATGATCGACGTTGTGGTGGTCAGGGGATCGAAACCTGCCCTGTGCCTCCTTTTGCAAACACATATAGTATGCTGCCTACGGCTACTGCAGTTATCTAACAAACTCCAACATAAAAAGTAGCCCGGATGGCTCAGTGGTTTGAGCGGCAGATTGCAATCTGTCCCTATCGCTGGTTCCACTCCGTTGGAGATCCAGAGTTAAGTATCGCAGTGTTTGGGGTTCACTGCTTGGAACGTCCCCCGTGATCTCCTTCGGGTAGTCCAGGAAGGCATCCGGCAACATTTTGCATAAATTTCGAAGATAAACTACGATAACTGTAAGTGTAAGTAATAGTAATAGTGTAAGTAATAGTGAAAAACCACTTTTTCAAAGTTGAGGGAAACCGGGAGAGAGTAACTCCGCCGTAAAGGACTGCTCCACGAAAGATAAATGACAGCGGTAGAACTACTTCGCAATGGATATGGAACAATTTATATGGATTTCAATTATTTCTGAGGATCCCGAATTGGATGAGCTTTATTATTCAGATGGGAAAACTGAAGTACTGTGTCCATCTATAGAAGAGTAACGGCCATCTTTGTATTCGCGAAGCAGTGTACTATAGCAGAAAATGGAAGAGTTGGCTTCGCTTATTGTGTATTCAGAAATCTTTCCCCATGAAAATCACAAAAATGAAAAAACGTGAAAGTTGCGAAAATGGTCCCCTGCTTTATAGCCTTAACATATCCACTGCACTCTGTCTACTATGGACTAAAATTGTATTTTTCTTCGCTTTCTCCCAAGCTCGAGTGATTTATAGCTCATTAATACCGGGGCGCCGGAGGGTGGCGGCGGACGGCGCCCGCCGGCGCCCATTTGCAGTGGCTGCCGGACCCGACTGTACATATATACGTCATTCCAGGCGCTTCTCAATTACATAGGCTATCATGATGATTCCAATGATCGGTCTTTCATGGAGTCCCTCCGAAAGTCATTTTCACTTGTTACGACAATTGGTAGGTTATCATTTACGAGGTTCTATCCTATACTATTTAACCGGTTCTTCCTAAAATAAGCCAAATAACTTGTTTGACGATTTGTTACTAACGTTTTTTCTTAGAAAAGTTGGGTAAATATTGGAACTCTTTCGGGGGTGCTGTGTCGACAGAGTTCGCTCAGTATTCATCTGGCCCTTTTTAGAATTTGCTGAATCTTCATCGAACAACATTGGAGGAGAAGTTTATTAGAATATATTTAATTGAACAACAATGAAGTTCTCCAAGCAGAATAAATTCTATAAACCAAATATGGTGTTTCCGGACGCATCGGCATGGATCCTATGCTTTTTGGATTCTGTAATACTGTCCAAGTGGATTTAAAATTCAGGGGCGTACCTTTGGGCTCTTGTGTGGTTTCGTAGTTGGGAATGGCTTCGAAAGAATTCGAAGGTGTCCGTTCAGAGCAGAGTTATCTCAACCTCGTTAGTTCGTCGTTGAACTATTCTTCCTGGAAAAGGCGAAACGGTCGGATAATAAACAGTTGTTACGTACTGGATAGTCCTAGTTGCCAAAAGGACATGTATTAACAACAGATTTGAAGCGGTTTATCCTGTTGTTATGTTT
This sequence comes from Ancylostoma caninum, assembly GCA_037903475.1. Lineage (NCBI taxonomy): Eukaryota > Metazoa > Nematoda > Chromadorea > Rhabditida > Ancylostomatidae > Ancylostoma > Ancylostoma caninum. The sequence continues at coordinate 100,298 of JBAJFG010000063.1, forward strand.
ACTGCTGAAGTCATAAATGAAGTAAATAAACTTACTATCCAGGTCCGATCGACATCGATTCCATGACAACTGCTGGCAAAATTTTCGCCGTTATATACGCATTTATAGGTAAATCCACCGTCGACGCACTTTCCTCAACTCTCCCAGTGATCATTTTTCAGGAGTTCCTCTATGTCTGCTTCTTATTACACAATGCGGTAGGATGATTACCTCTATATGGGAGGTACAGTGCTATTTCAGTTCACTTTCTGAGACCTGGCATAGAATTCTAGTTTGATTCATCTCAAAAAACATTCGCTTTTGTTTTACAGGGAAGAGGGTTGATTGTACCAGTAGTTTGCTTTGTTTTCGTCTCTGCAGTCGCTTACGATATTATTGAGGATGGCACGGATGACGTTGTGAGTTCGTTTAAAAAGCTGTTTTTACAGTGCATATCCTGCAATTCAGAATTTTTAGCCTTTCTTCGACGCTGTCTTCTCAATCTTTCTACAATTCTCATCAATCGGTGAAGAGGACAGTGAATTTCAGTAAGCAAACTTCTGTTAAATATTTTTTAATACTCCATTCTATTTTTCTAGTTTTTAATAATTATTATTCTTAGTTTCGTTATATTTTCCAATTTGTTCTGTGTGCTCGAGAATGTGTGAAGCAGAAATATGATACATCAGCATGTGTTGCACTCAAACAATGATGTTGTCGTTTTCCTTCGTAATCACTCAGTACGTAGCAACTGATACCCTGAGTCAGAATACATATTCTTCTTACGGAGACTCAAGTCCTCATCTCATTCTTAGCACTACTTATCTACAAAAAAAAGATCAGAGCTATACGAATGGTATTCGTAGTGGAAAAAATCGCACTATGTTTGAGAAGCCTCCTATGTATAATATGTACACATAAGAAAGAAAAAAAAGATTTTTGAGTCGAAAACTTTTTTTCATATTTTTTCTAAGTCGTTACCACAGTTAACGGATAAACGCGCGTGTTCTCTTCTTGGGTTGAGAAAACTCTCGCTTCTGGGTTTGAATCTCTGCATAGGAGAAGAACTGTGTATTTTCTACAAGCACTTCTCATCAAAATGTTCATCTTGCCAAGGATTTCACATTTTACCACTGGGAAGAAGCGAAATTTAAAGTTTTTGATGCTGAGATGTAATCCTGAAGTTAGACTGGTATCCTGTTGTGGTAAACCCCAAAAATTCAAGCTGAATAGAGATGAGCGCTTCCATTTCCAGAAATTCAAAACATGAGCTACAGATGATTCGAAGATGCACATATTTTCGTGCGAAGTCTTCGTCAGAAGCAAAAAAAATTTGTAGAGGTACTACTGTATAGGTCATTTTTGAGGCTAAATCAGTGCTTGAAAGCAGCGTCCCACCTTAGGATCATTTTTGAGATTTCAACGTTAAACGAATCTCCAGGAGCTGATGATCATGATTATATGTGATTCTATGCATGATGATTATACGTGATTCTATGCAAGACTGCTGAAAAACCCCATTTCCGAGCCCCAATTTTTAAGCAGCCTTTAGGCGGAGCCATGGGCAGAGCTAGGGAATATTCCGAATAATTCACTCGAGGAGGTGCACTTCCTGAGCAAATTCGTATTCCTCGTGGCAGTTCCTCATCGACTCCCTAACGGAACAGAAACTGCGCTCCATTTGCAGCGAGCAAAAGAGGGGGTGGAATCCCTACGTTGGGTGGAATCCCTGCAAACCCCCACTAGCTCCGCAGCCAAGGCGGAATTGCAGGGTTTCCGGACCGTGAACTGCTTTGTTAGTCACATATGGAAGACAATTTCTATTCTATTAGGGAGTTGATGAGGAACTCTCACCAGGAATGTGAATTACCTCAGGAGATGCTCTTCCTGGAGTGAATTATTTTGAAAGTTCCTTAGCTCTGCCCCCGGCTCCGCCCAAAGACTCCTTAATAATTGTAGCTCGAAAGTGGGAGTTTTCAGCAGTCTTGCATAATCACGTATACCGTTGTGATGATCAGCTCCTGAAGATTCTTTTAACGCTGAAATCTCAAAAACGATCTTGAGGGGGACGCTGCCCCTAAAGAAGGGGAGGGGGCTGTACCATTGCACACCGTTTGCCGGTTTATTTCTCTGCAGCAGTAGCACATTGTACCAAGTCTTATTTAATAGTGCTAGGTTTGAACTTTTTGTTATAATCACAAACATGCCTCGGAGAATCGCAAGATAACGAAGATTCAGGTCACATCCATTCACCGGCTGGTTCCATATTTTTCAATGGAAAAGTCCCTCAAAAACAAGTTATGTGAACATTGGCTATCAGTGGGACTATAGAATAACGGTGGTTCCTCTCTCCCATGTTCCTCGTAGTCCCTCTTTCATAAAAAATCGCAAAACCTTCGAAAAGAGCACTACTTGCGTTTGAAGATTTATGTATAGTATCTAGGCGGCGAAGCTGCCGTTGAAGATTAGTTTAACGAGGTGCTCTTTAAAAAGCAATTTTTTCAATCCATTGGTGCACAAGTTCATTAATATCCTAATTTTTACTTCATTTTAAGCGCATACCATAACATTTGGTGCTATTTGGTGTCATCTACATACGTTTCAGTGGTGTCATCCCGTACCTCATAATTATCGCCGGTCTCGCACTTATGAGCTCATTGTACGTTCAAATGCAGCATGAAATCGAAAGGTCCATTCACGGTCTCGAATTCACCTTTTCTAAGTGAGTTCACTCTTTGTTATGGAACTGCAACAAAATATGGGGTTGTTGAACAAGATTTCTCATACTAAGCAATGTTTCTTAGAACTTATTATTTCGCATGTTCAGAGTCTTCTCGAAGTTTGAACGATGGATGAGCGAAGAAAAAGGAACTGTAAACAGCAATCGAATAGAAGAGGAGGATGAGGAAGAGAGTGACTATTGAGAAATTCGGGCCGCGATTCGCTTCTCCATAGAGCTCCTCCTAAAGTCGGCAAGGGTAATGTCGACGTCTGGAGGACACGTAACAGGCAGCAACTGTTTTTTTAAGGTTGAGAAGAATTTTTTGAATAAATATTTAAAATCCTAGTCGTGTTTCTTCTGAAGGATCACAGAATCTCAGTAAAGAGGACGTTTTAACGCAATGAGAAGCACTGGTGGTTCACGATCGGGTTTAATTTCTTTGAAGAAAAACCTTGGATCCTCCAGCAACAAGCAAATGGCAGATCAGCATTAACTCTACTTAGCTCACAAGGAGGTCAGAATCGATTGAATGGATCTATAAACGGGTCTCAGATAGAGCTTACATTTCGTGAAAATATACTGAAGCAGAAATTCAAGCGGATGCACGCCATCTCCTAGGAGGATCATTGATTTTTCTCAGGATAACCGGCGAAAATCTGCTGCATGCGTGCTCATTGGTATGATCGTTAGGGCTCCATAGATGGTACCAATAAAACCGCAGGAGACTTTGAATCAGCGGTTGCCCAGATCATCACAACGTAGAAGGTTGATCTTGTGTCCTCCTAGATAATGAACCTTGTAACCGCTCAACCTTGTGTCGTTTGTGCTCCATCAAAATTCTCAGTGTATCGTGCAAACTAGAGGGAATTTCGGGAATGGTGAGTGTTCCGAAATGGGATAATATCTCCGGAGATAGGATAATATCTTCAGAGACTTACGTACGAAATGACAGCTCAAAAATAATATTGTGCAACAATGCAGAGCAACGCTGACTGTTCAGAGAGTCTCAAACTCTAGACGCATGTGTTCTTTGAGTTGTTGGAGCTAGAGGTGCGATATCTGCATACTGCGCAGTTGCGGATACAAAAATGCTCGGACAGGGCGAGAGGAGCGAGGGAAAATGAGATATCCACATTGGAGCCCCGGGCGGAAAAAAAGCAGAAACAAATGCCTTAATATTGAATAAATAATAGTAAATATTCGAAGAAATGGGACTGCTCCAAGGAATTCGAACTGGCGTTTCTGAGTTCCTCACCAGAAAAGCCCTGCTTTTTGTAAACGTAGATCCATCCGAAAGTATCTCGCTAGACCTTCTGCATCATGTTTAGGCTAACAAGCAGGGTTGCTTGTGCAAATTGTCGCTTTTGTGTGCGCTTAGACATGTTAAATGCAGTGTCTCAGCTCATTGACCGCGTTTGAGATTTCCGCGTCGGTCGTACATATGCGAGCAGCGGAGAACGAATACGTACTTCAATTTTTTATGAAAACGTAGAAAACCCCATAAATTATGGGTTTCTTTGGCCGAGAATTTTAAAATTCTCGGCCAGTGGACGAGAGGCTTCATTCCGCAGCAGGGGCTAGCTGAAGCTGCGCATGTTTTTCCGACACGGCACTTCTTGATCAGTTGATAGTAGCCACTGCTTAGAAGTTCATTTTTATGTGCAACTTTAACTTCTCAGCTCCGCTTTTGTAAGCTTCCTGGAAAGGAAACTCGTCCGCTCCAATATTGAATTTGGCCTTCAAAATAGGAGCTTCTAAGCATTTTTTTCACATTTCAAGCACATTATTGGAATCAGCACGACGAGTAGAACCCAATTCCACTGATATCTCGATACCCATCGTGAGGTGAGACATTGCCTTTAATGTGGGTTGGCTCGCATGTTTGGCTGCATTTTCTCACAAGTAGATGAAGTTTCGCAGCCAGCAGCATCTCAATTCCGCAATCATGTTATAGCGAAGACACTTTCAAAGGTCGCTGAGCTATAATCCAGATGATCAAGAGTAAAGTGCGAACGCTGTATTCGTAATGACTTACCTCATCATACAAACATCTAACGCCCCCTTAAAACATAACGGTTTTATTTCTTCAAATACTCACTGAATGAAGCAGTGTCGTCATTTTGAGATTATGATAACGATTCAGTCCGCCTTACGTCGTTTTCGACCAAGCAATGAATAGCTTTAGATAACCATCGAGATTACATTCTCAGCTCTAGCGCGACATCTCATACCAACGTATTGAATGTTGAAAAGTTGAACTGAAGTTATAATAGTAATATTTCGAGAGAGGCTGGGTCTCGAAAGCTCTTCCATCGTAGAATTGTTGGATTCATGCCTGAGGACCGAGAACACTCAAAAGCTCAGAGACGAAGATTATCGTGGGTGCTGCCATGAACAGGCTGACATGTTTAATGAACGTGGAAAAAGGGATAAGGTCTCAGTTCTGTAGTTTTAGCTCTATCAAACGGTCCGTTAGTGTTAGATTTCTTGCTCGCTCAATTCCTAATCCTAAAGAGAACAATTTGCCGGGAAAACCACTATGCTAAATACTTCTTGCAAAAAGGCATCATCCAACAACACAATAGGAGAAAATATGTGGACAATACAGAAGAAAAGTAGGAAGAACTTTCTAGTGGGAAGACGAAAAAAGACTGCAGAAGTGATCACTCTTTCTTTCTTCTTGAATTTACAGATTTTGCTAACTATTTTTCACCAACAAACATTAAGTTCTAAACACTGTACAAGGAGGGGGGGGACTGAATGGAGTGCTCTTCCGAAACCATTTCTGACTGGACCCAACCCGTAGCACATTTCGTCAGGATGAATTTGAATGCGGGGTAACGATGCAGTCTTCGAAAAATTTTCGATTCAAAAGGAAAAACCACAGAGTAAGGCCCTTTTGTCGCTGTAAAGTTTTGGTTCGATCCCATTGTCTCATAAACCACCCACTGATATTTTCCAAGCAAATCTCCGTCGGCTATCATCTCATTCCAGAGCACATTCCGGAAGAAACGTCTCTGTCAGTATGGCTCGTCGCTTTTTCGTTCCTTTCTGGTCAAGACATTTTTTGCGGCTCTTGTATGTATGTCGAGTCTGCTTTTTTTATGAAGAATTCAATACAAATGAAAGCACCAATTCCATATGGATTCTCCCATGTACGTTTCTTGCTGGAACTGAAACATATGTGTCGAAATATAGTAGCAGGTCATACACAAACCCAAGAAATCCAGTAACAGTTCTGTCCTTATTTCCTGTGAAAGTTTCATTGAATTGTTACGGTGCGTCTCAACTAAACAGAAACACATTTGCTTCAATTTGAAAACAGAAATGCGGCGACTGAACTACCTTCACGATGTGGGAAATTTAGGAAGAAAATCCTTGACTAATTTTGCAGCACCAAGTTCTAAAAATTCGTGATTGGGAGCAAAGGTGTAGGATAGGGCGTACACACCTCAGGATCGAAGCGATCGCTTAGTCATCTCAACGGAAGTAAAATCCCAAATATTGAGAATTGGGCGTGTTTTGAGTGCAAAGCGCAGCGCCAGCTTTCCGCATAGTCCTTGTCGAAAAGATAGACGGATTCCGTGACTGCAGGAACCGGTGGGACCTGAACGAGAGATGCGGAGAGACCATACTAGAGGTGAGAGGGTCGAGTAGGTCCCCCCACGATTCTACGGCCGCGACGATATGAAACCGCACGCGCAATCGGTCCATCTTTTCGACAAGGACTGTACTTGCTGTAAGCCAGTTACTAAATAAACCAACAAGTTTGGAAGTGACTAAGTGTTTTGGCTGAGATTTTGGAAGGACAGATTTTAGAAGTTAATGGCGAAGGATCAAAAGATTGAAAGATTAGAAAATCGGTTGTCGTTGTTCAGCGCATTCCTAACCATCAACTGGTAATGTTGCAAAGTTCACGTGAAAGAATGGCATCGCTTCGGAATGATATCTGTGCTTCGCTCAGTAAAAGACTTCGATGTGGATGCTATCATCCTTTTCACAACATGCAAATATCTCAATGATGACATCCCGAAGAGCTCTGAAGTAAACCACAAAAAGCAGAGAGATTGATTTGTGAAGAACAATGAACACAAGATATCTCCGCTATACATCTTAAGCAACATGAGTCCTTCAGCATCCCTCACAAATCCTGCATTGTTAGCTGCTCAGTTCAAGTAGATTGTGCTTGTTTTCATTACCATGGATTTTCCGCATATCCAATCCTTTATTTATTATCAGTGATTTCATTATGAGAAATTTTTGAGGCAATGCTCTCTAAACTCCTTATCATACTAGCCTTCCATGACCTCATGGACACAGCAGTGGTGTATCGGCGAGTATGCAGTTACTGTCGCGATAAGGAGGTTTATCAGGTAAAAAATTCTTGGTGTTCCGCTATTTTAGATTTTACAGCAATGGTATAAGTGTTTTTTGACTTTAAACTCAAGTAGAAATACTTGACTCTCACGCGCAATTTCGCATATTTATCTCTTCCAGCACGGTCACAACTACGTAGGATTTTATCAGAAGCAAAACACCGGCCCGCTTGAAGGATATCCTTGCGCGAATGATCTAGGGAAGGTGGTGAGCTACTTCAGTTCAGGATTTCAATGTTGTAACCTACTACTCATATACTTTTTACCTAGATGAAATGTGCTACTTCTTGTGTGCAAGCCCAGATTATTCAACAAGATACGGGGAATAGTGAGTTGTTCTGGTTGACATGCATTCGTTCATTTCCTGGTATAATCACAGTGATGACTACCCGGTTTAGCTTATACCTATCGTGACTGTGGAACCTACCTGCTGCAGGAGTTTGGCCGCGAAAAAATAAACCTCTCTTACACACAGTATGCAATGATCCTTACCGATCTAGATGATGTCGGTAAGATTCCTCGAATTTATGCTTTTCCTCAAGTTTCTATGTTACCATGGATTACGCATTAATATGCACTGTTAAGGTAACACATGGGTATTCAAGTTCTGTAATAAGGAGAAATGTCTGCGTGAGTATTTCGACAATTGTTTTCAAAATTGTATGTATCATCAGTTAGGAGCTTAAATTCCTGATTCAGATCCATCGGACTATGATATCTCCGGCGGAGAAGAACGAAAAGGTAAAACGGTAGTCGAAGTGAAACCAATCGAGAAACCATGTCCAGAGAAGGGTGGGTAGTAACTCCTAACCAAAATCACCTCTGCACATCTAAAACTACTAATCTTCAACTAACATCCTGTAGCATGGGAAAGGCACTGATTCTCAATAATGCCACTGGCATGAGTCTCAAAAGGAACCCCAGGGGGTTAAAAATTTCCCATGTGGCTGGAAACCCATCGCTTGAAATATGGTGCTTTTATGAAGTATGATACCTCCTCATTCTTCCGAAATTATTGTGCACATACAATAGCTGGAATCGGCCGGAGACTGTTTTCGAAGTAATTTATATGATTAGAATTGTGATGATATGAGATCATGACTACAAAAGGGCCAAAAATGTGCATTTTCGACCCTTGCATAAAGGAGCTAGGATAGCAGACCCATGGGAAGAGACTCTGAACTTTTTAGACTCGTCCTCCCATCTCTGAGTCTCCAAAACTAGATCTTCACCTCAAGGAGGTTGTGCCAGGAATTTGGTGGTGCTGTAAGAATATATGATCCATTGCAGCCTTCTCCAACCTAGTCAATCATGGACATGAGAGTCCTATCATTGTAATTTCATGTTAATTTCCTCAAACTACTATAGATGTGGTCGGCAGTGGTGAACAAAGCTGATTTTCCCCTGCTACAGGGTGACGTTAAGTCTCACATTCCAAAATTCATCCGACACAACGGATGTGGTAAGGCGTCAAAGCTCTCACTCATTGCCCTTATACCTCAGACCATTATCCTACTTCATATCCTTTTTCGGTGCTCCAGATGCAATCCTGCGACAGCGGCAGATTGCTGATTTGCAGCATGCTGAAATCGCCTTCCAAAAGTTTGCGAATCCTTGTGACCCCAGCTATAGCTGCAGAAGCATGTAAATCTCGCCATATTATCGAGGAGGACCTAGCGAATTGAACAGTTGCTAAGCTGATGAAAAATATTGTGTTTCAGCCGAGTTACAACACTTTGAACTGGTGTGTCCATTTCGGCAATTAATTTCGCAACAACCTAATATATTCACATGTGCTGGATTAATCATGTGCCGTTCAACGTGGTAGACCTCCTAGTGGAGCGAATGCGCTACTTCAAAAGAAATCCGAGTTGAAAAAAAATCCGAATCGTAGATGACCTCCTCCATTACCAGTGCACATGAAGAAACCGTCCGGCGTTTGAGGGTGGCCATGCTTGTCTTACGATTGGCGAAGTCTCGGCGGCGTTGCGGAGGCTTTTTCTTAGTTCTGAAGCTTCGGCCAACACCGCTGCGAGTCTATCCTTGAGGTCTTCTTTTTTGTATCTCTGTATAGTTTCGCTAGCTTGGATGTTCGCAAAGGTTTCCTGAGAGAACCACCTCTTGGTGGTTTTGGAGCCCTCGGATCTCCTGGTCCTGTCGTGGAGATGTTGAATAAGTCGATCATACTCTTCATCGATGCTGTTGACTACGTTAGAAAAACCAGCGAGCGAATGTTTAGGGCAGCGCTCCTTGGCTTTTGCGGCTTTCTTTCCTCTCCACGAGAAGGACTTGTTCGTATGAGGTGATTGCCTGATCCGGCGTAGAAAATGGCTACAACGACAAAGCAAGACCGCTGTCGCGCAAAACCGCTAATTCACAATAATGTGGTCATATTCTATGTGGTACACTCCATCTCACGATCAACATAGTGAGGTTGACGTCTGGAATTATGCGTTACCATGGATGGTCTTCGTCGCCAGGTTGAGTGCAGAAAGCCTCTCTCATCGTTGGTTCCATTGTAGGCCATGGGTTAATCTTTGAAGTTCCTCAGGAGCTCTCTTCGGGCCAAATTTGGCGTTGAAGTCACCAAACGATGACCTTGTAGAAGGTGTCCCCAGTGAGACTTCCCCATGTCCATATAGGCTCGATCTCATCTCCGTCGTAGCTGTGTGTTGGAGCATAGGCGAAGAAGATTGTAGGGGCTAGCATTGACACCTCTTCGCAATCGTAAACGTCCGACCTGGGTAGTGAGCTCTCCAGAAGAATCAATGTTCATGGCTACGTTCATGTTAACGAGAACAACGACTACACACCTGTAATGTTGCTTGTTTCCAATGGACACTCCTTGTCATTTTCGGGAATAGTGTTTAAAGGGCGGTGCCTCCTCGTTTCAGTTAGTCCAATGATGTCATTGCTAATACTCCTGGGATGCTTCATCAAACCTCGACAGGAGCCTCAAATGCTAGCGTGCGCGCGTTGAAAGTACAGGTCGTGTAGAGAGCCTAGAAAATCTCTCGGACCTCGCGTTCACTCACACTACCATATCGGCATTTCGTCGGAATTCAGGTGAACACTCACTGTTATTACTGTTTCACGCTTCAAAAATTAATCCACAAGGAATGGCGCGCAGGGCTCTTTCACCCTGTAAGGCAAAAGTTAATTCTTGAGTTTTAAAAAATTTCGAAAAGCTGCCTAGTGAAGTGGTGTGGTTGTGGTGGATACCTCCCGTTGAACAAATTCTTCTATGTAGTACCTTGGGTAACAAGTTTCTTGAAACAAGTTCAGTAACGATTAGGAGAGGGGCATATTAGGAAAGCATCTGTAAAAAATCGCTGCGGCGCAGTAGAGAGTAACGCCCCACGGCTCCAAACGTGCTTACCCACATACTAAAGAGGCGTTATTTTCGTGGTAATATAAGAGAGGAGTGATCTGATATGAGGGGCCAAATTCCATACAGACCGTTACAGCACAACTCTGTCTACAACAATTGGGCCACGTAAGTCAGCCAGTTCACTATCATCTTGTCAGGACAGAGACTACCAGAAAAGCGTCACAACCTGACCTATCCGAAGGCGAGGGAATATATCCAACAAAAACATGGAGGAATAAGTTGGGAAGTTCTCTCAGCCACCACTTACCAGGGAAGGATACTAGCGGGGTCCGACAACTCGTAATGAAGTGTATATTGGCAAATGCAGTTTTCGATGCTGATCTCAAATTCCTTTTTTGCTGCGAAGCTCTCTGTGAAGAGTTACGTGGCAAGATCTCAGCTTGTTCAGAGCTGCCAACATTGCGCTTCCTGGCAGTATTCTGCTAAAAGATCGTGGGAAGTTATCTGGATCTATAACAGTTTTAGAAGCACTGACCAGTTACAATCAGTTAATAAGTTTGAGATGGTTTCCACGCACATTTTCAGCGGAATATAACTCGAAAGTTGGATTTTGCCGGCCGAGACTAGCCGATATTATGCCATGTAACTCTTCACAGAGAACTCAGCAGCAGATAAAGACAAGAGATGTACATTTCGTTACGTGTTGTCGGACCTCCCTAGTATCCTTCCCTGGTTAGCCATGGCTCACGGCTTCTCACTATCAGAACACAACTTAGTTCCGGTTAGAATGTTTTCTTCACAAAGAAAAATGCAAAGATTGCGAAAAAAAAGTGGGGGTTCGGGTAAGCGCTTGTTTCGACTTACAATGTAGTGACTTCTCCAAGAAGGAGGCTCATTTCTTGCGTGGAGGATGAGAAAGGGTAGTTGAGAGCAACTGTAGGTACAACGTGAGGCGTTCTGCTATTGTTTTTTAGAACAAATTTTCTTCCGCGCAAAAAAGCGCATCCATAGTTTTACACCCTAATAATATATTCTAGAATGACTTGAGCCTAATACGGGAGGAGGTATATACTTCACGAGAGAATAGGAAAAATTTTAAGCAGGCCCTTGGTCCCTATTTTTTTCAATTTTTCCACTGCTTCGCACTGGTTCTCGATAGTGGGATGCAAGAGTCGTACACATGATGAACTTGTGATGGTTCCGAATCCGGTATACATGAGCAATTAACCAAGGTCCGCTAATCTGAGAGAGTTTGCTCTCAAGTCAGAGCACAGCACTAGGTGGTTAGTGTCGGTTGGGGAGTACTAAGTCCAGTCGGATTCCGAAATGGTCTACTAAGTACCTACATACTAGGGTTCTTTCAAGAAAAGCAGGTAGCACTAAAAAGTGCCTTAAATAAGACACAGACACAAGAAATTGTCATTAGAGCGTGTTTTTTCTCAAACCGGAACTTTCCCACGAAATCTCTCTCGTTTGAGGAAGTCTTCCGATACGCTGTCAACTCCAAGAAATGCGCCTAGGTGGTATCAACTCTCATCCAAAGTGGCATCTTTTGTTTTTGAGAAACCGTCTCCGTTTTTGAAAAAAAAAAACCGTCATTAATGGTCAAAAAATGGTCATAAACCACTTTTTGAACATTTTGACGGTTTTTTCAAAAACGAAGACGGTTTCTCAAAAACGAACGATTCCACTTTGGGGGGATACTCGTTGGTATAGTGCGCATCTACAGCCAAAATTCCAACATGGTACCTCTCCTGCAGGTTGAGCAACACCTAATTATCACCAGAGTGCAAGGTAGGAATGGAGTAAATGGTTGAACGGCAGTGATCTTCAGCCATGATTTTGATGATTCTTCAGATGTGCCTTTCTGAAATCTGGTTGTATCTAAAATTAGTAGACGATTAGCGGCTGGCTACGCCCCTGTCATTGGTGTTAAGCCCCCTGAATCTGCGGGACACTACTAAGTCCTGGTGGTCAATGACCACGTGGTGCTGCGCCCTGTCTCAAGTACTAATTATTTTTAACGGATTCTGCATGTAGATGTTTTCATTTTTGTTTCCTACGGCTTTTTCTCCAGCTAATACGCTTAGGAGGAAGTATTGTAAGTCACAGCTAGGCAAGGCCAACTGTAGTAGTTTCCTAGAGAGGCGATGTAAAATCAGAGCGTGGAGAAGTGTGTCATCACGGTCATCATGTTCGCGTGAGAACAACATCCTCGTGCTGTTTGAAGTGCTCTTTAATCTCCCGTAAATTCCTGGAATTAGAATCAACACAAGCCTGCTTTTCCAGTGAAGCTACGCCAACAGTGATTAAACCAGAACCGTTGTAAAATGCACTGCTATGCGGGATCGGAGATCCCGTGCCACGTCGTGCTATCTCAGTGCACTTTTCATGTGGGTGGCCTAGGAGTAACCTCTTAATTGTGTGGTGGGCAATGTCTGGACATCTTAAACACCTGTTTCAATGAAAAGTGCTCAGTGTATGCTGAGAACCACATTTGAGGCCATACAGCAACTGGACACCTCGATTCTCGATAATTCTCTACTTTAGTGAGGTGTAACTAAAGGCAATGACAGCTTCAGGATCTTCTCTAAGGATATTAGAACGTTAAGGGTGTTCACAAATAATTATTATTCCAGCTGTTTCATCCTACGTTCTGCCTCTTCTCGGCATTGCAGGAGTGATTGCCGGATTGATTATCATCATAAGTTGGGTTGTTTGCTGTTCCTCTCCTTCAGCTGTCTGATAATGGTTTGAACAACATTTTTTAGAGGTCTATAACAAATGGGCTGAAGAACACCGAATAGGGAATCGAGTAGCTGCCCGTATGAACGTAAACAATGAAGAGGTACGTTGCTTACGAACGATCTGGAGGATAATCATCACAATTGTGTGATAAATAACCGGTTATGAAAATGCTGAAAACCTCATGATTGTAAGAAATGCTTGAGCCGATAACTTATGATTGCTGGCCTTGCATCATTATCATCCTTGAAATCCCGCAATAGTGAGGTCCAAATGTTAAGTTGTCAAACGAGCTTCCGCCATTATCTTTCATAATTTCTTTAGTTTTCCCCATGTTTCACTTTTTAAATCAATGTGTGGGTATCCGTAAGCCGTTTTCTCTCTCCAGAAGAATGATTGCCCAGTTCCACCTGATTTCCAGTCATCGTAAATGGACATTGCAGGCAGAAAATCAACCTATTTTCACAATTTTGCGCATTTGATACGGATACGTATTAGTCCCGACAAGATTCAACTTTTCCTTTCCAGCTTCTGTTCGAACAAGCCAACCACTAGGTTTTGACAGGATGAAGAAATCACTGTGATTGTTCGTTGAACATAGAGTTCATAGCATTGTGTATTCTCCAGTGCTGTAGGTTTTTACGAAGTTTCGATTTATGTGATACAGCTGAGGTTGCTCAGAGTAATTAATGCGAACCAATGAAGAAGAATAGATCTTGGAATCCTGGAGGCTGCTATTTTAAACGTACCCGAGAACCTCTTGGCCGTTCTATGTTAAGCATTGTTATGCGTCTTTTGTCGATTCTGTAATGATATGGCTAAAACCTCTTCAGCTCACGGGTTTTCGCTGCAGATGAGTGCTGAGCACGAAATGAACGATTGTATTTGTAGGATCGTAGCCAATAAATATCAGACGTAGAATTGCAACTTATTTGCATTAAAAACACATTTATTGTGCTACAAAGTACACTTGCCACAGCAAGAAATACATACATTCCTCAGGATTAGAGGCGTTCTCAAAAATACATCATTCTCCAAATGTATAAAACTTCATAGAGTCCTCTTTCACAGCAATGTCCTAGATATAGCATGACTAAAAGAGGAACTATAGCTTTGGTACACACAGTATTTAAAGAAATTTTGTGGGTAACATTAAGAGAAAATGATTTAAACTTATCTCGACAAGGCTATTAATGCAACTCAACGTTCAACTAGAATACAAATGCATCATTGAGAAGATAAAAGCGATCAATTCGTTACATTGTACTTTTTACGGTTTGTAGATGTGAGTCGAGTTTGGAGGTCGGCACAATATCTGTCAGCAGCTGCAAGCCTGAAACAAAGAAATTACTAAGGTCAGAGGCTGTAAACCGTTGTTTTATGGATTTCGACAGTGAAACTACATACGTTAAAGGGCTACTGATATGACTGATCTAACGGTTTCTCATCCACCAGAGCTTCCAAAAACTGCAGAAAGCAAAATAAAATTTCGAAAAATATGGGAATTCAAGCAGAATAAATATTGCTCGCGGATGAGATGTTCAGGGAAGATTCTAAACCAACCGCTCAGAAACGTGGTGCCCATTCGCGGGCATGTCCTGAGTAGAAACGATTCAGTCCAGTTTGGCTGCCGTGTTTTCCTCCTAGGTAGTGAGGAGCGTACGAGGTCTAAAAAGTCCCAAAATAAATCCAGGACTTCACCGGAACCTTGCAGAAGTATTTCAATTTTAGTATCCAGTCTACTGAAAGAAAAATGAGATTTAACACCATAAGCTAACTTCCCTTGGAGGCAATTAAGTCAACTTACTCTTGGAAATCATTGAATAGACATCCAACTCGATTATCCTCGAGCATAGACTATACAAATAAAGGTTGGAGCACTCTACACGTGTATAAGGCATACTAGGCGCGTGCGTGAGTCGCGCGTCAAGTACAAACATCTATCCGCGGAGGATTTCTTGTGGAGATCGGCCAACGCAGGAACATCCTGTATGGAAATCCGGACGCGGACGCGAAAAGGCCACAAACACGTGCGTCTCATCTGCGTCTGAGCTGCATCAGGGGTCTATCCTTCATCATATCGAGTTAACTGTGTCTGATCATGTAGTATAAATCTCCCTAATCTTGATACTGCTGGTTAGACATAGAAAAATTACGTCCCTAGATGTTGTGTTGATCTAGACGCTAAGCCTCAAGCGCAACAATGTTCTAGTTTTTCTGGGCATAATTTTTTTTACAGGTATATACTATGGGCTGAAGTATTGGCTCATACTTCTTACCTGGTTCGGCCAGAATCATGGATTTTGTTTTGGATTTTGCACAAACACAGTGAAAAAAAATCCAAAAACTTTATCTCTGCTAGGTATTATACACTTCTGGAGATGTAAACATAGCAACATACAAGTTACGATTAGTAAACACTATGCGTTGTAAACATCTCATTGTCATGCGCTACCAAATTCGTTGTTTCTCTCTCTTTTTTTTTTGTTCGTGGAGCAGATGAAATATCCATACATTGAGCATATATGAATGACGTAAAGCAAACATTCCATTACGTGAAATACAGAGATAAATGTGAGGACATAGAATAGCATAACACGAAGACGCACTGTGCATTGTGGAAGCAATCTAGAGGAAATGGACACTTATAATACATTTAGCTCAGGAGCACAGATAATGCATAACCTATTTTCAGCGGTACTCACACCACAAAACCAAATATGGTCACCGAGATTACTTTCTATACGTAGATGCTTTCGTCAGCCTAACATTTGAAGCATGAGCCTTAGAATCTTAAAAACCATCCACAACTAACCCTAGTATGAACTCAAAAACGAGTTGCAAGCTAATCTAGCTTGCCTGTCATGTATGTTTTTGCACGAATTTTGTTGAACATAGAAGAAAATGCAACAGAGAATGACTCAGCTGGCAAAAGAAAAATGAACGCGGGCAGGTTTTTGATTGTATGCATTGCTATCTAGTAGTAGGGATAAAAATGAGAATAGACACTGGTGCGTGGAAGTGAAGAGGAGCGCAAGCTCGTGTACGAGTTCGACCTCAGCAAATCCATTTGTCGCATCGCCTGATTCAACTTGCTGGACAGCTGACTGTATTCGGTACGCAGCTAAATACAGTAATCACAATCACCGCCGATTTAGAGCCTGTGGAAACTAAGCGATCAGCATGGGTAGGGCTATTCTACAGGGGAAGAGAACTGGATTTTGATTTAGTCTGGCAAAATCCGAGAAAAGACGAATTAGAAAGACGATATACATAGGCGAAATATGAAATTCTGGTGCAAGCATGGAATTCTACCTCCTTTGTAGAATTTTCAGACTGTAAAGAATTTGATTTTCCCGACTAGTTTTTTTTTACAGATGATTCTCCTTCATCCTGACATGAGTTTTGGAAGCTACAATATTGTCAAGAAGAAACCTTTATTGTAAAGAAATTTTCTGAAAGTCACCTCAATAGGGACAGAAATTTAGCCGTGAAGACCCAAAAGTCACAGAACTAATAAAAGATTTAAAAGAATCATTTTATGACCAAAAAGGTGCAGATTCTGTGATTGCTAGACTGAAGGAACAGTAGAAACTTTCATGCACTATTTGGTTGAAGCTTTTTTTTGAGAAATTTTCCGAAACATCAAAACCTCCGAGTTCTCATTCCCCTCAAAGGCAAGTGAAAGAGACCTAGAATGGTGCGTAGAGGTTTTTTTTTTTCAAAAATTTTCTAATTTTTTTCCAAAAATTTTCTCTAGTACAGCCCTACGCCCAGCTTGCTGATCGCACTAAATAACTAAGGAACTACGAGCATTTGCTCACCCTGTCCTTGTTAATGAGCTCACGTGACAGTGATCTTTCCAGTTGACCAATGCGGCCCTGAAAAAATCGGGATTTTCAGTGAAACTCCATAGTTTAGGGAGTGGAACCAAGGATACGAAGGGCAAAAGCAGTTGGGGCTACTAGTCTAAATCTCTCGAGCTTATCAATGTTTGTATGTAAGACCAGAAGAGACCATCCAAGTTACTTTTGTGGAACGGATTTTTGCTGTTCAATGTTCTAGTTCATTTCTCTCAGTCAAAAACAACAGTAAAAACTTTTTTCTCTCTAAATACTAAACAGCGCCAGAGTTCTCGTCCGTAAAACCACTATTGCTCCAAGAATCCTAGGAAATCCCAAAGATACCCTAGGTTGTAATATGTAGATAATAATTAGAGCGAAGCTTATTTTTCTGGATCTAGTAAGTCGAGCAGCATCTCCACGCCGAAAGTTTGCGAATCCGTGGACTTCACGGATTGTTAACGCAAGACAAGATTTGTTAGTGACACCGTCAGGCCAATAAGAATATGAAAATCTGCGAACTTGACTTTATTTTAATGGCAGAAATTGGGATCTCGTAAGCTCGACTACCAATTTAACGTCATCTTAAAATACTTGCTCAAGTATGAGTCAAACATCGAGGTAGGAACGCTAGCAAGATATCTGTTCTACATTAAGTGCAGGTGCACAAAAAACCAACGTCAACAAACATTTCTTTGCACGACATGCCGACACTACACTGGTAGACAGTGAAAAAAAGCGGAACTTGACAGGACGCGACATTTGTAATGATTTGTGGATTGTAAAAAAAACCACAAGAGCATGCCACTACAGAAGAAAAGTGCACTTACCTCGTACATGCTCATGATCATAGGTGTGGCGTCATATTGATATCTCTTGAAACGACGGGTGGTGTCAGTGTCGATGTAGGAGGGAGAGGAGTTGTAGCTCTAAAGCAGTAATCTGAATTTTTAAGCCAATTAGTAACTCTTCATGATCTTGTTAACAGCTGTGCGTTGAAAAAGGTCTGGATCAATGGGGTGATCAAAGGATTATAGGGAAGGAATGATCAGGTAGGTCAAGCGTAGAGGTGGCTGAGTGCCCCTTGATCAATACTAATACCACCCAGGTGGATTTTTTGTGACCTCCTGCTTTTGATCTAGTGGATTTTTCGGTTTGAATGAGAGCTGTTGTTCTGCTTTTTCTTGTTTCAAGCTGATCAAACCGAGACTGCTTATTAATAAGTTTTTACAAGCTTGTGATATTAAGATTGCTCGATAACTAAGTCTGGATAGATAGCTCCTCTTTTGTCAAAACAAAATCACACCAATTTTCTCCAAAAATCTTTGTCTCCAACCCGTGTTACATCCTGACCATGACGCTGAATTCATAAAAAGTGCGTCATTGATATGCTGCCACTGGCCAAAATTTTCAGTAATCTTGAGAGCACCGTCCATTAGTGAAATGGGGAACCACGCCCATTTAGCATTGAGAGAATCCGAATGAGTGCTTGCATGTGGTTTCAGGGTAACTTAGATGGAATATATATCTCCCAAATCTTTTACCAGCGTGGGAGTGATGATAAAAATAAGTAACCATTGTAATTTTAGTATCGATTGTGGTGTACTTTTCGCAGGATCACTTTGATTGCCCTTGATGTTTACTTTGAGACTCTTACCGTGTATCCGCTCATTGTTGAGTAACCACCAGATCGAGATGATGAGCGATAACGTTCGTAGGTTGATGGCATCTGGAAGAGGCGAATCTTTTCGCCCAAAGTGTTTTGCAATAGTGAAGCCGTCATACCTCGTACTCGTACGGAGTGTGAAGATCACGTACATAGCTATCCACACGAGATAGACGGCCACCTCCCACAAACATATCAAGTCGAGAGCTTAACAATTCGTTACTAATCACACCAACAAGTGAGGCAAATGTATGTCGGTGGAAGTACATACTTGCTACGGGAAAGTGCCGAGTCGTAAATTGAGGAACGTGATGCGTTACGGGACAGTTCTCCGTTCTTTGCACCGGTGTACTCCAGGAACGAGATGAACGAGCCGCTTCGTGATGGCGGTCGGCTGTACTCGCGCGATGGTGGCGTCGAGTATTCGCGGGTACGTACAGGAGCTGGATACTGCGATGTGTACCTGAACAGTCGACTTGATTCTCATGTCCTTGCCACTTCCATCAGGGAACGAGCTTTCTGGCATGTGCACGACAACTGTCAAGCGTTTGGTAGTTGGCACTGTGGACGAATTGTTGCTGTTTGATTAATAAGCTAGCGTTACAACCCGGCTACTAGTAAACTATAGCACTCTGGCACGTGCAAAAGCACACAATCTTTTATGTGGTTGCATAAAATGCGAATCGTTTTAAGCATAACGCTTACGAGTCGAGAAGGAATCTGGAATGGAAACGAACGAATAGCAAACGAAATTCTCTGAATAATCAGAAGAGCTCGTCTGGGTGTGCTGGACTCACCTGTAGTAGTTGGATGCAGATCTCTGTGACCGCATCGCCTGACGACGTTCACGCGTGCGACTACGCGATCGCTCAATCAGCCTTGTGGTCGAGTAAAGCGCCGACGAGAATGCTCCTAGATAGCTCCTTTTGTTGATCCAGTGATCGAGATATCATTCGATACGATTCTCAAAAGACTGCGCACCCACCTGTGTTGACAATGTCGTCGAATTGGCTTGTGTAAGTGCTATTTGGGCGGTAGTTACAGCTGGCAGTGTATTCGTTTCGATATTTATGGGGATTTGATACGAAAGGACTGAAGAATACTTTGGATAAGAAGATCTGGGCCGCTTCATAGATGTTCTGGAGAACGAGGATCTAAACTGTGTAACGGACCTGACAGGGGTGTAAGTTTGTTTATCTGGTGGGTTCCACGACGAAAAGGAGGTTGCAGTTGGAAGCCGTGGTGGAGGCATTTGGCGGTGAGAATCCTTAAAAAAACTGCTGCTTCACTCGCTCCCCAGAGGACTTCCCTCCTTCATTCTAATACCTACCTGATCGTAGCTGACATAGTCGCGAGGTGGACGTCGTTCCGGAGATGGTGACGACGCTCTTGCGGCGCGACGTGGAGGTGGCGAAGGTGATGCAGCACGAGCACGCGTTGGCGGAGGTGAGCGTTCTGCCTTCGTCTCTTCTGCAGGAGGCTCAGCAGTCACCTCTTCGACCTTCTCCTTAAAAACTGCTTCCATGAATCATTGCAGTGTCTAAATTTGAACTAGTAACAAGTAATGAAGATGTTCGCACCGGTGAAGGAACCTCCTCGATTGGTTCTTCTGCAGGTTCGTCAGCAGGAGCCTTTTCACTATCTGCTTCCGGCTGTGTTTCCTCCTCTGGTGCTTCTTCGGTAGCAGCAGGCTCCGCTTCTGCTGCTTCTGCTTCCGGTTCAGGTTCAGCAGCCTCTTCTGGGATGGGCTCAGGTTCAGCCGCCGGCTCTGGAGCTGGCTCTTCTTGTACAGTTTCTGCCTCTTCTTTCACTGGTTCTGGCTCTTCGGCACTGGAAACATAGAGCAATTGCGTGGCTCAGAGTCTTGTTGAACGACAATAAGTAACATACGCATGGGCCTTTGACTTTGGTGTCTTTGGAGTCTTTGGTGTGCGCGGCGTTCTCGGGGTCTTTGGAGTCTTTGCTGGTGTTGAAGGGGCCTCCGCATCTGCTTTTGGAGTAGCAGGAGTCTCCTCAAAACTGAAGGCAACGGCTGACTTTGGTGTTCCAGTGACCTTCGGTGTAGCCTCAGCCGCTGGTGTTGCTACTTTTGGACTGAAACTATGCAGCTATTCTACTCTAAGAGCATGCACTCTCTGAGGTAACCATCAGCTTAGGCAAGAGCAACTCTAATTCACTAACACTATCACAGAATCGCATTCCATGGAAACATACGTGTCTACTTTCACTGAAGGTGTTCCAGGAATACTGCCATTGCACACTGCTCCATTTGCAACCTTTGGAGTCGCTGGAACTGAACCAACAGCTGATTTTGGAGTTGGCGGTACTGATCCTGCAGGTGTTCCTGGTGCCTGAAAAGTTCATTTCCGAAGTGGATTCTTACAGTAATAAATGCATTCACTTCTCTATCTCAAGGGTAGTAGCACAGACCTCTTCAGGTGCACCTTTTGGTGTTGGTGGGACGGAAGCTACGGGAGTACCTGGAGCCTAAATAAGGACATCCCTCATAGCATTGGCCTTCTTTTGGTTGATTCTCCTGAATATTACCTACCTCTGCGGTCTTCGGGGTTGGCGGAACGGATCCGGCCGGAGTAGCTGGAGCCTAAAATACTTTGTATAATTGCACCATGTCCGGAAGAATCGTAGCGAAACAAACTTCTCCGACCGCCGATTTTGGCGTCGGTGGGACAGATCCGGCAGGAGTAGCCTGAGCCTGAAAGAATTTACACAAATTAGGTCTGCAATATTGCACATCGTAGCGAAGCAAACTTCTCCAACAGCCGATTTTGGTGTTGGTGGAACAGATCCCGCAGGGGTACCGGGGGCCTGAAAATAGAACTCATTTTATAACTTGAGAACCCACGTAAAATGCAACAAACCTCTTCTTTCGCAGACTTTGGAGTTGGTGGAACAGATCCAGCAGGAGTGCCGAAGGCCTGAAAAGGTTGTATTCGAACCGATGCTCCTCTAGAATATGAAATGAGATAATATGAACCTCTCCGGCAGCCGACTTCGGTGTCTGTGGAACAGACTCGAACTTCTCTGGAAAAAAAACTCATATGTTTCAAAGAAGAATGAAATCTTTACAGTTCCTACTGGCAACGCAGAATGTTGGCAATGCTTTGCGGATAGTGCTATATACATTTGATGCTGCTCAGTAATTTTTTTGGAAAAAAAAAAACTCATTAGCTTCGTATTTGTTCTGAATCTAAAAAGTAAAAAATGATTAAGCGGGTAATGCATTCCTTCCAGGTCCGAGAGACCACTAATGGGGAGGCTGTCGGCGCTACTACTACATATAATACATATTGTAATAGAAGATTTAGAACTAATCAAAGATCCTCAGTAAAAACTGTGATTAAACATTGCCCCAGTCGGTGAGGCGAACGATTCTTCCTCTGCCAGAACAGTGTTTGATGTGGCTGCAGAACAATTCATCAAAAATTTACTGCAACACGTGCCACAAGCTCTGTCGACTTTGTTATCGCGTAAAGCCTGTCATCGTTTTTTCCACGTTGCAACAGCTTGATGGGAGAATGTGCTTCTCAATCCTGATCAATGAAAAAAAAACATCCAGAAATAACCAGCGGTGGTGTTCACAACATTCAGCACGATTAAGAACAGCTACCGTGCAAGATATAATATGTGTGAGTAACAGATTGAAGAAAACGTTCTGAATAGGTATTTTTACCCTTCCCAGCCTTTATGAAACATACCCGAAGCTGCAGCTGGAGTAGTTGGCGCTGCATCTTGACTGGGTTCTGCAGTTTCCTCAGCCGCTGGAGCCGCTGCTTCTTCAGCACTCTTCTCCTCTTCTACGGCCGCCTCTACTGGCGCTTCCTCTACTGGATTGTCGAGTTCGTTGGGAGTGCGTGGGCGCTTACCCTCTGGCGGTGCTTGCAGTTCGAATTCCTTCTCCGCTTCCGCGGGGCCAGGGGTTCCTGCCGGTGGAGCCATCTGAAAAGACTCTTTCCAAGAACTTTCCATAAGGACGGGGGAATACAGCCATATTCGCAGTTGAGACTAGGGAAAATATTGTGCATTGTTTACGATCAGCTTTAACCCCAGTCGTGCACAGTAATATGGGTCATAATAACCATGTTCATGCACGATTGTATTCTCTTTAACAATTAGTGACTGCTCCCCTCCCGAGAGCTGTGTATGAGCAGATCTGCGGAAGTGGGCGGTACGGCGGAAAGCGTGAGTTGAGCTCAAACAAAGCGAGCTGTCAAAGAACAACAAGATAAACAAGACGGGAATAATTTTCCACATACTCCTGATAGAAGTGCTGCACACGTGCTAGAAAGTTCGGAAAAATTTCGACTAAGAACCCAAAATGCGAAAGGACAGAAACAATAGATAATTGGGAATATGTAGCTATCAATGCTCACGAATTCAGCTGCAAATAATGGTCCCCTAATTAAACTATGTTTTGAAACGACTTAGAATAAAGACAGTTGATACGTTCTGTGGAACCGATAGAGGAATTCAATCTCAAAATCTTCCCCAGCTAAATGTCAAGGAGAAAGAAAAAAAAGTTGGAAGGTGTGAGCCAACCGCACCGAGGTCGTGCTTGGATCACAGTGATATTCTCCTATGGCACTACGGCTGATCAGTTGTTGCTAGTGTTGTGGAGGAGCAGTTGTTGACTCCTTAGCAGAAAAAATATCACTCTACTCTGTCTACGTTCTCGATTGATAGTTGCCAACAACTGTTCCTAAATGTATCAACAAAACAATAACAACTGCAGCATGTAGCCATGTTTGACATAGTGGGCTCCAGAAAACCTCCTCCAGAGGTACTTTTCCGTTAGTGTCTTTGCATTCAGGCACATATGACTACCGTTGCTCCCCTATCTCTTTTTAATCATGAAAATTGTAGCTGGATAGGTTCAAAATCTCTATATAACCACACGATCATTCAGGATTCATCGACATCTTCAACAATTCGCTATGCTCTATGAACTCCTACAGGAATTTATAGAAAGAAAACACCAATATTACTCCTGGAAATTATCTAGCAAAAATTGCAATTTTCCGCGAACTTATTAGAAAATCATGAACTCGTTAGGTCGTCCCTCACCAAAAGTTCGAAGCTAAATTCTTCCATTTTTCTCCTTCTGTCCAAGTGAACACATCTCTCACACGTAGGTCTACAAGAAGGCTGATGGCAGCTCTCTTCTCAGCACAAACATAAAGCGACAGCTGCCCCAATTGTTTCCAGAAAACATGGCCTGATTGTCAAGAATCAATTACCTGCTCCTCTACTTTCACTTCTTCCGCAGCTGGTTCTGGCTCATGAACTGCTGGAGTCTCATCTGCCACCGGAACAGCTTCGGCCTCTACTTCAGCGGCAGCTTCTTCAGGAGCAGCTTCTTCCTTGACCTGCAAAGAGAAAATGCATGAAAGGGAGCCGTATGAAAGCCGTCGTGGACACCTCTGCAGCAGCTTGATCTTCTGCTGGAGCTTCCTCAGCAACAGGGGCTTCTGCATCAGTTGTTGGCGCTTCTGTAGCGGATGCGTCTGCTGCTGTTGCGTCAGCCTCTCCGGTCACCTAAACGTGATTGTTTCCGCAAAATTATTAATTCGCTTGGAAGAAGTAAAAGGATTCTCAATAGAAAAGTTCGAAAGTTTAAGTTTGGGAAGAAGTCGCGATTAGAGAGCAGCAAACGAGTGAAGATAGCAAAAAATTAGTACCTACACAGGAATGTAAACGGAGCTATCTAAGCTAATTCTAACTGCTTTATAAAATCATGCAAAGAATGACACCCAAAATGTTAGCTAAAAGAACCTCCTCGTCGATATTTTCCTCGTCAATGTTCTCGTCGTCCATATCGATGTCATCATCAGCTAAGGCAGGAACATCATCATGAGCGGATTGGAATTCATCGCCCATGCCCTCTTCCGCGTCTGGAACGTCATCCGCGTCGTGAGCGGAATGGATAGACTCCTCTGGCTCGTTAGCATCAACGATCTCCTGCTCATCTTCTTCCAGTATAGTATCGCCATATTCCTTCAGTGATATGTTTTAAAATGCATGAAGCAAACCAAAGTGAGCAAACTTGCAAGCGACAAAGGAATAAATTCTTAAACCCTCACAAGCAAAGCAAGGGACCAGTTTCAGAACCTCGTGAGCAACATACGGCTTGAGTTGGATGCACAAAAATAGTGGTAAATATTAAGTTCTCATATTCAACCTGAGTCTCCTCGTTTGCTGGCAGATCTTCAATGCCGTCCATGCTTGTTGTCATCGGATCAACGTAATCGGTGCCTGTTATGTCAGGGACCTTAAGACTTAACGTTAACGCCAGACTTGCAACACGAAATCAATTGATTGAGTAGAGAGAGCAGCAAAGCAACGAGTCTCTCTGGAAAAAAAAGAGGCGCGCAAACACGAAAACGGATAGCTGATCCACGATCGCAAGAGGCCGACCGACTTGCCTCTTTAGCGTGGATTACAACAAAATGTGCTTACTTTACAGAGAAATCAAGAGCCGCCTCCCCAGTAGGCGTGTTCTATGATTATAGCTCTCTATTACAGCTACGTGGCAGTGTTTTAATAAATCATCCACCAGAAGCTAACTATGTACGCCTCTCATCTTTATTTCAGAGAATCTTGATCCTGAGATTTTCCGAATTCACGTTTCACTCTAGAATACTGGGATATATGTTAGTATACTAGCTAGAAATTGCCTACAAATCTTTGAGCTGATTTCATATGAGTTCATTTGCAAACGTCGTCAATCCTCTGAACATGACCAGCTATGTATTGAAAATTGACTCTTTATCAACGCCTAGACATTTATTTTGACCGAAAAATTAGAAAACGGCTTGGGATTTCACGAACTACCAAATGATTGAAGTACTAATTACATAGGTTTACAAATCCATTATTGAAGCACTTGTCATCCAATGCCTTCTTCTTGTCTATAGCTAAGTACTCATTTTTCACCAATGGAACAGTGTTAGACCTATATCCACTTCCTTGTTTCATGGAAGCATTGAACATTTTACCAGTTACTATTCTTAGTTTCCTCTTCGTTACAATATCGTTAGTTAAATCACAGGTCAAGGCTTGATGAATTATTGAAAATAGACAACGCTCAAAACAATTTCTTGGGAAATCAGAACCTGGTGACTTTTCCGCGAAGTGAGAGGAATAGTTCTTGTGAGGAAATTTTCCAAAACAAAGCTAGGATCTTGCTAAAAAAGCGCTTTTCTCTGCAAAACCTCTGTACGGTGTGCGCGATATCATCAAGAGCAAGTCGACTAATGACCAGTGCGACCACCCACGAAGCCGAACCATCTCCTGACGACGGTGCGGCCAGGCGATGGATCTGCTTTACTGCGGCAAACGTATGCATGTGTTCGTGATGGCAACTGTGCTCGAGCGGTGTAATACGCCTCAAAAAATCTTGCTTAAGCGAAAATAGAGAACACAATGGATTTTTTGCTGTCTCAACCCACACAGTGCAACATTTTTGAATAGCATGTTGCAGGGGAACAGATCGTTTTCAGTCGAAACATGCCGCAGACCACGTTCTTGCGTTTGACAAGCCGCCAATTGCAAAAAGAAAATGTTGTAAAGTAAAGGGAGTCGAAATTCCAAGCAAATGAGTGCAAAAGAAATGGGTTAAAGGGGGTGGGGCAAATTACGAAGCACAAAGTTCCTCGTCAATTTCAATGAAGTAATAATTTTACAATGCCTTTTAAAGTACCTTAACTCGCGCGAATTTGTAGGTTTCTTATACAATTTTCAGACCACTTGAAGTTTGTAATTGAAGAACAAATCCAGATACAGAGAGGACTGTTCCGATGCCTTGAGAGCTTTCTAACTGTTAACCGGCAAAACTCTGGATCTATTCTCACAATGAGTTATCTTTCCCTTTTTAGGTCGATGTTTTGTCAAAGTGATACACTACACTTGCCTGATCCTCAGTCCTATCGTCGTCGGCAGGCTGTGCACTCCGCTCCTCTTCAGCGTCAGCTGTTTCTACGTTGGCTGAAAACTATGGCACAATGAATACGAATTGTTAAATTATGAAGAAGAATGCGAACCCTACGGACGGAATCACCATCCCTGAGCTTGACATTTTTCAGGAACAGAGCCCCTCATAAATATTCTCGGAGAATGTCAAATTTGATTCGGAGCAATAACCGCTGCTTTATCGCCCCCCAAAAAATGACGGTTTTCTCTTGTTGCACACTGAATCTGTTGTAATTTTATTTCAAAAACCAATTGGTCATAAATCTGCGAGGGACATGATAAAGTGGTAGAAAAGGAAGAAGAAAACAGGAGAAAAAGTCAATTTCCAGCAGGTTCCCAGCTTTATTCATAAGAAGTATTTTCTGCACTAACCTTGCTGAGGTGGGATGCCATTGGCCAGTTGATCCATCTCCACGGTGATCTCTTTTTTTATGAAGATGGCTTCCTCCTCGATGTCAGCGTCAGGCGCTGCCTCATTGTTCTCAACCGGCTGCTCTGCCTCTGACATCTATGGCCAACCTTAATTATTGAGATGAAACTACAAAAAATCCCTAAACCTACAGTCGTTTATCCGGAAACGGCGGGAAAATGCATGGCTCATAGTGTCAGCGTATTTGCAAAAAGTGTATTGTAGCAGAATATGACGGGACGATGTCATTTTGCAGGTGCAAGCGTATTTGCTTTTTTTCTTCGCCGAAAAGCCTCGTAAGAGAGACCGCGTTGTTGCAAGAACTTCTGCTCTTTTCCTGGTGGCTTCCGGTCCTGGCTTCGAATCAAAAATACTCCAGCTACTCAGAAGTTGTATGGAAGTTAGTACAAAGTAGAGAATTGTATCAGAGCAGCTGTGCAGGGTATCTGTTTGCTGCAAACGATAAACGCACCACGACAGGAGCATTACATCCAACTAAATGGTTGAGATAGAATGAAGCAGATCTCCAAAATGTATTCCAGTAACCTAACTATTATCCTGGCCTATTTATTGCATATGAATGCCCATAGAAGTATGAGTTTAATGATAGTTGTAATAATAGAGAATAATAGGTTTATGGATGTGTAGGCGTTCTTTGGTTGAAAAAAAAAACTAGGAAGAACATAAGAAGAAACGCAGGCTCCTTGAACGAAAGCCGAGAACTGAAAAGCAGGGAAGATTCTCGTTGGTGATTCAACGCCAGAGCGCTTAATCATTTTCTTCAAAGACTCCGATATTCGTGGATTTAAAATCCATGCTACTTCAAGCAAAAATCCTCTGTTATGGAAGTGATCCAACGCTGTGCTGGCAATGTTGAAGTGGTACACAGCGACAACTCTTGGCAACAGCACGAGAAATCTCCAGAAAATCACAGGATAACAGCATAAGATGAGCGTAGTGGTTTGTTACTCCAATGAAGTGTGGATCTTGTTTTGAAGGGCAGGTGGAGTCATGTTTATGAGGGAGAAGAGGCGTGGGTGGAACACGGTGAGACAGCGAGAGATCGAGGCGGACGAGGAAAAAGCGAGGAGGGACAGAGAACGAGTAGTTAAAGTGATTGAGGAGCTTGCGCTGGATAAAAAAAAAACGTGGGATTCCGAGCATCCGCAACAGCACTGTTGACCAAAGAATATGTTCAGATGAAGTAATCGAAGTGAGATTTTGTACTTCTTATGTGTGTCCACAGGAAGCTTTGTTAAGGTTTCTCAGCTGCTTGTACTCAAGAAGGAATTCTGGATGAGGATTGAAGTCGCGTTAGACCTATAGATTTACGTAATTTGTCAAACATGTGAGTGAGCCAAGAGAACATATTCATACTAAAATTCAGAAGCAGCCA
The DNA here is from genome assembly GCA_037903475.1 of Ancylostoma caninum. Taxonomy (NCBI): domain Eukaryota; kingdom Metazoa; phylum Nematoda; class Chromadorea; order Rhabditida; family Ancylostomatidae; genus Ancylostoma; species Ancylostoma caninum. Next base: position 128,750 of record JBAJFG010000063.1, read on the forward strand.
TTGAAACAGTGCGAAAAACCTGATCTCGGAAAATAATATGCTCCTGCCAAGGTGATGTCCATCACTGCATCCCGCCTGCTTTTCATAACCTTTGCTCTGGATTCTTTAAAAAAACCTGACCTTTGGTAGCCTAAACTTTTGCTCTTGACTCTTCTCATCAGATGTGATTCTTCCAATCAGGAAAGCACATCGAGTGAGCATTTTAGGATAAAGAAGTCTAACGAAGGTTTCAAGAGTGGCGGCACTTTTTCAGATGCAAGAAGCTCACCTGAAAGCAGACTGTGCCAGGGAATATCACCGAAAAAAAGCTTAAAATCAATTTTAAAAGGATGTCCACTTTCTTCGAGATTTTTTGACAACTGGTTTCATCAAAGTGTTGAACAGCAGGGAACAGATTTTATTTCTCGGAGTAGAACTCTTTCTTTAGTCTTCAACATCTTACAACTGATACCTCTGAGAAATTCACGACTAGTTCCGGAATACACATGGAAGCGGCGAACAACTTTGCGGCTTACGCGTTTATGGCAGAGAAGAAGAGGCAACAAGGATTTTCAGTTGTGGTGTGGTCTGATCTATTCGAGGATTTCCTAGAATTCGCCTTTGTATAGTAATAGATTTTTATGCTTTTCGAATACATTTGGAGGCACTTTTGCCTTAGATTCCTCTTGAGCTTCTACAAAAAAACAAGCATTTTAGTTTTTCAAGTCTAAAAAAAGGGAATTCATAGCTGTTACTGGAAGTGTCTCGAGAAGCACTGAATATCAAGAGCCTCAAATCTTGGATATCAGTATATTCCTGATTGGAATTGAACTGGCTCAAGAAGATCTCAGAGAGTCTTCTCTACGCTCGGTAGATACATAGATCAACTGGAAAATATTAGCTTTCCTAGGATACCATGAAATTAGAATGGATCAGATGTGTCAAATCGATGGATGATGCTTCGTAATAGATTAACCGGAGGCGAGAGGCTGAAAGAAAATGAAGTGTAACGAGATCAACCGAAGTGTAATCAAAATGTCGCCCACTGAGCTCAGGCTTTCAACTCATTTCAATAGACTCCTCAGTTTCGAGGAAAGATAATAAAAGATCTTTTGAAGAGCACTACAAAGTGAATCTGGGCCAAGATCAGTGTGAAGTTTTAGTTAGGAAGAGCCGTTAATGTTTGAACCACTTTACAGGATTGCTTTGCCTCCAGCGGGGTAGATCTCTCTTACTGAGGTTGGATAAGAAAGGGTTTCATCCAGAAATTTTGGCTATGTGTACCCAAAGCAATGTTATCCATATACCTTCATAGTTAGTTTTGATCTGCATATTGCGCTGCTTGTTCGCTCATCAAAGGTTAATCCCAGGATTGTAGGATCCATCCCAATAATATTCATAACAGTTATTTCAGAAATTCGACTGCTACCCTGATGTCTGCCCTCCTGGAGTCTCAACTCAAGCATTCAAGGAACAATGATGCATATCTCCTTTCTATTTTTGTCTTTGGAATCGCAGTGACTCTTACACAGTCCTGGATGTGCTCAGAAACTCTTTACAGCGGAACTCATTAATAAGAACTCTTTCTCATCGAAATATATTGAATCCGAGAGTTCATAAATCAAAACAGAACCTCGCTTTCATGGTGATAAAAAACTCGTCCAGATGTGCATGATCACGGCAACTGAGGAAAGAATATGATGGGAATAAACTGATAGGTAACAAATGTGTAACTAGACTAAACGCATCAATTATCAAAGCGTCGACTGAGAACGCGCGAGCTGTGGAGTCTGCATGAACGCTGGAGAACAAACTGACATCGGAAGCCGAAGATATGCAGTAAAAAGAAGCCCCACATGTAGGCGTGCGTCCGTAACATTTTCGTGCGGCGGCGGGGCCGATCACAAGTGTGAGCGGGCCGCCGCCGGCGGCGTTGGCAAGCAGGCATCGGGAGAAGGGACAACTGATGGAACTAAGTTACGTCAGTGGTCGTGTCCGCCTCCACCTCGACAAACGGGCGTATTTTCGGAAAGAGTGTAAGATCACGTCGTGGCATTCATAAATCACCCAACATGATCAGCTTTTCATGACATAACTACTTCAATCATAATCACAGCTGATGGCTGGCCGCATGTTCACATCTTGAGAGAAATCCACGAACATGTCGTAGTACTTTTTTCCCTGCTCATGACGAGCGCTGGATTGGTCTACAAACTTTATGAGCTTCGCAGCCATTGAGATGTAAAGTCTGCATGAGAAACCAGAACCACAGATCCATGAACACGAGAGAATAGCTCCAAAGAAAACCGTGAAAAGCTCTCAGGACACCCGATTGCTTTACATCTGGACATAAGGATTTGATCAGTCCTCCGGATGATTGATATTGCCGGAAAGGTTTTTGAAGCAGCCTGAAAGAAAGAAATGTTTGGCAACGGAAAGCAGAAGTCAATACAATCTGTAATTTTTTCCTATCATAAAGAGAGCTACAAGATCATCAATAAAATTTACAAGTGGGCGGAAAAGGAGTCCATTACTGGTCGAGAAAGAAAGCGTATCCGTGTATAATGTTGAGGATATAGTATTTCTCAGTTTTTCTAGCCGTTTGCATTCCGGATCTGTCTCACGAAGTGTTTGAATTTACCATCATCTTACTGTTTATTTCATTTCATTTCATTTATTACATGGCATATCCATGTGAGCATACCGTACAGGTTCGAATACGAGTACAAGCATTAGTAGTACAATACAAGTACAAACTAGTAAGAACTAGTACAGATTTCATTAAGAGCCACCACCTTAACGGTTAGAGCAGGTCACAGATACCTTAGGTGCAGTAAGACCAAAACTTTCCCTGCACCTTTTGTATCCTTCAAACGTATGGCTAAAGCAACTATATTTAGCTCGGACTAAGACATTTTACGGCGTTTCTCCAATGTTTCAACCATTTTCATGTATTGTGATAATGGAGTTCCGAACGATGTTGTTTAGAAGCTATCGTTGCTGTGTCATTTTAATAATGCCCGTCTTAAACAGCGTAAATAAATAAATAAATAAGTAATCTATTAGGTTGTAACATAAGTTTCCGCTGTTTTCGCATAGGCATTTTCAAAGGGTTCTAATAAATGGATACCTATCAGATTTCGTGCATGTCTAGGTACTACTTCAAACCACATCATTTCGCAAATTCTGGAATGTGAGAACGATTTTTGCGTCTTAGATTGAAGATGTAATTAATTTCGGAATGAAACCTTCAAGAATGCAAATTCGGTGACTGCACTTGCATGCATAAAAATTTTACCATAACTTTGTATGATACTAACCAGATTTGGGTGGAGTAATATCGAGACCATCTTTATTTCCGCTGGTATCTTCTCTCCCTATTTTATTGTCGAGCGATCTCAAGCACAGGCCCCAAACTTGGTAACCCAAAATTTTGATTATGCCGTTTTTATCTCTGGAGTTTGAGCGAATTGAAGTGGAATTTCTCCCATAGTGGCTTCAAACATCAACAGTTTGCGGACACTATTAGGTGGATATTGGAAGAAGTTCCAAGAGCTCTGCGAAAATAACACCATTTTACCATACCGCGGAGAGCGCCTTAATTTTGTTGGTCGAACTCTCCGGAAAGGCGAAGTGCTAGCAGAAGAATTTATAATCGAGCATTATGTAGCACAAATCAAGCTCTAAGAGGGCGCCGATTATCAGATCACAAAAATGCCTATTGAGCGAGAACCGATTTGCCAAAGTCAGTGACTTCGAGCACTGCTCGACCTATTTTTACGCCATAGTCCATGGATCTCTGGAGCAGCGGAATGGAGCTCCAGCCGTAAAAACGGCAAAAGACCAGCGACTATTATGGTGCATACCGCGATTGGTACCTGTGCTTATTGGATTTTTATAAAACCTTTTCCTTGAAAATTTCAAAACAGTGGAAACTTATGTTACAACCTAATAGTTGGCAGTCGTATTCAAGTACATATATATCAACATTAAACACTACAATTGGGTGGGCAGTAAAGTCTCATTTATTTGAGCTAAGGTTCTGGTTAGGGCCAGAAAGCCAATTTTAGCCTCCTTTTTGGCTTTGGATTGACAGAAAATCACGTCATGTGACCTGACAAGATGGGTGCTAAAAACAATAGTGAACACGTTCAGACCCTCACCTCTCTATACAATTTTTTGTACTATCACGAGAGCCACAAAAGGGGAACTATTCGTTGCCCAGAACCAGAACAACAAATTGTCATCCCACCTTTGCCCCGAAACAACTTGCGAACAGATCTTCAACCAAGAAATCGTTGTCTACAAGCTTGACATCATCATGCAATCTGGAAACAGCTTGTCAGCAAGCTTTCCTCCGAACAACGTGGCAGTAAGGAAGAGCAGGAACAAATTGTCATTTATCATTTATTTATTTTGTCAATAACCCAAAATCCACAGCCGAAGTACATAGTTTCTGCTTACAATCACCATGGATCCTTTTTTTGCAATTTTTTAGCCATGCTGACGATCCTTGTTCTTCCCTGAGGGTAACAACTGCGCATCAAAACTACTGCAACAAAATGTGCACTAATATGTAGAATAAAATCCCATTTTCCCTCGATCTTCGAAAGTATTGCATTTTGAGCTGTAAACGCGAAGAATGAGCGTAGTTCCATTGACAAACACTTTCTTGAGGAGTAGAGTAGAAGTAAGGAAGAGAATACCACGCTCAATCACATTCTCGAGCATTGTCCTGATAGCTCTCTCCAAGCTTGAAATACGAATTTTATATTTTCATCTGTTAATCACCCGAAATTGGCAGCGTGCGTGACATGTAATATGTGACCGAAACTGTACATATCAGAAGCACTTTCAGGTGGCGAAGATTCGGAGAGATGTAACGAATTATCTTTGCAGCAGAGCAGCGCAAACATCACGACTTCTGTTTGGTGTTGCTTCGGTTTCTGGCAGTGTTTCGGCGCTTCTTCATTATGAAGCTGAAGAGGCAGCTTATGTTGTCCTAGACGGTCTATCCTTTACGGTGTATCACCAAGTGACCGTCAATAGCTGTCCCAGCCAATATAAAATTTGACTAGTCGACACAAGGGCTTTAGTCTTTGTTGGAGTCATTGTTAGTAGAAGCAATAATAAAAAGCAGCTCACTAGGAGATCAGGAAGGAGTATTAGATTAAGAGGGAGTATGACATCATCTGGGAACATTTAAATCCTTCAACAAAATCTTCGTCTCTTTTTTCTGGAATGCTCCCACGTTCTACAAGTGAGTTAGCAAATCTTTCCTCTCTCGATTTTCGACGTTTCACTTCTACTTGGCCAGGTACCTCCCCAGTGGGAAGTTTACATTGTCACGTCTATGTACTCCACCAATGGGACATCGATAACAATGTTCCATCCAATTGTAATCGAACTTTTCACAGGGAACTCCAAACGGCCGTGTTTAAGGGGCAGCGCCGCGACGCGGCTCTCTTGGGCAGGGACACAAAGTTTTACCATGTGACTCTGGTTGTCTACTCCTGCTAACAGTAGACAACCCAACTGCCACGCCGCGCCGCGCCGCGGTTCCGGCCCTTGCACTCGTCCGTTTGGAGTTCCCTGTACTTTATTGTGTGAGCATTTCATATGCATTATTACATGCCGTGTAATACTATTATGGCGACTGTCTCTCATTTTTCTATCTTCCCATCTTTTTCTCATATGCAAGTTGATCTTTCATCCATTTCCTTACTAAAACAGTTGCAGTTTTATTGCCCCGGTTGAGAAAAATCCTCGGCATCTTTCATGAGCGAGGAAAAAAGTTACCTCGGCATATTCCGCTCAATCTCTTTCAAGTCTTTCAACTTCTATCTGTATAAATAGAAACGGGAGTTCGTCTGTTTTTTTGTGCGTATTTATTCATGTGTTTCTATTGTACATATTTATGTGTATTTGTATTTGTTACTTTATATTTGTATTAATGTGTGTATGCAAGTGGATTTGTATGGATAAGCAAGAGCCTCTAGGAAAGATGGTAACAAGAGCATTCTAATCCATCAAAATTTTATTTATTATATTATTATTAAAAATAATATAAAAGATCAGAATTTTAGACTTTTCTCGTCTACTACTCTCCCTCTGGATCTTATCGAGAATATCGTTGGAAGCTTTGCAACAGCTTCTTCAACCTGAAAGAAGAAAATGAATATTGGATGGTTCTCAAAAAAAACGCTAAACTAGCATTTGAATATGCAATAGCCTACTTCGATTGGAGACTTGTTCTTGGTTTCTGGTAAATGGAAGTACAAGAAGATGATCGAAGCAATAACTGGGGCAACGAAAAGGATAAGATATGACCATGAATCGCCAATGGAGTCTCTCATTGGTAAGAAAATTGTAACAATAACAAAGCGACTGAAATAAAATATTACAAATTACCTATAGCTATTGTGAAAAGGATTTATAAGCTTAGTACTTACCTTAACATTTGTACAACGCTTGCCCAGCTTTGAGCTCCACTTCGAGCTGCTTGGCCAACTAGTTCAGCATTAATGAAATAACACAGTGGACCAGGTCCAATCGCAAAGAAGATAATAAACACACAAATAACAAATATCAGAATAAAGCCCAACACATTATACTGAAAGCAACTACTTATAGGTGATTATTTTGGAGGAAGATGTGGAATACTTACGCCATATTTGTCGAATGTAAACATTAAAGCAAAGACAAGTAGATTGCAGATCAGACAACCCGTAAAAGCCACCAATAGCAGTGGCCTACGACCAAATTTGTCCACCACCATAGATGACGCCACGATAGCAACCTGAAATTTCTTTCTTTTTTCTTTCCTATTATATTCCATCTCTGTGGAAGTTTTCTACGCAGATGTGTTGGCGCCAATGCAAGAAATTCTGTTTATTCCAAGCATGATCGAAAATTCCTGTAGAATTCGACTCAGAATAGTGGAATATGGAAGTATCTGCGAATTATTATAGTAGATCTTAACTAACCATACTGACGAACGCGATTCCAACATTAGCCAGAGAGGCTTCCAACGACGTCAATCCTGTCCCTCTCAAGATTTCGACAGCATAAGCGTTGATAACTGAAATAGCTCCGACAATTCTCAACCTATAATTGCCGTAGTTTTGTTATTACTTTCTATATGAAGAAGAAGTTTCTATATAGAAAACAAAATAGTTTTCTAGATAGTAAGAGGAATCTATTGTTTTCCCTCATTTTTTAATTAAAATCTGTGTTTTCATTCGTTTGCCACAGTTGATAGGGATTGATAGGATACAAGTTCGTATAGTCTGTTGGCTAAGGGAGTGCCTCAGGAAGGACTTTGTCTGCAATTGCGACCGCAGTGCTATCGGCAGACCGATCGGCTGCTTCGGTCGGAGACAGTAGCGAAACATCAATATGTAAGGAGTTACACCACATAGGTAGGTGACGTTTAGGTGTAGTGGGTCACTTCTACGAGCTGCTTGCCTCATCCAAGGACTGCCTACGTCAATGTTTTTTCCTACTATTTACCATTACTCTGTTCTTGTTTTCTAGCAGTGAAAACAATAGTTCTGTTCGTGCTGAACTAGCGACTTGTCTTGCTTCTTCATCTTTTTTTTTTCCTCCACTAGACATCATCCTGTAGGCATGTAATGCTGGGGCTGTTTTTCGTGAATTATCTGCATTTAATGGGCGTCAAGGTGTCCCTTCACCCAACAAGAAACACTGTTGGACTTCTCTCCAGAACCCTTTGCTGCAGCAGAGTGATGGCAAGAGCCGGCGAGCATCCGCCTAAGTTTACGCCTGGGGTTCGTACCAGATCAAAGAGTCGCCTCAGGCGTCCGCCCCAGAATGGATCTTCCAGTTGCGTTCTTGGGTGCGTGATTATCTCAATGGTCTCATAGTCATCAGCGTTGTAGCCTCAAAATCACTCCTTGCAGTTGACGGTGTTCCTCCGTTGCGGTGAAGGCCAAGGTGCCACCAGAATCCAGAACTCTAGCTTCATTAGTACCAGCACATACATTTACCCAGCTTCAGCTCCCATGCCTAATTTTGTATCCTATCCGGTGTTACAAAACTATTCCCTCAAGATCCAAGACGAGTCCGCAAAGTCAGTTGTTTTAGCCAGCTTTCACAACTCACTATGTACTTGTTCTTCATATTTTTTGACTGTTTCGTTGTTTTCATGATCAGGCACACCATGCTGGTGTATTATTAAATAAATAAATAAATGAATGAATAAATAAATACTATCGAAACTTACAGAAAAAGCTGTGAGAATAGATAAAAAAAAGCCGATTGGCCAGCCGCTATCACTGCGGTCGCAAATGCAGACGCAATTCACTGGGAGGCACTCCCTGAGCTAACAGACTAGCTCATCTGTACCAAAACTACTCCTAGAATCCCAAAGCAGTTCCATTAAATCAGTACTGAACTATATGGGATCATATCCTGGCGAAAATTCCTAGTCGTCGGCCCGAACAGGACTAGAATGGTGTCCGGGCTTCATAACTTTCGGCTCTGGGTGGGATCTTGTCCAGCAAATTGTCAGCTTGCGTCGGTTTTCAGAGGTGGTGTTTCGTAGTTGCAAATGGTTCGTTGCTTTCAAATCATTCTATGGCTGAGGCGAAAGAAATGGCGCTTTTTCGTGTTCGCTCTAATTTCTTTCGCAACTTTAATGAATGATAAATTCGGCAAACCATAAAGGTAATCCAATTAGCGGCGACCATTACTTATCATATGACCAGATCCCTGACGCCGTGCGTCTATACCTCGTGGAACAGCAACGGCAAGAACAACAGGAACTTCGTTTTCATATCTTGATGTTTGGCGAATTTTTTCTTCCGGAGTAAGAGTTTCTGAAGTTGGGAAAAGCGGCAAAAATACGACACTTTTCTTGGAGAATACGATGACTACATAAAAGTTTTCCATTTAATTTAACAAAGCTCAAGCTAGCTCTCGAAAGCAAATTTTGGCCGAAATTTGGGTAGCAGAAAATGGGCTTTTGAGCGTCTCGAGCGTTTTTTCCTCGCGGCTCTTTGGCGCCAATATAGCAATAGGTGTTGCTGAAGGTGTATTTTCTGGAACGCAGGTTGGAGAGAACCATCCAGCAAGAGTCCTAGAAATAACTAGGAAAATCCTTCAAGAAGTGCTCATCCACACTTCGCCAATAACAAAACCGTTGCATCAAAGCTTACATATGGAGTAAATACTGACGTCATGACCTATTACAAAGAAGGTGTTTTGGACTGTATTACTTGTGGTGTGATAGGAAAATCAAGGAAGTTTAAAAAATTGAGAACGAGGTATCTGAATGTTTTAAATTATTTCGCGACTAATAACAAAAGCGGAAATCTTCTATGCCAACAGAATAAAAGAGCTTTCTGCCCTCTACAAGTAGGTTATCATATCTAGATGCAATGCTTTGTCTAAACGACATTATATATTCTTGAAAAAATGTGGCGCCATTCTTTTTGCATCAACCTAATTGTAGTCACTTATGCTGGACGTTTTGGGAACCAGAACTCATCTTTATCTTCAGTGTATGTTTCCTTTATGGAACTTTTCAAGCGTCTACCCCATATATCCCCAGAGCATTGTTGTTGCCACAAATGGGCATATCTAACCTTGATTCAATGTTGAAACCACTTAACAAAGAGAGAAATACAGAAGCCCCGATAGTCACCCATCCTCCACTTTCAACTGCAGCGGGAGCTACCGACCCCAAAGATCCAAGGTATATAGCAGAGAACTCTTTCTAAGATTTCATCGTCTTGTGGGGAGAAAAACTGAGGCGTGCTCCTATCAGTCCTCAAGGAACTGACCCTTCTGGCCGAACAAAAGTCACTCTCTTGCACGATAGTAACTTTTTTTTTATGCCGACGTTTTGTCAGTATTCTCTTGGTTAGTGTTTCACCCTACATTCAGTAATGCCACGACCTGCTGACCAGAAAGGGAAACCTGGTTCTACTCTATTGCCTCAGTTCTTTCAGTTATTAACGTACAGTCGAGTCCGGCAGCCACTGCTAATGGGCGCCGGCGGGCGCCGGCCGCCGCCACCCTCCGGCGCCCCGGTATTAACGAGCTATAAATCACTCGACCTTGGGAGAAAGCGAAGAAAAATACAATTCTAGTCCATAGTAGACAGAGTGCAGTGGATATGTTAAGGCTATAAAGCAGAGGATCATTTTCACAACTTTCACGTTTTTTTCATTTTTGTGATTTTCATGGGGAAAGATTTCTGAATACACAATAAGCGAAGCAACTCTTCCATTTTCTGCTATAGTACACTGCTTCGCAAATACAAAAATGGCCGTTATTCTTCTATAGATGGACACAGTACTTCAGTTATCCCATCTGAATAATAAAGCCCATCCAATTCGGGATCCTCAGAAATAATTGAAATCCGTATAAATTGTTCCATATCCATTGCGAAGTAGTTCTACCGCTGTCATTTATCTTTCGTGGAGCAGTCCTTTACGGCGGAGTTACTCTCTCCCGGTTTCCCTTAACTTTGAAAAGGTGGTTTTTCACTATTACTTACACTATTACTATTACTTACACTTACACTTATCGTAGTTTATCTTCGAAATTTATGCAAAACGTTGCCGGATGCCTTCCTGGACTACCCGAAGGAGATCACGGGGGACGTTCCAAGCAGTGAACCCCAAACACTGCGATACTTAACTCTGGATCTCCAGCGGAGTGGAACCAGCGATAGGGACAGATTGCAATCTGCCGCTCAAACCACTGAGCCATCCGGGCTACTTTTTATGTTGGAGTTTGTTAGATAACTGCAGCAGTCGTAGGCAGCATACTATATGTATTTGCAAAACGGGGCACAGGGCAGGATTCGATCCCCTGACCACCACAACGTCGATCATTCGCTCAACCCACTGAGCTATGCGCGCACGCGATGCAGCGTACAAATGGTGTCCAATCTAACTTACACTTACACTTGTCGTAGTTTATCTTAGAAATTTAGGTGAAAAGGGAGTTGGGTGGGGCCACTCCTGTGAAGCCTAAGCCTAAGCCTTAAACCCATTCTTAAGCATAGGGTTAGGCTTATCTACCCTGTCTACTATGGACTAAAATTGTATTTTTCTTCGCTTTCTCCCAAGCTCGAGTGATTTATAGCTCATCAATACCGGGGCGCCGGAGGGTGGCGGCGGTCGGCGCCCGCCGGCGCCCATTAGCAGTGGCTGCCGGACCGGACTGTATTTGTAATTCTAGAATAGTGGTACCATTTTAATCCTCTTATACGCAGAATATTAGTTCACGTACCTGATACGCCACTGAAGGACATTGCGAATGTAACAACAACGCCGATCATTGCCTTCTTCCTCAGTGATCCTTTTTTCATGATATCCGTCATAGTGAAGATCTTTGTGTGGCGTTTCTGCTCCTCCTGAAACAGTATCGTCCACTCAAGAGATGAGAGCAAACGACCAAAATAGAAATAAACCTTTATATTAAGAAGATGCTGCTCCGCTGCTTCTTCACTGCACTTATAGTAGAATATGAGCGATTTTTTGGCAGATTCATGAGCTCCACGTTGTACAAGATATCTGGAATGAACGAAACCATGTTTTTTTTTTCAAGGATTAAGAATATTCACTTCTTCTTCGTCATAGTTAATTTGCGGAATTTTGTGTAAAACAACAATTTGCTACTCCCGTTACATGTACACCTATCAGCTCTGTTGGGTGGAGTGAGGGAGAAACGGGCGGAGGAGAAGGACATTGCTGCTAAGTTAAAATGGGGGAATAACTTTACTACGACCTATTTCCTTGTGTGAATGAGCATTATCTGCAAACTTTTCACTGGCGAATCAACAGTGTCAAGGTTTTCAAGACTAGACAGAAAAGGGATGATGCAGGACCTCATAAAGGGGAGAGCAACAGTGTTGCTTGGGTCTGCAGTAGTAAGGATGATGGATTCAGATGGAACAGTCCCCTCATCCTGGAGGATAATGTGGAGACCTTCTCTAATCTCATTTTGCACGCCATTGATCTCCTTAGGCAAGTAGGGCTTAGAGACCACCCCGTAGATGATGGATAGACCGTGCAGCAAGCGTTCCAGGAAGGTTTAGCAGCGGTTCTCATTGATATACAGGATTTTCAGGCGATGCCTCTTACAAGTTAGTAGTAAGAAAACCAGGAAGAACATATTGCTCTACAAAAACGCTAACCCTCTTTGTGAATGTACATACTTACTGGCCATAACGGTCGGATACAAGAAATTATAGAGGTAAAGAGAGATAATTCACAATCTTCAGCAAAGAACATGAACTATTCTCCAAATCAGCAGGTAAAGCACTTACCCTGGTGTTTCTGGAAGAATCGGCAGGAAAACAGCAAAAGCCAACATCATAATTATTTCACTTATGTAGATGAGATACCTGAAAAAAAAAACTCGGAATGTCGCTTCCATTTGGTTATTCAAGTAGTTTACAGGTTTACAGGTGCACCCACCAAAGATCATATGTGCCAAATATTTGTGGCATTGCTAAGATTGAACCTACTACCGTACCAAATTGTACACATGTACCAGTAATCATTCCAATAGAGCCGCGACATTCTTTAGGACTAAAATACGTGTGCGACGTTATCACACCATTAAATGTGCCACTTGAGACAGTATCATTATAAGAAACAAACCTCGCTTCTGAAAGGAATAATGCAGCCAAGCCAAGACTAAGACTGACAGAGTAACCCATTGTTACTCGAGAAATACCATACAGTATAAAGCTGGGAATCTGAAGTATAATTTTTAAATTGTACGCAATGATGTTTGAAGCTTAGATTTTCCTTAATCATTAAATAAATAAACTTAATGAAAGAATAAAAACAAACAAAAATAAAAAAACAAAAAAAAGTTAAGGAAAGGCTCCGTTTCGTTGCTTCCCTTAGACGGAGAAAACGAAAAGTAATATTTTAATGAGAATTCTGAGCATTCAGGATTAGAGAGAATCTTCGCATACTTCCAAAACAACTTTTCTACACTATGGCTTGCAGTTCAAGACCTAGAATTCGAGCATAGTTTGGGAAACTCACAAATTTCGAGGCTGCTGACAGTGCAGCCGATACGGCACCTATACCTATAGATACATAAAGACCTCTTTTTCGTCCAACTTTGTCAGCAACTAAGCGGATCGAGAACGATCCTGCCAGTGCACCGAGGAATATCACAGCGACCACGAAACTCCAGACATTCTGGAAATACTAGTTTGAAGCAAAGCGTATGATAATAGTGTGACTAATAAGTTTCATATGCTTACGTCCAGCGTGGTGTCAGATTCGATGTTCAGTTTCGGTCCAAGTGTGTTGTTGAGAAATTTAATGAAAGCACCCTGTGATGGATTTGTAATGACAAGTTGGTAACCAAAATGGAATGATCCGCCAAGTGATACGACCAGCGCCACCAATACCATTCGCAAACTCGGTGATCGCTTCATTATCTGCAAAATGAAATAATAAGCGTGTGTGGAATAAATGGAATAAATGATCAAGAAAAACATGGAGAAAGCGTGGTATCGGAAATAATCTAATGTTCTTCAAATGGTGTGGGTGCTCATAGTCAACAGGAGGGGCAGTTACGAAAAAAATCTGAGACTCCTGAGGAACAACAGCAGTTTGTATGCATTTGTCTTTTTAGTGTTTTTCCTATCATTGAATAATGACTGCTATCAAAGATCGCTGACAGGTCACCTTCATTCAGTTTTACCATCAGGAATTGCATTTATCAAAATAGGTAGGAGAATCCCCACCAAGTGTTCCAGTGCTTCGTTCAAACGAGCTGCTAGGTCCAAGATATGTGTAGCATAGATGAATGTGATAACTCTATTTTCTCGTCTTAATGGTAACTGCTCAACCAGAATTTGTATTTTAACTGAACTGTGTATCCATTGTTGTAAATAAGACGCAATAAATAAAAAATAAATCCATAAGCCTGACGAATACCTCATAGATGTCAACATTGCAAGTTACGAACTTGAATAATATGGTTATTAAACACATGACGGTACAAAGAAGTATGTAACTGAAGACGTCTTCCAAGAAGCGTGTGCGTATAAGAATCAGGTCATACTTAACGTTGTCGTAAATGAAGATTTGAGTACTAGAAGCCAATCAGTGGTTGATCCGAGAACTTGTATGGCCAAGGAATTACCGCCAGCTAATAGTGACCCCCCAAATTTCTTAAGTAATAGCGAAATTTGCCCAATTCTGCAAATCTTCCAAAACTGAACAAGTTTTGCAACGTTTCTTGGACATAAAATTCTATTTACCTCTCACTGCAATCTTCGAAATTAGTTGAAGTTGCAGCTATTCTTGGTGCAGATACCTATGAGCAAGAAAATATAACGAAAAAGGACAAATTTTGATCCAACAGCTGCCTATGGAACTGCTCACAAACGAATGTGCACTAGAGGAGGTAAAGTGGAGTTTTTCCTCACTTGACTCAGAATGAACATTGAAGGGTGCCATTAGAAATGCAAACAACCTCCAAAGGGTAATGAAACCAAAACTATAACCAGGTAGGGGCTTCTTTTTCAGCAAAGCCAAGACATATTTATGATATTTAATTGATTTGAATGTCTTGGAGAGTTCTGCAACCGCATATAGTTTTAATGCGTAGAGGTCTACAAATGTGAAATGCGGTAATAAACTGAAAAGCAGAGAATCAGAGTAGAATAAAGGCTCAGTGCAACATGCATGTTATCAGAAAGGGGGAAAACTTCAAAATCCTCGAGAAAACTATAGTTTTCAGACTCCTTAACCAACTTAACTTATCCATGCACAAAAATGAGCAGCCAATAGCACGTCATCTCACAGTGGGAGAGCAACTTCAACTGCGCGAAATGGTAACAAATCCTAAAAATTTTTCTAGTGTTTTTCCTATCACTGAATAATGACTGTTCATGACGTGATGAGCATGACAAGCTATTGGCATTGAACAATTAAAATTTAAAATTTTGCGTGAAAAAAGAACGTAATCCATGACAAAAGTCCTGAAAAAAACTGGTACCAAAGCAACTGCACCTGTATAAAGCTAAATAGTGGGTGTTCCTAAAAGCATAAGTTTTGAAAAGCCTAAGGATAAGGTTACTGTTTGAGTGCTAGAGAAGCTCGCGGTGTGCATTGCCCGATGGCTGTGTCATAAACACAATTTTTAGTGCACTTTAGCTTTACAAGCTTCTTTCGAACTGTTATCAGACGATTTTTTCAAGCAGTGGGGAGCGGCGTGGGCGAAAGATTCGCCAATCAGTTGAAGGTTGGAAAACGTGGGGAACAAACGATGATATGTCTTTTTCTTACAAAAAAAGTTTTAGATACAATGACAGAAAGCTGCAGAGGTTCTAGCATGGAACGCAATGAAAACCGAATCATATTGAATTAATTAATTTTCACGAATAGATTCATGTAATCCGAATGATAAAAAAAGGAAGCTCTGTAGTTTTTTTCTCTCTCCAGAGCTGTTTTGCTCCATTCCGACTCATTAAATGTGAAGCCTAACTTGATTCCAAGCATACGATATTATACATTGCACCGAATAAAAATCGAATAATCCCATCACTTCAATTACTGAGTCACGAACCAATTTAAGCAACCGTATTCCAGATTAAGAAAGCTCTGAAGCTCTTCTTCTCTTTAGTACAGCACTGTATCGGCTTCCAGTGTTGGAACATTCCAATTTTCCCTTTATTCGAAGTATTCAAGATTCGAATGAAGAATATTCGATTTTAAATGAATGAAAAAATAGAATGTTCCATCACTAGAGATCAATTCACTGCAGTAAGAGTGAGAAGAAGAACTCTGGGGTTTTCCCATTCTCCAACATCTGGTCATTTGAATAGTTTCCTGAATGTTAATTGAACTGACAAAATTATTTGATTTATTCGGTCCAATTATACACCACATAAAATATCATCACTACGAGATGAAAAGGAGAACTTTTCTCAGCTGCGAAACCTTAATTATACCGAAAAGAAGAAAAACGATGCGCCAAAGCCCCAACACATGAAGATTCGATTAAGTTGGGTAGAGAGTGAAGTTCTAAAGAAGCGTTAGCTCTTTCACATTGTTAACTAGTTAGTCTTACATAAATTCAGAAAGAAGTAGTGCAATAACGAATAAGCAAACATGATCACACTTCCAGAGAGCAAATATAATAGAGATAAGAAATGTCGTCATGTGCACTTAATGGAGGGGTGCTGCTTTCACAAACAAACCATTTTCGGCCATAACAGACTTCCGCACGATTTTGATATCCATTACGTATTCCTTCACGTGCACAGTGTTATTTACTCAAATTCAATGCTCAAACTAGTCATTCCGCCGAGTTTTGTTGAAGGGGGAATGCCAGTAAGGTTAAGTAGTGGAGTGCGAAAAGTCTTCAGCTCCACTCAACAAACTGTGCTCAGGCAACACTAAGGAATAATTCCATGAAAATGCGAGACGGACAAGAAAAGAGCACCGCAGAAACAGTAGTCATGATCAGCGTTCTTTTTATGATGCATTAGGTGATTTTAAAAGCACGTGGTGGCTCATGTGATCTAATAGAGTTCAAAACCAATCCTTGTTTTTGTTTCAGGATGTATCAACGTCACTACTGTATACATAACCTCCAATTATAGTTTTCTGTTATTGAACTCTATCATGCTCATTACCAGGACAGAGCTTATCACAGAGACCACATCAACGATGAAAAAACAAGAGAGTCTCGAAAAATATTCAAAAGAGATGATGCACTTGATGAATTAGAGATACTTACTACTGAATTAGAGATAATTTCAGGATGTAAAAGCCGGATCACATCAGATAGCTCAAGCTTCAAGTTCTGGTTGGGTAAAACTGCAACATATGTATATTCATTTCATGGATTGCTATCAGAAGAAAAGGCTGTGCCTATTATGTGTCCTTAGGAAAAATTTATTATGTGTCCTCAGGAAAAAATTTAAACATCCGGGAGTTTGAGATTGAGAAAGCTCTATGCTCTCCTCCTCCTCCGTACACTACTATATTGGCCTCCAATATTGGAACATTCGAATTTTCCATTTATTCAAAGTATTCGATATTCGAATGCAAAAATATTCGGTTTCGAATAAATGGAAAAATCGAATGTTCCACCATTAGAGACCAATTCAGTGCTATATGAGGGAAAAGAAGACCTTTAAGGCTTCCTCATTCTTGAAGATCTGGACGTTTGAATTGTTCCCTGAACTGGTAATTGAAGTAACCAATTTATTCGATTTTTATTCAGTCCAGTGTATAATGCGTACGTAAAGGCTTTTCAGTATCAGTCAGGCCAAAAAAGCGTTACTCGAGGAATAGAAAATGTTGCTTTTTTCTGAGTTTCCCTTCCTTCAGCTGACATGAATTCCGAGAGAACTCCACAAATGAGACTGTCAGCACTAGGAGGAACCAACTTACTGGATTATTGTAATTGCAGGAAAGGGAATGTTCAGAATTTGTGGGTTAATCTCAACTACACGCTTTCATAGAATGCCGAGAAAGGTGAAAACACAGATTACCAAAGTGTACGAACACTTCTATTCTCATTTTTACCACTCACCCTCAAGACAACCAACAAAGGTGTTAACCGAAAGTTCGAACAGCGGCAGGGAGTAGCAAATATTGCACCTCTCAAGACTGCATTAACGAAATAGTAAATCAACATATACTCTTTTATGATTCTGCCCCAGGATTGTACTATGTAAATAATCTGTAAGTGCAACATTTGCAATGTACATACGACCACAATCAGGACTTCCTTAGTGGCTGTCTGAAGGAAAAACGGAAGCGAAACGAACAGGAGTCATGCGGCACAACACCTTTCCCCTCCCTCATGGTTTGCGTGAACGCAGTTTTAGGAAAGCGTATGAAATTTGACTGGTATAATCTTATATTACAGATGTTCTGGAGAAAATGGATCATAATGGATCCATCTAAGCCAGACTACTGAAGTTAGCACGAATCAGCACGAATAGGAATTGCTTTTATGCACACTTATTTTAAATGAACAGAAGAATTTATTGCTTCAAAAATAAATGTAGATGTAATTCCGCAATGGATTTACGAGCAATGCACAGCAAAGGGCTACAAAGTTTCAAGAAGCAGTGTAGAAGGTAGGAAATGCACGTATAGGAAGATTGATATAAAGATGCTCAACCCGAAATGTAGCTAAGTGCAACTGGTTGTAAGCCAGGGAATCCACCAGTTACCCCAGAAAAAATTCTTCAAAACCATGCCTTTTTGAAGAATCAAGAGTATGGTGATCATCTTGCTATCGCAAAAGGGTAAAAAATTGGGTAAAGGTAAAAAATGGTGAAAGGTAAGGGTAAAAAATGAATGGAAAACCTGACACGTATAGGGGAAAGCTGGTAGACCCCACCCAGCCGTACAGATTTGATCCCTTTGTAAGAAGCTTCTGCGTGCTAACTGTACTAGCGTCGCTTCTCCTCCGAACAGGTGGCATTAGTGCTGTCACGCCCGTCAAAAATCCTGACTCTTGATCATAGAACCTTGTTATCATTTACAGCCTCAAAAGTGACATCAGTAGCGGTTTTGGATGATTTATCGCAGCACGAAACGTTATGACGTATGCAGTGAATCCACAAGTTACAGCTGTATCGGAGAAAAAAAGCAGCTATCAATGAGTGAATCTATCAGAATTGCTGCTGAGCCACTTGTCACCAATAAGACAGTGCATTGAGAATCGATGTTTCCGGTCTTTTTCCAGAAAGAACAGTTCGGCTTCTTCGTTCGGCTTCTTCGATCTAAATAACTGTTAGGTGGCTGCTAGTAAGCGTCAGTAGACGCCAACATCTCTGTATAAATCTCCCAATACTTCGTCACCTATGCAGTAAAATAAACAGAGTAATTCCAGTTGGCGAGCGGAGAAAGAATTCATGTACACATTGTGCAGGTATTATGAAGCTGCTCATATAATTATTTGCTGGATTTGGCTGAAGCGAAGGAAGGTAACAGTCGAAGGCTATAGTAGACTCCAAGTAAAACTCAGCCAATTAACCTGAACTATAATTATACTAAATGGGTGTTGAGAGCCATTTAACTGCTTGCTCAAGATGAACTAACGGATAAACGAGCTGGCGATTCAACCTTCATTCAAAAACATTGCTTACAACGGTACTCGTTAAGGTTCAAAACTTGACTGGGATGAAGTACGTAGTTCTCAGGTCGCTATTATAAGCCAATACTATGCATTCGAGTGCTTTAACCCAGGAAGAATTTCAAATATTGACAGATCATTTTTAGTGCATTTTTTGTACACCTTACTATATCTCTCATTTGTTTTGATTCTTGAACTGCTGAGTTGCAAAAATGTGGAGGAAAGCCATGCATAGCAACAATTCAGGGCAAAAATGAGCCATAATATTAGGAAAAGATAAATAAAGAGAAACGGTTTGGAGAATGCAGGATGTGTAATATATTCATGGAAAAAGAAGGATAATATCATAGAAATACGGATAAAACAAGAAATTAATTGGCTATCATTAACAGTACACAGAGAAGACAATATTTGTTGCGTTTAGCAAACAAGGCTTCCGCATTCATGCAAAAAGTAAAAGTGCTTTTCTAAAAAGTGGAAGAAGATCAGTCAGTTTTGACACTGAGCACACATATTTGCATATCGCTGAGTTAAGAATCCTGGAACCTCACCTGCTGAAAGCAAGAAAGAGAAAATGTGAGCATAATGAAAATTTCTGGTGAAGAACCTGAACGAGTTCAAGTTGCAACGAATTCCTTCACACACTGTGATGAGAACGTGCGTATAAACCGATGAAAAACCTTCTATACGACCTAGCTACAACGTGGTTGTTCAACAAACAACAGGGAAGAGTCTTGCTGAAATGTGATGCCCTTTCCATTTTATCTATAAGTAAAGGCAAGCTTTGCCGAACACAAGAAATGGTGATAAGATTTTAGCAACTAATGCACGGAAGAAAAACAACGTACACGTGCTTGTAAAATGATTCTTAAGAGTAACACTCTCGGAAATTCTCACCTCTGAAGAGGGTCGCTTACCGTGCAATCAACCACTGGACAATCACAACGGAAAGTTGGACATAGTGAATAGCCGCCTACCTACAGAGATACTGCCATGAACAGATATGCCGTTTTGGACATTAAGGTTCCATCGCGCCAGCTAACGTCGTTGACAGGGTGTGCGCATGCCGACCTACAGTGGACGTCAATGGCGGTGGCCCATCCGCGGCTTCGAGAAAGACGCAGCCTAACCGCACCGCGCGGGCCGGGATCGGTATCGTCTGCTGCCGGAATGCTATTTTTAGTCTTCTCTCCACGATTCTTCGAAAATCCCCGAAATCGGATAGAAAAGCTGCTAGATATAGCATAACAGCAGCACGAAACCCAGTTACGGCGGGCGCGGCGCGGTTGCGCGACGTCCTTCTTGAGGCCGCGGATGAGCCACCGACATTGACGTCCACTGTAGACAAAGGGGCTTCATTGCACCAGCTAACGCCATTGAACGGGTGACATGTAGTTTAGCGCGGATGAAGTGTGGCGAATGCAATGCGTATCATCTACCAGGGTTTCGTGTCGGGACCTATCAGCGGAACACTCACCCGCGCTCTGGACGGAGAGCAAATTCTGCCATCATTTGCTCTGTTTCTCATGTGTTTCGCGCTACTTCATCATTCTCGATGAGTTCCTAAAACCGCGATATACCGTGAGATCTCCAGCATAGAAATTTCCATGAGTGATGCCTTTAACGAGGTGGAGCAGTCCATATTTTCGACGGACATATCCTTTAATGAGTGAGGTTTGTTGCGATCCCAGGCAATTACATTTATGATTTCGTTGGTCAACTCCTGGGATGCTGCCACAGCACCGGCTCTACCTTCTACATAACTTAATCCAACAAAACTTCGCTGGATTTTCGAGTATGAACGGCATCGAAGCGTGGCCTAAACTTTCACATAATTTTGTTGCTAATTATTTGATTTAACTCATTCGTTTAATTGTGCTATCAATGTTACCCGTTACACCACTACAATATGCCCTAAGGCAGTACCGGCAAGAATTTTTCCGTGTGAGATCCATTATTGTGGTGGTTTAATGGGTAACATTGACAGCACAATTCTGGGACTGTTCACGATGCGCAGCTCATAATCAGGGATGAAATCCATGAATCTTGAATGACATTTATTAAGCGTTCGAATGTTTTGGCAAGGTCTCGTTTTTGACATAGTGGGTACAGCAGCAGCAGGAAGATGTCACACTGAGCCAGGGCGCAGCACCAGGTGGCCATTGACCACCAGGACTTAGTAGCGTCCTGCAGATTCAGGGGGCTTAGCACCAGTGTCCGGGGCGTAGCCAACCGCTAACCGTCTACTGATGTTAGAGACAAGCAGATTTCAGAGAGGCACTTCTGGAGGATCATCAAAATCGTGGCTGAAGACCACCGTTGTTCACCATTTGCTCCATCCCTACCCTGCACTCTGGTGCGCTCCAGTGATAAACTGGTGTTGCTCAACCTGTAGGAGACGTATCATGTTGGAATTTTGACTGTAGATGCGCACTATACCAACGAGTATCCGAGTATCCCCCCAAAGTGGCACCGCTCGTTTTTGAGAAACCGTCTTCGTTTTTGAGAAAAACCGTCATTAATGGTCAAGAAGTGGTTTTTGACCATTTTTTGACCATTAATGACGGTTTTTTTCAAAAGCGAAGAAGGTTCCTCAAAAACGAAAGATGCCACTTTGGGGGAGAGTTAATACCCCCTGGGCGCATTTCTTGAAGTTGACAGCGTATCGGAACACTTCCTCAAACGAGAGAAATTTCCTGGGAAAATTCCGGGTTTGAGAGATAAAACCACGCTCCAATGACAATTTCTTGTATCTGACAGGTCCTATAACAAGTTTCAACGAGTTCTAGCGACATCAAACAGTTCCGTACTGAAATCGGTTCTTCGAGAATTTTAGCTTGAATTTGAGATGATTCAGGCGGTCTTCGCCAAATGGTGCGCATTTCTTGCTGAAACGTCATTCGTTGTCTCACTAACGCTTATTTAAGTCACTTTTTTAGTGCTATCTGCTTTTCCTAAAGGAACCCTAGTGTGTAGATACCTGGGAGTTCATTTTGGAATCCGACTGGACTTAGTGCTCCCCAACCGACACTCACCACGTAGTGCTGCGCCCTGCATTGAGCGTGCTTGGCCTGCAAAAACGAGGTCTGCGTAAACTGGCGCGTCGTAAACCGTGAACTGGGGTTTACCAATGCTTTGAGGATATCTCCACAAATTAGTTATCATTTATATGTTGGTTACCCAATAAGTCGCTGAGCTTCGAGGTGAGGTAGTTAAAACACACCAAACCAATGACCTGTTCATCAATAAAGGATGAAAATCGGGATATTCATGAAGCTATACGGACATGAGATAGGATTTGTAGACAATTCAATCTTCACGGAAGTATTTATTATACACAGAGTTTTTTGTAGAGTTACTAGACCAGATTACCCTACTTTGAATATACAGAAAAAAAGCGACTGGACAAGTGTTATTCCGGCTGAATAACAGGAAAGTTGGCAGGGTGCGCTGCTGCGATGAACAAAACTCTCATAATGGTATGGAAAATCGTCAACGGGTTGAACTCAGTGTCAGGAGGGACAGCTTATGTAAATTTCGAGCAAAAACTCGCACCCGTACCCATAATCTCGCAGTGCGGCTGAACGCTATCTGTTCTGAAAACGTGGTTTCGGCAAAAAATCGTAATCGTTGGTCCATAGCTTCCAAATCAGAAGTTCAAATATCTTCATGGAAAATGTGAATCTGCCAGTTCTGGAAGTATAGAAGCGTTGCTGGAGCTGAGCCTGTAGAATTTTCTTCCGCGCTCATGTATGATATGATATAAGAGTTTTTTTCCTTTCTAGTAGTAATCTTGCAGTAATTCTTGAGCATTCCTCAAGTTTCTTGTGGTCTCCTTTTTTGCTCACCTATATAGGCGATCATATTCCCCGTTAATTTGCCTTCACTATGTTTGGCACATGGCGGATAAATGGGTAAATAAAGGATCGAACAATATAATCTGCTCTAGAGTCTCCCCAAAATTTCCTAACATTTTATATGGTTTATTTTTGTAGCTGCTTGATACTGAGAACTGTTTTTTTTTCTCTCGCAGCCTGAAATCGCAAGGCATCCTCTTTCCTAGGATAACTCTAGACCAAAATCCAGGCTAGAGATCGTGCAAAAAACATGTTCTTTCAAATTTCAGGCTATTCTAGCTTAGCTTTGCTCCAGAAAATATTCATCCTGAGATTTTGAGTCTAAGATTAGCATCATATGTACATACGTAGTACTATTACTTATCGCTCCTCTACTTTAAATTATCCCATGTATCATAACCTTTTTCACCACAGCCCTATTTCTTGAGGATTGTTCCAGGAGTTCTACAAGAATCCTGTGCAGATCAAAACGGACTCCATTTTTCCATCGCCGCGGTAATTCAAACAAGGCAAACGGTAATCCAAGCCAGAGGGACATTCCAAGGGCTCATTTGAAACGACGTGCATCAGCGCTATCGTCCTGTTGAGTTTTTCTTTTTTTATCAAAACAAAATGCGCTACCGCTGAATTTCAGGATTAGCATTCAAACAGTAGTAGGTGGATGTTTAGCTATTAAAACTAAGCTAGTTACGTACTAGTTGTGTTGTACAGCTGTAGCAATTCATTGCCATACATTAATGATTGTTTGACACATTATTCAGTGTGATTGTCTTGACTTTTGGAACACTGAGCTGTCCTTTTTAGCGACATTGAATGTGTCACTAGGCACGTGCTGATTTGCATCATATTTCTCCGGAATTCGGTTTGTCTGGTTCTTTATCATTTTCAGTATTCAGAGAAAAAGGCGAGAAACCGGTCACTGTGGTGTTTCCAATGCAGCTGCTGCTTCCGCAGCACACACTTTCGAAGATGTTTGACTTGTGGCCCAGAACATTTATTTATTTATTTATTTATTTGTTTACTTGCCCTGCTTAGAAGAGATTATCGTCTCACCAGAATTAGGGCCTCATATTATTTCGACGTATTATTTTCTCCCGAAATGATATATTACAACCGGAGTCTTACATGGATCTGTGGATCTCTAAAGTCAGTGAACGTGCCAAATGTGGATCAGTCATGGTATGTTAAAGATAATGCTCCAGGAATGAAAATCTGCTTAGTTTATAGTTCGCTATAGCTCGTCGAACGAATACGACTTTTGAGACGCAAAAATAAGAAGTGAATGGGAAGGATTGAAAGCAGAGAATTTTGAGTATCAAGAGGGTTTGAAAATCGTCCGCATTGCTTCTGAAGTGACGGAATTATCGGGAATACTAGCTCACTTTTCGGGACAACTTGGTAGCAGCTAATCTACAGTCGGGTCCGGCAACCACTGCAAATGCGCGCCGGCGGGCGCCGGCCGCCGCCACCCTCCGGCGCCCCGGTATTAATGAGTTATAAATCACTCGAGCTTGGGAAAAAGCGAAGAAAAATACAATTTTAGTCCATAGTAGACAGAGTGCAATGGATATGTTAAGGCTATAAAGCAGGGGACCATTTTCACAACTTTCACGTTTTTTCATTTTTGTGATTTTCATGGGGAAAGATTTCTGAATACACAATAAGCGAAGCCAACTCTTCCATTTTCTGAAGTGGTTTTTCACTATTTTCACACTATTACTTACACTTACACTTATCGTAGTTTATCTTCGAAATTTATGCAAAACGTTGCCGGATGCCTTCCTGGACTACCCGAAGGAGATCACGGGGGACGTTCCCAGCAGTGAACCCCAAACACTGCGATACTTAACTCTGGATCTCCAACGGAGTGGAACCAGCGATAGGGACAGATTGCAATCTGCCGCTCAAACCACTGAGCCATCCGGGCTACTTTTTATGTTGGAGTTTGTTAGATAACTGCAGCAGTCGTAGGCAGCATACTATATGTATTTGCAAAACTTCGGGCACAGGGCAGGATTCGATCCCTGACCACCACAACGTCGATCATTCGCTCAACCCACTGAGCTATGCGCGCACGTGATGCAACATACAAATAGTGTCCAATCTTACTTACACTTACACGTATCGTAGTTTATCTTAGAAATTTAAGTGAAAAGAGAGTTGGGTGGGGCCACTCCTGTGAAGCCTAAGCCTAAGCCTTAAACCCATTCTTAAGCATAGGATTAGGCTTATCTACCCTGTCTACTATGGCTAAAATTGTATTTTTCTTCGCTTTCTCCCAAGCTCGAGTGATTTATAGCTCATTAATACCGGGGCGCCGGAGGGTGGCGGCGGCCGGCGCCCGCCGGCGCCCATTTGCAGTGGCTGCCGGACCGGACTGTAGGTCTTTATTCTTCAGTTAAGATTTTGGTGCAATGCTATGGTATGGATAACAAACGTCGCAAAATCAAAAAAAATCATGCTCATTTCAAAGGGAGGAAAAAAAGGAGAAGAATCCAGGTCTTACAAAGGTTAAAACTGGTGAAATTTAGGGATGATGAGTCAGAAACAATCCATTCTGTGTTCACATCTTTTCACGAGGAAGTGTTACGAAGCGTTTCATATAATAGGTTCATTCACAATTCTACTCCTACATATTTGCACGTCACGTTGTGACCTGTAGTTACAGGAGCCATGATACATACTTAGTCTGGCTGGAGAAATCGGAATAACATTGGAAGAAACTTCCTTCATGTGTCTTGCGCAGTGTTTGGAGAATTGAACATTACAGACTACTAAAAGAAAAATATACGGAAATGGTCAATATTTGTTAATATTACCAGCCATTCTTACTCAGGAAACCTATGAACCACGTTTTGCAGGAGATTGAAAGATGCAAATATCACGATTAAGACTTGCGTGCTCGTGAAAACACAGCTTTTCTAAACTAATAATTCTACACCAGCAATGATCGAATCCATGTAAAATACATGCTTTTCTAAGTCAGATGCAAATACGGTGCAGAACCCATGAAAAACTTAGGAATTTCCCAAACCTATGCGGAGCTCATGCATGCATATCGATACAAAACACAGTTTCTAGTTTCCATGAGTATAGGAAAACTCGACTAAGAATGGGACCAGTATGAAATATAGTTTTGTAGCCGAACACGAGGTTGTTAGTGAACCTTTTATTGGCCAACGTTTCGGCGGCTTCGCCTTCGTCGGGGCCTGAAAGGGTCAAACTGATCTATTAATGTAGCCCCACAAACGCCGCCTTGGTCAAGCAATCAAGAACCAGGCCATACTACGAAATCACAAAACTAGCGGGAATAAAAGTCGCACCTCACTAAGTTCACCGTGGAATGATGTTTGTGACGACCGAACGCGTCAGACGTGTTAGTAGAATGAGACGTTCTGCCACAAACCATATCTCGACTTAGATGTTACACAGTCTAAGATACGGTAGGAGTTCATTGGTAACAGTGGGGCACTCCTCCTTGCGGTTCATTTTTGGATTTTTGGCATGAATCCAAAACGCCTCGAGAGTCTTGCGTGCGGAAATCTCAGTTTCAAGCTCGAGGATTGTGGTTTCTACTTCGTAATCGGCCCCGTTGTGTACTCGCATTCGATGACAACCGAGAGGGGTGGAGCTGCGAGAGCTTGATTTCCCTTCAGTTTGACATCAGTTTTTTCATCAGTTTGACCCTTTCAGGCCCCGACGAAGGCGAAGCCGTTGAAACGTTGGCCAATGAAAGGTCCACTAACAACCTCGTGTTCGGCTACAAAACTATATTTCATAGTGATACACCATGCCGAGCTTCAAAGACGACCGGACTTGGGAACTGATAAGAATGGGACTTAATACTCGGAATCTTTTTCAAGCAGGTCAGTTCCACATTCCATGCCGAGAATTTTGCTAAGAGTTTTGAAGACGTCTGTATTCCAGAAAAGTCTTTTAGCACTCACCTTACACCTAAACCTAGCCCGATTAAATTACCATCTGGATGTGTCACTACTCAGAAAACAATTCGCTACTCCCATCCCCCCCCCCCTCCCGTGAACCTCACCAAATAAAATCACCAGTATTGGGGACTTCCCAGTCGAGGCAAATCTCTCTCCGAAGCGACGGCATCAACGAGCGTCCTAACTAGTAACTCAGGCTGCTTTACATAGATGAGCAATAAGGATGTATATCACTGGTTGATACTGAGTTAGTTCAGAGTTATTTAGTTCATTGATTTGAAATTAAAACTTGCAGCTGAGAAATTGAGAGAACCTACGAATTAATCTAGTAATACGATATCGCTTAGTGTTGAAAACAAACTTAACCTCTATTTTGATTTCACTTTCATGGTCCGTCGCTGCTCAGGTGTGTGGCTGACTTAACACTCCGCATTTGCTACTATTAAAATTAGGGAATAATTTATTTTCTACTGATTCCACCCTTCTTCAGAATCTTCTCCTTTTTCCCAAATCTTCAGGTGTCATTCACTACAGGGTGCGTAATAATTTCTAGCACACTATACATGTTGGACCACAGCAGCTCAGTATAATGGCGTGACCTCAATGGCCACATTAGCACGAGCCAATAACAACTTAAGTAACTCATGAGTGCTGAAATTTGTGGTTTTATGCTTTTTAATACCTTAAGATCGAATGAGGTGCGCACCCTCCGCGGAGCGGTAAAGGCTCTCATCCAAATCGTCTCATAGCTTCATCAAGATTCAACACTGTGAGTCTAAACTTATGTAGGATTAGTCTCATAACTCACTCTTGAATCCAGAGTTTATGCGCCTATTCACCACATCCAGCTGTAGAGCAATTAGCTCTCAGCGTAGGTATCCACTCTAGGAGGACCCTTTCTTCAGAAGAAGAGGACCCTTTCTAGGATTACCCTTAGTTCATAGCTTGATGTAGTGGATTTCTAAGGCAGTCGCTATTTGCTTCCAAAGTGAACTAGGTGTTTTCTATTGTAAAATGCTGTACAAGCAATATTCGATGGTACCACTGAAGTGTTTTTCACAGAAATTCAAGGATGTCTGCCATCAACCGACATTTAGCCAAAAAATAAGTGAGATTTATGAAGACAGCAAGGAACTGAGCCTTAGAACAGCTGTGAAATTCTCGGATATCTTTCACTTCTATTCTATTGGACTTGATATCCGATGGAACCCGAAAAATTTTCGATGTATGGCGTCGATTCGTGTAAGTAAAAATTCGTGGTACAGTCAGTTAGCTCAGAGAGGACTGATGTAGTGACCTCGTCTGCAATTACGACCTCAGCAGGGTGCTGTTCAGCTGGTCTGATTTTTACACTTTTTTCTGTAAGTTTTGTCATGTACGTGGTGTGATTCCTTCCATTTTGATGTTTCCCTGCTGCGACGTAGTAAAATCTCCTTCCAGACACATCCTATGCCGTCCTCCCACCAATCGAAGCAGTGCGGTCGCAATTGCAGACAAAGTCACTCCATCGGTGCTCTCTGAGTAACAGACTATGTTTTGTTTTGTGTCACTACAACCGAGCAGTGATTTTATAATTAGAAAACAAAAGATCAGCGGCAGACAGAAAGATTCACTTTGTAGAATACCACATACAGTACTGGCCAAAATTATATAGCCTTTAATTTTCTTCCATCACTTCTGAAGGAGTAGAGCTTTGCATGGGAAGAAACAAAGGCATCTCTTCGTGATATGGACTTCCTGGTGCACCATGCCTAAGTGAAACTTGTTAACAAAATGGTGCGATACCATCCAGTTTCTATTATACATATGTTAGTGTCTACAGGGTGGTCCACATGAAGTGTGACGAGAAAAACTAACCATAATTCGCACCAACCAATGCAAATTGGCACCTTTTACAATTATTTGACAGAGAAAAAAATTCTGCATAAGATCTCATTCATCCCATATAAACTACTGCCTTGGTTCTGATACAAGCGTCTACTCTTTCCCGAAAAATCTTGAAGATGCGCGCGAGCATTTCCGGCGAGTTTTCGTCCCTTGCCTTCACTTGGGTTGTTCTGAATGAGCTCATAAGGGAAATGATGGAAACTCCAAAAGGCTACATAATTTTGGCCGCTACTGGAAGTCCCTTTGGAATGACGTGTAAATCATTCGAAAATTTTCCGAAGAAATTTTATCATTGAATTCATGGCGCACCCTTTTTGAACACGAAGTTGAGATGCACAGAAAATCCGTAGCTGAGTCCTATCTCCATAGAACATGTGTTCACTGCAAAGCAGTGTTCGGCCAAAAACCCACTAGGCACAGTTTCCGCGCTTCTTTTCAGGATTCACTGCACCAGGACACTCTATTGGTGGCCGGACATGCAATACGGCAACGCGCATGACACACACCTTTCAGACAGCCGACCGAGTCGCGGCGGTGTCCAGGAAGAAGCCGGCGAAAGTCGTGGATTATTAAACTGTCAAAGCTGTGGCTGCCGGAGCGGCGAACGCGCGCGCCGCGCTCCTGCTAGGTTTACAACCGAGTCCCGACAGCTATCCCGACCATCCGTTTTTAACCCTGGCCGATCACGTTCCTCGTATGTGCTCTCTTACATGTATTGATCACACTCACACCATTCATCCCCATTACATCTCATGACATAGCTAAGGAGAGCTGTTCCACCAGCTACTGACACTACTCTAGCACTTCTCGGTTCATTCATCGCGTTGCTGTCACCAAATTCTCTACTACTGGTGGGTTACAAATCTCGAACCACGTTATCCACTATGTAATGTTTTTCCACGTGCACATTGTTACACATGTACCCGCATATGAAAGCTGTGGATTCGTTAGCGGCTCTATTTGAACACTTGAAACGCGGACCGGTCAGTCATTTGAACATTTGGCTCCCCTTTTTGCGAGCCGCCCTCTAATCCTGTCCGCTGATCAATCCATGACGTTCCTTAGTGTACCGGAATCATCAGCTTACCCTGTAGTCATTGTATCTTACTGTAACAACCTGCACACCGTACACTTAACTTAGTTTCAACAGTATTTTCTGCTTAGAGACTTTATAAACAATAATTAATCCTGCATTAAATCATTGAGGATTTTGTCTTTTGTGCTTTTCCCTCTCCAAAATGTGCACAATTCTCGTGACCATAAGTAGAAATATGTTTAGAACAAAACAGTAATTGTGTATTGCACTTATCAAAAATAACCACTAACTTGCTGAATTCACGCCAAGATCGGCCTCAACCTCACACTGCTCTAAAATTAGACACATCATTGAAAAATGTGAGTAGGTGGTGGATAACGCCTCCCTGACTTACTGCACACCTCGACCATGTGATGATATTCGCTTTCAAAGTGTCGGTTTTTCTTGGATAAAATCCGATAACGATTGGATGAGAAGCTTTTCTTTCGAGTGTTTGGTTGATAACACTTTAACTGCGGTACTGTCCAGGATTTTCGAGGATCACTTCTCAAAGTTGAAGCTTTGCTGTTTCAATCATGGATAACGGATGCTTCTATGTACATTCAGTTGAAAGTAGAAAAGTTTTTTCTTTCTTGTTAATTTATTAACTTTCCTAAGAAATTACGTTGTTGTAGAAATCTTTTCGTTTCTTTTCGTTTAAAAAATTAGTGTTATCTACAGAATTACTCATTCTCATAGAAGATGTGCGAGAATCTCGCGAATAACGCGAATCCAAACGAAAATTCTCGGATTCTATGGCTTTAGTTGCAGTTACCAACTATCAAAAACCTGTTTTCTAAATTAACATTTCTTGAGGTGATTTTTACAGTACCCTCACATCTTGAGAGGTGAACACTCCATTTTTGGTAACCTGGCGTCTTCATGAAATTCTGTTGTCATTTTTTCTTCTCTCCGTGCTGTAAACATGCAGATACTGTACTTTCTATTGAAGAATCCCGCTAGACTTCATTCCACCATGTTCATATAATGTTCAATGGGTTAATCTAACGTTTGCAAAAACTCTGGATGTTGTGTTGTCAGGATTTCAAGCTATTCTTCACGAACACTCTACATTCACTAATTTTTTTTAATAAAATGAAGTTAATGTCATGGTATAGTGATGTTAAAAATGTAATCGCATGGTGTAAGCGAGTAGTCATAGAATCGAGAATAATAACTATTCTAAAGGAATGCTCTCGCCATTGGGGCCATATGCTCACAGTACCTATACAGTTACAAGTAAAGCTGCAGGAGTAATCCATGGTTGGACTTTTATTAGTTTTCATTTAACCCTTACGTATATTAATCAAACTGTAAGAGACGTTGTGACACAAGAAGCAGGATTAATGAGCCTCGCCGGGAAGCCATCCCGCCACCCCAGAGAGGACGAGCTTCCTGGATAAAAATCCTCGTGCTTTACTACCGTTCACCTTCGTATTCTCCAGATGCAGAGACCAAATTCTTGAATAATATGCACCACTGATTATTTGTGAAATTTGTACAATTTGGATTTGTGGAAAGTTACATTAATCCTGAGATCGTTCATAAATTCCAACACAGAAGTATCCTATTATGATCCTATGATACCTATGATGAAGCTTACGAGTTCGAAAGTCCATTGTATAGGCCTCACAGACTAATTTTTTAAATTTTAAAATTATAAGCATTTAAGGATCCACCAGAATCCATGGTTTTTGAAAATAGCGTCCTATTCTCAGTTGAAGCACTTGAACAAGCTAGACCATACCACTGATCGGTAACAATACAGCATGATGTTTATTTATCCAGTGATCGATTCCGGATTCTCGAAGTGTTGAGTGGGAGATCCGAGCAGTTGTAGACTATCGGCTTTCACTCATATACTTGCTCCAAATCAACACTCTGCACTAGATCGGGTTCCGTGCAAATTTAGCGATCTTTTTAGCGTTATCTGCTTGCAGTTTCCATGGCAGCGATATGACAAGCTAAATCTTTTATTAAAAGCTGTGATCCAGAAAATTCTCATCAAATCTTCTGATTTTCTGCAGCCTTTTGGCATTGTGGATGCATTTCTGATGCACTTTTTGCTTGACTTCACGAGTTGATAAGTTTCCCAATGTAGGGTCAGAGTCCTGCTCGGTGACAGATATCCAGAATTAACTGGATGCCCCTCTAGTCGTTAGAAATATCCGTAGTTCCACTGTGTTCATTTTTACTAGAAAGCTTAAGCAGTAGCAGTTTTGTACTCTATATATTCATCAATGAATGCAGCATGTGAAGTCTTCTATCCCAAAATTTCTGGAAAAATCTTGTACATGAGCACGTGCACGCTGCAAGGTCGAACTGTTCGGTGGACCACCAATGACAGCTGGGATATTGACATTCGATGACAACCGGATCGCCCCTCCTTCGCTTTATTTCGTCTTACACTGATACGTATTTTGTGCATTTCCGCGTGGAAGCAGTCAGTTTTCCTTTGAGTTCCGGTGTTCAAAAAAGCCTAACTCACCAACAGCTGTGAAATAAATACCATTTTTCCTTTCTTTTTTCAGTGTTCAATGCACACGCAGCATTTTCTAAGGCGTTTATCCTGCTGCAGTGTGAGTGTAGTAATTTTTGTAGTAATTTTGTTCGAGTTTGCTATTCCTGGATGAAAAAGAAATCCGTTCGCATTCAAACGCATCACATTGGCACTCTGGTCGTCGTCCGACGATGCATGGTGAAAAATGTTTGACGAGCAGAGAGCGATAGAGACACAACGAGAGCGTCAAGAGATGAGCAAATGAGCATTCAACACTGTCGCTCATAGACACCTGTACATAGCTACTTGAAGTACACGTTTTATTCTCGTCTACTGGTGGCTACTACTTCTTCAACACACACAAGCATTCCGACACACTTAAGTGTCCCCCACTGTCATCCGATGTCGCAAAAAGGCTATTCAACTCGCCGGCATACTTTACGATCGCAACAAGCGTTTAATTTGTGCGATCCGATGTCACCGAACTCTGCTGAGGAGGGTTCGGATCCGATACGGACACGGATTTTTGCCTTACTAATCCGTGGCAAACAGATCATCAGATCACTGGAACTATGCCAATCCGGAACACCTTTCTGTTGTGATCAATTCACGCTTTTTGTACTTTTCGCACTGCTGTTCGTTTTTTCCTGTCTCGGCCTCATATTCGGCTCGAGCATACTCAGAGTCCTTCAAGGTAAAATCCACTTAGCCAACTTTTTCAGGGTTTGCAACACCCTGCTTCGGGATTTCTTCACCGCTTCTGTTGAATTCGTCTTCGTGAACCTAATACAACGACAATTTTTCAGTGTTGGGTTGGGTGGGCGCAGAGATGATGTGGCTGATCGTGTGCTGGGGCCTAATGGCACTGTTGTGCTATTTGGCGCTCAATCATATCGGCACTCCTGCTGCTGACGACGTCACAAAAACCACCGTGCACTCGGCTGAAACGACGAAGCCGGCCCGATACGATGCGTAAGTTATAATGACGATTCTTTCTGGCTTTACATTCACATTTCACCAAAGTGCATAGTTTTTTTTCGTTTTATTGGACTTCTCAGGAAGACCTGCAAATCCATTCCTACTTGTCGCCAAAAAATGAAGAGGTGGTGAAAAAAAGCCCCAGTTATCACGTTGGTGGTCCTTTAAGCACATTCTTTCGGTGTTCCAGAGCTGAAGCGGGTTCAGTGGATTTTTCCACAAAAATTAAATTCATTATTGTATACATATACTAGTATAGTCGATATTAATATACTACACTACATTAATGAACCAATATACCTGCATATTCTACCATTACTGGAATCAAGAGGAAGAAAACTGACAAAATTAGGGTGACTAAATTGCACTAAATTAAAGTTAATCAAATATAGCTCCCCTCGCAATATTGACGAGTTACCGGGGCACCCTGATTTTTGAGCCTATTGGGGGGGGGGGGAACTAAATAGTCAAATGGGCTACATTCTTCTATGACTTTTATTGTATTCTTTCAATATAACGCCCTCAGCAAGATGGAGGTCGGCCACACCCCGAAAATAGGCCTTCACCTCGACATATTACGGTTTTCGTGTCGCATTACTGCTGCACTGCTATCAAAACAAATAGAGACATTACAGCACGCCTCTGAGCTCGCACCCATATTCTGCGCGCCAAATTGCGACGTGCCCCGCCCACTCTACCAAAACCAATAAGAAGCGCATAATTCCACTAGGAAGTTTTACCTTCATTCCACCTGAACGAATCCAATGTTAGAAAATTTTGATCCGATGGAAATATTTCGCCATAGCCAAATTTCTCCAAGACATCCTCCACCATTTCGCAGTTTCACTCTGGCGCAGAACTTTTTAATTGGGGCAAGCTTTGCTTCATGAGAAGCTTGCGGGTAAATAGCTTGATTTTTCTGAAAAAAAAATAGTGTCAAAAACTTTGGTTACATTTTCAGAGCCCGTTGTATGTACGTACTTCTAATCTACGTCACCTTCTTACAAAGTCTGACTTCCTTATTGTAGGGGATACTGTATTCACTTGAACCCTTTCACCACCTCAGAACTAGATCCAGAGATAAGTCCATTGTTTCTTGTGCGCATACTGTGTGAACAAGGACAATCCGTAGAACCGCGCTTTTCTTCATCCAGATTTCCGGTTTTCACAAGTCTCTGCGCTATGACATTTGACGTTGTGATGTTTGTGCATGCTAAGATGGCATCCTTTTGCGTCTTCTCAGGAAGGAACCCTACTCGCAATCCTTGAACATGGAGTGTCTTTGGAATATAACTATGTATCAAACAATACCGTTTCACTATTATAACATAAAGCAAATTTTATGTTTGCGGTGGAAATACAAGTTATTCTCACTGTTACCATAATTATCCAGAATGTAGGGCCAGTATCCACACTGTTTTATCAGCTGCCGCTGCACTTCGTCCCCAGGGATGTTCTCTCATCCCTCCTTGTCCATCTCATATCTTTTTACCATTGTTTTTTCTAGGTGTTTGCTTAGCACTCGTCTCCAACTTACTTCGAAAGGCTCGCTGGGCATTGGATGATTTTCGGGGGAGCCGCGTCTGTCTCCTGCTCACAATATGTTTCCTCATTTTCCTCATTTATTTGCGCACTTCAGACTATACACGGAGGCGACGGGAGCGATTTTGTTCGATGTTTGAACTTATGCGCAAATCGGTCTTGAAGATTTTGGGTTTGATTGAGATAGTAGGCTTCTTTTTCGGATTTTACTTGGATACTATTTACTTATTAACTCATTTATTATACGCCGAAGGCAGCGACGTGTGCAACACAACGGAATTACCTTAACGAAAAAAGTAATGGGCTAAACGAGCAGAAAAAAGGAATTGACAGAAGATCCATAGAGCACAAGGAATCACTATTAGAGAGAAAAACTGGGAACTGAGAAATTTTATTGTGATTTGCTTCAAGATGTACATCTGATGTATAGATGTAAATATTATATTCTTGCGTTCTGGAAAAAATTTCTCTGCTAGTTTAAAAAAGGAATGTTGGTCCTCACAGAAGACAGTTTCAAAATATGCCTGTCAAGGCATGTTTTGAATCCAGGGACCCAGAAATTGTATCAAGGAATTCGCTTTTTCGGCCATTAATTCTGAGAACATTACTCACTTCGATAGCAGTTACTTCTGAATTTTGAGTGATCCTGCTTAAGCTCCATCTGAAATTGATGACGAAATTAGAGGAGAAGAGAAATAAATGAAGTAAATTTTTTTTAATCATTAAAAAAGGTTTTTTCTGGATGGATCTGGACAAAGTAATCTCCAACTTTTGAGTAGCAATAGAAAGTATTTTCATAGTGTCCGTGACCTGCACAACCGCATAGTGCTGCTTTACTGGACTACATACTTCTATGTGTTAAGTGTTGTGGACAGTTAATCTCTAATAACCACAGCTTTCCTGCATCGAAGGTGCCCAGGTGGAGAAACCCGAGCAAATTCTGACCTCCGCCAACATGTTTCCCTCGGAAATTTGCAGAAAAAAATTTTGAAATTCGAGTACTTCACCTTTGCAACTCTTGGAGAATCGAGGCCAGAAATTTCCAGAATAACACTGGGATAGTGTTACTATCTAGTCCAAACTCCGCTGCCGGTCCATCACTTTTCGTCTAACATAATTCTTCTAGTTTCCTGGAAAAATTCAAGGGCACACATGGAAAGACACAGTTCACGATAGAATTTTTCCGCATTGTAATATGATGTGGCATCAGTGGACGCCTTATCTCTTCAACACTGTTTATATCATGATAGCGTTGAAAAATTGCTCCAGAACCCTTGGGATATTGTAATATGATGTGGCATCACATCATATTACAATATCCCAAAGGTTATACTCATTCAAGACAAGCATCCAGAAAAACACAATTTCGCACTGTGAAGTCACAAGAAGTGGCACTAAGTTCTGAGTAGGTGTTCGAAACAGGGAACAGAGGTTGGGAACAGGCATGTGCGGAATTAAAATTTTAAATTCCATGAATCGTAAAACGGAAAACGGAGGGCCAAAAATGGGCGGAAAACAGAAAGCGTAGGACGGAAAATGGAAAATTCCGCACATTTGGTTCTTATTGGGAACACCCAGAGAATGTTGGCGTCCCGTAAAAATTTGAACGTTAAAACTAAGAAAGGGCTGAATTTCAAGTCCTTCCCAAAACGTCGGAATCCCGCTCGGCCCTGCTCCATACAGAGCGCAACCTCTTTCTTGCATCCTGGACGCTTCAAGAAAATATTATCAATAATCGAAACATGCATATTGGTGAACGCTGCATAGTGCCTCTTCTCTAGCAGGCTGCAGCCACTTTAAACCTCGGTACAACTTTTTTCTCGCCGATGCCAAACTTTCAAGTGGATAAACAGTGAGAGTAGGCACTTTAACACAAAGAAAGCCGTTTTATCCAGAAAAAAAAACTTGACGGCTTATTCCGTTGACATTTCGACACTACACTGAAAATATTGCAGCTCAAACAGCGAATGGACGAACGAAGTGTTAGCATGGATATACAACAATTTTTTAAAAGTGCCCGGACCTTTGGAAGCATGGATAAAGTCACTTAACGACGCCGCCAAAAAAGTCAATCGACCGGTTCGTTATGAGATTTCTGGTAGAACACAATCCAGAAACTGAACAATGAGTGATAATTTTTGTTCCAGACTGAATGCGAAGTTATATTTGATGGATTCGGAGACCATATGCACGTGAAGAAGCCGCCACGGCTCAGTAACATCCGAGTTGAGCACGGACCACGTGAGCATTTGGTACGTTTCTCAGGCACAGTAACATCTGGAAAAATATCCATGGATGAGGTATTTCTTTGCAGACGCTCAGAACGAACATCCACCTGCCATGCGTATGCCTTAAAGTCGTTTCATCTCAGCGAACGCCTGAGAGGCTTTTGGTCAGCAACTTCGACGCAAATATCGTTGATCTGCGTGGAGAGGTATTCCTGGATAACTGATTTTTTTCGTTTTTCTTCTTTTTTGAGATAGTAAGGAGTCTTTCTGCATTTTTCTGCATTTCTAGACCGATTTAGGTTCGATTTCTCCTCTAACAGCCTTTAATAATTACGTATGTTGGTAAAATATCATGCGTAGATCTTGTAAAAACGACGGTATCTCTCCGCAGATTTCACTCTCCCTTCCCCAATAGCTTACGCACGTATTCCAAATGGTGATCGTTTTAAAAACTTCTCTTGGACTCAATGTTTCCATCAGGAAAGTCCCTGTGAGCAATAACATCGACTATTTTTTTTATTAGAAGTACACACGTATATTTAATATCGAGTACAAGCTTATTTGCAGAAGGAAGTTTTGCTGCACCTAAAACTCAATTAGTTTATTCCGACAAGCTTTGAAACCTTGCGTCATTTATGCAGCAAAGAAATAGATCCAACTTGAGCAGGACACTTCGAATTTGCAGGATCATGCGCAGCGCCGCTTGCTATCATATGGTGCAGAAACATGACGAAAACTTATGGGCGAAAAATTAATGAAACTTGGTCCAAGATTTGAGGTGTGAATCATCGTGAGGGAAAACGAGGCGGAGACTTTAGTGGAATCGCGCGCGAAGGGAACAAGTCAACCGTTTGGGGAGGGAGGAGGATTTCAACGAACCAATCGTAGTACAGAGCCACGCCTCGTTTTCCCTCACGGTGATACACACCCCAAGATTTAACTTTCCGTTCTAATATTCGCCTACCAACTTTGCAAAGTTACAAGTTAAATTTGATCTGGTAATGGTGTTCGGGATTCCTGCAGGAAAAATCCAATAGATTTCCATCGAAGTTCCGCTTACAAAAACCAGAAGAGAAAAACTAAAGTCTTATGACCTGTCCTGTGTGTTGTAAGATCGCACGCTAGGTCTAAATTCCCCACTTTAGATCCGAGTTTATTCTGGTACTAGCTTAAAATGAGCATTTATGGGATTGATTTTGCAAGCTTTCAGACAAACTTTTGGGAAAAACTGGTACGAATTCATTAAATGCATGAAATTGTTCATGCCTTTTCCTAATTGTCCACGGTTTTGTGTTGTTTAATTGATTTGATACATATATTGCAGATGACTACGGTCCAGGCTTCCAACTGAATAAATAAATAAATAAATAAATAAAAAGATAAACAGATAGATATGTAGGACTAGCAAATAAGCATGCATACACCCCCAGTTTTTGGACTTACTATATAAAATAGATAAAAATATTGTACAGATTTATTCCTTATTTCTTATTTTTACTATTACGTCTAAAATGTTTATGACTAACTATTTTATATTAAAATTAATATATTTTTGTTATTCTACTACTACTACATATATTTGGGTCCACAGATTGGCGGAGTTACCACTTTTTTCCCACGCCCCTCCCCCCCCTCAAACTGGCTAGCAACTCCTACGTCCGGCACTGTATACTGCTATGAAAGGAGTAAATAAAAAACAAATAAATATGAAGGACCAGCAAGTAGGGATGTATTTATGTACACGACGCTATGAAAAAAAAGTTGGAAAACAAAAAAAAGTTAAACGGTACTGAATAACTTTCATATTCAAGATTGTTTCACTCGCAGATCTTAGACGGGGGTAAAAACTATGATTTAGACCTCACTCGAAAATCATTGGTACGGTAACAGAGCCCGAAATAAAAAAAAAACTATCAGCGGTCTGAAGGCGCAGTCTGGATTTTGTGACAAGGGAAATGTTTTCTGCGGTCTTACGTAGTTTCCGTTGTCGCAAATGCACTACATGTCTTGAATAATCACCCTAAACTTTTAGGCAACACAAGTGCACACATTTAGTGATAAGAAGAGTTAAAGCTAGTAAATATAGAGGTTCTCGTCATTTTCCCACCGTGCGCACCTTGAGTATCCAAGGAAGAACTGCATGGACAACGCCATAGGAAGACCACCCAGCACGGCACTCACACATGCAAACATTTAAGATTATGATGAAACAGTGAATTTTTGTCCAGAATCATCATCTCTGGTCCCCTCAATGGTGCATGACTCTTGACACTGCTTCCCTGAAATAAAGCGGGATTGAGTGTGTCGTAAACTTTCATGACGTTACAACGGCGGAAGAACCGTTACCCTGCTGCAAGGTTTTCGCAGTGGCTGTGCTTTCAAACTTCCTAGAGTTTTTTTCTTGTGCCATCTGTTTTAATCCGTGGCCTTCTTTCCGATTATTTACTACTCAAAGGGACGCGCCTTGTGTTACAGTAATAACTTTCTTTGTTCAAAACGCTCATGTTATAGTGGTATAGACCAGTGGTGGCCTGAGGAGGAGGCGGGAGGTGGGGGGGGGGGGGAGTGTGGAAAAAAGTGGGCTCTCCGCCAATTTCTGTATCCAGATGTACAATAAAAGTAATAAAAAATACCAATTTTGATAGTATTAGCCAATAGAAATTATTTATAAAATAAGAACGCGAAAACATCAGAATTTAATCGATACGAAATTTTTTTAATTATTCTTTGAAGCAATTTTAAAAGTTTGACAAACGATTCTTAAGGTTGAAAAATTGGCATCATAGTAGAAATGAATTCTACCCATTCACTACCAAATTTTTGATTTTTCGGTTAGCTGACCGTGTTTTACTGCTTCTATCATTACGTATTTCCTCAACTGTTGAACTCTAGTTAGCAGACCAATAGCAATGCGACCATTAGCTCCGCCCAAGTCCGCATAGTGAACAGCGCTAATGGAGCCAATAGAGTACAGAATCGATTTTTCCCCAATGTAACGACTTCAAAATTGATTCAGGTGGAATGCCGCTTCGCATGCATTGCCAACCAACTTTTTCTGATGGGATGTTTCAACGGAAGGCCGGAAATGGATATCGAACTAACGAATACAGATTCTAATGCAGTAGGTTTCCTCTTTCAGGTGATAAATTCGGAATAATTACATTTTCGGTGAATTTCAGCAAGCACAAGTCTCGCTCGGCCTAGTCGAGGAGAAAATTCGTCGCTGCTTGCTGTCGGCTGTGACAAATATCAACCTTTCGGAAGCTTTACCACCGAATTCAGACGACTGGCGTATGGAAGATCACCACATGATGGAATCATTCCACGACAGAACATACCACGATCAAGTGACCACATAATTGGCTGGTTTCCGGAAAAGTTCATGGACATTCTGGAATAATGTTTCAGAATCATTCGCCCATCATCTCCACCACACCCACAAGTCCCTCTCCCAAACCTGTGGTAGACCCGAAGAGGTTGTCAGGCGAGATAGCTGGAGCTCCAGCGCACGTCCCCGAGATGTTCAAAAAGCTAAATGAAACTCATGTAAGACTCATTTCGGTTTCTGCTTCAGGATGACGTATCCAGAAAATATTTTGTTTAGCTCATATCACCAATGACAAACAATAATGCTGCAGCCAACAAGCTGCGCGTCAAAGTGATAAAAGCCAATCATCTTGGGAGAGGCCCAGGTATTTGCTGTTAACGATTTTTTTTCTTCTTAGAAGTCAAAACTATTTAAGAAAAGAGTAGTAATTATTCAGCGAATATCGACGTTCAACAGCCCTATGTCGTCATCGAAATGGATGAGCCAGCTCAGAAATTTAACACGACCAAAGGAATAAATGCATGTCCCTATTGGGAGGAGACATTTGACTTGTAGGTGTACTTGATTAGTGAACTTGTACAATTTTTGTGGATCGCTTTGGCTCATGTCCTATGACAACAATTGTATGCAAACTAAAAATTGGAATAGTTTTTGAGCTGCATATTTTCAGCGACCTGACTCCGGCATCAGAAGAAATCCTTTTCGAAGTGTACGACGCTGGCCCCAAAGCCACTCCAGATGACGATAAGAACTTCCTGGGACTTGCCATAGTGAACTTTGAGGAAATCAGGAGGAGCGGTGAAGTGAGTTCTCCAGAAAAATATCTTCGTTTATGGATTTATGAGAATGGGAGCCATTCTTGCTAATACAAGAGCTCGTAGGCCGGCTCAGAAAAGACTATAGTTGAGTATTTGTGCGCAGTGTCTGTTCTTCTCTTCTGCCTCTTAAGGCACTGCACAATTTTCCGCCTTCTTTTCTTCTCTAATATCTCTCCAATCGCCAACCAAAGTGAAACGAACCCTATTGTTACATTGAAAAGCTATTCCGATTTTTCTCGTACGTCTACTTTTGCAGCTGACTTTTTTATTATTATGTGTTACTTAGATTATTTGACTCATTCTTTGATTTACAAAACATTTTTGATTTGTAATTTTCTGTCTTTGCAGTTAAGAGGTCACTTTGTTTCCCACTTAATGCCAATAAAACCCTAACATTGTGAACAAACCGAAAAACTTTTTGTTTGCTGGGAATTTCGTACTTTTACCTGAACGTTTTCAGCATCTACACAATCTAAAGCTCCAGGGAAGACCGTATCGAAAGGATGACGTGGCTGGAGAGCTTACGGTACAGGTTAGTCGGCCGGGAAGAGAGAGGAAGAGGAAGAGAAAGAGATGGAAAAAAAGAGAGGGATTACGGAGAAAGAGTCCAATTCCTGATAGGATTATGTGTTTAACACAATTTCACATTTTAGTTCGATTTCTACTACGATCCCAAGACGGTAACACCTGGAAAGCTAGTGGATTCGGTGAAAATCCGACACAGTAATGGCAGTGAATTCCGTGAAACGGTCACAACACAAAGACGAGCGATTTATGATCCTCATGGTATCTAATTCTGGATTGAAAGGAGGAAATCAAATGCTTAGGTAACTTATAGTTCCAG
Source organism: Ancylostoma caninum (assembly GCA_037903475.1). NCBI lineage: Eukaryota > Metazoa > Nematoda > Chromadorea > Rhabditida > Ancylostomatidae > Ancylostoma > Ancylostoma caninum. The sequence continues at coordinate 170,843 of JBAJFG010000063.1, forward strand.
ATAACTACGAAAATACCGAGGTTATGCCAAGGAAAACGACAACAGTGGTGGTGAAAACCGTGTCGCAAGTGAGTTCTCCTCATTTTCACAAGCTTTTTAGGCTCTCTCCCTCTCTTTAGATAAACTCGATAAGATGGGTAGTACGCTTTTTATCCAAGTAATACTTTAGCAATTAAAAGAAAAACCCACTATTCAATCAGTACATGGCTCAATGGAGAACGCCGTCGATCCGCATACTCAACATATGCTTGATCAACAGTTCCAGAATGACCCATCTATGGAGCAACTCAGGGCAAGTTATGCATTCTGGATACTTGTGAATGTAGTGCGAGTGATAAATATAATCCAGTCAATCGTTTAAGGAAAACCTGCAAAGAGTTGCGGATAATGCTGCACCAGAAACCTCTACACGGGTTATGGAGAGTACCAAGAGTGCTACTTTGCCGAGATCTCCTCCTCGTACAGAATCACTAGATGAGAGAAGAGGACGAGGTAAGAAGGGTTCCTAAAATTTTCCCTTACATTTTCTCTTTTTTCCATTATTTCTCAAATAAACTTTGATCCATATGTGTTCCAGATCGCGAAAAGAAACCCGTCGCTCCAAAAAGGGAGCGGTCTTTCTTCGGAGAATTACGAGATCGGCTTAGTGGAAGGCGGCGAAGCCAAACGCAAAGGTACAGTACCGTTTGAAAATAATCTGCTTCCTGAAAGAGTCTTGGATGCAAGTCCGGGGAGTGAAGTGAGAGCTCGCACGGAGTGACTTGTATTATTCAATAACTCAAACAACTGCTAAAAAGATGAGATTCCTAATCAAATCTGGAAGAAGTTATTCAGAAAGAGCTCAAAAACCCCACACTCTTGTCTGCTATCATGAATTCAGCTGATTTTTGGATAAACATGCGGGAAAGTGAGCGCTTGGCATTGTTAAAGGTTTCATGTTGGTTTGGTGCTAGTGCATCAGAATGGGTGGAGCCACTGCTGTGCGATTGACGCATTCAAGCATCTCCTGCTTCTTCTCATCCCGCCAACTCGACCACCGCTCGCGCTCAATGATATGTGTGTTTTAACGCTAAGAAAGATAGAAGAGAGAGAACATTCGAATGCACCAATGATGTTACAGCGGCACCGCCCCATTTTCCTTCGCGACACTTATTCTCTAGCCGTGGTTGGCGAGGAGACCAGAATCGTAGGGTGTGCCTGAAATTAAGGGACTGTTGCGCGCTTAGACTGCCAGTTCATCCAGAACTTCCCGCTGCAATACAAAGTTTTTTTGTATTCAGTGCAAGGATTCGCTATGTGATCTCAGTATGTTGATTTCAGATCGAGATCCATGGATGTTAATGGACCTGAAATCGAGGAAGCGGTTAGTCTTCCGCCAAGTCGTGATCCTAGTAGGACACGATATGCAGGTGAAATTATTTATAGGTTTTTTTCCTCACCTCAGCCTGCTTACGTTTACATTTTTGTCTTTTGAAGGCGGTTTTCCCCATATTCCTATTGCTGCGCTGAAATTTTGGGAACTTTTGGCACCACTACGTTCCTAAACTGCACTTGAATAATGGTAGAAATAGTGCCGTATTCAATAATTATTTTGGGTTGTTTTTCCAGAAACTTCGTTTTTGTTGTTGTGCTTGTTTTTGAAAAGGAAGTTCTGTTCTCGTATTTGAATGATCTTCTACAGTCCAAACTATTACTTTCAAGTTACTGACTAGTAAAGTTGGAATCTCCTATACAGTCCGGTCCGGCAGCCACTGCAAATGGGCGCCGAGCGGGCGCCGGCCGCCGCCACCCTCCGGCGCCCCGGTATTAATGAGTTATAAATCACTCGAGCTTGGGAGAAAGCGAAGAAAAATACAATTTTAGTCCATAGTAGACAGGGTAGATAAGCCTAACCCTATGCTTAAGAATGGGTTTAAGGCTTAGGCTTAGGCTTCACAGGAGTGGCCCCACCCAACTCCCTTTTCACCTAAATTTCTAAGATAAACTACGATAAGTGTAAGTGTAAGTAAGATTTGACACTATTTGTATGTTGCATCGCGTGCGCGCATAGCTCAGTGGGTTGAGCGAATGATCGACGTTGTGGTGGTCAGGGGATCGAATCCTGCCCTGTGCCCCCGTTTTGCAAATACATATAGTATGCTGCCTACGACTGCTGCAGTTATCTAACAAACTCCAACATAAAAAGTAGCCCGGATGGCTCAGTGGTTTGAGTGGCAGATTGCAATCTGTCCCTATCGCTGGTTCCACTCCGTTGGAGATCCAGAGTTAAGTATCGCAGTGTTTGGGGTTCACTGCTTGGAACGTCCCCCGTGATCTCCTTCGGGTAGTCCAGGAAGGCATCCGGCAACGTTTTGCATAAATTTCGAAGATAAACTACGATAAGTGTAAGTGTAAGTAATAGTAATAGTGTAAGTAATAGTGAAAAACCACTTTTTCAAAGTTGAGGGAAACCGGGAGAGAGTAACTCCGCCGTAAAGGACTGCTCCACGAAAGATAAATGACAGCGGTAGAACTACTTCGCAATGGATATGGAACAATTTATACGGATTTCAATTATTTCTGAGGATCCCGAGTTGGATGAGCTTTATTATTCAGATGGGATAACTGAAGTACTGTGTCCATCTATAGAAGAATAACGGCCATTTTTATATTTGCGAAGCAGTGTACTATAGCAGAAAATGGAAGAGTTGGCTTCGCTTGTTGTGTATTCAGAAATCTTTCCCCATGAAAATCACAAGAATGAAAAAACGTGAAAGTTGTGAAAATGGTCCCCTGCTTTATAGCCTTAACATATCCACTGCACTCTGTCTACTATGGACTAAAATTGTATTTTTCTTCGCTTTCTCCCAAGCTCCAGTGATTTATAGCTCATTAATACCGGGGCGCCGGAGGGTGGCGGCGGCCGGCGCCCGCCGGCGCCCATTTGCAGTGGCTGCCGGACCCGACTGTATTTTGACGCCGACCTACTGATCCACTCTTATTACCCCAGCTATGTCAAGCTACGTCAAGGAACAACACACTGTTTATTTTCAGCGTCCACCGGAGGGGAACGATACAACGAGACTCAATCCGTTGGAGGAAAATCGGGTGAATCCAGCAAAAGTCTGTATCAACATAGCACTCTAGTACTTGAATTGGAGCACGACAAGCAGCTCAAGTTCGTTAAATTTGATTCCCCCTTATATAAAAAAGTATATCACCTTGCTTTGCTATTTTCAGGTATTTTCTTATACCCCCTAGCATGCTGAATGAGCCTGCAGCAGCAAAACTTATGCGACGAGGCAAAAAGTTGCATATCTACAATGAGCATACCTTTGTAGCCGTAAAAATTCGAGGGTGAGTGTTAGAATTGTTCTCAAATGAGATTTCGGCGACGTTTTCACGATACAGGTTGTGTCATTTGTTATTGCACTTGTGAAAACAAGGTCGCGCAGCTCCACCCACGCGGCGCGGCAAACCACTTTTGTTCTCCGAATGTGCTTTTCATTTCTGCTAGTTGAAAATATGTACAGACAAGAAAGGGGCTAGCAGTGGAAGAAACAAGCGAATAGGCAATCACAATTACCCTCGAGAAGCAAAACGCCCAGAAGGTCTGCCGCGACGCGTACGTGATGCAACGCTGCCTTGTTCCCAGCTGTGCGACAAAATACTAGAACACAATGAACACATGTGAAACTTACTTCGTCACTCCTTTCTTCCTCTCTTTTTTTTCACATTTCAGAAAAATTAGACAAGATGATAACTAGTAATGCTGGTAGGTAGGCGGTCTGACCTACTGCCAATACGCTAACATCAACTGCGATAATTCCTTCCTATGAATTTCAAACAATATATAATTCTTTTCGAATTCTAATTTTTCCAATTCCAATCTTTATATATTCTTTTCCAGCGGCGTCAATTGTAATGTCTGCCAACAACGGATAAAGTCCAGTTTCTCAAAACAAGCCTATCAATGTCGAGGTAAAAAAGAGGACAAATATTATGTATTCACTGTAAATTATCTTTTCTTTTTCAGATTGTAAACTTGTGTGCCATAAAACGTGTCATTATAAAACTGACGCCTTTTGCACTCAAAGCAATGTATCCAAACTTCAAATGTGAGTTTATTCATTGTCTATTGCAGACCGATGGCTGTCAGAGATGCTGATCGTCAACTCGTTTCAGCTCGCCGCAGTTTTGGTGATATCCAGGAATCTGGTGCTCAGACGCATGCCGCGTTTTGCTATACATAATCGCTGTATACAATTCTATTTTCGTTTGAAAACTTGTCCTTTAAAAGTACCTCTGCAAAAATGAACATCTCTATGATTGCAAGAATGTCTCAGCAAAAAGAAAACACAGCTTGCTCCCCCGTTTAGTTCAACCAGTCATCCCAACTTTACCTATCCTGACTCTCAAGTGCATGACTCAGAAACGCATCCCTCACTCCTTTAACCTCGAACATTTCAGAGCCAAAGATGTCGACTGGGCGCACTTTTTAAGTCATTATCAACTCGAGGAGTTCATCTCGTTTGATGGCGTCTGATACCGGATAGCTCCACGAGCGCTTTTGAAAATCCAAAGAGGATCGGCTGACGACGTGCTGCACTGTACGTCTGTCTGTGAACGAAATAACGTCCATTCATCCCATTCTTATCTCCCGGTACCGGTGAGGTGATATGTATGTACCCAAACGCTTCTCCTCTTTCCATGCTTGCCAAACCTCTACCTGCAATCCATGTATATCTAAAGAATGGACCCTGCAAGAACAAACAAAGTTAAAAGTCAAAAAAAATTCTATTTGTATTGCTCAGCTTTTCTCAGTGTGAATACACACACAGATACTTTCAGGAGGATATAATTGTTATTCTCTCTTTAATTCAGTTAGCATTTGCCTTAACAGAACCAATTGAACGTTGTACCCTTAACATTGTCATCAGCAATACTTTCTGTGAAGGTTATTTCTTCTTTTTTTCCTTCCTTTTTCGTTTTTTTCCCTTTAGTTTCAGCTAGCGTGTGTATTTGTTCACCGAACGAAATTAAAGGCGGTGACAGAATCAGTTAGATTTTTCAGGTATCAGACGGAGACCAGTTCATGTTCTGATATTATTCTAATGCTAATAAATTTTAAGGTTCTTTTTGTGTGTTGAAGAACAGCACTTCATTGTCATACATACAAAGGTTTTGCTTCCAAGTCGCGACGCTGCGGCTCTATGAAGCAGTTAAGCATCAGAATTTATTGCTTAATATACAGGGAACCGCAAACGGCTGTGTGCAAGAAGCGGGACCGCTGTGCGGTGTAGCACTCGAGTTCTGTGCTGCTGGCAGACGCAGACAACCAGGGCCACCATGCAGAACCCTCTGCCTCCACCCAAGAAAGCCGCGCCGCATTCCCGCCCCTTGTACGCGGCCGTTTGGAGTTCTCTGTGTTTAAAGCAACCGAAACCAATGAATTCACACGACTGTTATTTGGTTTTCCCCCAAAAGCAAAATCGCAAGGTCACGAATCCCTCTTCTTATAGGGGAATGATGCTAGAAAAAGATGTTGAGCGAAGAGGTAGAGATGTTGAAGCAACGCTAACGATCGATTGTCGATCAGATCCCGTATCATCCGGAAATCGAGCAGTGAAAGAGGTCTCAATTAAAAATTGGCAGATTAGCAATAAGTACCAATAAAAAAGGTTTAAAAAAAACGAAAAACCGATGAAAATGCGCATGCGCTTTATTTTTGTAATTATGTAGGTTTACCATTCATTGGTGCATTTCTCGATTATCATTTTTTACTTCTTATCCATTAGTTTTCCTAAGACTTGCATAAGATTTAGACTTTTCTAGACGTAAACGAACCAGGGTTTAGCGGGCACTAGATTTTTTTGGAGATCCAGGTAACGATCCATGTAACGGAATGACCAAAAATAGCGGGATCAGGGATTGCGGATAACGAATAACGGAATAGGGTTCTGGATGATCCAAGAAACCTTAGCGCAGCGCGATTTCTCACCATCAGTATCCACTTCAAAAAATAAACTCTGGCAATAATCTCTAGAAGGAAACAAATGCCATTTCCGGTTTTATAAAGGTAATACACTATCGCTACGAGGGTAAAGAAAGAGTTATTAATGGGTAATGAATGTACTAAGCAGAAGAACCATGGTTGATGTGATAAGATATCACTTAGTGGAATAAATGAAGCGAGACATTGGAATTGAGAAAGGGAAGCAAATTCTGAGTTGTCGGTCGTTAAACAGAGGAGACGAGGTGTGCCTTGCTGATAAAGGAGTTTTATCCCCTAATCGCAAGAATTCTGCAGGACCACAGATTGATCCATAGTTATAAGATCACCAACGTGCTCTGAGTTTCCTGGAATTGCAGTAACAAGGATTCTGTTCTGCTGAGGCAAGCAGATTCTCCTCATCGAAAAACCATCTAAACAGTTCAGAGCATTTCTCCAGGGAATCCTATCTGAAATATGAGAAAGCATGAAATTCGAAAGAGGTTCAATCAGTGCGGTTCTTTCAATATGCTACTCTTCCTGAACAAAATCTAGAGCAAATCCAATAACATCCATACGCTCTGCGAGATATTTTCTGAGATACTGCTGCAGCCACACCATTTATACTGTCAATGTCACCATAGGCAATACACCAATAACGCGCAAGTGCAGGTTTTGTACGCATAATGTAACCCCGCCTCTATTTCAGTGCCTGCACTCTCACCTACCCCATCCATTCTGTGTAGCAGCTGGGAAATAAAACTCGTATGATCGCTTGAGCGCAATACTCTACCCAAAGTGCCATAAAATGAAGGCCATAAGAACGCATTTCAAAATATAGCCAGATATGAGTATTTAAGGCGATAATTTAATTTAAAAAGAAGGGGAAAAATAAATCATTAGTCGGACGATATTGCTCCGGTACAGATGGGAACGTTACATCTCCATTCACATGTGCATGAAAATGTCTAAAAACTGTAGGAGATTATGTAACAGATGTTCTCCTTTCTGGGAAAAAATAATGCATTGGAGACTCATTGTAATATTGTAGTACTTCTACTGTAAAGCTAAGAGGAAGCTGTACAATTACAGCTGAGAACAAAGCAGATTAGTATGAAGCCATAAAATTTAATCTGGAAAAGCCTGCTGACAAAGCTCTGGAGCAAATCCTCAAAACCAAGGATTCCTCTGTTTTGGTGCTGACAGATTTATTATGACAATATGTGAACAAACTCCTGCATTTCTTAGGAATACATAAATTATCCTATTCGGACTATCTGAGGTAAACAGGCCGCCCGTCATCTGGGTGGTCCAAAATGGGCGGGGGTTTGATCTGCGCATCAATATCGATTACATGATGGCACATTACGTGACTTTACTCACTCACTCCAGCAGGGTGTATTAAGGGTTAAGGCAACAAGTTCCTAACCCTTGTATGCATTGCTCTTTCTAATTACTTGTAATTAGCCTTTTTAAAAGTCACTTTTGAATAATTCGGCTTAATCCTGGCACCAGTGTTTTTTTTCTGGATTGAACTTTCTCTAGAAGTGCACGTTCTTTGAATGAAATATGGACTTATGGAAAGTAAAAGGTCTACCAACATTACAATAGTGTGCATATTATATTAGTCGGTTATTATCATGTGCTCCAAAGTTCCGGATTTTCCCGACCAGTCCATTCATCTACGTCAGTTATTAATATTCACGATCGTGCGTATTGGATTGCGCCCATCTGCCGTACTAACCAATGATCAATAATCATTTTTTTTTTCACTTGCTCGCTTACTAAACTCGTTTTCTATTCAGTTTTGACTTTGAATGTGTTGATCTCCAGAAGTAATATAAGGATTACTTGTGCATATGTGTTCTGTTCGTGGTGAATGTAGTGAACAGGTGTGAATGCTTTGCAGTAGGGACCTGTACTCTACTCATTTACATTATATACAAATCTAACTCGTACACAGAAATCAAAGAACTGACCCCATCAGGCCAATATGGTCAAAGCTTTCATTTTCGGTTCAGACACTGAATGATATAGTGTGTTTCACCTGGGAACATAGCTGTGAAGATATTAGAGAAAGAGAGAACGCAAGAAATAGTGCCGCATTTAGAGAGACAGGTGAGATATGCAGATAACAGGCAAAAATACTCAACTATTTTCATTTTTGAAACGGGCTATACTGCATGCCACTGCATTGTAGTCGTTTCAGCGTGTCCAATGCAGTTATACCCGACGCGCATTTGATTTCACGAATGAAAATTACGGTAACGCGCCCTGCTTACTGGACTGGTTTTTTCATGTTGTAATTGTGTACATTTCCGTGTAACGTTCACAAGTGAAGGTGAAGCGATCATCATTACTACTAGTCCTGCTTATCTTTGCTCAATTAAAGTGCTATGGCAAGGACTCGCTTACCGCGTCGCACCAGCTGCGTCTGTGCACTGATTGTCTGCGCATCCACGCTTTCCATTGTCTAATAAATGGGTAGATAGGGTGAAATAGAAGGGTGAGACAGATTAGTATCGTTTGTGTCCATATTTTTCAGCGAGTTTATGCTTATACTCGTAGAAATTGGAAAAATTTTGAATTTTTCAGAGAACTATGAACGCTGAAGGTTATCCGTCCTGCACTAGCACGTCTGAATTTCATCTCTGGCTCAATCGTAGCTGTAAAAAACAGTTCGTTCCCCGTTCCCCCTTATAGCTCCAGTTCTGCTCGTCATCCTGGTGAAACTACAATACGTCGAAACGCCGTAAAGTCAACAACTAATGCTGACGTCATATTAGTCGTGGCATAGGCGTAACGTGCTCTATCGAAAATCTTTCGCGCCATCGAAGCCGTGTCGCACCTTTAATCGAATTCATGCATTTTCTGAGTTGGCATGTGAATCTGCGATTGCTTTCTTTTCATCCACTTGGGGAGAGTCACTTGTGTGCACTTTATATCATCTTTGCTATTCAGTTTATTTCACGCCTTCATTTCTGCTCCGACGTCGTTATCCTGCATTTTCGTCCCGGATTCTTTCGGTTGTTTCAATTAAGGAACAAAGGTTGGGAGATGAATCTTTGTGCTTTTCAAGTAATTTTAGTCCCAAAAATCTGGAAGAATGTGGTTTGTTGTGATGACATCACTCTCGTCAGGTTTGATGTCAAAATCACATGATTCGATAGCGTTGTGGTTTTATCAGTTGAATACAGATGTTGTATCGATTTTGTATGGGCATCTGCTATGAATTCTGTCTTCTGACTGTTCTTTTATGTCGAGAGCTACAATCTGATTTACTATGACACGTGTCGTTTCGATTTTTTTCCAACGCTATAATCCATGTACTATAAGGAAACCGTGTTTAGGGGAGATTTAATGGAAAATTGTCAGTTTGTCAGAGTTTATATCCACTAGTGTGTTGGTCAGCATTCATCATTGGTTGATGTTTGTACATGACGGGCATTCGTGTAGCCCTTTATTTCTGTTTTTTTTTCTTTTATACCATCTTCTCTGTGTGTTTTTTAAACTTTCTTCTTCTTTTCCTTCATGACCTTGGCAACGTTCGTTTTAGCGAGTTTGCACTTTTCTTTTTGTGAATCATCATGGCGTTGTAATAACTTTTCATGAGTTTCTCTGACCTGCTGGTGAATTTTGAGTGGTTTCCCGCTCCAAAACACTGTTTTCATGCGTGCATTTTGCAAGGATGATCTCATGGATTGTTCAAGGGACTCATCGTGAAAAGCAGCATTCGCCTGCTGCCATAAACCCAGAGTGTAATAGTTGCGCTCATGCTAGCCCACATGATGGTTTTGTTTTCGGAAAGTGTAAGCCAAGGTTATGTGTCAGTTGTTCCAAGTTATTTCGAGGGGCAATAGAGTTTTTCCGCTTTTTTTTTCCTTTTTTGCTCCTGCAAATGGAATCCTTTGCAGGCTTCTTCCAGTTATTATGTTTTTGAAATCCAGAAACTATGGAATCAGTCCGGAGAGATGACGGACGTCCAAGCTCAGCAGTCCCCTGTGTGTAGCTTGTTCTGAGAACGGTGAGAGCTGAGCGTTTGTGCATAACATTGCGCATAAAGATTCACAATAAACGGAAAGCATCTGAATTCTACCATATTGCACGTCGAGTATCGTATGTTTTGAGATTTTCTTTTCTTTGATGTCCCGTTAGCTTTTTTCTTTTTTAATATCTCTTATCCCTGTGAAGCGGGTTATATAAGATGAAAAGTTTAGTCCGATGAAAAGGCCGTTTCACCGTTACTTCAGCTCCTTGGGTTCAAACCACCGTCTCTAAACCCAAAATCTTCACTAGTAGGTGATTTGACGTTAAACTAGTAGAGCATGATCATCTCGTTGCTGTCTTCTATATAATTATGCACTATGCGCATCTTATTTACGCTCGGAAACTACGGTAAGACCATTTGTTGACCGGACTGAACTTTTTATTTTGTGCTGATTATTCCCTACGCATTAGAACACGCACAAGCCATACTGCAGATAAGCATGGTTCACATCTACGGATTAGCCAGAATCTTGCCATGATAATTGCACTCCCAAAAATAGTTTGATGGGTAGGAATGGTTTACCACCCATCTTTCCATGTTCTCACGAGGATTTACGTAGTACTGTTTAAAACTAGACTTTCTGGTTACCGATTTCCACTAATTTTCTTTATGCAAAGAGGCAGAAGCTTAGTTTCGTCAGAGCTATCAGTGTTGCTCATTCAGGCTTTGATTACATTAATTTCTTGAAGGCAGTACTTTTAATGCGGTGTAAAAAAAAACAAGCAATTCAATGCACATTATAATTTAGGTCTTCCCTCACTTTCTCTAAAATGCTGTTGCTTTCTTCTAACTTTAACTTAAAATTCAAATGTTCAACTCATTCGGGATCGAATATTCGCTCTCTTACGTATCTGAAACGCTATTCGGTCCCAAATTCAGGGGAAGGTGCTGGAAGAAACTGTTAAGCTGTTCGGTTGTCGGTTGAAGAGGAAAAAGCGCAGTGCAAACTTCGTGTTACTGTCGAGAGCCTTAATGTTTGACATCTTTTTTTCAGTATTCCTCAAGTTTCAAAGGAGAATTTTTCCACGCCTTTAGAAATTCTGTGAAAAGCGTTGGGTAAATTTGTGCGGACACATCTTCAGGATGCATTCATCGACACGTCTATGTGTCGTGCCAACGTATGCGTTGGCATAATTCACAGCTGCACAAACACTTAACTCCGAATAGCTGCGGAATTTCCCTTCTTCACTATAACTTCCATCGCACATTTCACATGCACATGTACACATTCTCTGATCCGAAATGGCTGGTGTTTTTTATTCGTCGTCCGGTCATGTTGTTTGTTTTAAAACTGGATTCATACACTTCCATCACTTTATGTTTGGTCAATGCTGTTTTTATCGGAATCGAAGTTTTCACAACATATACTGGTCGCTCGCATTGCTCAACTTCAGATTTATGATCGTTCCACTAGTTTTCCGGATTCGGCATGATTGAGCGATGGCGCACGACTACAACCTTACTGTACATGTGAGTTATTTGATCGTTGGAAAGGTTTCTCATGTTAGTGGGAGTAAGGAACTTTGAAAAACTGAAGTACCCTTGTATGTTTCGTACGTTCAGACTCCAGTTCTTCCTTTACTCTTACGAATTCTAAACTATTATTTAACTATTTATCCTGATTTTTATCCCTATTTTCATCTTTACTACACCGAAACTCTTTTCAGAGCTGTATTTTGGTCTTGTATATGCTGTGACAACGTTTGTTTCGCCGATGGGTTCAGGAATTTAGTCAGCGCATATATTGATGTTCATCGGTGAGCGGGTTATATTTAGGTGTCACTAGCCAGTATTTTTCCGGATTTTCTTCGAAGTTTTCTGGTTTTTCCATTGTTTTCCCAAGGTGATTTATGGCACTAATCTGCTAGCAAGTCTTGCAGTGCAAGTCCGTCGATAAGAATGAGAGAACAAGTGGGAACCGGTTTACATCAGGGGTGCTTGTGGTTCTCACACCTCTCTCCTTGACAATGAATATTAATGCGAGAGCACTTAATGCTGAATAATTGATATTAGAAGTGTTTAAAAGTTTTTTTTCCTTGAAAGTAAAAGCATAAATTTTGATCATTTTAAATTAGCACACGATTACTATGACAAGATCTGATCCGATTTTTTTTTCATTTTGTTAGCCTGACACAGGTGCGAAAATCACGGTAATGCCATCGCTGGATTATTGACACGCGAAATTTTTTTCTTTCTTCACACTAGGTCGTTGAACCCTATGCTTGTCCGCTGCAAGATAAGAAAAGTCACAAGATGTGCGCATTGTTCTTCAGTGTGATTTTCTACGCATGCTTCAGTGAAGATCAGCATAGAAGCGTTTGTTGATAACCGCAAAGGTTGTGGAGCGTTGCACCAAAAAAGCGATGGCCGGTGGAGCTCTGTGATTGGCGAAAACATCCAAATGGCCATTGGCAGAGCACCGCAGCACCGTCCTATATAGGCACAGCGCTACACACTCCAGCAAATGTTCTCTGCACAACAATTTTTGGTGTACTGTCCTACAGTTACCGTGATTCTTAGTGGCGTGCCGGTTTTTAGCCTTGATTTGATTACTCGGGGGCGGTTGCATTTTGAACATCACCACGAGATTACTTTTAGGGAGAAGAAAGTTTTTTAAGGGCCGGCACATGAGGACGTTGAAAAGAATTGATTTTTGCTCAAACGGAGGCCCGGTACCTTGTCATATAGTCTATTTTGCCAGGCAATACAGATAGGGACCGCCATAGAGGAAGAGAATGCGAGAAACTGTGCAGCAGCTGGAGAGGGCAGCGACAAAGGCCGGCAATATGCGAAATTTCTCGATTACATGAGATATATTGTGTTGTTATGTTATATTCCCTAGCTGCGTTGCACTGAGTGCCAAAGGCTGGCCCCTAGAGAGGGGGAGTGTGGATGGAGACAGTACAAATAATCGTTGGTGCTAAGAAATGCAGACAACGAGAGGAAAAACAGAGGAGCGGTTATTGACGGGGAACTTTTTTCGTGCAACCTAAATTTCCAGCTATCGTTAAATTTAGAACAGCTGTAGCTCTATCAATATGAAAATTCCCTTGGTTTTTCTTTTCTAGGATCTTTAGTACATGATTGTAAATATGAGGAACTGAGGTTAGGTTCGAGTTTTTTCACCTGATCTTGTCTGTGACGTTTATGTTTTGATTGAATGCTACGTGTCTTTGGTTTTTTAATGAAAAATGCTAGTGTTGTACTAGTTTGTCTACTAGTTCTCAAAAAGAACAAATGAACGTTTTTCCATCTTCCAATTTTACGGAACGAAATATTGCTAACAGATCAAAAGGAAGATCGTTCATTCCACTTTGGCTCAAGTCCAGAGCATTCCAGATTTTCGAACTCATCGTGTCCTGTCGAGGTTCCGATGAGGTTTTCTCACGATTTAACTCGTAACCTGCCACTGAGTGGTACTAATCCACAATCGAACTCGACTCATCACTCATCGCATCGAGCAAGTTCTGGAAATTGTACCAATAATCTTACTGCTGCCGACTCACTAAGGTTCTTTAATTTTTATACAATTTAATGGTCACTGCAAGCAACTTTCGTGTTTAGGCATCCAACATCCGTTCTTGAACCCACCGAAACCGAGCCGCCCAGTGATAAAACGACGGCTTCTGGGGAAGCTCACCAACCGATTGCGACTTTTGATGAGTGGACGAAAGAGAAATTAAAGCAAGAGCACAGAAAGGTTGTTGTGAGTAGAAAATTTTATTGTTTTACTGGTATTCACTTTCCTAGAAGTAAGAGCTAAATTCAGCCCCCTGCATCGACGTCGGATACTGGATTGCCGAGTACTCGAACTCAGGAAATATCGCCTGCTGCTGCTGCTACACGTAACTATGCGAGCAGAGAGTGTGGTGCAAAAGTGTTACTTAGTAATCCGGAGGCTGAGAACACAAAGGCTATACTCAACGAGAAGGTACTTTCCACGATTTTTTTCTTTTTTTTTTCTATTGTGAAGGTCAGGTTCCAAGAAGCGCAGTAGAGATTCTGATTTCCCACTTTGAAAGTTCCCGTAGTCAACACTAACGATTCTTACCTAGTAAAATTTTTCTTGAATCATTCGTTTATTTCAAGACGCTAACAGATCAACAGATGTTTACGCGATTGTTAATACTTATCTAAATAGCAACATCTTAATTTGTGGAAAGAAATGTATATACAAACGGTACATACGCTAAACAAGTTCTTGCAATAAACCAGTAATTCAATCTGAAATCGTGCTTATACTCCTCATTATTGTAACTTATAGTAGTTTTTGTGTCATTTTGAGTGTTAGTTTCCACTTTTCTGGTCCAGCCGAATCACAATTTTCTCAATAGCTTCTGCGTTTTGGTTAAAGTTTCTCATACATTTTGCCAGGGTTTTTTGAATTCCAGGAGAAAGACGAGTACATGCGCAATCCCTGCGAAAAGGCTGAGAATAAATTCGTTATAGTGGAACTTTGCGAGACTATACAAGTAAGTTGTTTTGGTTTTTATTCTTGCTTTAAATGCTTGACTTTTTCATAACATTAATATGGCAATCGTCTTTTCCTCATGCTCTACTTCTACTTTTTTTCTTTTTCAAGTAAATGACTTTTTCAGCCTCGCAGCATTGAGTTCGCCAATTATGAATTGTTCTCCTCCGGTCCGCGCAGTATAAGATTATGGTCGGCAGAACGGTTTCCAGGCGGTGAATGGCGCCAACTCACCGAATTAACCGCCATGGATTCTCGGCAAATCCAGCAATTTCCCATACCCGTCAGTGGTGTGTATGCGAAGTTCATCAAGGTAAGCAAATACTTATTCTGATGTTTAGGTAGTTCCGTATTGGTTTGTTCACTACATCTCAGGGATTGATTGTTCATTCTTAAGGTTGAACTGCTTTCTCATTATGGTAATGAACATTATTGTACGTTGTCAGTCCTGAAGGTTCTCGGAATATCTATGGTGGATGAATACGAAGCAGAGGTACTTTGAAGCTGTCTTGGCTTTTTTAGGTTTTACTTTGTTCAAGATGTTTTGTTTTGTTTTTATTTGACGTATTTTTAGGCTGAAGCTGCTTCGGTTGCTCATGTTCGGAATAATTTGGGATCAACAACCGAAGTGCAACAAAATATAACAACTACTGAATCCCCCGAGACTTCGACAGCTTCTCCTCAATCTGAGGTACTGTCGTTCGAATAGAAAAAGCTTTTAACCTTCTCCTCCATCCAGTTCGCATAGCGCCCAAAATACGGCTAGGAGAACGATCTGTTTAATTAAAAAAAAAAAACAGCGCAGTCGAGTGCTTTTGCGGTCTTTCTGCTCTTTTTTGCTTCTTTCTTCTGTTGAGCTTACTATATTGAGCATATCTCATCGAAGAAATCTAGTAGTTCAATATTCGCTTCCAGTTTCTTTTATTGACTCTATGGCCGGATCCTAATGAGTCTTGAGCCCTCATTTTGAAGTCTTTTTATATCTTCAATTGCCAGTTGTTTCATTCACCCACACATCTAGATGATTAATCACCTTTCAAGACGAAAACATCTGAGTTTATAGAGTATAATTCTAAACAACATGTTATTAATGTCCAGGCAATACTGATGCAGGTTTCCCTTGTATGAATAGTCCCCAATCTTACTATCATTATGTTTCAGATGAATGTTGAAGCAAAAGCAAACGATATTTCCACGGTAACGGTTGCACCGTCTGCGTCCAAAGATGAAATACCTGGATCAAATCCTACTGTCATCGATTTAGTTGATGTGAGATTTAGCATAAAAGTTCTTAAATGTTGATTTTAGTTATTGCTTTTGTATCTACTATGATCCTTGTGTAATTCAGGAAGTAAGCGGTCATCTAATCAGCAAATTTGTGGACGTCATGAAGGACAAATTTGGAAGAGGAAAAGACAACAGCTCGCGAACGATGAAGTGAGGGATCCTTCGTTTTTCTTTCCATGTATAATGACACCTCCTCATAGCTTTATGTATTTTATTTGACTTTTTTTTTCGATTGATATTTTCTTCCCCTTTTCAGAGAATGTTCAATCTACAGTCCGTTCAGTGCGTGCTATTTTTGTCCCAAGGACGGGTCTTACATATATCCTCGCCAGTTTTGTCAGGCATTTGTCTGGAAGGCACCGATATCAATATCTTTGAGCAGGTATTTTCAATACCCACGTTACGAAATTGTTTTTAGTAGCTGAAGTTATTTGTTTAGGAATGAGAAACGCCCTCCTGCTGCATTCACAGCTCGTCGTGGAATGTCGTCGCTGAATCGCCTGAGAAGATCTAGATTCGCCTTCTTGCAACGAAAATCCCCCAAATATCTTCAATCTGCCGCACCGGATATTGTTCCACAGCAAGCGAATCCTTCACAGGAAACCACCAAGATTCCGGAGTCTACCAACGGCAAGGTAATAGCTCATTTTGATTGTTGTCATGTCAGAAGTGATGTATTTTAAATTATCTGAAGGTGGCCTCGACGCCGGAAACTCCCCAACAACATCAACAGCAGCATCAACAACAACAACAGCAACAACAACAAACACATCAAAATCCACGCCCTGCACAGCCAGTTCCATCGGATGCGTGGCCGGCGTCTTCAACTAGCCATAAGGTGAAAAGAATCGTTAGAATTATGTAAAGTGCGTTGCAGCTGTGATCATGTGTATCGAAAAGTGTATTTATATGTGTTGTTCTCCAGGAATCTGTCTTCATGAAATTGAACAAACGTATAGCTGCACTGGAATTGAATATGTCGTTGTCAAGCGAATATCTCAGTGAACTAAGCCGGCAGTATGTAGCACAAACAGATGAACATCAAAAACACATGAAACAGGCGAAGAAAGTGGTGGATGAAGCAGTGGAAGCTATTTATGCTCGAGTTAATGAGACTCTTGCTCATAAGGTAAGCCTTTTCAAAATTTTGTTTTCGTTGTCAGATTTATAAGATGTATCCATTTGATAGTACTAGTAGGATGTTTTCTTTCCGAGCTAATACCTGCTGAATCTTCCACATTTTTTAAAATCAAATATGTTCCAAATAGTATACAGGCTCCATCTTATCTCATGTGACTTGAGAAGTGTTGTATTTCGACCAAGGTTATGCAGCGTAGCTGCTACTGTTTTGAAGAAAAGCGCTTTTTCCTCGTTTCCCAGAAGAAAGAGATAGAAGTTCCTCTTTCACTGCTAACGCCGTTTTCCAATTATTTTCTACATCTTTTCACTTTCTGTGTTGTTTTCAACCCTTCTTTATGCCGTCAGTTTTCTCCTGGTCTTCTCCTGGTTACTTAAATTTGCCCTGAATGGTTCAGAAGTTGTAAGGCCTATTTTCGTATTTTTAGATTGCTGTTTTACGCAAAGAGGTGGACATGCTATCGGGCTGGCTTTCTTCTATGCGTATGACTGCTTCTAAAATGACAGTTAGCCGATTCACAAGAGGTAGAGAAAGACCAGTTCATGAGAAATGTGTCCCTCAACCAACTCAGCTTCATCGTTACTCACCACCCGATGATGGGTTATGGACGGTATGCTGTGTGTTCTCTCATTAGGATAAGCTTGTTTTATATTGGGAAATGCTTAAATTATAAAACGTGTTTACAGACAGAGCAAGTTGTTTACATGGTTATTACCACCCAGCTTGTCACTGTGCTCCTGCTTGCTGTTCTCAATTTCTGCTACCAACGTTTTATGACCGAACAACCGCTTTCTGATGACCAAAGGTCACAAATTGAAGAACTAGTGAACGAAAGGGTGATGGACGCAATACGAAAGAACAGTAAGTGGTTTTTTCTACTTTATTCATCTTCAATTTTCTTTTTCTTTTTTTTTTGCTTCTATTTCCTTCTGACGTCTCAACTGTCTCATGGAAGCGGCTTTATGTTTTATGCTTTGTAAGCCTAACTCAATGATTCTCTGGGATGTTTATAGTCTCTCCGAGAGTTTTGCGAATAAAACATTGTAATCGTGAAACCAGCAGCAACATTTGCAACCAATTTTCTTGTGAATGCTAATTTGCAGTTTTGCTGGAACTTTTTTTTTTTCGTTAACGAGTAGCTGTAGAAATATCCTGATTTACCCTAGAGATACCGTTTCTTTGGAGATAACTTGCTATCGCCATTTGATGATCGACATGTGTCAATCTTTCGAATCATATGTAATTGTGCTCATGTAATTTGGCCTGACAACACAATTCTTTCCCGATTATGGTTTGATATAAATTCTTTGTTGATAGGGCAGGGTATCTAGCGTCTACTGTTTGTTTGTTATGGTAGTGAATTTTGTGGCTGAGTAATGTGAAAGCGTTCTGAGACCCAGCGGGTACGAATAGCATTTAAAACAATTCAAAATATTCGCAGTTTGTGGTGGAAGAAGAGGTTCGCATCTGATCGACTTTTGTTGTCACCACACTTGAACCTGCTCGTTAATGCATTTACTGAAACTTAAGGGAGGAGCGTATCGCTGCCGCTATGCTCCATGTAGCATTCTACATCACCATGGCTCGCCAACATCGATTTTACTGCCGATTGATTGTGGGTGGCGCGGCGCTTGCGTGGCTGCGGTACTGCTCAACAGCAATCGATAAGCATCAAAATAGGGTGTCTGTGTGTGGAATATATCTGCGGTGTTTGTCCAAGAATATTTGAGTGATACTAAATAAGCTTTGCACCGTCAATTGACATTTCCTGCTAGCAAACATCTCTCAAAACGTGCTCGCCTATCGAATGTATGAGGTAAAATAAAACCAGGGAAGGGGAGGGTTCAGTGGTGTCATCAGTAGGTTCTAGTCATTACTTTGAAAACTTTTTTCTGGAACTTTCTCCATGCTCACCTTTATTCATTTTCAAAACTTTAGGTTCTTTGTCACAGTACTACGATAATGGAAATCCGACTTGGGTCCAACGAGGTCCTCCTGTTGAGGATTCGTGTTCGCTGCACACTGATGGATGTTCGTGCTTCGCAGCGGAGTGCAGTTCTTCGTCACAGGTGACAAACAGCGACGATTCCAGTACTGAAGAGATGCATTCAACCGATGGATGCTCGCTGTTGTCGCCTGAAGTGCATGCAATCGCATCGGTTGCTTAGTTAGTTTGAAACTTTGTTAGGTTTCTTGTCACATCTCATTTGTGTATACTTCCTTGGAGGTCCGTTTTCCTGGAGCGTCAGGAAACACTCTGCGTCAGATTTCTCGGAATATGTCCCGAAGCTATGTACAATAGTACTTAACATGGGTTATCTCTCTCTATGGTTGGCTGTTTTACGACACGAAACTCAATTGTCTAAAGTGTACGTTATCTATATAGAGCCTTCTGTATATACTGGTAGTTGTACGAGATCCAGTTAGGCGTTTAGGCAGTTTATGATGCGCCAAAATCGCTATACTGTCTACGTTTTAGTTTATCGGGTTAAGTATCTGGTCTGCTGCTCCGCCAACTAAAACCTTTCATAGAAAATGACTGGTCTGCTGCTCCGCCAACAAGAACTTCCATAGAAAATTGGCCAATGGTGGACTAGTGTCGCTCCTGAATGGCTCATAGCTCTCCTATTCGTCAATTGATGGCAAGACACGCCCTTTAACCGCGTCACGCCGCCGCATCGGTGTTGTATGACTGGCCACTTCATGAGTCTTATTAGTCGCTTTGTTCTATCTGCAGTATAATTCTATTCTAACGATGTACATTTACTAGAAAGCCCCATGTGTTTACAACATTATTTAGGCACTGAGCTTGGAGCACTTGATATAACGTGGATTGGGTATCTTAGGTCCAAAAAAAAAAAACCTTTGCTAGTGTTCGCCACAGTGGATTGTACTAGTTGCTGGTAGTATGGAGTTGTGTGTAGTGATTTCGATTCGAGTGAAAGATTGTTTTTATACTGTTCCTACCGGATATTTTCACCCCTTCCCTCGAATCGAATGAGGTACGGCACTCAGTGCAGATCTTAAGTGTGTTTCATCGCATGCGGGTTGTGAACTCATAGTTTCTACTTGTGATTCCTCAATTCATCCGAGTGTTCCCGGAATATTTCTCTTCTGCACTATATATTTAATAAGGTGATATCGAAACATGATGCGGTGGTCATTGATGTTGTTTTCATTTTTTTGTTGTTTTCTGTGTACTATACTTTCGCTTAACAAGCTATATGAATGTTATACATTTCGAGCATTTGAACAGAGGTAGAAAATACAGGATTCATACAGAGCTACAATAGAAAGGGGTCCTTTTCTGGTTGGAAAATCAAGAAAGGGATTGGTTAAAACGTGTGGTGAATGAAATCCTGGGACTGAGACAGTTATCCCGATTGGTTTAGTGGTCTGAAGGTGGTCATAATGTTCTTGACCGCTATCTAACTGTGTGCTTCAGGAGAACTGTTGTGTATCCGTTTCGTTACTCAATTTTTAGATAATATCAAGGGGATTTCATTCAACTCAATAAACCTAGGTACCGTGCAACCCATGCAAATCCATGCAGAACTCATACATCTCCAAATTCGATGCAAACTCGATGCAGAACCCACGAAATGCTTCTCTCTATTGCATGGATATGCATGGGTTTTGTATGGGTATGCATGGATTTTACCATTGCTGGCATAGAACTATTGATGAGAAAAACCGTGTTTTGCACGAACACACATGTCTTGATCGTAGGATTTGCATCTTTCAACCTTCAACCTCATGCAAGACTTGGTTCCTAGATTGTCTAAGAGTGTTCAGCCTCTCAAGAGGTTCTATCTGCACTGTGAAAAAATAAGTGAAAAAAAAAAACTACATTGGACAACGTTCTAAAATTTACTTCTGCCATGTTTCTTTCGAATTATTGAGCCTACCCACGGTGTCACGTCCCCGGATAACCGCCAATTGCGGCAACCCAATCGTACACGCTTCTACAGTCGGGTCCGGCAGCCACTGCAAATGGGCGCCGGCGGGCGCCGTCACCCTCCGGCGCCCCGGTATTAATGAGCTATAAATCACTCGAGCTTGGGAGAAAGCGAAGAAAAATACAATTTTAGTCCATAGTAGACAGACTGCAGTGGATATGTTAAGGTTATAAAGCAGGGGACCATTTTCACAACTTTCACGTTTTTTTCATTTTTGTGATTTTCATGGGGAAAGATTTCTGAATACACAATAAGCGAAGCCAACTCTTTCATTTTCTGCTATAGTACACTGCTTGGCAAGTACGAAAATGGCCATTATTCTTCTATAGATGGACACAGCACTTCAGTTATCCCATCTAAATAATAAAGCTCATCCAATTCGGGATCCTCAGAAATAACTGAAATTCGTATAAATTGTTCTATATCATTGCGAAGTAGTTCTACCGCTGTCATTTATCTTTCGTGGAGCAGTCCTTTACGGCGGAGTTACTCTCTCCCGGTTTCCCTCAACTTTGATAAAGTGGTTTTTCACTACTACTTACACTATTACTATTACTTACACTTACACCTATCGTAGTTTATCTCCGAAATTTATGCAAAACGTTGCCGGATGCCTTCCTGGACTACCCGAAGGAGATCACGGGGGACGTTCCAAGCAGTGAACCCCAAACACTGCGATACTTAACTCTGGATCTCCAACGGAGTGGAACCAGCGATAGGGACAGATTGCAATCTGCCGCTCAAACCACTGAGCCATCCGGGCTACTTTTTATATTGGTGTTTGTTAGATAACTGCAGCAGTCGTAGGCAGCATACTATATGTATTTGCAAAACGGGGACACAGGGCAGGATTCGATCCCCTGACCACCACAACGTCGATCATTCGCCCAACCCACTGAGCTATGCGCGCACGCGATGGAACATACAAATAGTGTCCAATCTTACTCACACTTACACTCACCGTAGTTTATCTTAGAAATTTAGGTGAAAAGGAAGTTGCGTGGAGCCACTCCTGTGAAGCCTAGGCCTAAGCTTTAAACCCATTCTTAAGCATAGGGTTAGGCTTATCTACCCCGTCTACTATGGACTAAAATTGTATATTTCTTCGCTTTCTCCCAAGCTCGAGTGATTTATAGCTCATTAATACCGGGGCGCCGGAGGGTGGCGGCGGCCGGCGCTCGCCGGCGCCCATTTGCAGTGGCTGCCGGACCGGACTGTACATAGGACCACCCGTTGTTGAATTGATTGCATGCGCGCGACGATCGCGTCGCGATGAGGTATAAACACAACCTAAGACGAATAGTTTGGAGCGTTATAGTTCTAGACCGCTGGAGATTCAGACTCTGGGGTAATCGCTAGACTCTGTGGTGCAGAATTTCTATTTCACTGCTCCACAGTCCTTCATGAATTTTTCATAGACTTATTTAGGCTTTATCATTGCAGTAAACATCAGTTAGGAAAGCCAGCAAATGGTTAAGTTCGACTATCAAAATATTGCTTTCTTTATCCATCATGGACATAACCTAAAAACTAGTAGTAGAAGTAGTAGATATTTATTTGATTTAGAGAAAGTATCTCATAAGAAAAGAAACAATATACAATGCAGATGGTTATTCCGCTTCCTTGCTATCATCCACAGTTTCTCCTCCTTTGGGTTCTGCACTGGGAAACTTGTCGGGTTTCTCAGAATCCTCATTTGCATGCGCAGCACTTTTGCCCTCATTATTCTTCTGTGACCAGTTCTTCTTGCACTTATCCCATACACTACGAGCAATCCACGCCACTAGAAGCACGATAGTGACCAGTAGGAGGGCGAGAGGAACAAAGACATCCAGATGATATCGCTGTACTATGCCAACGTTGTCGTCATTGGAATGAAGATCGACTGAGGATCCATATTTAGCTGCAAATTCAACTGTACGTATCAGTCGTTCTTCTGGAGACGTCTGCTTCGAAGTCACTGCTTCAGAAAGGATCTTGGCTGAGTCGCGCATTCTGAAGTGCTTAGATTTTATTCGGAGAAATCCCTGGATCCGGAAATCTTCATTCTATAGGGTCCTTACTCTGTCGCTGCTGTTTGTTTTATCATTTCTTTAACGCTACGTGGTGTCAGATCTCGGCAATCTGTCACTGCTGCCACTCCTCTTTTCCCAAGTTGGTGACAATTTCGTATCTGCGTTTGATCCGATGGGATGCACACTACCTTCAAGAGACGCAGTAATTCTTCAAAGATAGTGAGATATTCAGAAAAAATTTCTATTAATGCGATTTACCGGCTTTCCACCAGACAAGACATCGTGAAGCGAACTTACTCGACCATCGGTGATAATAGTAGATACACGAGGATCGGCTAAACAATGGATTCCGTTGTTCATAGACGTATAGAAACCCGAAAAGTCCCGTCTTACCAAGCAGACTTCTTCCTGGAAATTTTTGGACCACTACAACGTTAGATTGATTGAAAGAGACATTTTCCTCTCGGTGCCAGATGAACGTAGTGTCCGGAATCTCCGAGAACGCCTCTGGAACTTGGAATATCAACGTTCTGTAGAAATATGATGGTGAACTTACGTAGAAGAATATCGTTGCGACGTCTACAAGGCGATATGTCCCCAAAAGAGACGAGTACACTTCGAGATCTCATGGATAGTATCGTGTTCCAGAACTAAATCTGGGATTTGTTTGCTACGGTCTCTAGGAAGTTCATTGACTCACGGGACTTAAACTCGATCGCTTTTCGGCGTCGATTCCTCCAATGTACACCCACTGAGAGGTAAGAGGGCGAGGGAAATCCAGAAGTTCGTCGGTGTTCACAACTAGGAACGAACTTCGACCGACAGCATTCTGGAAGAGTGGCTCTGAGCGGTGGATGTAGCTGTACTCATCAAGCTCTTTATTATGTAAATATTTAACTTATAGAAGATATTTTCATAGAAACAATCGAATTTTTATACTAGTCGACGATAATTTTCATACTAATGATTGCATCTCTTCTACGCTTATATTGTTACTTGTTTGAATTTATTACCAATAAATATTCATAGTAATTCTCACTTTCATGGGGATATAACGATCTCCAACCATTCTGCGTCCCATTTCATCGAGTGGCCCGAGAAGTTTGCTCTGCAGAAGCGTTTCTTCTATGTGGTTCGATATGACTGTTTTTACTCTGAAGTAATATGAATCAGGCTTTAGATTGCTCCCCTGACGAAATTGCGATGCAGTTGTTTATCCCACCTATTTTAAATACAAGTTAGAAGATGAGTTTCCAGCGAAAACCGCAGACGTTTCAGAAAGATGAAAAAATTTGGAAAAAAAAACGCACCGTTGAAAATATGGCATTTCCTTGATGAGGGGATTTTCTGCAAAATATGTACAATATTACAACACATTGTATATTGTTCTTCACGCTGTCTTAGCCTATATGCCACTCACTTTTTATGATAGCCTGAATTATGTAAAAGCCTCACCGAATTCCGGCATTTTCATTGTGTTTGTTATCCATGGTGCTGGCTCGGCAGACGTTACGATAACAGACCTGTAGAAGAGTTCATTGATGACGATGTTTTATTTTTCGCCAGCATTGTTCGAAGCGATGTCAGAGCTGTGCTAAGTTGGTCACAGTGGTGTAAAGTCGGGTCGCATGTGAGTGGATGTGCTGGAGGGTGGTGATTGGTGCGCGAAGGGGCGGGCTCGTCGCTGCACTATCCATGATAATCTTTTTTTGATGGTATGAACATTTACGTACTAGACATTATGACTTTTAAGTTGCCCAAAGATAACAAAAATGAGTTTTACCTTTTGATTACAGTCAAGTGTAGCAAAGGCTGAAAGCACGTTGCACCACTAGTCAGAGCAATGTCAAATTTCTGGATACGTATCCAGTCGATTACATCCATACGGTCGAAAACTTCTGGAATTTGTAACAAATTCTCTTTTCATACGTAGCTCAGATATTACTATGTGAACACACACTTTCACAAAACGCTAGCATATCCTGAGAAAGGTGAGATACGGTTCGCAGACGATCCCTGACTCGGATGTTGCTCATCACGTTCACCAGTGCTTCACTTTTGACACCATAATTGAGTTCCTCAATGAGAGGTGACTTTAAATGGTTGGAAGGCAGGTCTTGTAACGAGAGTCACCTTCAGAATAATGCCATTGGCCAGTGGCTGAAACGCTTGTCCAGTCGAAGAAATCAAAGTCTGGAAATGAAAACGTAAATCAATTTTTGTGGAAAATTTTTTTAGTTCTTGTAATGGAATGAGGTTATTAGGGTAATCTCATTCGAGTGAAAGAAGCAAAGAAGTAAAAATGAAAAAAAAGTAAAATGAAATAAAGAATGAAAATGTAGATGTGAAGAATGTAAACATGTATGAGTAATCGTTGTGGGATTGCTGAGGAACTAAAAAATTTATGTACCCTTCCTCATGACAGCTGCAGTACTCAAAACCCCAGAATCAACTTGCTGACAAGCATTTGGAGAACAAGTTTCTGACCGTAACTAAAAGTCGCCCACTCCAAAGCTTGCTGAAAAGTTGTTTTAGCCTTTTTTTGTCGACAAAGTCTTCATCCAAAAGCTCGTCGGCAAGTTGTTTTCGCTTTTTTGCTGACAAGTCGTCAGGAGAAAAGGTCGCTGACAACTTGACAACGTTCATTTAATGGATTTAGTATATTGGTAACGAGTCTTATGTCATGTCGTATGTTTTCCATTTTCAGTTATAGATTTTTGCCCTATCATCCTCACTACAAAAATAAGACCGTACAAGTATGTTCGGGCGTAATAATTAATTTCTTTCCTCAATGGATCCAACTTAGCAATATAGTAAAATATGAGACGTTGATGCAAAAGGGGGCGCTTTTTTTCGTTGACTTTATTTTTTCCACAACTTAATGAACGATAACTTCGGCATTCAGTGAAACCACTTTGATTAGTAGGAATCATTGATTATCGTATGAGCAGGTCCCTGAAGCCGTTCACGGCAAACTCCTGGAACTCTGCGAGTCGAAGAAGAAGGAGAATGTCTTTTCTGGTCTTTTAATCTCATTTTGACGAATTTTTCCCTTAGGAAGTAGGAACTTCTGGAAGCAGGAGAGGTGACAGCCATTGGGTAATTTTCCTACATAATGTGGTGACTACTGAGTTGTTTCCCAGCAAAGTTGTCGAAATTTGCGTCAAATCTTAGGAGCCGACCATTTCTAGATGTCACACTCTGTCAAAGCAAAAATATATTTTTGAGAAAAAATAGGGCCATTTCTTTTGTATCAACCTGAAGTGATGTAATATTACTGTTAAAGTACCTTTTATCTGTTTTTATGAATTACATATTAGAATCCATGGCAACGTACCACATGGTGTCCTGAGCCAGCCAGAACATCGGCAACTTTATGCATCAGCTGGCTCGTAGTCGCATCCTCCTTTGTGCTTATCACGAGAATCTTCAGACCATTACCGGACTTTTCACCTAGAAATCTTAGGTTTATCCTAAGCAACAATTAACTTTTACTCAACTATTATATTTGGTTGAGGAAATATGAATGTCGTTCCGAGCAAAAGACGAAATTTGTTAGCAAGTCTACTCTCACCTGCTCAAGACAGTGGCTATTCTCTACAACAAAGGCAAGTGTGTCATCCCAGAATCGATTTTGAGACTTCAATGGCAAAGGAGTTTTCAGGCGACACTGATCACAGTGGTACGTGTTTCCTTACAAAAGTACCGGGGAACACCTTTTTGAAACCACTCTTTCTGGAGAACTGAAGACACCTGTTCGGACAGCTACAGTCCGGTCCAGCAGCCGCTGCAAATAGGCGCCGGCGGGCGCCGGCCGCCGCCACCCTCCGGCGCCCCGGTATTAATGAGCTATAAATCACTCGAGCTTGGGAGAAATCGAAGAAAAATACAATTTTAGTCCATAGTAGACAGGGTGGATAAGCCTAACCCTATGCTTAAGAATGGGTTTAAGGCTTAGGCTTAGGCTTCACAGGAGTGGCCCCACCCAACTCCCTTTTCACCTAAATTTCTAAGATAAACTACGATAAGTGTAAGTGTAAGTAAGATTGGACACTATTTGTATGTTGCATCGCGTGCGCGCATAGCTCAGTGGGTTGAGCGAATGATCGACGTTGTGGTGGTCAGGGGATCGAATCCTGCCTGTGCCCCCGTTTTGCAAATACATATAGTATGCTGCCTACGACTGCTGCAGTTATCTAACAAAGTCCAACATAAAAAGTAGCCCGGATGGCTCAGTGGTTTGAGCGGCAGATTGCAATCTGTCCCTATCGCTGGTTCCACTCCGTTGGAGATCCAGAGTTAAGTATCGCAGTGTTTGGGGTTCACTGCTTGGAACGTCCCCCGTGATCTCCTTCGGGTAGTCCAGGAAGGCATCCGGCAACGTTTTGCATAAATTTCGAAGATAAACTACGATAAGTGTAAGTGTAATTGATAGTGGAAAACTCTTTCGAAGATAAACTACGATAAGCGTAAGGGTAAGTAGTAGTAATAGTGTAAGTAATAGTGAAAAACCACTTTTTCAAAGTTGAGGGAGCCCGGGAGAGAGTAACTCCGCCGTAAAGGACTGCTCCACGAAAGATAAACAACGGTAGAACTACTTCGCAATGGATATGGAACAATTTATACGGATTTCAATTATTTCTGAGAATCCCGTATTGGATGAGCTTTATTATTCAGATGGGGTAACTGAAGTACTGTGTCCATCCTGTCCATCTATAGAAAAATAACGGCCATTTTTGTATTCGCGAAGCAGTGTTCTATAGCAGAAAATGGAAGAGTTGGCTTCGCTTATTGTGTATTCAGAAATCTTTCCCCATGAAAATCACAAAAATGAAAAAACGTGAAAGTTGTGAAAATGGTCCCCTGCCTTATAACCTTAACATATTCACTGCACTCTGTCTACTATGGACTAAAATTGTATTTTTCTCCGCTTTCTCCCAAGCTCGAGTGCTTTATAACTCACTAATACCGGGGCGCCGGAGGGTGGCGGCGGCAGGCGCCCGCCGGCGCCCATTTGCAGTGGCTGCCGCACCCGACTGTGGCACAAGAATTGAGGAGCTGCGTGCTGCCGTGACAGCGATGATATCCCGAACGTGTTAGGAGTACAGCTCATTGGTGTTTTGGCACTATTTGAAGGAAATATGTATACCGTTATGATCAGTGTCGTCTGGAGTTTTTTTTTTTTTCTGGTGTTTCTGTTGTCCTAAAGTCGATTATGAGGTGAAACACTGCCTCTGGTCTGTGGTCGTTCTACTTCTTCCGCACATTTAATCGAATACAATCCTCAGAGAATGAGCTACACTGTGGGAAGAAACAATGGTTCACTCAAATTACGATTTCATCGAGGTTTTTGAAGTTTTTCTCCACCTGAAAACCCTCCATCGAAAGGGACAAGTGGCATTCTGTTCTGCGAATTCTCGGCTACAAGGTGGCTGAGTTAGGGTTTTCTATTCGTTTTCGTTGATTTTCCCACTGTCATGTTGCAACGCGCGGACGGACCGGTGGCGTGGATAATGAGGACTTCGGGTCATCCGGGAGAAGGGTAGATTTATCATTTTTTAGTTTACATTGTGCAGGTATGTTTTCAAGTTATATGAATTGATTTCATAGTTTTAAATGTAGTGTATTATTGGGGGTTTTAGTATTTGTAGCAATGTTGTTTATGTATTTAATAATAAATAATTTTTATTTTAAAAGTAAAAAAAAATTGAATATCAATCTGGTGAGTGAGTTTCTCCAACATTAATTTTATTAGTGCAGATGATGCCTTTTGCAGGCATATTTCGATGTCAAGCCGATGGAATGTCTGTTTCGCCCCGGTTAAATGTGTCCTTTGAAATCCGCAAAAAAAGTTCGGGCAGGATTTAGCACCACAGAGTAATCCCCCATATTTTATCGTAGACATGCTATCACCTTCCACTATGCTACATTATATTATTCTTAAAGATGTTGCTGTTTTTGACACTCCGGAAAATGAATTAGCTGATGGTAACTTGCTCACTCAGGATGTCTGCAGCGAGAAGAGTGGGGGAGGGGAGGGGGGGGGGGGTTAAAGAATAATTTCAATGCAAAAATAGTTAAGAATTCCAAGTAATTCATAAATAATCTGAAGGCACATGAAATACCCCTTTGGATGAACACATAGATGTACGAGAAGAAGAACACTTTTGAGAAGTATCCGACATTTAAATTTCCTCAACCTGAAATTATCTCAATCCTTAAAGGCAGCACTCACGGAAATTTTCGCTTCTGAAATGGGTCGCTTACCATGTAGCCGGCCGCTGGACAATCGCAACAGTAAGTTGAACACCTTGAATGGCCACCTACCTGCGAAGATACTGCCGTGGACACATCTGCCGCTCTGGACATTAGGGTTCCGTCGCGCCAACTAACGCCTTTGACAGGGTGTGTGCATGCGGTTCAGCGGGGGCGTGTCTATGAAATTCGTACCATTTGCAGGGTTCCGTGCCGCGACCCATCACGGAACACTCGTCCGCGCTGTGGACACACATGGAATACCGCCATCTTTTTCTGTGTTTTCCGCGTGTTTCACGCTACGTCATCGTTATCAATGAGTTCATCGTCCCTAAAAACCCCGATATACCGCGAAATCTTCAACACAAAAATTTCCGTGAGTGCTGCCTTTAAGTAGTGAGCCGATATGTTCAAACCCACAGGCTTGATGCGATGCTTGTGCAGCGACGCCATTTCTAATGTTTCCATTCCCTGAAAAGAAATGAGGACTTTGGAGCGGGATTCAATGGCATATAATAATCCTTTTAAGTAAATAGACCAGTTAAGTATATCCTAAATATCGAACCTGCAGAGTTAGGACGACTAACTCGGATACTGTCAGCTCGGATCACTACTGTTTGTTGAGTGCCGGGATCCGAGGTACGTTTTGGAGGAACCTTTTGTTGCAGACATAACACTGCTGCTGTGACGAGAATAGCAGCAGCCAATGCGTGCATCCTTAGAGCATGGTTATCAAGTTTCTAGATTCTTGTAGATTCTAGTGACTGTCCAGAGAAACACAAGGGTTGGAGAACAATTGCTCATCCTCTTCACAAAATATGCATCAAGCTATTCAAAAAACTATGTGGCGAGAAAAATATTGGGTTGGTGCATAATTAATGTGGCTTTTTTCGCGCCTTCTTTTCTCGATAAAAATTAAAGCTTTTCAAATGGTTTTTCATGGAAGCAATCCCCTCTTTCCACTTAATAAAGGTGGTATCGAAAGCTGCATCCACGCCGTAATATGCTCTATCACTTCGGGAAAAGCTGCAATGCAGCACAGTCATTCCGCGATCTTAGCGAGCTTTTCAAAGATGGACCAGTCAGCAAGGCTAAGTTGAAAAATTGCTCATATTCATAAGGTAGATTGCGGAGCTCTGCAGATTACGGAAGAATAGGTTGGCTATCAAATTGTCAGTACCAGGGATTTAGAGCAGCCTGGAAGATGACGAAAGGTTGGACTATCCATGGGAGTTCCTCTCAAAAGGCCCAGAAGAGCATGGAGATTGGCTACATGGGCCCGCGTGAACTCTCAGACAGGAGCAATGTTCAATTTCAACCGGTTTGCCCTGGCAAAACGAGCAGGCTTCATTTCTGAGGAGTCTCGTCAATCGAACCTCCTTCCCTTTCTCGGCTGCCGAAGGTTTCTGGCCGTCGAAATTTGATCGTAGGCCTCTTCCTTCTTCATCTGTAGGGTTGTATTTTCCTTGTTGAACTGATTAAATATATTTCGGCTTGGCTTTGCTGATTTTTCTTCGGCCAAAGTTCTGTTGAAATCGCTGAATGAATGTGCTGCAGTCCAGCCTTTCCTGAAGTGGTAGGGCATGAAATGGTGAATGTGGATACGATTTTCGATAGCACTGCTACTGAATGGAAGGAGAGGGTTATCTGCATGGAAAACCGTTCAGGGAACGTTAATTTTTAGGGAGAAAAACATTCGCGAAAAAAGCAGCATCAATTGTGCACCAATCTAATATAATTCAGGGCAGTATCCCTTCATGGACCTTCCGAAGCCGTACGAGAGCTTTACACCCCAGGAGTTAGGCGAGGCTTTGAGAGCAGAAAAGCAAGGACAGTCTGAGAAGAGCTTGGATTCCAAAGTGTTTTCAACTGATTGATCACTCCTGAAAACAAATATTCTGTTTGCTTTTGATAACGATCTCTATACCACCGCCTATGTTTGGAATGACGGGAGCACATCACGTGTAGAACAAAATTAGACTGGAGAGTCTTTGGAAGCAGAATGGAGAGCACCAAATAAAACAAAATTTTGTAAATTAGGAGAATAGAACGAGGAAGTTTAGAAACGGTCCAGTTTAATAGAATGATGGCCTGAAGAATGAGACACCTAGTCATGTTTTTCGTCATAGCTTCATCAGACCACAGCAAGAGCCAGTATAGCAACCTCTGCTCCACTGGTCCTCCTAAGTTTCTGCAGAACGAAATTAGGTGGTGTCCTCTTCGGATATCCCCTTCGGCTGTAACCTAAGGAGAACGAAGGCTGGTGATTCCTTTTCCCTGGGGTTCCCTCATTCCGTTCGCCCAGGATCCCTGCTGAATTCATCCAACACGAGTTAGATTCACGGTCCAAGCGCCGGCAGCAGTATGTCCATCAATTGTATTGAGGATAAGAGAAAAGGATTTCGGAGTGAGCTTATTAACCTCTCTGAGGAAGAGTACGACATGCTGACTAGCCACGGATTTACGCGAATCTTACTTCTGTTGAAAGGGTCAATGAGGACAATGTAATTCCACCTGTGTATACACAGTAGTTGATTTGATGTCAGGATGTACCCACGCATCCTTCCTTTTTCTATCTTCAAATCCCCACCTCTCCGGAGCCTGTGTAACGCTCCGAAAAAAAGGGAGAAAGAGGATGGTCGCATCCATCCTTCCCCTACCACTTTCTTATAACCATTATTGTAATCCTTTATATAAAATAAATCTTATAAAATCAGCTATGTACTCAGTAGAACTCCCCGATTATTCAGGTCCACCCTGTGATCCTGATACCCCATAGCGAACCCGCATGAATTTTGAATATTTCGCGCAATGGTTTTGGATGATGTCATAATACTTTGGCAACAACATATGACTGTGGATGTGAGAGAAAACACGTTTTATTGGAATCTTCATCACTAGATATCAATAGAAATATGGAATATCTCAACAAAATACAAACAAAACACTCGTTCCTGCTTTATACACGTTTCAATTGCAATTGCGCTGGATCAGCATTTCGCAGGCGGCCGCGAATCGATGTTGTTGAGAGCATCATCGATCGAGGGATAGAAATGCGTTAGGATGTCCGTATTATTTGAATCCAGCACACAGTGTAATCGCTCCAAGACTTCCACTGCAAGAGAATAGCTATAGCTCCACGCAAACAGTGAATAATTTTTTGTTTCATTTAAATCTATGGGATACTCACATGGAGCTGCAGCGCAGAGCACACTAACGTCCTTGCTATGCTGTTCATTGAAAATCTAAAAGTCGCTGGGATTCAGTTAATATTTCCAAGTACTGATTAGGATATCCATTGCATTAAAAAATGATGGTAAGTGGCAGCATTACCTCAATGAGGCATTTAGCACCCGTAACATCGATGTGAGGAACTGTCGACAAATCGATTACTATAGCTCTTACTCTTACTGGCTCATGTTTGGCAGAAGCCAGGGAAGGCTTCTGAATAAATTCACAGTATTGACGACAAATTCAGGCAGCTTTATGGTTCTAAGCAAGAAACTCAACCTTCTCCAGCGATTCTGGAGGTATAATTTTGATGCTGCGCAGTGTTGTTCCGGTCTCGTGTCGGCTACTTCTTAGCGATTTCTCCCGTTCGTTTTCATCCTCTCTTCTCCTAAGAATTATCTATTGTCCAAGTGTAATAATTCATTCACATTATCATTTATTTATTTAATTATTTATGCACTCGTGGCGATCCTTTACGAGATGAAAGTGATCCTCTCAAATAAATAAAAAGAACAAAAAAGATATGTGTTAACCTGTCGGCTTAATGGTGCTTCGGTTCAATGAATGATAGGAAAACGGTGAATAAATTTCAGAAAAGTTTTTCGGATATCTGTTGACACCTACGGATTTCAGAACCAAGTGAACCTTGAATTTTTTGTAAGGCTTTATTCAGAAAGTTTGTTACTTTTTGACTTTACTTTTCTCAAAAATTCAGGAAGATGAGGAGTGCACAGGGAAGAATTTTGTAGTCCTTCTGAGGTTTTCACTTCTGCGTGATGAAGCAGCATGTAACGTATTGTAATGTAATGTAATCCAAAGCAGTATGTAATTTAGTAGCCCCCTCCCCCCCGAAAATGGGTCGCCAAATTTTCGAAATTACTTTACAATACAAATAAGGACCTTGTATTAGTTTATTTTGTTTGTTTTTATTACTATTATTTTTAATAAAATTCTTATTTATCATTTATTATTACAATTAATATTTTTAGTCCCCACAGCGGCTGAGACCCCACTTTTTTACCCACGTCCGCCCTCCCAGTTTCTGCGTCCGCCACTGGTAGAGACCACTCGGAATTGAAAGACGTCGAGAAATGAGTATTAGGGAAGCCAGTTTCATGA
Source organism: Ancylostoma caninum (assembly GCA_037903475.1). Classification (NCBI taxonomy): domain Eukaryota; kingdom Metazoa; phylum Nematoda; class Chromadorea; order Rhabditida; family Ancylostomatidae; genus Ancylostoma; species Ancylostoma caninum. The sequence continues at coordinate 204,337 of JBAJFG010000063.1, forward strand.
CCAAACGCACAGGAAGGTACATTACTTTTTGGATGTTCATACCCTTGGATAACTCCTCGAACAGAGAACAGACTTCATGTTGTTTTTTTTATTTGTTTAAACTTGCTTTTTTGAGAAATTACTTCACAAAATGGACAAAAAATATTACATGAGCTTTTTTGTCGCTCATCTTTACTGTTACTTTTGAGATATGTACCATTAATTATATATTATAAAAATTAAAATTTTATAGATCTCAAGTTCGACTCTCTTTAAATCTTGGCATTATTCATACTCTAGTGACGTATTTCTTTTTATTTATTGCGGTCTGCCTTTCTACCATCTCTACTGCAACAAAGGTGAGCACTGGCCAGCTGTGTGTGCTTCGTTGTGTTTTTGATTTGCCTTGTGACTGAACTGTGTACTCCAATGCGATGAGGCGTTTGAGAGGATGGTCATAAATGTTGCCTTCGACTTCCAGGCTCTGACGAAGGCGACATCGCCGAAACGTTAGTCGAAGTGGAGAATAAAGAATTATAACAATCTGGGCAAAAAACAGCTAGAAAAAATACGTCACTAGAGTATAAAATTCCATAGTTTCATTATTCTATCTGGGTCCTCGGAGTGGCGGGGTGGCCATTGCCACTTTTCTCCAGCAACCCCCCCCCCCTCAGCAGGCAACTGCTGCGTTCGGCACTAGTACCTAGGACTAAATAGCATACTAAAGAAGAATGATTGATCAATTTCGAATTAGCCTTTCATTACCAAGCACTCGATTTTGAGCTTAGTTGAATTTGAATATTCTAGAATTTCTCTTCTAACAAGTTATTAGGTTCTCCTTCTGGTAGGTAAATTCAGGAGCGAGAAACGCGTAGAAAATCCTAGAAAAGAAGGAGAATCAAAGCGAACCTTCGTTCCAGTGCAGGAAGTCGGACTATTTCCTCGATATTCTTCTTGAAGTGCTCGGCATTTATATAAACCAAAGGCGCTGAGAAGCGCACACAACAGATTCCTTCGCTAATAGCGGCATCCATGAAACGACAAGCGTTGGAACGTTTATTTGTTAACTAATAAGAGAAAATCTTAAAGCTCTTGCCTGTACTTTTCTATAGGCTGGAAGTACGACTGTCCCTCATTATGGCTAAGCCTTCCTATTTCAACTACCTTTGCGCTGAAATCAAGACGTGTGGGATTTATGGATATCAGTGCAGAGCTGGGAGGGGAATGCCCACCTCAAAATGGCATAGACAAGTAGGGCAGCTGCGAAACATACTCCTATCATGAGTCCTTCAATCACGTCATACAGCACTGTGGCCGCAAAACTCACTACGAAGATTGCCTAGAAGACAAGCAATAAGTGGAGAAAAATATGTAAAGAGAAAAAAAGGATAATGAACTCACACAATCTGACTTTGACATACGCCACAATACTTTTATGCTTTTCAGTTGCATAAACATTCCCTTGAGAGCGACAATGATAATACAGGACATGAAGCAAACTGGTAGCACTTCAACAAATGGCCCGATGAAGAATATGACCGCCAGAAGAAGTGCAGAGGAAAATACCGTTGCAAGCTGAAATCAGATGTCAGGGAAAATTACCGTAAATCGGTCGGCCAGGAGGTTGCACCAGGTAGGGAGACGTAAGGGAGCCTTGGGATTGGTCAATTCATCAGGATGGCCAATAGGAAAGTTCGTTCGCTTTTGCTCCCTCATCACCCCCGCCCCCTCTCCTTCCGCTTTGCTGGACAACGTTCCACAATCCAAGCTAGATGAATGACACATGCATATATTAGGTGGGACAAAGGTCTCACACAAAACTTTACACATTTTTTTTCAAACAATCATATAGTCCGTTCCAGAAACACAATAGTTGAGTATTTGTGCCTGTGATTTGCAGTTTTCGCTCGTCTCTCCGAATACGGAACTATTTATCACATCCTTTCTTCCTCTAATATCTTCTCAACTATTTTCCTAGGTGAAACACACTATAACATCATTGCTCAACCTGGTCTGGCACTTTTTATAGTTGACGGAAAATAGAACATTCTACCTCATTCCATTGCCAAAGGATTTCAATTCAAGACCGAGAATTTCTGGATCAAAAAAAATTCTGGAGTAAGACTCTTGGACCGACGTAATACAGTGACCAAAACAGATGACTCGAATAGCTCGGTTTGTGGACGTTTTCGAATTTTGGCTTTTCTAATCAGGTGAAATTTGGTCCATTCAAATTTACTTGACATGAGTCCCTTGAATCAAGTGCCTGTGCGACACCTACACCTACCTGTGTTTTCGTGCCTGCTGCTTCATAGACCAGTGTTCGAGCCAACGCTGTAGATGACGGCCAAACTGGGAATAGCGAAGTCAGCGCCTCCATGAAACCCATTGCATAGAATTCCTGGGACAGCATTATTTGAACACCATTGGAGAGTGCGCGTTGATAAGGTTTTGAATCTGGTAACATCTCATGCAGGAAAATGAGATGGTACTCTGTCTTCAAATACAGGCAGAGTGGCCATGTCTTCAAATACAGACAGAATGGCCACACAAGATGAATTCTGTACAATGTAATTCAACGTCCGCGGTCAGTGTGACCGTAACCTAGCTGTGGAACTAAATGCATTGGCGGAATTCAAACACACCATTTCGATCTATTTTTGCGCGAAGGACTATTAACTTGGCTACCAAGTTTGACGGTAAATGTTCTCTAAGAGAGAAATGTGCAAATTACTGGAATATTCTGGCAAATCTGTCCAAAAACCGCTTGTTGAATCACTACAGTCATTGCGCATAATGACTAGTTGTCCCAGGGCACAGCACTAGGTGGTCAGTGTCAGTTGGGGGGTACTGAGCCCAACCGGATTCCGAAATGGACTACTAAGTACCTACATACTAGTCACTTTTTTTAGTGCTACCTTCTTTCAGGAGAAGAAGGTAGCACTAAAAAGTGACTTAAATAGCCGTTAGTGAGACGACGAATGGTGTTTTAGCAAGAAATGCGTACAAATCTCATATTCAAGCTAAAATCCTTGAAAAACCGATCTCAATACTAAACTGTTTGATCCCGCTAGAACTCGTTGAAACTTGTTGTAGGACCTGCCAGATACAAGAAATTGTCATTGGAGCGCGTTTTTCCCAAACCCGGACCTTTTCCAGGAAATTTCTCTCGTTTGAAGAAGAGTTCCGATGCGCTGCCAACTCCAAGAAATGCGCGTAGATGGTATCAACTCTCCCCCAGAGTGGCATCTTTCGTTTTTGAGAATAAACCGTCATGAATGGTCAAAAATGATCAGAAAACACTTTTTGAGCATTTTTGACGGTTTTCTCCAAAAACGAAGAGTGCCACTTCGAGGGGATACTTGTTGGTATAGTGCGCGTCTACAGTCAAAATTCCAAAATGATACGTCTCCTACGGGTTAAGCAACACCTGATCATCACTGGAGCGCGCTAGAGTGCAGGGGAGGGATGGTGCAAATGGTTGGACGACACTGATCTTCAGCTACGATTTTGATGATCGGAGGATGTGCCTCTATGAAATCTGCTTGTGTCTAACATCAGTAGACGGTTAGCGGTTGGCTACGCCCCGGACATTGAAGCTAATCCCCCTGAATCTGCAAGACACTTCTAAGTCCGGTGGGCAGTGACCACTTGGTGCTACTCCCTGGTCCTAACTGCCTTTTCGACTACTCTCTGTAGCATTAACATTCGTTTGAAACAACTCTAATGAACACGTGTTAAACAAATCAAATTGGCGATTTCAATATTGATTTGCTGTCAGATATACAGTGCCGTAGATCCGCCTCGTCCTCAAGCGGCACCGCCTGAGATCACACGTGGCGTCCTGCTGGCAGCATTCCCGCAGCCAAACGGCTGAGTATCGATCGCCAGCAAGACGCCACGTGTGATCTCAGGCGGTGCGCCTTGAGGACGAGCCGGATCTACGGCACTATATGTAGGGCCTGTTGCGGACTTGCAGTCCGCCAATGAATTTAATTTTACGCCTACATTACGGTCAGCACGGCCGCGGAAGTTGTGCAAAATTCATCTTTTGAGTGGACACCGCCTTCATTGTCCAAGAATACAGTTGCCGAAATTCATAACTACACAACACATCCTTGACAGTAGTAAAAGACTACCTGTCTAACATCAATTTCATATTTATGCTTCTTTGCGAACAATTTCCCCATTGATACAGTAACCACTAGGCTAACTATGGCTATTGCAAGTGCATCACCCAGAACATATCCGAATAGAGAAACATCCGGGAACGCTGGCGTCGGCATGCTGAAATTTTCTATTGGAAAACTATACATCTTTTCCCAGATGTGTTAAAAGGAGCTTACCCCGTGGGAATATATCCTATGACTTTTACATTGAAACGTCCTTGTAAGTTTGCAACAGCGGAGACGATTGTTCCAATGATCATCTGGAATTAGACGTTGACAAGAAGCTGCAAAAATGTTAACATTCAGTAATGAGGTACTTACCACAAACAAATCATACGGTACCGGTATCCTACATCTCTTTCTAATTAGCGGATCTACGTATGTCTTCACCAGGAACAATGTGATTATAGTGGCCATAGATATAGCAAAAGTGAACCAGTTAGCATATCCGGCAATTACACTGGAGAACAAATCCTTGTATACCTAAAATATAAGTTATTGTTCTACAAATGAGTCCAGGAAATTATAGAGCAGGAGCATTTTACCCGGGATTTGCCCATTCTACTTGGATAATTTCGAGGTAAAACTCACAAAGATAAGTTTTCCAGCACCAGACCGACGAGGCAGAGCAACTCCTAGGATCTTATTCAGTTGAGCGGTAAATACATGCACTGCTGCTCCCGTAGTGAACCCGGTAATGATCTGTGAAAAAATTTCAAGAATATAGCAAATAATAATAATATACGCTAAATAAAGGATCAAAGAAACATATAGTACAGTAAATAAAGGATCAAAGGAACAATCAATAAACAGTATACAGTATGCTATTCATCAAAGAAAAACTCCAAAAGGTGAAAACAACTTTCTCACCTGATCAGAAAGTAGTGCAGTAAGGAAATCGAGTCGTAATAGAGCCATAGCAATCTAGAAAATTAGAGATTCCCCCAATTATCTGGAACAAATTCCCAAAATTTCTGGAGTTTCACCTGGATCAGGCCAACACATAAAGTTAGGGAGGTAAGTATTGCGATTGAAGTATCCATCCTTATATCATCGTCAAGATCGCCTATTAGACTCCCATTACTGTTTTTTGATTCCAGAATGTTAGAAACACGTAGATTGCAGCTACCAGCCATCAAACTTACTACTGCGAAAACACCTATAAGGGTAACTTATCGAGTAACATGACAAGTTTTTGGGGCTAATTTCCAGGAAAAAACTCTTACCTAAAGAGGCATGTCTTGATGTACCGAAAATCATATAGAATAGCGCCGGAAATAATGAGGTATACAGACCGTTCACTGGTCGAGCGCCTGCCAGAGAGGAGTAGGCCATTCCTGGAAAGAATGACTTGGAAAATTTCATATGATGGTGTTCCCCAACAATGTTGAACCTTTAAAGTTTTTCATGTGAATTAGTAAGAAAAAAAGATGAGTATCTATGGAAAATCACACCCTTCTCAGCTTTTTCTCATAGTTTACTATCTACATATTTATTCTATACTAATGGGACCATGGAAGGAAGCAAAACTTCCATTCAAGTTGAAGAATCATGAAATTCTCTAGTCATCCAAATTGTACTAGATCGACTTTCTTCAGTTATATAGTTGTCATTTTATTTACTTGTTTAGTTTTATATATATACATATATATATATATATATTCAGTCATATATTCAATAGTTCAATTATATACGTATTTAGTTAAATATTTATTAGTGTACTTATAGTTACATGGATGAAACTACTCTGTTATTTATTTCCTGCATATTTTAGGATGCCTAGAGCTCCTGCAAGTACCCCCCCCCCCTCCCTCCCTAGGAAACAGGAGTGTTAGCATGTTACCGATTATGATCCTATAATTTATAAATTATAATTCTACTATAATCAAAGTGAATAGCTGACCTTGTGGAATGTGCATAATTCCAACAGTCAGTCCACCGATGATGTCATTGATGAGATTCTGTTTGATGTTGTAGCGAGGAAGCCATTTGAGAATTGGTAGAAAATCCAGAATAAATCGTGGATGGCAGTGCTCCTTGGCTAGGCGCATTTTAGAGAGTTTGTTCTTCGTGAACGTCTTGCGAGTGGTGTGTCGGAGTAGACCGAACTCCTCGTCGAAGATACACTAAACATGGTACAATAGTAGGATCGTAGCACTGGTGGTATTGTTACAAGTAAGCTCATTTGGAGTTAGGACGCTGGCAGCAAACAAGAAACACTTTGTTTCAAGAAATATATTAATATTATGTATATATACATATATTTTGAATTATTTATGTTTCCAATTTTAATTATAATTTTAGGTTATGGTTCTCAAATTGAAAAAAAAATTAATTGAGGTTATTACTTATTATTTTATGCAGCAATTTGTTCTTTTTCTTTTTTGTTTTTTTAATATAAAAATATGTTTATATTTTCTTTCTATCACTAAATGATAACTAAAAAAAGACTCAAACAACACATATAAGAACAAAAACAAAGCAAAAACACTAACAATAGAAACGTAGTTGGTTGCCATGATTATCTTGATTGCAAATGCCATGTAATCAGTAATTTTTGTTTCATTAACTTAAGTTACACAAGTTAGAGGCCAACTTTATCAAACTGAATGCTGCTTCCTCTGCATGAAAGACCTCCACACACCCAATCTGCTAACAGATACTTCTTCTTGGAACTCTCATATCTAACCCATAGTATCTGCAGATTTCTTAACAACTTCGATGTTACTTTCATGAGACATTGTGTTGTATTCTTAGAATATTATACTATAGATCGATATTGCGGGATAGATCCTGGAGAACAGCTTTTACATATCCACTGTTGCTTCTGCTGTGCACACGCATACATATAGTAAATTGTTAAGCTTGAAAAAAACCTTGAATAAAAGTAGAAAGAAGAATAAGAAAGCAAGCCGAAGAAATTCCAGTCAGTTATATCTTTAGAAAATCACTCCAACAACCTTACATGGATCTTTACATATTTCTCCAACGGTGGTCAAAGATAGGCTTTTATGTAGATTCATTCTGAACTGTACAAACTAACTAAGTAACTGAACTTTAAATTGAGAGTATGATTGACACTAAGTCTACCTAGGCTTATTTAAATTTAGATAAGCATTTATAATTGAAGATGGCATTTATTCGAGATCTTTTAGCAGAACAAATATTGAGAACTAATGATGCTTTCACTTCTTCTGCCAACCAGAACGTCAGATGCCAGATTTAGAGAAGAAAGCACGTGGAAATTATTGAGAACTAAGTTTGACTGCGCTGCACATATCGGCATTCTACCATAGACTTCTTTCTGATTTTGATGGCCGGCTTCACATTCGAGGCCTGTCTTACAAGTACCTTACATCTTTACATCTTTACTACCTTACATCCTTACATCTTTAGTATGCCTCACTTCGAAGGGTAAATGTTATTTCGCGCACGATTACTTCCAATTAGATTAATGGGCGAGCTTCAAGAATCAGATCCAATAATAATTTTGGAAAAAAGTAGGTGACCCAGTGGAGAAAAATGGGTGCATCCAGAAAGACTAGAATAACAACTGCAATCTCTGCAAATCTCGTTTTTATAGGAGAGCCATTGAAACAGTAACAATAGCCGAGTGGATGAATCACTGTGTGTAAAACAAATCTGCCTCATATGTGACAAATATAATGGAAGGTCACGGATTTACTGTCTATGCTGACAGCTTCTCGGATCTTTGTGCTAACTAATCCTCAATAAGAAGCTTGTCCTCACTGCCTATTTACTCTTTAGTCTGGAGCGAATCCGGCGTTAAGACTAATCGCTCTGCAAAAACTGCTCTGCAAAAATCGTAAGTGGACTATGAACAGAGAAAATAACGGACGAGTGGAGGACTATCATCATCGCTGTAAAAACCATCGCTATTATAGGGGAAATTCTGACACCTCTCGAACGTGCCAAGACCGGTTGTCTAGTTCTTTAGCTGTAAAGTGCGTATTACTCATTCATTCAGGAAGATAAAGATCAAAAGACGAAAAAACGTGAACAAAAATATGGCGCGTTGGTCTTCCTGGTCCTCTCTCTTAGAACATTTCCGGAGTACTTCATTTATAAGTTGTTTGTAACAAGAAAAAGGGTGTAGTTATTTTGACTAGATCGCTGGCTTAGCTAGTACCTCCTCTTTTACTCAATAAGGTAGTGATGCTAAGGGCAAATTTTCTGCATTCATCACTCCTGATGTATGATGTTTGTACTTGTAAGTTACTTTAAACATGTACTCAACTGCACTACTTACATGTTGAACTAAGGGCAAACATAAGAAAAGTTCAAAGAGAAAAGAACAGGGCTATGTACACGCTTCAGGAGACAAATGAGATAGGAAATAGTACTATATATTCTTCTATTCTGCGAATGAATGCGAATTCTACGTTTTCTTTCTGGAAAGCTTCCTTATCAGAAATGTCTTTGTGCATGAACCTATTAGGAAATTCTGAAATTTGTATTTAAAGATTTATTCTATAGATTTACAAAGTGGAGTTTTTTTTTTAATTGAAGCCTGGGGCGAACTCATGGAGTCACGTCCACACAAAAAAGCATAGTTTCCAGAAAAAAAGAGGATTATAACGTTGGAGTTACTAGAGTTATGGAAATCAAGATCCCAGAATTATTCCTCAGTAGGTTTTCTCATTAGATATGGACAATTTTCATTAGAGTCAGTGAGGGCAATGCGAAGCGAATATTCGATAACCCAATTTCAATGGGTAAAATGGATAAAATCACCCATGGAATTGCTAAAATCACCCAGGACTATGTATGTACAAAATTCGAATCGGCCTCCCCCACAAATGAAAAAAAAGAAGTTTGTAACAAAAGAAAACTTCTAGGCTAATTAGGTAACCATCCGAAAAAGTGCCCGCTCCTCCACCGTCTGAACAATTGCACGCTGATGTCACCGTTCTCGAATTTTTTGGACTATTTTGAAGCTATTGTCCCCAAAAAAGCCAGTTTTCTAACATAAGGATCTAAATCCTCTAATCCTTCCAACTTCTGAGAAACGAAAAAAGAATATGAATATGGAAGGAAACGTCAAGGAGAAGCTAAATGACTTCAGCGGCTTCAGCGAAATCTGTCTGAGGGCAGGAATGATTAAGGAACTAAACAGCTCTCTCTCTCTCTCTCTCTCTCTCTCTCTCTCTCTCTCTCTCTCTCTCTCTCTCTCTCTCTCTCTCTCTCTCTCTCTCTCTCTCTCTGAAAATACAAGAGCGGGAAATTAAAGCATTCCTTATCTGAGAAAAAACTTCAATTTTCCTCAAATGTATCTCTTTCAGAGTTGCCACAAGGAAACGTTTTATATTGTTTGATCTTCCAAGATCTCAGCAAAATTCTTCACAGCCTCTATAAACCACTCATATCCATGCACAATAATGGATTGTGTTACTGTTCTTGAAGCGCATATGAAAAGAATACAGACGAAGTATAAACTTTAAAAAATTCCAGAGAAAGAGACAAAAAGGAAAGATGCTCTCGCGTAATGATTAAGAAATTGGCGATGGGCACCAGTGCCTTAGTAGAAATCCGGAAAAAAAATGGAGGCAGCTGTTCAGTGACGTGTTCTTGGCAAGTAGCCGAGAGCAAGCACAGAGCTATGACCTCTTCAGATCCAGAAAAGCATCTTGCAAACCATATAAAATAGCACTAGCGCTTGCATAACATTTCACAGACCTCAAAAATCGATGTTTTATCCTGAGTTCCGTTTAGAAAGTTAGTGTTACTACTTCAGCAGCATTCAACCACCATGTCACCATGGTCCATGCTATGAAAATCCAAGGCGTGAAACCGGATAGAGAATCCTCGAGGACGTGATTTCCTTGGCCCATCAAGGTTTCCTTTCCTTGAGCGTGTACTATAGCACACCAAAAATCATTTATACTCTCTCAAACTGCCAGGAATAAATGAAGGATGAACTCATGTTATGCCCAAAAAAGCTGTTTTCATCTCAGGTTATAGTCTAGATGTTAGTGACCACTCTGTCCATCCAGAATCCCCCCCCCCCGAAGGAAAATCTGGATTTGTTTGCAGAGGAGGGACCTCCTGTTCTTCACCACATCCAAGAGCATGCCAGCTCATTTCAGGATCACTACTGAGGTATGAAACGTTATGCACTATTGTCGGAACAATTTCGATTTGACATTGGGCTTATTTTTCCCCATGATTTTGGTGTTCAAAATTTATTTACTTATGTATTTATTGATTTACTCAAGGTGCGCAAGCCAAATACAGGCGTCTGATAAGAAAATGGTTAACTGCAAAGTGGGAGTATAAACAGAACGAACAACGTTTAGGGCTGACAAATAAAACAGAGGTAATGAAACAAAGTACAAAGTCAAGTTCGGGGACAAATCTCACACCAGTGATAGATTGGGGAATTATCTGGGGGTCGTAATTTTCAGGATCAAAGGATCAAAAAACTTTTCTTAATACCATAGTAAACAAATCATTAGAGGTAATGAAACGGTTCATCAGGGGAATGCCATAAAAAGTGCAACCGTTTATCAGGAACAGCAGCAGCCAAGAACGGATGATCGAGGGCTCCCTGAGAAAAACTCGCTTGGAACAAATCTAGAGGACCCGGGGCACGGGACTGGTCCAGTTAGAGCCCAAATCTCAACATCACTGAGCTCTTAGCGAACAAAATAGAGGGGATCACCACCATTAAGATCAAGAATCAGGACTGTTAAAGTGAGGACAACTTTGCCACTGCTTCATACATATGTTCAAAAGAACGTGCGAGTTGCTCACAATATTTGTGCTGCTTTGTAGCTCTCGAACAATGAAACGTATGAGGCACGTTCGGCAACAAACAGAACGCCGACCAATGTCCAGTTTGTTTACTGAGAGCTGCCTTGATGGCTGACGAGAACAAGAAAAAAACGGAACAAGTAGCTTCTTCGGAAGTCGTCTTGCAAACAAACCTCATCGATGAAAGCTTTTAAAAGCCTTCAAAGCAGTTGAAAATCATTAGAAATCTCAAGGACTCCATTGATTTACTAATCGTCTTCAAATGCTTATTAAACGCGTCGATTTCCCCTTTAATTCTAGAAGGATATTATTCTACTCTGGTCATTTTCCAAAGGCAAGGAAATATCCTTTGCGTCCTAATCGAGCTACGTAGTTTCCCTAGTGAACACCCAAGAAACCGGAACAGGGCCTGCGTGCACCATTGAGATTACCCATGCTAAACTTGTTGTTGCTCATATTAAAGATGGGTGAATTTGTGTGGAGTCAACACGTTTACCCTGGATAATTTCACTTTCTATTCTCACAATTTATATATCTATGATTCTAATTTTACACAAAAATATGTCAAATTTAACAATTTACACATTCAAGAAGTTTCTTCTACCTCCTATTAGTTTCCGCGTAAGGATAGTGCACTAGACGAGAACTAAAATGATCCTAAGTAATTTACATATAATTAACGACGTAAGCTTTAGAGTAGAATAAATTGGAGTTGGAGAGGAAGTGGAGAAAGAAGCACCAGGAGAAGATAAAGAAAAAAGGAAGGAAAGTGCTAGGGGTACCAATTTGGTCCGACAGCAGCAGTTCTTTTGATATTTTGTCTGAGCTGTTGATCAAATAGGATTATAAAGACTAACACAGTTGGTCTAACTATTCGCACTTCTTTTTGCCTTCTTGACTATTGCGTAATCTAAGGGTAGAAGAAATCAACCAGCTCCAGGATAGCAGAAATCCACAAATTATCCACTGACAAATTAGCAAATCTTGCATTTATCTCACTCTGCTTTAAGTGAGATTCTCAAACTATTCAGCTTTTCAAGGTTCCACAAGTTGGTAAAGGAAATTCCAGCTTCTCAAATGGTTTCCGGCAATTTATAAATACCGGAATCACATCGGAATATGCACAATGGTAAGCACATAAGTGCGTAGTCCTCAAATACGAATTTATTCTCAGAATCAGATGCAGATGCAAAGAAAATGCAAAAGAGCTCACTTGGTTTTTCGGGACTCGATCATAGTAACCTTCACATGCATTTTCGTTTTCATCGCATGAATCACCGAGGATGGCCATATCTTTGCATTCCTGAAAAGGAAAGTTTTGGTTATCTCTTGAAGAGTCAATGGAATTTACATGAAAAGTGCGACGGATTATGCTATAAATGAATCAAAAAAATACACATTATGCTATAAATGAATATGAATACACATCATTATGCTTACACATATTATGCTATAAATGAATCAAAACAGGGCAACAAGGAGATGAACATAAAAAGGCATACAACAATTTTTACGCAGATAAGAAGCAAATCCGTGAGAGAAAAAGGATCAGTATTTTAAGTAAAAAAAAGAAAAGCATAACCGTCTCACTTTTTAAAGGTGGAAGTTATTTAGGAAGTGGTTATTCGAATAAAAACCATTATTCCTGCAAATTATTTATTAATTATTGTTCCTCCAACGCCAGCTAAGGGATAAGAGGAAAAGTTCCACTGTTATCAAACACATCCTCTCTTCGGATGCCACAAAAATTTCCTCTTTTCTCAAATAGGCAGATATTTGATGAGATTGATTTACTGCAAATTATAATTAGATACAAGAATGTCAGTTTGAAGCTGTTCTAAATGAACGAATGGGTAACTAAACAAGTAAGTTATCAATTTGTTGGCTACTTAGTTAGATATGACGCTCGGAACAAGAAGACAGGGATTATCAAGGAAGCCATGGAAGAGTGACAGGCTGCCAATTAACTTGTTTTTGGATAGTAGTCAGATTCACCCGTCTGAGGAAGTGAGTTTGCACACGTTTCTTCGGCAGAAGTGAGAATATTACTTTGCTTATTTTTTTTATTTATATATTTATTCCAATACACAACAAGATGCGCCATAAATCGAAGTGAAGGAAAAAAAGCGGATAACCAAACTTGACAAAAAAAGTAGACCTCAACAGGTCTCAGCTGAGAGACATCCAAGGAGATGAAGCTAGGGTTTTACTAGAACCAGGACTAAGCAAACTGCTCCGCACGTTTTTGTTTATTTGCTTCAAGTTTAACCACCTCTACGCTAATTAATGTTATCTGTAATAGCCCCGTTTATTCTACTTGTTTGCGTGTTTACTGCTAATCAAACAGTATCCCACAGTTTAGTCACCAATTGACCGCAAAATAAAACCTGTATGGGTTGAAAAGACGCCAAATTTCGAATAACAGCTCGAATAAATCCTAGCACTGTCCTCATCACTTCACTGAGGTCCTAGTGAAAAATCGAGTAATAGTAATGATAGAAGGAACACATAAAGAAGACAAATAATAGCATGACTTATAGTAATGGAATAAATATTAATTTCAATAGTATTAGGTCGGTCCGAAAGTCTTGCACCAAATATTACACTTTTTTTCAAACAGTCATTACACTACTGTTCATGGATGCAGCCAGGTCTGCCAATTTTTATGAATGAGAGGTAAAACATCCTACCACATTCTATTGTCAGAAAATTTTTGTTAAAGAGCAGGAAATTCTGGATCGAAAAACAACTTTCGGACTAACGTTACGCGCATAAGAGTAATAGCACAATTCGACAATTTAAATTATGATGAGCTAAAATTTGAATGAGTAGCATCCATATTCTGAAAGGAACAAATCCTAGAGAGTAAGGACAAAGAGGCAGTGCGGTTCTACTTGTAGTTTTCGAAATAAAATGAGGAAAAGCAATTCCTTTGCAGAAAGAAATTTACAGAGCACAGTCGAGCTATGGCAGGAGTTGGCGGCGAGACCAGAAGATCCCAAAAAAGAGGAGTCCCCGCCGTCAGCCGCAAATGCTCCGGATGCTCCGTCTGAAACGCTCGTGATTGCACTGGCCGTGTATGTTTTTTTTTTCTTCTTCAGGCAGCGCTTCGCCCTCAAACGAGGCACGGCGTCGAATCGCTTCAGGTTTCAAAATGTAAACATTGGCTTGGCTCATAGTTGAGAAAAACTGCTGCGGGAGAGCTTTAGTGTGTCACTGCTATGACAACGAGGGCAAGAAAAAAACTTTATGGGAAAAATAACGCGGTTTAATAGCAGAAAAATATTCAAGGGTGTAATTTAGGAGCAGAGAACGACTCAATAGGTTAAAAATATTGACGGGAACGATGTTTGGAGACTAGTGCGTAGATTTTCCTTGGATTTTTCCAGGGAAATGTTTTAGCGATGACTGAAGTGAGCAAGAGATTTCATTCAAGCGATGAGGCAATTGAGGCTGCATGCGATTACATTGAGGAACCCAGAGAAGGTCGCTTCCAGAAGGAAATCCACGAATAGATGGAACATCAAAGAAGCAAATTCCTTTGCATCAGTTGTTACTCCAGCAATTTTCAGGTCCACTCTTAGCTGGTCCCGGATGCATAGTTGAGATTACCCAGGGTAGACGAGTTGATTCGCACGCTGACGACGGGTATATTTGTGGGGTACGAGCACGTTCACCTTGGACAATCTCAATGACACATGCAGCCCCTGGGAACTACGGGATTCCAACAACCACAGATAGTACAGATAGTTAAGCGGGTAGGTAAGTATATAGGGTATAAATATAGGGTAATAATTAGTATAATAGATGGTTAAGTAAAAAAAATGTTACACACCGTAGTAGAACGTGAACATACTGAAGGCAAGACCGCCAGCAATCCTTGAAAGGTGGTGTGATTCATAAGATGTCAAAAACCACAGAGAAACCCCAGGAAAGCGATGAATACTCAAATATGTAAGGATTCAAAGATCTGGAGAGGCAGTAAACAAGAACGTGTAAGCCATGGCTGTCACGGACATGATGGCTTCACGGAAAGAGTTATGGAATATCCACTAGTGAGCTACGAATAAAGCGTTAGAGCTTTTGGAATGAGTTTAGTTTGTAAACTATTCAGAGAGTGAGAAGAATTAGAAAACCTTCGGCGATTGGTCAGCGAGGAATAAATCCACAAAAATATCACAGAATCGACACAAAGAAGAACCAGAAAGGCAATGTAAATTGAAAGAGAAAAAAGAAGAACATGAAAAATAAGAGCAGTGTGTATTTGGCCAATAACTAAGGCTAACAACTCTCACTAGTCTTTTTTTTTCAGAAATTCTGCACTCCCAGAAAAAAATTCATGGAAACACGTAGGAATATTTGAACAGATGGCCCAAATCCGGCGTAGCGTAACCCCAGAGAATTCCCAGAAATCCCATCCTTCACCTAGATTTGAATCACATGATCCTCGAGACCGGGCCACGGATGCGCGAAAACGGATAATCCGCGAATCTTTGATTGCACATTTAAGGGAAAGCGATGCGAAGTGTAAATACGAAACGAGCAATAATGCTAACGAGAAAGATACGATGATTCCTGGGAAATCCAAGATGTTCAAGGATCACAGACGCAATAATAAGGTCTTAGCTTTCTCGCAGTCTCACTTTAGGCCGTAATTGCCCAAAAAAGAATATCATTGAAATAAAATAAGGTAATATAGAGATAACATCAGAAGAAGAACATGAGAATGTGAGCGCTCCAACAAGAATAGAGATTAAAAAGGCTGAACCCAAGAAATGACATCTATCCTAGAATTTCGAGGATATCCGCGGCAAAATGTCACAACCACATATTGCATTGAGTAGACATAACCCTCAACACAAGGATCCATCCGCCTCTTTCATCTGAACGAGTCTCGGCAACCCTCAGAGGGAAATAGATGTTTGATCTTTCAGGATCCCAGGTCAGGATGTGCAGGCGAAAGAAGCGGACGGCTGAAACAATGAGAATTCCAAAAATTTGACGGCTACACATAGCGCACACGCAAAATGTGCAAATCCGTTTCGTGCAAACGAAAAAAAACGTGCAATTCTCGAGAAAATCACGTGAAATTTGTGTCACGCTGAGGTATGTATGAGGTATGCGGCACGAATAAGTGGCAGCTGTTCTCTCCTCACACACGCACGGCCATGTAACGATTAGAGATGGTCATATTGCTATGGCGATTCGTGCTGCTACGGCGCTCTAGAGCAGCACGTCGTCAACAAACCGCTTGACGAGATCTTACTTTGCAATTTACTGCAGTAATCGAGTTAACACTCAGAAGAGGTCGCGGCCACACACACGCACATAACGAGACGCCATTGAACATCTGTGATGCGGCGGCTTGCATGCCCGCTTCTTCGACGGTCATTTTTCACATCCAGACGGGAGGTCCCAGAATGTGAACGTCACTCCGTACATGCACTTCAGCGAACAGAGCATTTCGTCTTACACTGACACGAAATCCGAGACGCCTGACTGAAGAAGAAAACCTGTCTCAGGTTTTTGTGAACAAAGACTGCTCAGTTGATCAACATTCACAGCCCTCCGGATCTCTGGCAAAGGCTTTTCGAACACTAAGGAAGGATGGATGAATAATAGAGGTCTGTAAGAAAATGAATTGATGAATTGAAAGGCCATGAAAGAAGAAAAAAACTTGTATCTACAAGCGGAAAGGCTCATGAATCCGTTTCATAGCTTCGCTCGAAACAAATATTTATAAATTCGTTTGAGGATGCTATGAATAAACAATTAAACGAGAAAATAAAAATGAAAAAAAAAGATGACTGGATGAATGAAGAAGTCTTCGTTAGGCTTTGAAAATTAGCTTGAACTATCTTCAATTAAATTTTCTTTAATGAAAACCACATGAATGATTCACTTCAGAATGAAAATAGGTAGAAGATATCTGGAAGAGTCCAACGAATCTGTTCCAAGGATGAATGGGATAAAGATTGAATGAATGAATAAATAAATAAATAAATAAATAAATGAGCGAATGAATGAATGAACGAATGAATGCATGCATGAATGAATGAGTGAGTGAATGAATGAGCCAATGAATTAGCGAATGAGTGAATGAATGAATGAATGAATGAATGAATGAGAGAGCGAATAAGCTATTGAATGAATGAATGAATAATTAAATAAATAATCAAACAAATCAGTGAATGAATGAGTGAATAAATGAATGAGTGAGGAAAGGAAGCAAAAACAAAAAATTCAACAGGTGGACTTCGAAAATGAAGTGTTATTGGTTTCACATTCAGTCAATTGTCGGGAGAGATCCACAAATTCTGGAATAAAATTGTAGAAATAATCCAGGAAGAGATTACGCTACGACACAGCAAAACACTTAACAAAGACGCAAATTCTCGTTCAGATTAAGGACAATGCAAGATACGACCAGAACTAAAAAGCATATGTCGTACACATGCGTGAAGCTGTCATGAAAAGTACAAAATTCTTGGCAATCCAGACGGCAGAGCACGGAATTCCACGAATAAACAGCGTGCGTAGCGCTGAATAGTGGAAAAAGGACACGTGACGGCTAGAATTACAACTACGCAAAGAAATTACGCTGAATTAGCGTGCTCTTGTCAGGGGACACATTGAAAAAAACTCCGTAGAGAATGAGGATTGTGGGATGACTAATTGACCGGAACATGGAGCACTTATGTACTAGTCCGGGGTGACGGCGTACTTTACTGCTGACTAGTAAGAAAATGAGTAAGCGACGCTCATCAGAAGACGCTGATTTTCTGTACGTCTTATTACATGTATAGCCATTCAGAAGTGAGGGCGTGAAAAGGTTCGCATCCGATGAGGAACGATCTATGGATTCATGGAAACCTGCTCCGGAGCCCATATCACAAAAAACACCTGTAATTTTGTAAATTGACGCTAAATTGCCACGATTCCGCCAGAAAACTAGAACAATGAGAAATTGATTGCGTCTCAACTACGAGTAGTATTAATAAAAAGTACAACTCCTTAGTTATTGCTCTGGTTCTTAATTTTCCAGTCACTGCTGACGATTTTTTCCTGCTTTTTTCAACAATTTTGTTACGTTTTCAACCTCTAAGCACATTTTTTTAAAGTCAGATGTTTGCACTTATAGCTTTGAGAATTCAAAAATGGTCGGAGCACTGCATTCCATGATATTACCGAAAAAAGAATAACTATAAGAAACCAGAAAGGAATTCCTCCCCGCTTTTTCATCTCATTCTCAACAATTTTCATGATCGTGCACACTTCACTTTGCTAAATGGAACAAAATACATATGAGGGTTAATGAAAAGATAAAAAAGGAAATAAGGAAGATGCCAGCGAGAAGCTGCGACCATCAAATGAGGCAATAAGGCAGAGCGCATCCCAATGAGGTCGTCGATAGCAAACTGTTTATTCTTGACGCTTGGTCTCTACGGATGTTTGCGGAACCCTTCTGTGTCCACGGCCACGTGAGCATTATGTCTCGTCTTTATTCGACGGGCAACTTCTTGGAGCGAAATCCACGAGAGCAAGGATAATCTCCAGCTTAAGATGAGACGCGAGAAGAGATCCTTAGTTAATTATTTATTTGTTTGTTTATATACATGTTTACCCTTGAAGCCGTAGCAATCCTCAACAGAATTCGATGCTAAGAATTAGGTTATTTCAATGCACTCTGGAAAAAAGAAAAGCTGTAACAAGACGTACATTGCATTTATACTAGCCAACTTATATTAGCTGCGTGCGTCATTCGCGCGTCAAACGCACGCATCCATCAGCGAAGGATTTCTGGGATAACTGGCCAGCGCGGCATACACATCCTTGGAGAAAAGAAGGCTCGATGCTCGTGAGCACGCAGGCGTGTGCGTTTGAGCTGCGTCAGCGATGCGACTCGCCCCATCTTTCATCACGAAGACGCACGCATGTCAAACGCACGCTTCTAGTATAAATTGCCCTTTTGACTCATATTATGTGGTATGATCTGTAGTCTGCTGCAAACGTGGCGATGTTTGAGTAATCGTGTACTTTAGCTGCTTTTCTTGCAAGCCTACCGACTTGTTGCACACCTTGTCGAGTTCTTTTTCTCTCTGTCGCCTCTAAGACTATCCCTCACAGCGAAATAGACTATAAAACACTAATAGTAGGAAATTCTACGGCATGTGGTAGTGATACATTGAAAGTTATGGTATTGTATGATATTTGTACAGTATCGGTTGGACTTCATATAGCTTTAAGAGATTCATGAAAACACTACAAAAAGGTGTAGGTGATGCTTGCCAAAACTTAGGTTATCCAGATTCCTGACCTATTTATAGTAAGATACGTTTCGAATAAGGATGGCTTACTAGTAATACCACTGATTCAACAAAATTCTTTGAAAATGAATACAAACTGTAGTGTTACGATGAGTAAGCCAACTTCTCTATTGTACACTACTGAGTTCCGGACGACGAATCACTCAAAGGAATGTAGATGACACATGTTACTACTACTGAGAAAGAACAACAAATGCTCGAACAAACCAGTTACCGGCGTGAAACACGCTCTGAATGCAAATATGAGACTGAGCAGACGACGGTACTAGGAACAGGTTGGTAAACTACTGAGTACTGAATATTAGCATCAAACGACACGGTCAACGGTCGTGCTGTGATCAGAGCAAACAAACGAGTGATTGAGGAAAACAAAGACATACACTCACTGGTGATATCATGGCTTTTGCACACTTAGGAACAACTATTTTTGACGATGTTTAATGTTTAAGGGTGTTTTTGTACCATTTAAGTTCAGGAGTAACATTGAGAGCTGCTAAAATCGCGAATGCATTCTGAATGTACGATGTTTTACCAACAATACTTACGAAATCTCTAGATACTAGAATTTTCGAGGAAGAAATCCGAGAATGAGACGCAAAATTCACAAAACAAATGAAAACTTTGTACTAGGTAATGTATTTGTGATTGATTTATTATATTATTATTTTTGAAACGGCTTCTATTAATTATTTGTTATTGTGACAAATCTTCTTTTTTTATCATCGATCTGAATCCCAAAGTGGGGAGACCCCACTTCCTCTTCCCGCCCCCCCCCCTTCCAGGGCCCTTTTTCATCCGCCACTCGTGGCAGCTTTTATAAAACTTAGTAATCAGTCGAATAAAAGTGGAAAATCACGTTGTAGATTTTAGAGTATAAGTATAATATGTGGAAAGGCATTGAAGCGAATAATTTGGAATGAATATTCGAATATTTCGAAATTTACTCTACCACATCATTCGAAGTATCTGAAACGCTGAAATTTGAGTTTTGAACGTAGCTGTATTTCAACGATTCTCCGCATCTGACAAATATTCCTTCTCTATCTTAGTATCTTCTATATTCTCCAAATATTTTGTATATCCTGAATTCTCCAAATAATTCAAAGCAATATTCGAATACCATCGCATAATTTCAAATAGTTTTTTGAATCCTCGAAAAATTCCTTCTCTTCTCAGAACATATTATCGAGAGACTGCCAGCATTGCACACAACAGATAATTGTTCTGCTGTCTATAATCGTTTCCTACGTTTTTTTTTTGTTTTTTTTTCCTTTGCTGCAAGATTATGGGGCAAAGATAAAATAAGGAGACCATTTCTTTACTATCAAGGGAAGACTTCAACTGAATCTGTCAATCTAAGCAAGAGAAACATTTATGTACATAAGGTGGGTAGCTTTGAGAGTGCGTCTGCGACTTTGCTTGCAAGAAAAGCTGCGACGTGGTATTAGCTCCTAATCAGCTGGTTCGATCTAATTTGCATGCTTTTTTCTGGGAATTTTAATATGTAGGCGTGTTCCTCCCTTTTTGATGTTTTCCTACTGTCGCTTAGCAAAATCTCCCATCAGACGCATCCTGCAGCGTCCTCCCATCGATCCAACCAGCTTAGCACCCGGCCGACACCGTGCTGCAACCGCGATTGCGGACAAAGTCACAGACGCACTCTTTAAGATATCCTACTACACATAACGTTGAGATGCTGTACCATGGCAGAAGCATCCACACATTAAAATCGATCCAAATCCATGACTTTCGAAAACTTTTGAATATTCCTATGACAGATTGAGTTCCAGTCGTGGAAAAAAAACTTTCAAATGCTCTAAAAAAGAACTCAAAATGCTCTTTACTCCATGGTTAACAAATTCAAAGAGAGCGGCGAAACTAGGCCTCAGGTCAATAGTACATACTTGGTGCAGTTGTCTCCAGACATTGATTTTTACATGTTATGGAGTTTATGTTAATCGGAGAACAATTAAGAAAGCTAAAATGCTAAGAAGAAAACTCACACCCGTTCTTAAAACATAAGTTAGGGTATGGAGAATTGAGCAAATTGTACAGATGTCTATAGAACGGGGAGGCGAGGGACAAGTGAACTCAGAAAAGTGTCAACCGAGCGCAGTATTTTTTTTTCGGAAAATTACCCTGATGTTGTAAAATCCCCAGCCTCAAAGCGATCGCTGGTAGTGAGAGTTGAGGAATACTCCTTATCTACTTTATTTCATAAGTTTCTAATCTAGTTATTCACTTATTACTCACTACTCTACATATACATATAAGGTGCCATCAAAACTTTTACTATTTCTTGGCTAAATCTTATACCAATTAAACTTAAGAAATAAAGCTATGAGATCCAATAATAATATGTACTAAATAACTAAATAAGAAAAAATCCTGGGACAATCTAACATGAGGAATATTTTATTTGAATGCAAGTAGAGAATAGAGTAAAATAAATTGATTTATTGGAGCCAAGCAAGAGTTATTACTGCTTTGTTAAGTAACTTGGGCACATTATAAGTAAATAAGGTTGAAAACGAACTGCTCCATCATGCAAGCAGCGCATCGAGCACTCGATGCTGGTGTCCACAAACCAGTAAATTTCGTCGGAAGCCCGATGATTAGAGTGTTTCCATCCTTGAAATCAGAAAAAAACTTTCTCAAAACAACATTAAATTACTTGAGTAATTGATCAAATGTATTTATGGTGCTGTGAAAAAGCAGTATCAGTGTTGATTGATCACTGCTCGTCAGTGCCAGAGAATGGTGAAACCTCGCCAAATCGAGCCTAGAGGTTCTCAAATAATTCTAGGACCAAGCCTTAAAGCAAAGTGCGAAACTAAGGCAGCATTCGGGAAAAATCCATGAAGAAGGGTCAAGATGGCGAATTATTAATTCGCACTACTTTTTTACTTGTAATGAGCGTGCTATGCGTGCTGCTGCTAGTTTTCTTCATCCCATCGGTTCCAGTCAAATATCGTTTCATGGCAGCGCCAGCTGATAGATTATTAGTTCCAGAATTCTTCACGTCTTAGTTTCCAAAATAGATTGAAGGTGACCAACTAAAAATGATGAAGTTTCCTCGATTTCTGGCACTACTTCTCGCTCCCATTGATGAAGCTTTTGTTGTCGGAGAGAGAGAAGAAAAGTAAGAAAAAGACGACGAAGTTAGCTCAGAGTTTAGCTACGAAATCGAGGATAGAATTTGAGCGAGCGGCTGTTTTCGTGGTGACACCAGCGAAATTCTTGGATTCAACCTGGGTCAACTTCGTGGAAGGTATAAATGTAGTAACTCCATATGAATGTAATAAATACTAAATCCTGACAGCCCAAGGGCATTTGCCAAGCGACCAACCATGTTATATTGTGTTTCACCGGGGAATGTAGTTGTGCAGATATTAGAGAGTGAGAGAACGCGAGAAATAGTGCCGATTCGGAGAGACAGCCGAGAAATGCAGATTTTAGGCACAAATACTCAATTATCGTCGTTTTTGAAACAGATTATATCCTTGTACCACCAAACTCGCCTGAGTCCCTTGATTCGCCCAATAGATAAGTATTTTCTCCTTAAATTTTGTATCACGAGTGACTTGCAGAGGGATTCACGACCATTTCCGGAAATGCGTTCATCCGCTCTTCTAAAGTGAAGAATTTCACCGGAAGAAGCGGATAGAGCTTGTGCAAACGACTTATCTCAGTCAGCGATGAGAAATGATGACAAGTATACATATGCTGCTAGATGCAAGTAACATTAAATATATAACACTTTCCATGGGAAATTCGTTCTTTTCGAATAAGTGGGAAGCTTATATCCTTCCTGGAAACGATCAAGAATCCCGCCACTAGTCTGGCCGAATTCTTGATTGGGTCGTCAAATGTTATAGCCTGGATGATGAAAAAATAAAATACCATTCGTAAAATAATAAATCCTTCCATCCCCTCCCCCCCCCCAAAAAAAAAACATGAGCAGGCTTGAGAGGAGATGAAGGGAGAATCTCAGGGACAATCCTAGGGGTTTCCCCCTCATTGAGATGCCAGTATAGCACCGAAGAAGGCTACTAAAGAAACTTATGATTTGGAATGGAGTACTATACTAACGTTTTCTGCTAAATTTTGCTCTGAAAGGAAACATATGTGCATTTATGTATAATTTTTCAAAGCAGTGAGTACAACGTGGACGAAAATATGCCCAGATTTTTCGGAATGAATCTAAAAAATAGAAAGTGCAATATACTTGGGACCGAATAAAAACCGAATAATTTTGTTACTTTAATTTACAATTTAGAAAACAATTTACAGGTCTAGATCTTCGAGGATGAGAAAGCCATAAAGCTCTTCTTCTCTTTCGTACAGCACTGTATTGGACTCCGATGTTGGAACATTCGAAATTTCCATTTTATTCGAAGATCGAATATTTTTGCTATCGAATATCGAATATTCGAATAAATGGAAATTTCCAATGTTTCAACATTAGAGACCAATGAAGTGCTGTATGAGAGAGAAGAAGAGCTTCAGGGCTTTTATTGAAAACTTGTATGATTTGATTGGCATATCTGACATTGTTGAATTTTACGACGACAATTCTAGAGCCATACAAGAGCGTAATGAACCAGGAATTAGGGATCTAGACAAGGGTAAATATTATTATTATATTAAATGTTAAGACATTCATTTTCTCGAATGCCTGGATGTTGAAATCGTTAATGAATCCTGAATCGTTAGTCAAAGTAACAAAATTATTCGGTTTTCATTCGGTCCCAAGCATAAAGTACAACCGCGTAGTGCTGGTACTGACTGCACAACCAGTTCCTCTGCACAGGAAAAGAAAAAGAAATAAGAGGTTTAGCTGATGTACTGGTTGCTTGTGCTATCGCTGCACGATGAATAATCGCAGACAACAGCGAAAATCATTCGATCACTATACATATCTTTCGATCTGAATGTTTTTATAACACGCATCAGCAGTGAATTCCTCCTCATCTAATGGAATACTCTGCGCTCTTTGTTCGGGAAACCGCGGCGCGATGATGTCACTCGACAGAGTCAGATATTAAAATGCTGAAAGTTAGTGAAAAGTTGAAGAAGGCAGAGAGTAGGCTTCAACGAAAAACGAGCAACTCGGTAGCTTTACCTGCAAATCGTGCTTATCACGCCACTCTCATCGCAGGGCCCTGCTAGTTTTTTGGATCCACGCACTCCAGACAAATAGGTCGCTCGAAGTTATTATACATCGCAGGGCAAATGACCACATTGGCCTCGAAATCCTCATCAGCCTAGCGAGACAGTGGTGCTTGCCCTACCTATTGAATATTGTCGTTCTTCTATTCAGCAGAGGACATACGGCAATGGAAAATTTGAGAGGATTTGGCACAGGATTCCGAAGGAGTACGTATTATCCACGCATTGGAAACCTAGAGAAATGTTAGAAATCGAAGATAAATCAAGTAAAATTGATGTCAAACAACGTATTATACAGTTTTGAATTTGAATGTTCATTTCCGAATAAGTCAATAATTCAACTGCTCAAACCACTGAGACAATCCGACGGAAAGACCGCAACAAAAAAAGATACCCAACCACTCAGACAAACTATCGGAAGGACCGCAGCAGAAAGAGATGATCGTGTGGTTAAGAAGCCAGGATTGCGGAAACAAAACGATTTAAAAGGACCGCAGCAGAGACTTTTTTTACAGCGGTCCTTCCGCTTCCTGCTGGGTAGGTACGGAAGGAGCTTGTGTAGTAGGGGAGGTAAGTAGTCCCTTTCTTAAAGCACCAACAAAAGCAGAATCCAAACGCATCAAATCTTCATTTTTACCAGTAATCCACCCTGACAAGTAGGATGCGCACCAATTTGGCGTGACAGACAGCCATTCCTAACTTCATCCCTAACTTTTTCAATATTTTCTAGTTGCACGTTCACTTCCTCATCTAGAGTTCTGTAGAGGGGTTTATAACAACAATTACCCTCAGGATTCAGGAAACATCACTGGATTAGAAAGGTTGAAGAGGAAAACGTGGGAGTAAATTTGAAGGGTCTCTCTGCGATTGAAAGCATGAGGGGATTAGGCACGTGAAGAATGTGATGGGAAAGTGTATCAGAAAGAATCCGTTCTCAGAAAAAAATCATGTCACTATGATATTACTATGACTTTGTACGTAATATTTAGTTGTTTATTTGCTTATTTACATATTTGCCGCTTGGTGGTGCGCCTCTTGTATGACAAGACCAATAAAAACTGAAAAATAAATAGAAGACCACCTTGAAAAAGACGGAAAAATTGAAAAGAAAAACGAGAAAAAAGATTGATCCCCTACTATTTGCTTGCTCATTTTTTCTCTAAAAATCAGCAAAAGTTCTGTAATGGGAAGAAATCCAAAGAACGTGGACGCTTTTCTGGATCGGGAGAGGCTGTAATCTTATGATGGAAGCTAGTTCGACATCTATGAAGTGAGACTGCTGGAATTCTAGGCCGAGATTCAGAAGTATGTTCGAGATTCCTTAGAAAGTCGCAAATTTTCTTCACAACAGTGCGAAGAATTCCACAGAAAACACATGAAATTACTAGCTAGTATTACATTCGATGATGACTGTGATTCGAATGTCGGATTATCAACAAAAGGCCGGAAACCAACAGCAGGAATGTCGCCTATCTATGAGCGTCATCAGGGGCAAAGTACAAGCAGATTGAAATTCTGATAAAGTCCGATAAAAAAACATTCTGGCGCCATCTGCTGCTCTAGAGGCACTCACTTGCAAACTGATGATAGTGGACATTGTGCACATAGATTATCGATTATCGAAGAAAGATTATCGATTATCGATTGCCTTTTTGGATACTGCTCAGCTGTGATGAACGCTGTTCGTTGGACGCTACTCGGAAGGTTAAAAATGACAAAGGGCAGAATTATGTCCGGGATACGTTCATTGGCGGAGAGTACTGAAAAAAAAAGAAATCAGAACGAGTAAAGATTTATTATGATTAGTGTGAGAAAACTACTGCGAAAGGTGGGTTTCCAAAAGAGCGTTGAAATGCTGCTGTAGGTCCTTCACGTTTTGTACGTCCGTTGGATAAAACGAGCTAAAATAAATACTACTACTAATGTTGTAGCTACAATTCCAACTCCTGATGCTGAAACTGACACATCAGTTCAACCAAAAAACTTTGAAATGCTACCATCCGCTTTCATTGATTCTGCATCCTGTGGGTATTTATTTATTTATTTGTTTGTATATTTATTCTTTCAAATTGTGGTCCTCGTTACGACAATCTATCGGATCACTCTCATCTTAAGAAAGATGAACATCTTCTTCAGATAATACAATGAAGACTCTTCAATTTCTTTATTCGTGCTAGCTTTCGGCGTTAACGCCATCGTGAGACTTTAATTTCAATCACTTTCTTAATTTCAATGATATGAAAAGATGAAGACCCCTTAACCGATGTCCCACTGCGAATTTCATTAGGATTAAATAGGTACTAGCAGCTCTACAGAACAGACTACACCCTCAATACGAGTACCGAAAGAATGCTATTTATGAATTCTAACTCATTAACCCCGGAAAAGCCAAAAAAGAAGTATTTTAGCATTCCCAACCTTTGAGGGAATAGGACTTGTGTACGGTGGACCATTATGGAGGACTAGAGACTTCTGAGAATCAAAGAACGGAAGAAAAAGAGGAAAAAATAAGACCGATGCAAAATACCTTGAGCATCCATAGTGCTATAAAAATGATAAAAAGGTAATAAGAAGTAAGTAATAGGGAGTTCGGACAGTGAAAAGCACGCATCTGAAAATTTTAAGAACTGAATTAGCAATATGCTAAAACAAGGCTTTTACTCGATTTATGCAGTATTTTTATAGAATTTTCCAAGACAACACTCAGGAGAAAACGATCTCCTAACCAAATAGATTTCGCAGATTTTTTTTTGAGTTCTCCGTTTACCTGTTAATCTTTTATAGTACTCGAAAAGTGTTCATTAAGCATCTAACAGTATCTATACCGTAGTTTGTTGGGCTATAACGAAAAACGTTTCCGTGGTCCATGGACGCCGCGACGCGACCGCACCGCACATGTATGCTTCTTAAATTTTGGTCGTTTCTTCAAATTCCACGCACTAAATGACATCGGTGACCACCTCCTCACAGTTTGTGGGTTCCAATAGCATCCATTTGTCCCACTTGAGCTTAGAAAACTCGTTTATTTCCCCTCAGCACTGCTAATACCTTTGAAGGCTGCAGCCGCGACGCGTACATGGAACGACCAATCACAGCCCAGCAGCGTACCTCTTGTCACACAGCCAAGAACAACTACCACAGATTTGCTCAGAGTCCACTAATTAGTGTTCAGACCTAGCCAAAATATTCCCACAGAACTTACAACACAGACAAGAAACACAATTTTTACATCACAAAATATGCACATATCAATCGATCACCCTATTTCACATTATACTCGCATGAATAGGCAAAAATACACGAGAAATACGATAAATTCTACGACCACACACTCTTAAACTACGCTAACCTGAGAAGAATCATGGTCACACATTTCGGCTGAAAGCAGATCGCTGTCGCTTTACTCTATTACAAATCTTGGTTACATACAATACAAGCTAACTTACTACTGAAAGGATGGATTAGTGTTAGGGTTAAAAATTTGAACACGGGCATACGCGAGTCCCTAGGATAAGCGGTTAAGTGACGTCATCAATAACAAAACTCAACAAACAAACTCTACATCTAATGCAAAACAAGTAGAAAATGCCAAATATGATGAGTGAGGTATGAAAGGATGAAAAGCAAATGTGAAAAGCAACCATAGCTTCTCTAAAATGGATAGAACGCAAGCTACTCAAAGCTACAAGCTGTTCCATAGCTTGACATCTAGTCATCCAGGGTGATATCTCGGAAGAGTTGTCCCATGGATTCATTGTGATAGATGCGCCGGACCGCTTCGCAAAGCATCAAAGAGATATCCACGGTTTTTATTTTGTGACAACGCATTTTCTGCACTTCGTGAGGGACGGTGTTCGTCACAATTACCTAAACAAAAAGGACTGGATACATATTTCCCAAGGAAATACGCTTTGGACCAATGGCAGCTGATTGGCGTGTACAGCGTGTTGTTGGTTATTTTCTCACCTGAGTGATGGGTGACGCTTCCAGCAACGCTGGCGCATCCGAACTCAGCACTCCATGTGTGGCTATCACGTAGATCTTGTACGCTCCACGAGTTTTCAGCACTTCTGCTGCTGCAACGAAGGATTGCGCGTCATCGATGATGTCATCCTGGAATTTTGCCAGTAATAATTTATGGTATTCAGCTGAGTAAGCGTTGGAACTTGAAATCTCACTGTTAGCTAAGAATCCCAGGAAAGATAAAAACAAATGTAGGTTTAGATTCCTAGACCACCAACGGCTAATATCTTGTGAATTTGTAATTCTTCTGAACGACAACGCGGGTGCCCCCCCCAGATTCCAGACCACCCGAGGCTAATACCCTCTAAGCGACGACAATGTGGGTGGTCTCGAGAGCCCAGGCCACACACGCTTGCGAACAATGACGTGTGCATTTTCTACTTGGATTCTAAGTCTGCAACATCCAGTACACTCGAGTACGAAGCTCACGGACTAGTAGGTGGGTGGTCCCCAGATTTTGGCCACCCAGGTGCAGCTTTATAGGCTTCATTCCCCCTTATCCTGGATCCGTTTTCGTAAACTGATTAAACTCGCGTCTTTACTGCCGGATAAGCCCGTATATTCAAATTGTAACGATTTTCCCAATATGTCAGCATACGCAGTTCTGCTGATTACAAGTAAATTTCACATCATGACTAGTACTGAACAGTACTGGCATTTGAAGGACCGAAAACTTGACTATTCTACTCCCTATACACCAGGAATTTTTTAACGGCGAACTATTCCACGAGTATGTAGAACTGTCGCCTCATCAATTCTTGTTTGCTGTACTAGTAAGGAGAGAAGTAGTTGGCCGCACTTACCACCATTATAGCGATTCGACCTCCAACATCTCCAACTACTGTCAATGGTGGCTTCTGTTTCGGTTCTTGTGCTGAAAAACATCGATTCTCACAAATAAGCAATTTTTTTTAGCAACAAACCCAAATAACTCCGCCTCCGTACACTGTGATTGGCCAGATCGAACTGCACAATGATTGGTGAACACGTTGCGACCAATCACAGCCGCTGAATGAGAAAAAAATTAAAACCCACAGGGAAACAATTCAAATGGCGCATAGTTAGGTGGTGGGCTCTGACGACCATCTTCAAGTCCAGACTCTTCCGAGTCTTTTTGTTCACCATGGATAACTGCCACACCTAAAAGACAGTCGTTGCCAAGTATGGACATCACTATCACTGTGCGAGGAAAGCAATTACTCAAACCAGGCACAACCTCATCACTCAGATCAGTACAAACATGATAGGATGAGGAAAGTAGGCTTACAGCGACCACACATTTTTGTGAGTTTTTCAGTTTTCAGCTAAGAAAACGTCAATTAAATCAGCTTTTTAAGGGGGGATAACATTAAAACTGAAATTTATTAATAGACCCGTGAGTGATTGGCAGCAACTAAAAGAAAGAGAACATCATGAGAGAAGCATGCTAGTCTACGTCACTAGTGCACTACTTCACTTCAAAATTAGGATGTGAGACAGCAGAGGTCATTTTCAGGGGGGAATCACATATAATAAGGATTACTCACGCTTATCATTAACGATTTTTCAAAGGAATTTAGGCAGCCACTCGGTGTAAGTGATTACAGAAAGTAAGAAGCGTGGTAGAAGTTGTCGATGATTTTACTCACAGTGATCACTATGAATTACAAATATTTCTCATCTAGCAGAACGAGCTGTATCAGTCAGAGTAAGGATAACATGTAAAATGCAGGACTATTTCCATTAAAAAAGTCAAGTAGTGATATGCTGAGCAGAATAGATTTCCCTAAGAACCTTAACACCTCAAAATGAGAAAAATCACCGACTTTATAGACACACTTAGTCGCGCGAAAGAATCATACCTGCCGCCCATGTATAATATATAAAACTCACATCCTAAACCTGTTCATTTGAGTTAGATAAAATGACTTGGATATAGAAGTTCTGGGAAGAAGATATGACTTGGAAGTGCCAAAAATATATATAGAAAGATATACGAACAACCAGTTTTCACCAGTTTTTCCAACGAAAAAAAAAGAAAAGAAATCAAGAAAGGAGTTGGGAAATAAAAAAAACCAACCCAAACGGAGCCGATCAGCATATGAGGTGGCTTTGTTCATCACTCCAGGGGATTTTGCAACGATTATGGCGTTCTTATAGTCAGGAATCTGGAAGTAACGACAGTGTTCAGGAAAAAGGACACATAAAAAAGTGGGAAAAATGGAAAAAAATGTTCATAATGAGGATGCAAAATGAGGTGCATTTTCCAGGTTTCCGAAAGCTTGAAGTAGCTACAGATCGTCAGCTGTGGACACAAGGTGAAAAGTCCAGTCCAGTGGACATATTACCGTAATTCCCAAACATAATAGGTCCAAAGCACTCTCAGAGCTCAAAATCAGACCTAATTGGTGGTTTGACGCATTAAAGACCCCTATCATTCCGATGGTTATTTTCAATATATGTAGGTATGAGCAAACCACATTTCATTTTTCGCCCGGAAATTATGCCAAGACCATCTATTAACACATTCGCGACAACGCAGATTTTCCGCTCAGGGCCACTTTGGACTAAGGCGAGCTTGCGCTTGTTTCCCACCGGATTTGCGAGAATTAGGGTATATTTGACATGCTGATCACAATTATGCCATCTATTTTACTTGGTAAAAAAACTTCTGTAGTCTTACTGCATGTATACTGTAGAAACTGTAGAAAGACCTTTTTCCATCAAGATTCAACCAAAATTTGCGCAGGAGGGTTATTTCACACACAGATTAAGAATATGAAATCCATTGTCTACCGTATCGCATCACTGCAGAGTTACTGTAATCATACTGTAGGAACTGTGAGGAAGGTTTTTCGTCAGAATTTGTCCGACACTGGGGTTATTTTACACTCTGAACTCGAATATGGCACCTATCTCAAATATCGATCTCAAATTCGTTTTCAGCATGTCAGAAACTCCCACCTGCCAAAGTTTCACTGAATTCGGTGAACAAAATGCATCTACAGTATGCCTTCGGTAGCCCTACTGTACAGCGCTACGGTAAAAAATAGATGTCAATTTCGTACTCAGCATGTCAAATAACCCCACTTACCAAAGTTTCACTGAATTTGGTGAATAAAATGCATCTACAGTATGCCTACAGTAACCATACGATAACAGTACAGTACAGTAGCCCTAGAGTACTGCTCTACGGTGCAGGACTGATGGCGTATTTATGTTCAGCACGTCATGTATCCCCAAAGTTCAAATTTGCTGCAGATGCTGTGAGAAAATACATCAACAGCATCTACAGTATGACTACAGTGATCCTACAGTACCGCAGTTACGGTACAAAATGGATGCCATTTCCGTGTTCAGCGGGTAGAATAACCCCTAGGGGCAGAATTTGGGGGAGCTCCACCTAAGAAAAAGGGATGAAACGGATACGACCCACCGGTGGGTCGTATTGTCCTCTACGTAACTTCCCGTACGACTCACCGGTGGGTCGTATTGTCCGTTATGTGTTAAAAGGACTGAGCTTTTCATTTAGTGCTGCGAACAATGATAATCTCTTCGGTCATCCTGTACTTGTGTTGTTTTTTTTTTTCCTTCTTTTTTTCTAAGACGCACCAAGCATGCGCGATAAATAAATAAATACCCCAAAAAGGAACTCGAAAAGAGCAGAAAACCGAATATAGTGGTGAAATCTCTCACATATTCTTTGATATACTGTAGAAGAAACGGCGATGCTCGTAGATTGTCCACAGGAATTGAGAAAAATCCTTGGATTTCCTTCTTGTACAGATCCAACGACACCAAGCGAGAGGCTCCTTAAGATTACTTGATTAATTTATCGAATTAGATCTCGTTGAAATTCTAGTAAATCTCGTTATATTGCACTGTCTTGAAATTATCCACAAACTTATTTCCTGGGGGATTTCTTCCATAATCCTGTAAGATTTTTCCATGATAGTACAAAAAAAGGCATCCAAACCATCGCACTGAACTCCTCAACACTAGAAAAGGAGCCTGGGGCGTCCTACCAAGAAAGGCAGGCTCGTGCGAGCTCTGTAATTGGTCAATTCATCCCGACCAGCCAATTATAGACACGGATGCGCCACCCTTTCCCAGTACAACGCTCCACACACTAAAGTAGGGGGAAAATAGATGTCATTCGAAACATCTGACAGTGTTGAATTTTTCAAAGTGTTCAAATAACTCGGTCTTCGAACATTTCGAATAACTGGCCAATAGAATAACATGAATTTTCATGAAGACACTGAATTTGACACGAATAGGTCGAGCCTGGTTCCTATGTATCGAGCAACGCTCCATGCTTGAAAAACATTCGCTATTCGCATTTTATCTACACAAGATCTTCGTTAGATAACCTTTCAATGGATGCCGTGGATGCCACAGTACGACTGGCTCATCTTCGCCAGTGAATGTCAGCTTGTAACCGTTCCCGGAACGTTACACACGTATGACTACAGACAGCGCATTAACGACGCCACCCATATTAATTCGAACCAACCAGCTCTGCAGATCATCTCAGCGATGAGTTTCATCGGAATCGATGATCTTCTCAACATTCGACACTGTTTCGAGTACGGTAAGTACGGCATCATTACTGTAATCGTTTTCGACATCGAAGTTTTGCATGCATATATCAGGATAAGCAGTTCCATGACGTCATTGTTCACATTTCTGCAAGTAAGGAAATTTTCTTCCAGCTTCTTCGCTCTTTTCATAAAATGAATACTATGAAATATTATGATTATAATTATGGATTGTAAATAAATCTACAGTAATGATAAATAACAAATTTAATTATGAATAACAATGAGCCCATCTTATGCCACATAGGAAAGCCTAAGAGAAGTACTTCCAAAGCTTTGGATGTGGCCATTTGGTGGGTTCATCTAAGCCTCATAATCCTTGTTTTGCATGGGCAGTCATTCTTCGGAATAAGTAAAGCATATACTCGTTCAGGGGACCCTATAGTATAGAAAAAGGCGTCAGAACTTTATATGGGCCTACGAAAATCCTCAGAAGAGATCTGCAACATCCGAACTGGGTCTGAATCAACCACCTGGTTACAGGAAGCTCCTCGTTTTTTCGACTTAATCACCACGAAAAATGAGGAAAGGGTGTCAAATGGGTTTCCTTCAATAAGAGGAATGAGTAAAACTGATTTCCAGAAAGTAGAAGTACCATTTTAAGAGCTTCCTACTTGGATAGAAGATCCAGAAAAAAAACTTACTTCGAACCGCTTTGCAGGATAAAAACATGTTTCCCACGAACAGACTGCTTGATGTC
The DNA here is from genome assembly GCA_037903475.1 of Ancylostoma caninum. Classification (NCBI taxonomy): domain Eukaryota; kingdom Metazoa; phylum Nematoda; class Chromadorea; order Rhabditida; family Ancylostomatidae; genus Ancylostoma; species Ancylostoma caninum. The sequence continues at coordinate 238,061 of JBAJFG010000063.1, forward strand.
GACGGAAGTTTCTGAGATGAGATGCTGCTAAGGTTTCTTATTTCGTTGCCTACAAAATTTACCAAAAATATGTACCTCGATTTGTTTTGTTGTACACGATCACCTCCCCTTGACGAATTCCAAGACGGCTAAAGGAGAGACATTTATATCCAGCTTATTAATTACATTCCATATAAAATAACTTACTCGGACACAAGCCGAGACAGCTCTGGATGTGAGTTTCCGGACAACAACACCATGCCGCTACTGTCGTCGGTCTTGTAGTTGAGAGCGGCCATCTGAACATCCGACCTCATTTTGAGGTAGGATCAAAGTATGAGGGGCACTGAGAAACGGTGCCGAATCTGATAAGCAGATACAGAAGCGGACGATCTGTAGCGAAGTAAAGAAGAAGTTAAGTGGTAAGTTTCAGGATGAAAGGCGACAACGGACGGTTTGCTTAGCATAACAGTGGACAAAAAGCAAGTGGAATGACGCACGTGAAGATGAAGCTCGAACGAACTTGACCAACTTACCCCTTCAATAAACTGGCTCCCGTGCATGATTACTATGGAAGCGTTAGATTAAGCGCTCACACACTCTGATCAGTCAAAGACGGTGTTGAAGTGGGATGATGAATGGTTGAGGAGGTAAGCTTGATAAATATGGCTTAAGCGGTCGGCCGACAGTGCACACTAGTCGGAGGAGACGCGCCGAACAAGGAGGAGGAGAGGAGAAGGAGGAGGCCTTTGGAGAAAGTGAGGAAAAAAGAGCGTTCGCTTCAGCGAAAACACAACATACACCCCACACGACGCCACACAGTGTGCGGTGTAGCCGGCCGATCGATACGGCCCTCTTCAACGTCACTCCCTCACTCGACAATGATTTGACGAGTTCTGAACGCAGAGCAGGTCTAACCGGACCCCCTACCCGTAGTGGGAGAAAAAAATCCAGGATCAGAAGACAAAGCACATAAAAAATATTGTATAAAAACCACCTGCTGACATAGCCCCGGACAAAAGATTATCAATGAAGGTCATTGACCACTGGGATTAATCAATAACATCCAAGGATACCACCAGAGTCACAACGTTGAAAGTTCAAAGAACTGAAACTGACAGCAAAAAACGAGATAAGTGTGAGTGGAAAGCGTTTGGACCTTGTCCATTTGGCCTCTTATCAGCTGACGGGGCACACACTCTTCTAGGGAGGTCGATCGATATCTCGAACGTAGCAATTGACGCCCACCTACGTCGTAGAGTTTCGGCAAATAAATCAAGCAGATGTGAATGGTGACACGGTTCGTTCTGGATTCGCTGCTTAATCCATGAGTTTCCCGAAAGTTCCGTAGCTGCTTTAAAATGCAGAGAAACTGCACTCGACCCCCAAAAAACATCCCAGGACCCCTATTAATCCTAGCTTTTCCGGCTCCTTTGCGCCTCACGCAATTTATCAACGTTACTCCGAGAAACAGCATCAGACACACAAATGCAAGCATACAAATGCGAAAATAGTTGCATATTTAAATCCAGGAAACTTACAGCTCGGAGGGCGAGTCCGGATGAGAGAGCTGTTTACCACCAACTAAAAACTAATAGGGATGTGAGAGGATTACTCGGGCAGCCATGGTAACGCAATATTCGATAGCGAGGATTGTGCACATTGATTCGGTGTGGCCAAGAAATGGGTGGTCGTGCTTGAATTGATTAGCGGGGGTCAAAAAAAGCTTTTTATGGTTTGCAGATGTGAGTATTTCCCCATTTAACCAGTAATTGACAGTTAATGATGTTATAAGTGTATTCTGAACATTAATTTCCTCCATCAATTCAGTTGTGACCCTTTTTTCGTATAACAATTTAATATTTTGTTTTATTTTTCACATTCTCAGATTGTCTTTTAGTATACTTCCTTTACTTGCTGAACACGGGTTTAACAACTGGTTGAAAAGCGTATTCTTGTCTTCACTGTGCTCTTTATCGGTTGAGATGTAGGTAGGGTCAGGAGCCTTAAAGAATCTAAGAGAAATCCAGAAAGAGTTGATTTATTGAGATTTCCTCCTGGAACCGCTGTAAAATGACACCCTCAACTCATTTTACAGGCTTCCTTCCATTGCAGTCCCACCTACTAGTACTTGATTTTAACTGGTTAACAGCAATGAGCCAATAGGAGGTTGACTGCTGGAACATAATGAACAAAAACAAAAAAACTGCCTAGCTTCTACCTTAGAACATTTCTGAGCTGCAGATGACTGCGTATTACGCATGTATCATCTGCGACCTGATACACACAATTTTTTATTTTTTCGAATGTTTTCGAATGTTCGAATATGGAACAGCAAGTAGTAACACGTATTATTACTCAACATCAGTACCAGTATGTATAATGAAAATGTTTTTGATTCTGATCATTCAAATCAATTGGGTTTGAGTCAATGGAGACACCAAATATGTACATACCAGAGCGTTCTGAGGCTTTCAGGACTAATCCAAGAAACATTTTTTGGAAAATCGCAGAAAAAATATCAAAGAAATTGTTGCGAAAATTGCTCGATATCAAATTCGAAAAAAAAATCAGAAAATGAAAAAAAGTAGTTCGAGAGAAGCAATTGGCATATTCGACGAGGGAAATTCGAATCGAGTTCAATCTTTTATGTAATCCCAGAGCTTTGTGAAATGTAGGAAACTGAAGGTTTTTCAAACTAATTCGTTTTTTTTTTGTTTCAAAGTAAGAAACCAGTGCATCATTTGAGCTGTGATCTTCTGGACGTTTTAGGAAGAGAGTATGAGAGAATCTGTGTTGGATCAGCTGCAGTCTTCTGATCAAGAATTGTTGCAGTGGTGCTGAACAACGAAAGAAATGACACGAAAATCATGAAAATGCATGGATTCCTATGAGATTCCTGGGAGAGGCTGTCCAGTTTGTTTACTTTGTCATGGATTTGCACCTCTAGCAAAATATGTACACCCGTCACATCAGAGACAGACGGGGAAAAGTGCTAGAACAAGCACGGTTACAGTACATAATATAAAAATATATAAGCACAGCAAAAATTGATATACATATAAGCAATTATTGTAGGGATTATTGCAAAATATATGGTTCTTGCAAGAACGTCATGCAGTGGTTGCTCCTTTACAATTTGAGAACTTCAACACCTTCAAGAACACAGAACAGCTTTGTACATAGCATGTACTTGTCTAGCAATAAAAAAAAAGAAGTCTCACAAGTAAGGCCAAACTGAAACACGCAGGTAAGTAAATGATTCTAGTGAAATTAGCCTCCATTAAACTGAAACAACCGGACAAAATGCATAGAATTTCTATGGATTCCTATCCAACAATGAGTACGTACATTCTAATGAGCGGTAACAAACATGGAAAGACCACCTATGAACACACACCAATAGTTCACTTAACGCTCAAGCAATCTATACTTTACAGTGACCTAACATAAACTTCAGAAAAAATCTATGTTCTTCAAGCGGTTTCTCTGTTCGTAAACAGCTCGAAGAACCAAGTAATGAAACAGGAAAATCTTGAGTAGCTCAAAAATCATATGTTTAGGGAAAAAATGTCCTACAAAAATAGAGAATGAACTAGTGAAGTATTTCTTTCTCTAGCTGTTTTTGCCTTAAAAAAAGACACTTCACTAGTTCATATGAATAATGCCAAGATTTAAAGAGAGTCGAACTTGGGATCTGTTAGGAGAATGAACTTGTCGAAGATGATTTCGGCCCGAAGGAAGTCATTATTGTAAGTGGCAGGAAAATGGAATGCAAGAGAAAATGCTTAATCGTTGAGGCGCATGGAATGCAACGCATGAATGATTGCAAATGCAGGAATCTGCTCTCTGGACGGAGGTGGGAAAGCTGGAGAAGGAATCAATAGTCCTTGGTGTTAAACTTTCTACCTATTAACAAGCATTGTGTGATCGCATTGCTGGGATAACCTCACATTTTTCTTCCATAGACCGAAAATCATTCATCAAATACATGTGTATATACACTAAACCAACCTAAATGTACGCAAATTTTAATTTTTCAGGACTTTCTCCAATTTCTCTCTTCATTTACTCAAGTCATATTATCGCAGTAGTTTTCCTTCAAGAAATTGCGGGAAAATTTCCAAAAAAGAGCACCTTAACCAGGTTAACAGTTTGTGTCTCTAAAAACGGTGATTTCAAGGCATCGTCCTACCTCAGGATCGTTTTTGTGCTTCTCACGTGGAAAGGTTTCCAGTAGTTGCTGATCACAATGGTATATGTGATTTCATGCAAAAAGTCTGGAGAACCCGTTTTCAAGCCTCAATTTTCGAGGAGCGTGTGGGAGGAACCAATGCGAGATTACAGGGCTTTCACCTCATATATTCCTTTGCCCTTCACGCATAGAGCGCAGTTTCTATTCTGATAAGAAGTGAATGAGGAATTCACACGAGAACTACGAATTCCCCCAGAAGGTGCGCTGCCGAGAACAAATTATTCCGACAGTGCCTTGGCACCGCCCTCGTCTCCGCCCACAGGCTCCTTGAGAATTGGGGCTCTAGAAAGGGTTTTCCGTAGGTTTTCAGGAAATCACATATACCATTTCGATCAGCAACTCCTGGAGATTCTTTTCAAATAAAAATCTCAAGAACGACTTGAGGGACTTCTTGGAAAATATAAAACAAGGAATGATTACGATACAAATGGAAAGAAACATGAGCTGTGAAACACATGGTAAACATTTCAGCTCGTTTACAGGCATGTATCTATTTGCTGCATATTTATTTACTGATTTCTTGTGCCCTAAAACTTTGCACAGTGTTTAGGGACAAAGCAAAAAAAAACTGGTGAAAGGAAAAGCCGAAAAAAAATCGTCGCATCCATTGTGGATCGTATGTTGCCGGAAGAACTTGCCAAATCTCAATTAAGTACATATTTGTCTCCCGGAGTATTTCTCTAACTATTTCGTTGCCATTTGAAGCTTCTGTTTCATTTTTACTTTCGATTTATTAGTCATTATAAGAAATTACATATTTACGATGCTAAGGTAATATAAGTGCAATCGTAAGATACAAATAGATAAATAATGGAATGGATATAAACATGTGAAAGAGATAACATGACTCAATACCTGGATATCGAATAACAAACTCTTCATCCATTAATATCTTGAGGCACTGTTCTTATCGTACATTTATTATGAAAGAGTTTTCAATACTTTGGTTATATGTGAGAATCAGGCCTGAGACATTTCAAAAATTATGCTAGAAACATATCATAACGAATTCGAACAATTGAAGCATCGACCAGGAAGCAGTCTGGAACGGTTTGAGGAAGCGCGACACTATAAGAGGCCTGTGATGGTGTTCAAGTTGACTCATCATCTCTGCTATGCGCATAAGAAATGTGATGACTGTGGCATGAATCGAATCCTTGTCTATTTCCAACGTTTTAGCGAGAACACCTTTACGGCAAGTTTTTGGCCCCAACTTTTTGCTGTTTTCAAAGTTTAGACTCAGTTTTCAACTGAAGAGAGTGGGGAAATGGACCTGCGCACATAAAGTTGGTGCAGAAGTAATCGACGCTCATCTTACGTCAATTAAAGTTGTGCACTTGCTCTCTCTTCTTTCACAAGGATTCAGGTTTAAATGAGAAGTCATTTAGAGATTTCTTACAAAACATCTTCGTTAGACTATTCTCTGAAACCAGTCATGTATGGCTAGAAAAGTGTTCATTCCGCGATCTCGGCCAGTTTTTCGGTGAAGGGACGATGGACATCATCGTCAGTTCTGACAAATCCACATAACAAGCTAAGGGGTCGATCGCTTCGATCCTGGTGACCAAGTCCCCTTTAACAGAATCAACTTCAAAAGTTCATTGCTTGCTGCTGGATAAAAAGAAACATGGATAAAATCACAAATTCCCATTTTGCGATGGATATGTATGTAGATGTACGTGGTCCTTCTCAAAAAGACGGATGCCGTGACTGCAGAAACGTGGTGAGACCCGAGCGATGGATACGAGAGAGCATAAAAGTGAAAGTGGCGAGAAGGTCCCACAGCGATTCTGCGGCCGCGACGCTATGAGACCGCACGCGCAATCCATCTAGAGTGGACGTCAATGGCGTTGGCTCATCCGCGGCCTGGAGAAGGACGTCGCGCAACCGCGCCGCGCTCGTCGTTACCGATGTTTTCTGCTGCTGTTATGCTATTCCTAGCAGCTTTTCTACCTGATTTTAAGGATTTTCGACCAAATCGGAAAGAAAAGCGCCTAGAAATAGTATTCAAGCAGCGGACGACACCGATCCCGGCATGCGCGGCGCCGTCGCGCTGCGTCCTTATCGAGGCCGTGGATGGGCCACTGCCATTGACGTCCACAGTATCTTTTCGACATGGACTGTACATGAAGAAATTGTCGAGTCCAAAAAGTGTTCAGCAGCATACCCACTTCGTCTTCAGCCCTCTCACAACCTATGTTTAATCACCCTGACCATGCAGTCCCATGTTTCTGGAAGAGAATGTGCTGCTGGGGTTTACTTCACGAATGCCTCCCTGCGACATCACTTGAACGGCATCTAGCGGGAAAGCTTGGACGACGCACAAATGTCCAGAAGCAGTTTCGCTTTGAAACGTTTTTGCCACTGCTGCACTAGTAAGAAACAATCTTCTGATATCGGAATAAGGCAATTTTGTTGGTAGTGGTCCCGGTATATAATTTCCTCAATTTGATCATCATTGGTCCTCATTTCGAGTTTTCGTAGCACTTGAACCCCGGCCAAAAACTTTTGGGTCACCCTGCAGAAGATTTTTCCAATGAAAACAGCTTGCAAAGCTTTAAACTTACCGATATTATGAAAAATAAGCAAGAAAAGGCGCAGAATACCTTCGCAGCAACCAGGTAACTTTCGAATTTACTACATACATCAAAAGATTAACTGCATAGTGTTTGCAACTGACAAGAGCAATCTTCTTCCTCCCCTCGCATTCGCTTTTCATACTTCGTTCATCTTCGAGAAGAAACAGAAGCAGCTCAGAAAGAGACGAAATTTGTTCCATTTTAAAAGCAAGAGAGCTTTCATCAAGACCACGCTGAAAATCCACATGTGGCTCAACATCTGCTTGACCTTGGCTTTTTCTCGCTTGAATCGGACTATTCTGCGAATTCGATCGCGTGCACACATAGTTATTCATTTGTGGGTGTGAACAAAGACCACGTACACGTTAAAGTTAAAAGCTGAGACCAGAATGTAGTGAAAGTGTCTCGCTCCTATAAATACAGTGAAGATTGACTTCGGTACAAGCTGAATAATTGGTTTTCTGAATCTTCCAAAGATAGTTTCGTGAACAAGGAAGGGTTCCATCATCTCACAATGGTCAGCGACCTGAAATCCTCTAGTTACCAGTTTACCATTTCTTTTAAGCAGCTCTTAGTAAAATTACAAGTACGTGCGTACATTAAAGCAGCTCTCTCCTAGGCGTTATGTGACCTGCCAGCTCTCATTTACAGAAATTTGCATATAAAGGCATCTTTATTACCCAGAATTCAGAAATAATGAAATAATACAATGAAAAGGTGGAATTTAAACTTTACGTTTGTACAAAACCCTGAATATACAGGCGAATACAGTGTGAAAATGCGGCTAAAACACGTTAAAAATCAAAGATATACCTATTACAAGATGAATGATATCTTCTATGTGCCAATTCTGGACCCTCTTCCTGTTGGTCCTGTGAATATGCTCTGCACACGGCTGTTTGAGGTGGGGTTCATGTCGAAAACAATGCCGTTTTCATCCATCATTTGATTGTTCAGCGTTTCCATGCCAATTTGTTTTCTCTGGAAGAAAAGTTCAAGGATGATTAATGGATTCTTAGGAGAGGAAGCGGAAGGTAGGATAAAAAAGCAGCAGTCTGGCATCAATTTGGCAGTATATTGCTTCAGATTAGAAATGTTAGTGTGAGATCGTGTATCATATGTACGGACATATGTCACATGACCAATTAATTTCCATAAATATTATGTTATTTCCATCCAGATATGTATCATACGCCTAAGAAATCAAATATCACTTCCGCACTGATCTTTGCCATATGATTTCACCGTCAACTGATACTTTTAGGTGAAAAACATCCGTTTTGGAAGTGATTAACACAGATATGTATAGTATGTTAGCTCAGAGAGGGCCGATAGAGTGACTTTGTCCGCAATTACGACCCCAGCACGGTGTCGGGCAACTAATCTAATTTTTTACATTTTTTCTGCAAGTTTTTGTACTTATTTGGTGTGCACTTAGTAAGATCTTCTTCAAAATGCATTCCGCTGCGTCGAAGCAGTCGTCGTCCTATCGAAGCAACCAGTGCGGTCGTAACTGCAGACAAAGTCACTTCATCGGCCCTCTCTGAGCTAACAGACCATACAACGTTTGGAGCACAGAGTGGAACAAATGAACAAATTGGGAATTCGACTTGAAATGCTTAAAATTCACTAGTACAGAATAAAGAAATCAATAGGATGTAAAGTCAACTGTGGAGCAACCCTCTCTCCTGGATCTCAACGCACCCAGTCATCGTCTCCCCTCAGATGCATCACAGGGCGAAATCGTACATTCAGCATGCCTCGTCGTCGAGCTGTTTGTTTTTCTGAGCGGTACGCATCCAGTAGTGATATATTGCATACTACTAAACAAGAAACAAAGAACACTATAGTAATGTAATAAATAGCAAAAAAATGATCAAATTTCTGAAGAAATTCATAAGAAGACCGATCGAATTTCAAGGATTTTCACTATTGTAATTTAAGGCGTTGAAGAAGGTAAAACTGCACTGCAGGATTACCACAGACTGTATAAAGAATTAAGAGAATTACTTGTTGTGTCATTTGTCTAAATCCATGCGACAATCCTAAACTTGAAAACAGCCCCGAACTTGGGTAATCGAACCAAAAATCTGACTTTTCCTTAGATTTTTTTTTGAAATTTTCGGACGTTATTAATTATTCATGTGCCTTAAAATCGAATGAAGAACAAGCTGAAGTGCATCATAATCACGGTTTAATGACATTTTCCACCCAAAGCTCATTTTTTAAATTGGTTTTTTTAATAAAAATTGTGAAAAAAATTGATTTTTTTGTTTTGGAATTGTAAATAAATTCTCTCCACAAGAACTTGTACTCCTTGAGCTAATAATAGAGGAGATCTCTGTGTTACTGTGTTTAACTACTGCGTTTCAGTGTATAGTGTTTCTTGAGCTTTCGAACATCAACACATGATTTTTGATTCTTCTGTATATATAAAAGTCAAAGTTTGTATGTATGTATGTGTGTGTATGTATGTAATTAATAGAAATCGCGGAGGGTGAACCGATTGGGACCAAATTTTGCATGTAGGTTCTTTGGAGGCTGGCGGAGGTTATAGGCTACTTTGCACCTGGGATTATTGATTGATTTATCGATTGTATCGATTTTATTGATTTTTCGTTATTTCTGCCCAAGGATCGGTGAGGACATGTCTTCTGTGGTTCATCAATATGCCGAATACCAATGTGACAACAAGTTCGCATGAAATATCGATTTTATTGATTTTTGGCTCTTCCGTCCAATGAAGCGGTGAAGACATCTCTCCTGGGGTTCCTCGATACGCTGAGTATAAACATGACAACTAATTTGTACGAATACATCGATTCAATGTCACGGAAATAGCTTTATTAACTTTTCGCCCACAAGCCGATGGGAAAGGGTGACTTGAGCTCCGTTACCATGCTGATCACAAAATTATGGAGATTTTAATGAATTTATCAATGATAATAATTGGCCTCAGCAGTGTGATGTAGCCAAGGTAGTAAAACACCCGAGCGAAGCCGGGTACTGCAGCTAGCATTGAATATATGGAGGAAATGGTGTTTTTTTTTTGACTTGTTTTTCGTCTCAAGGCTAAACAGTAGTAATCTCATGATAAAACATCCGCAGGTAAGACAAACCCTTCCGGATAGTGTGGAATACTTTTTGGAGAGACGGAAAAGGAAAAGAAAAAAAGAAAAAAGCGCGAGTACTAATGTTATATATTTACGCTCCGCGTGGCCAAAAGGTCATACCTCTCCCCCATTTCTTCCCACTTCTTCCGCCACATTCTCTGCGGCGACTACAAGGAGAATGTTTTCTTCGATTTTTCCATCAGGACGCAGTGTGTTCTTGCCATCTCATGCACTATTCATATGGGTGTCTGGCAAGGACTACATGGATCGCATAGTAATGAAAAACTGATATAGCGCCAGAACAGGAGAAAGGAAAAGGTCCCAAAAACCACGGGGCCTCCCTTGTGATGTTTCTAGAGGGAAATTGCCCGGGGTACAGTACATTTCCTTGAATGTCTAAAACACCTATAAGGATTTCTTCTGGTTTTTCCAATACTTGTGTGGACATGATAGGAGCACTAGTTTCAATGTGTTTGGAAGTCTTTGGAACCATGCCAAAAATTGACACACAAACAAAATTCAAAACTTCGATCAGAAACGTGAATATCATGGGAAAAAGTAGTAATAGAATGAAAAACGCTCATGAAATCATGGAAGGTCCATTAAGATTCCATTTCCTTGGAATTTTTACTCAATCATTACTTACATATGCACTTACACTACATACATACAATACATACATATTCTTACTTTAGTTTTACAACGATCTGTAGTACTTCAAAGAATAACTCCAGAAGTACTCAGAATATCCAAATCAATTTAACTTTTCTCCTAAGATTTTCGAAGATCTTTGCTATTACACTACTTATGACCTTGACAAACTGACTCTTTTGTTAGTAAGCATCTGCTAAGAGAGACCTTGGATGAGCATCAAAAGACTGAAAGAGCGAAAACGAAGAAAACTGCATAGAATAGATAAGTTGTAAGGAGTATTATGCAAGTATAGGAAATAGAATTGAAAGGTTTTCAAGAAAGTTTTTGATCTTCATGGTTGAAAAAATAAAGCGACACAGGGATGGCCTCCTTACAGCGAAAATTCCACTCTATACAAAGAGAGCATTTGTACAATTTTCTTACCTGTGAAACACATTGAAAGTACCAACAGATTCTGTACAGTTGTCATCTGGAATGTTGTATTGTGTGCTACACTTAGAAGCCGAGAATAGCAATAGCAGAATAGCAGAACTAGCATTAAAGGCAGAGGTCCACCTCATATTCATGGTTGAGATAATGCCAGATTCTACACCTCCTCCACACGCTGAATCCAGCGGTATAGGTAAAGGTATAGGTAGGTATTGCCTCAAAATAGTCTTTAAACCCGTCTTCCTGGACGGGGTCTGTAACAGATTGCTAACCCGAGTTGACGTGTCAATCGATTGAATACGCCAAGACTCGTTGGTCGCCGCGGCAGCCGTGGCAGTCAGCCAGCACAGCAATCGGATTTTTGGAGCGATCCGCCTCCGGGCTCCAAAAATGTAGCCATTTCGACCGCTTCAAAAATGGGGCTTCTGTCATTTTTGATTCTGCTGATGTACATTACTGGGATCAACATGACCAGAAGAACTAGGATATGTCTTTAACTCCAACAACGGAATGAGGTGGCCCCCTGCCTTTAACGTCAGTAACTTCATGCAGAATGGGCAGAAATGGGTAATGTGAAAGAGTCGAGCAGAAGTTGCATGTGTTTCGAGGATCAACCACAACTCATAGGTGCTTCCTTTCCTAGTTTCCAACATACACAGACAAAATAACAAGATACGATAGCTTTATTTAAAAAAAAAAAGATTGTAGTAGTTTTCCAGTTCTGTTTTCATAAAATCCAAGGACCCCTTTCGAAATTGCGGCTCGCACTTTGCACTGTTCTAAAGAGGAATACAGAGGAATAAATGCATGAGCGGAATACGTTCACAAAGAACAGGATTCACATAGTTCATGCAAAAAAGCCAGCTTTTTTCAATCCAATCTCAAATTAGCAACAGTTTCATTAGTATTTTTGGAAGTTTCCCTATTTTTCATTTAAATTTCTTGCTTGTTCATTCACAAACCCCTCAATAGTCCATCGGCTGTTCGACGAAAAATAAACTAGAGCGCGAAGAAACTTGAACATAGAAAAATTCAAAGAGGCCCTTTTGAGCAAGATGACCCGAGTTTGTGCTTAGAGCAGACTACTGCCGAAATTCCAGAGGAGACGATCATGGATTGCCGACATGCGCAGTGATTTTTCCTTTATTCTCAACCTAAGAAATCGGAGAGGTTTAGAGGGTGGCGCAATTATTGTCCAAGAATAAAAAAAAAACGGAAAAAAAATTGTGTGAAAACTTATTATTCAACGACCTCTTCAAGGATAAATCACTACCACCTACAGAAACGAAGAGCACAAATTTCTTTTCATCATGCTTCCATGGGCATAGATCCCAGACTTATACTTTTCCTGTACATTTTTTAAAAGTGTGACAATAATTATGAGCCACCCTGTACATCAGCTTTCGCATCCACGACAACAATTAATTTTAGTGGGAATGATTGGGATTAGTAGCAGCCCTGGATTAATTCTATGTGGTTTCTAACCAAGCGGATACCTTTTTGAATCAAATCTTAAGTTCAGTTCCTATAAAAGAAATGTTTGGCTCCAGCCGTAATGTTTTTTACTGGTTGTTCGCTAAACAGAGGCGTAAGTACGTCCAACTTCGTGCACTTCTCTGCACTTTTCACTGTGACTCCAAGAGACTTGCGTAGATTCCAACTATTTTTCTTTGCTTAGGAACCATTTCTGTGTGACACTCCCAAATTTGTCTTCTAAACGATAAACACCAATTACTTTGCTCAATAATTCTTCTGTACACATGATTAGCTCAGTGTTAAGCTTGCGAACAACTTATCTTTATCCCAAACTGAAACGTGACGCCTATTTTGGTGTTTGGTGTCTATCTGCAGAATTTCCTTAAAAAAACTCCTGACGATGCAAACGTGACACTGCGGCCGTTAAGTCCGATGAAGGCGGTCACACGCCGCTAGCGGTCTCTGGATTGGTTCACATACATGGTTCTTACCGCTGTCCGCTATCTTTGGGCTATTTAATCAAATAAAAATGTAAATTTTCAGTAAAAGATTCCTAACAGCTACACAGAGCAAATTGCTAGAAATACCAGACGGCCACAGGAAAGAATTTAGAGCATTCTGGAGACAAGCCAATAAAAAATTACTTGTCGGAAGCATTATAAGCAGTTGACCTGTAGACCACATGTGCTATTCATACTAGGATAAATCACTAAGTACGCAGAATAAACCCCAAAAGCGCAACTGTAACCATCTGTGAAGCTAACTTGTTGTCCTTCTTGCTTGGAAGTATACTTCCTATTCCTTTTCAATCATAACTCCCATAAATAGTCGCCGTTGTAACCAGTAATTTGATTTTTGTTCCCTGTTCAAGTACGATTACTGCAATACTTAGTAGCAACAGATGCGGAAGCAGAGGAACTACTCATTGACTGATTAGCCACTCTCGGAATCAATAAATGCAGATGACCTACTTCGAAACTGGTAACAAGAGAGGAAATCAGCTGATCCTAGGAAATCTAGACCACGAGGACCTTGCCAAAAATGCTGGCAATGTTGCACTGAGCAACATGGCAACGTTAAAACTTGAATGGGCGAGTTTTGCCAGAGAATGGACGTTCATCACTGAAGAAGGAAAAAACTGGTAGATAGCAGTAACGATGAAATAGCATCATTAATCCACGTAGTAGCGGCCTTTCACGTGGAGGTGCGACACGTTGAGAACGGGTTCTTCCGTACGCGGCATCATGTCAGGGAGTCTGAGAAACAAATTTCGATACGAAAACAGTTGGAAAACGGTTTCCGCCTGTAGCGATGACATACGGACTTGACGATGTCAGGGCAATAACAGCAGAATAGCAGTAACTGCTACGTTTGTGCTGCTGTTACGACAACTGATACCATTTCAAATGTTTTAGTTGTTGTTTCCTAAAAATGGTGTGATTCATTCACTGGATAAGTAGATGGTGCTAGCTGGTTGAGGCTGCAAGAGTGGGTGGTCTGCGGCGAGTGGGTGGTCGACCCGAATGGTCTGTCTACGTGAGAAGACCAAACGGCGGCGATGTCTCGACAGTCTCGTTTCCTCATCATTGTTTACGGTGAAAAAGCACCATCATTCTCGGTGTAATACTGATGGCAGTGATCTCATGATCGTTCTCAGGGTTTTTTCCTTTTGTTTTTGGCTGAAAGTGCCGAAAAATCGTCTTCCTTGTTCGTACAGTCGGGCCCGGCAGCTACTGCAAATGGGCGCCGGCGGGCGCCGGCCGCCGCCACCCTCCGGCGCCCCGGTATTAATGAGCTATAAATCACTCGAGCTTGGGAGAAAGCGAAGAAAAATACAATTTTAGTCCATAGTAGACCGAGTGCAGTGGATATGTTAAGGCTATAAAGCAGGGGACCATTTTCACAACATTCACGTTTTTTTTTCATTTTTGTGATTTTCATGGGGAAAGATTTCTGAATACACAATAAGCGAAGCCAACTCTTCCATTTTCTGCTATAGTACACTGCTTCGCAAATACAAAAATGGCCGTTATTCTTCTATAGATGGACACAGTACTTCAGTTATCCCATCTGAATAATGAAGCTCATCCAATTCGGGATCCTCAGAAATAATTGAAATCCGTATAAATTGTTCCATATCCATTGCGAAGTAGTTCTACCGCTGTCATTTATCTTTCGTGGAGCAGTCCTTTACGGCGGAATTACTCTCTCCCGGTTTCCCTCAACTTTGAAAAAGTGGTTTTTCACTTTTACTTACACTATTACTATTACTTACACTTACACTTATCGTAGTTTATCTTCGAAATTTATGCAAAACGTTGCCGGATGCCTTCCTGGACTACCCGAAGGAGATCACGGGGGACGTTCCAAGCAGTGAACCCCAAACACTGCGATACTTAACTCTGGATCTCCAGCGGAGTGGAACCAGCGATAGGGACAGATTGCAATCTGCCGCTCAAACCACTGAGCCATCCGGGCTACTTTTTATGTTGTTGTTTGTTAGATAACTGCAGCAGTCGTAGGCAGCATACTATATGTATTTGCAAAACGGGGGCACAGGGCAGGATTCGATCCCCTGACCACCACAACGTCGATCATTCGCTCAACCCACTGAGCTATGCGCGCACGCGATGCAACATACAAATGGTGTCCAATCTTACTTACACTTACACTTATCGTAGTTTATCTTAGAAATTTAAGTGAAAGGGGAGTTGGGTGGGGCCACTCCTGTGAAGCCTAAGCCTAAGCCTTAAACCCATTCTTAAGCATAGGGTTAGGCTTATCTACCCTGTCTACTATGGACTAAAATTGTATTTTTCTTCGCTTTCTGCCGAGCTCGAGTGATTTATAGCTCATTAATATCGGCGCCGGAGGGTGGCGGCGGCCGGCGCCCGCCGGCGCCCATTTGAAGTGGCTGCCGGACCGGACTGTATTTGTCACATTCTTAGCCTACCGCCAATTTCAAGCAGAAAAGAAACGAATGCCCAGGTTAGGTGGAAATATGGTCTGTTAGCCGAAAGATGGCACCTGAGCTGACTTTGTCTGCAATTACGCCTTTGCCCACAAAATGCGTCTGGGAGGAGATTTTACTGAATGGCAGTAGGAAAACAACAGAATGGAAGGAACCACACCACATACGTTTCAAAAAATTGCAAAAATTAAATGAGTTAGCCGAAAACGTGATGAGGTCGTATTTGCGGCCAAAGTCTCATCACATGCCATCTCTGAGCTAACAGACTATACTTATTCTGCGACTTTTAAACATATGTTTCTTCTTCTAAACCTGAGCTTTATAGCATTTTCTCCACTCACTGTCAGTAGAAAAGGGTTTGAAGTTTTCTTTCTAGGTTAAGACAAAATTTGTAAGAGACCCTAAGCTCAGGAGCAGTTGGCCTCCAAATCTTCGGAATATACGGACAGTTATCTATTCATTCATTTGTTGTACAATACAGGTGTGCGTGAAAGGAAAAAGCAACAAGTTGAAAATAGACATGGGAAACGAAGTTGGGAATTTGTGATAAAAAGTAGCGTATTCCGTCCAACAGTTTTTTTAGAATGCGATATTGAAATAGTGGATTTTTACTCTCTTTGAATGCTCATTAAGTACTGTAATTGGTGAAGGAGGTAAGTATGAAAACAGCAGTCTCGATTATGGCAATTTTAGCCTCAAGACGTGTGCACAACATCTTCAATGAAATCGTTCCTGCTCAGATTGTCCTGAAAGCTCAGTGAGTGTTCTTGAGAATAGCTCTTATGATTTTCCATGGAAAAATTCTCACTACTACATATTCGCGTTTGCGACGTGTGACATTTCGCACTGGAGGAAGTGTAAAGTGGCTATTCTGGTGCATTACGGGAAAAGGAAAACTACGGCTACCCAGAATCGGACGCAGAAAGGGGGCGGGAGGTGGGGAAGGGCGTGGGAAAAAATGAGGTCTCCGCCGTTTTGGGGACCCAGACGGAAAATAAAATTAATGAAAATATCAATTATAATAATAAATGATTAATAAAAATTATGTTAAAAATAACAATAAATAATCAATTAAAAAACTAATACAAGATTTTCATTTGCATTGTGAAGTAATTTCGCAAATTTGGCGCCGTCCGCCACTGCGGCTACCCAATACTCCCATGACAGCAAATGCTGACCCAAGTTACCTTTGAGAAATTTCTCCACTGGAAATCAAGACAACAATCAACAGTGACTGTGCTATACAGTCACTGCTGAGGTCCATAAAAAAGTCTAGCTTTAGGCGACACTGTGATTCTTTATTAGCAATTTGTAATTGGTCGCTAGGCTCAGTTCTCAGAACTTCCACTAGATTTCTCTCCATATCTCGACCCCGAGGAAACGGAGTACCGCATAGCCTTCGCCTGTGAAATAACTTCACCCTTATTAATTGCCTCCATGAAAATAGTTGCACTTTCTCTGCAGAACGTGCAAGTGTCCTCTGATGTGTGTGCAAACAAAATTCATCTTTTTATTAGGAGCAAGCATAGAAAAGCAAGTGCTGCTCGGAAGTGCTATTTGGAAAGATTACTTCGTTTCAGTATTACTGCTAACTATGTGGATTTGACGGAGTAAGAAAGGTTCTAGAAGAATTCGAAAATGTTACGCACGTGAATCGTGAAAACGCAGTTACATCCTGAACAGCTACATCCTGTTGAGCCTCAACGCTCAACTTTTACGACGGCGGCGATGCCTAGGATGTGATGCAAGGAGTAGTACCACATGAAATGCGAATCTCAGCGAGAAAAGCAGTGGAAGGGTACTGGATTTCAGCAAGGATTCCAAGCACGTATCACGGGTAACACGGGAACGATTTTCTGTCAATCACTATTGACTTTCGTATCACTATGTGAGCCGTAGAAATTACCGGAATACCCGGACTCATGCACAATCTAGGAGGGATGACAATCACTTCTTGAGTGTCGTGATGGGTGAGGATGGGTAACCTTAGAAAACAGTGAACTTTGAGGTTTGTCGCCGATTGCTTAAGAGGGATCTACTCCAGCGCAGCCAAAATAACGATGGACTGGCAGGGAGGGAAGAGACCTGTGATGGTTTAGAAAACAGATTCGAACTTTGCTAGAACTGCAAGCCTCTTGCGAAGTTGTTTTGACGAGAAATTAGGTCGTGAATAAAAGAGTACCGCCTAGCAAAGTGAAAAGAGCAGGAGGACATTTAACAAAGTATCAGTAATGTTCAGATTCGAAAATCAGTGGAAATGAGAAATAAACAGCTGTGGCCTATTCAAGAAAAAAAAAGAAAGCAACACCAGAAAGTGTTTAAAATGTGATTTTCTGCCTATAGAAGGACAATTGCAAGCCATATAGGTGGTGCTTGTAGAGCGACCAATCGCGAAGCCGTGCATGTGCTGATCCAACCAGTAGTAGGTCGTTGTTATGAGTAGTTTACGAAATTTACCCGAGCCGGGCAGAATGGAAATCTGATTTTAGGAATTATTAGTAATAATCTATCACGCTAGTTGAAGAAGGCATAGAGAAGTCATTCCATAGTTGAAATGGATTTAGAACTATGATATTATTATACGGTAACAACCAAAAACTTAAATTAGTTAAACGCGGAAAGCTTATATCTATTACAGACAAGTTTCCGAAAGAAGCAGCTTATTAATTTGTCATTCCTGAACCTCCTCGAACTGCATCCGTTTCTCTACAGATTTGTTTATTGTAGATTCAAGAGTTTTTCGTATTATATTCATGCTTTTTTACTGTGATTTGTCATTTGTAAGTGGTACTCCCACGTACAAATAAATAAATAAGCTAATTTCCTTAAAATATAGGAATAGACTCACTTGATAAGCATACCATACAATTTTTCCATATACATACATGCTGTCCATGTTTCCCCTCCAATGCCTTGTGGAGATTTTGAAGTGGCGGTCGCATAAACATTTTTTATGGATCCACAACAGCAAAACGATAACACTACAACACTAAGTTATTTATTCTATATCAACAGATGCACAAAAAGTAGTAAAAACATCACAGAGTCATTATTATGACTGGAATTATATCCCAGTTTCAAAGCCTTATTGGTCCTGTTTCAAATTTCCCACGTGAATAGAAAACTGGACTTCTACAACAACTGCTCGAAGAATCTTTACGAAAACGAGATCGTAACCCTGCATTCGAAGAGATTAACTGATTGATCAACAACTATTTTGACTTACTAGTAGCTCTGCTAAACATTAACAAAGCGAGTGCGATTGCAATGAATAGAAATAAAATTATGGAAAGGAATGTGTATGCTATACAACGAGCGTCACATCCTGGTGGCTCCCATCGCTGGTGCTGCACAGAGTCGATCGGCATCGGGCGATGTTCGACGCGCGAGTCGAGCGACAACCGCGCGAGTAGTCCTGACATGCAGTCGATAGCGTCACCAGCGTAATTGCGACAATCCCAGCATCGTCGCAGTGGTTCAGCAGCACATTTGGCGATCCTGGAAAGGGAACTGCTCGAACAGTCTCGGTCTCTGGACGCATTCAGGTGTAAACCTCTGTTATTTAGGGCATATACGGAAATCCTCTTATATAAATCATGGTAGTGCAACAAAATTTCCTAGAGCGCAGGCGGTGAGGGGACCAACACGTGATCGCATGCTTTCATCATGGGACTCAGTTAGGCTCGAACCAGACTCCACGGCGAGCAGCGTCGAGGCGCGTCGGCTCTCACGCGCAGCATGCGAATCGATCGCCGTCCGGCTTTCTCGGGCGTCGAGCGACAGCCGCCACCCTCACAAGTTTGATCGAACATACATACTTCGCGCATTGCAGCGTCGGCCGGCTGCACCGCGCGTCGACGCGCGTCAACGCTCTAGGAAGCCGAACCGTACCGGCTTCTTCGAGCGTCAAGGGGCGTCGTCAGGAGAAGGTTCAGTTTATTGAAGAGGAACACTAGTTATTTCTCATTTTCTCATATCTCTACATATTTTCTTTGCTTTGTGCCAATAAAACAGGATACATGCTTTATTCTCTACCAATACTTCAAAATTAGCAATTTCAAAAGAAGCTGCTCTCTTCCTAATTTGCAAATGATGTGCAAATGTGTGTTATTTAAGGTTTTCTGTGCAAGAATGGGCTTTTGTGTTATTTTAACAAGCAAGAACTTGTCCTCAGAGAAAACACATGGGCGTTAGACTAAGCATTGAAGTTCAAAGTGACCAACATAGTTGATGAATGACTTCATTAGGTCAGCAAAATCATATTATACAACACCACTCAGACCCACTATTGCAACTTTTCGTGAGGGATAGTGAAAAGTATACGCAAAAATTATATTAAAAATAATAGTAAAAATAAACAATTAAAAACGAACTAATACAAGATTTTTATTTGTATTGTGAAGTAATTTCGGAAATTTGGCGACCCATTCTCACGGGGGCGCCCCCCCCCCCCCTACTGCGTCTGCCACTGGTATTGTTCAACCTTTATTACCCTGTCCAAGATCCACGATATTCGGACAAAACGATTCCATTTTACATACAATTCCGTTAGTTTATCGAGAAAACACGATTTGAGGTCCCTTTATTGCTGAGCATCCTAGTTCCAATTCTTCGCATCCCCGACTGCTATTCATTTCAAGGAAGACGTGAAACATTTCGTTCGTGGGCGTCCGTCATCTCTCCGCCCTTCATATTAAACCACTTTTTCTTCGCCTAATGATGACCAGAATGGTTTGTTCACGTAATGTTCGGATGAATCGTGCTTAATCATGCTGTGCACAACACGAAAAAGCAAAACAAAACATGGAACAGATGATGGCTCACCAGTGAAGTGTCGGTTGTGCACCGTCTCGCAACAAAAGCATCGTATAGTTTTTCGTTGAGGCACGTGTTCCCGGGAAATATGGAATGAATGCTGAAAAGAGAAAAAAAAATTACATAGAAGGTGAGAAACTGAGTTGCAAGTAATATCCAGAGTATCTACAGGTTATTACCGTTCTTCCTCTCCCATGCAGCATATTCACGACCAATGGTAGTGATAGATGAAGTTGACTTGTTCAGGACCTCGTCGAGATTCTTGGACAAGAATTCCAGATCGTGATTGAGCCATAAAACGGAGTCGAAGCGGCTGAGTGCATCCTGAAAAGATGGTGCAGCATCTCAGTAAAGATCGCAGAACCGTTGTCCCCGTTGCGATAATGAAGGATTCTGCGGCTAGCCGTATTCAATGGCTATGGAGTGTTATACATCATTATTCACTTCTCATTTAAAGAAAGGTCTTCGCCTCCTATACAGCCAGTCATCATATTTTCTTGATTTGATTTCAATAACCTAGATAACCCTCTACTCAATGAGAACTGGTCCCTGGGATCCTCCTTGATTTGTTGCTCTCGATCACTTGTTTGGTCATCCGAAGAAAACTCAGTGATTGAAGGCCGATGACGAAATGATTGATGACTGATAGAATTCAGATGTGTGGAAGTAAAAAAGATCAGTTTTTGCACTTCATCTAATTACTTGAACATGCCGACAGCTTTCATGAGCACCTTACAAGCACTATACTACATTTTCACTGCGAAATAATGGTAAAAGCTTACCAGCATGAAGAAGACATTCTTCTGAGAATCGTGTGCATCCGCCGCAAGATATTTTGTGGCAATTTCTGAAGGCAGTACTTGCACGTTTCTAATGCTCACAAGCTGTTTGTGTAGTAAACTCTGAAAAGGAGTCATTACAAGTAAGTTTCAAATAATTTTCCTTGGGCTACTGTTCATCAGAGTGAGTAAGGCATCACTCAGGGTCAAGCGTGATGATGGTAAAAAGTCGACCCCCATACGACCCCCCCCCCTTTGAGCCATCAAAAATACGACCCTTCCCCTTTGCCCACAAATTTCCTTCCATGCTTGCAGAATTTAGATGTTTAGATATCCCATTTCAGGTGTTCGTACTGCGAGAGGTGTGGTGGAGCCAGAGCATAGCAAGGAGAAAGAGGCTCTTTTGTATCTAACTAGTTGTTTGGAAGTTTTTTGGAAAACGCTGAAATGTACGCGGTGGACAAAAAACGTGCATTAACTATGCAATGTTGCTTACGTAACTAATGAGGCTCGAACACATCAAGAAAGAACATCTATATACATCATCTACATGGTGAAGGGTTCGATCCCTACCGAGGCTAAAATTTTTGCTGAGGGTTAGAGCGTGTGCGGTGAGCGAATTTCAATCTGAAAGCGTCCGTACAGAGTTTTCTAAACGAAATACCTTCGTATTCGTCACGAAAAACAACCATACACATGATCGACATGGTCAAGGGTTCGATCCCCTCCGAGGCTAGAATTTTTGCATGGCGTAAAATGACACGCGCTTGTAGTAGATTCGAGATGATCGACCGTAAAGCACGAAATAACTGTTTATAGGGTGGAGGACTGGGTAGGACTTTCAGTACGGACGTGCGAAAATTTCAGCCTAAAATTTAGACTCGTTCAGAGACATGGTTGTAGTCGGACACGAATATCAGAAGATCTGGCCCGTTGAGGTCCCAATTTTTTTCAGGTTTTTAATAGTCGAAGGTTTGCGCTTTCAGGCTGTACAGCTCGTTTTTCCGCAGCTGCTTCCACCGCGATTCAACTCCGTCGATAAAAACATGGAAAAAAGGCCATTTTTATCGACGAAACCTCATCTCCGTAATTCCCGTGCTGAATCTTTCCTCTTGAAGCTGGAGACCTGAAACTTGGGGTTAAAGCACTATTGGGTAGGGTCCATAAAATGACTTTTTACCGGCCTGCAGGACTGGGTAGGACTTTCAGTACGGACGTGCGAAAATTTTAGCCTAAATTTCTACCTCCTATTCCACACTAAGGCACCCCCTCCCGACCACGACCCCCCCTTACCCCTCTTTCCCCACCCCCCGTACGACCCCCCCCCTTGATAATTTATCGACACACGCTTGACCCTGGCATCACTACATTTTCCATGGACAATGAAACAACTTTCTGACTTTTGAGGTGTTCCTTTTTATAGCTGTGATTGCCAAGATTGTTATAACCTCATATTCTCCTGCTACGTATCGGCGATGTCGCCTTCGTCAGAGCCTGGACTGGAAGTCGAAGGAACATTTTGCACTATCCTCTCAAAGCCTTTCACTTCCAACTCTTCAACTTTCAGACTTATTTTCAAAGGGAGTCATAGTTGATGTGGTCTTGGCGTATTTTGATAATTGCGCAGCTATTTATCTATAGTTTCATTTGCTTTTTATGAATTAGTAGTTGAATAAAAGGATGTGCTTAGTTTCACTTTGTATTTGCTTATTTCTAAGGCTTTCCATATGCTTCCCCTAATATAACCGGCACGGCAAGATGTCCAGAGATGGTATAAATCCCTTCTACTCGTACCTATCATCACCTCTGTGCAATTTACCGAACGTTGCTGTCTCTTAGCAGATCCAAGGCTGACCCGTACACACTTGATCGGAAGGACTCAAAACGAAATTCAAACAGTCATTAGTAAAGTGGGCTGGATCCTTCTTCAAAAGAACCATTGAATGTGGAAACAACTCGACGAGATATGTACTTTTAAGAAATTGACCTTACGGAAAAGGTCGGAAATTCGACGTCGACAAGGTGGAGTCGAGTCCTACGCGTCCTGACAAACCTCCGTTAGATTGAGGTGCTGCTGCGATTGAGCATTGTGAGAAGGGATGATGGGAATTTCGACTTCCAACTCTCGCCACTTCCGATATTACGCTGTCTGAGGCTTCACACTTCCAAATTTCGACTTTGAGAGCTTTGAACTAGACTTCCGCTCATCCCTGATTGTGAGCTGAGGAGGCCCATTTGCTGGATCTCGCATGGACTCTCCCGTGCTGCACTTTGTTCCCAACATCATTTCGTCATCGTCAGAAGCCAACATGCTGAATTCATCCACTTGTGTTGACGTGAAAACAACAGCAATTCTGAATTCTTTGACAATGAGTAAGCGGCTGTGCGATGTTAATGGAATTCCCTACAGGTGTAGCAATGAACAATGAGTATAAAATGCCTATAGTTAGTGAATTTAGTAACCAAAGCAATCTAGCCGTACATTTTGTGAGTGTCTCATTCGTGTTTCATTGTTTGGTCCCGTATATGCTCTTTTCACCGCGGCCTACTTTAGATATTTTCTAGGATTATCTGCTGAGCGACACCTTTAGGACTCGCCCGTTCTTCGTAATTCTTATGTGCAAAAACAGGGAATTAATACGAGTATGGTCTTCTATGGACAGAACAGAAAGAGTACTCGTCCCTTGCCCTTGTTGAGTAAAGGTAATGCACCTTACAAGCCTAATCCGGACCACCGTTCATGGGCCACACCCCTCATCACCCGGCGTCGAGCACACATGATGCTTTTCAAAGGACTGTTAGTCTTCTACATATTAAATATGGAGCAGTTCTGGGTAAAGGCTTAATCACCTCATTACTTCAATTGGTTGAACCACAGGGTAACTAGAACCACGAGGGTAAAAATGAATGAAGAAATAAAGGTACGTGTACATTTAAAATTAAATTCATTCAGTGGGCTTGAAAGCTAATCCTTCATTTGGATCGGGAATGAGCGGAAATATTGCGTAAGACTGACTGGAAGGCGGAAGTTGGATAAGTTTCAGAACTTGGCACAATTCGGAGGGACAAAACAGCAAATATGAGTTGAAGCAACTCAACCACTGCCAATTCTACAGAAATCTAGAGGTCAGAAGCTCGTACTACGCCGGTATTCAAGGACTTCCTAACTTTCGAAACCGGAATAGCGTTCATACCTGATTGGGATGCTCGTAACTTCTAGGCCAAGTATTTACCCAGATCTTTCTCCCAATATATCTAATATTACAATATATCTAATAATAGCTCGATTTTTTGGCGTTCCCGAATGCTGTAAATTTCGAATAATTCGATCTCTGAACATCTTCGAACTGTGTTTCGAGTGATTCGATAGTCGATTTGATTGCCCGCAAAACTTGGCTTCATTGAGTCCATTCTCTTCTCCAAACCACATCCTATAGCACAATCAAACGTTCCAAAAATGCCGTGCTTTCACAATCCGCGTTGCGTAATCCTGGAGCGCCAAGGACAATAGGAGATGGATGAGGGCGCGTTTTGCGCTTACTCATCCAGCGGCCATCGCCGTTTTTTTTAATCCATTGGCATCCACGCTCATTATTTTTTTCGCAACTCACACTTCTCTCTCCCAGGTTGTCGTACAGCAGTATTTTCGTGGATGGATAGAATTTGTGCACGGAAGCGATCAGAACCAGCACTTTGCTGATGGCTATGTGGTCGGAGCTCAATGCGAACGCCATCTCAGCACTTCTAAATGCCATTTCATCAGTCATATACTAACAGAATGTCATCAGCATCGTTATCAAAAAGATGTGTTCACCTTTCTCGATGCGCCACCTCTATCGCAATGCACGAAAAGCATTCGCCACATTGCGATGAGTCAGATGAACGAGGATAGCAGTTCGGCGTCGACTTGCACACGCATTCATCCTTCGTTCGGCTCCACTCCACTCGATAAGTTTCTTTCTGTTCTTCTTGGTAGTAGTAGAACTGAAATAGGTGAAGTCAATTGAGTAAATAAATTCAAATTTTCTACGAACATGGCAATAACCTTGGCTGTAATCTCATCTTAGCTGAGCATCCTGAAGCTGAATTCCGACTTGTCCGCCACGATCGGCTTTCCAGAATTTCATTTTTTTTTCGAAGAAATCTTGGCCAGAAATTGTCCATACCTACCGAAGCCAATCCATATGGAAGTGGATCCAGTAGCTGTGGGGTGAATTTTGTCAGATGAGAGGCTTAGGCTAATTTCTATGGACATTTTCGAGGCGGACAAGTTTCGGAGGGCAAATTTTGCCATGTAGGCCAATTCGGAATCCAGCCTCTGACAGTATATTGCGCATTACCCACAACATATTTTGCAGGCTCCACTCATGCCTTCAGACCCAGCAACATTCTGAATAGCATCATTGGACAGTGTTGAACATTCTTGTTGTAACACCTGTCCCTACATCATCACCAACAAGGATTGAAAAGCGTATCTGATTCACTATTCACATGCCAGAACTATTCAAGAAATTTTCTGGCACGTGAGCAAAAGCGTACTGCAGTTATACATCGGCTAAAGCTTCAAACAACGCAACTTTTAGTACCTATGCCGGTGGTCTACGTTTAAGGGGGAGAAAGAGAGGATGTGTGGAACGTAGTAGTGAAATAAGCGGAATTTTCCCGGAATTTCAGCGGAACTCATGAAATTTTCTCGTAATTTACGTTGTGTTCAAACGAGATCTGCCGAATGGTTTAAAAATATACGGTTCAGCAGGAGCAGAGCACGATTTATCCGAGAATCGATGGAATTTTTCAAAATTTACTCATTTATCCATCTTTTTTTCAAATTTTATGCATTATAAACGCGCAAATAGCTCGAAGATCCATTTTAGTCCCTGGAATTTCACGACATGATCAATCAGAATAAAGAACGAGAAGAATAATGAACTATATTGGGCCAAACCTGAAATTACTCGTGATGGAAGTAATTCAGTTCGTTTCCGCTTATAGAAATTCTCGATTAATGTGAATATTTTCTAGGGCTTACTGATAGAGGGGTGATGTAGAATCCTTGGAGCTAGTATTGCAAACTTTCTGGGCTACTTTTATTCTACCCAGGGAAAATATCCTTTTCTCTTTCTGGATTATCCGTCCACATTTGCGCACTTCCGAAGGGTTCCAGTAATATGTAAATGCATTACGTTGTACTCCTGCGAAAGCTCGATTCGATACATCATCACTGCAATTTGTGACACTACATATAGTCCCATATATTCAGAATTTATTGCCCAAACGACAAGTCACGCTTGTAACGTTTCCACTAAGAACAAAAGAAAGAGCTCGAGAGAAAAACTTTGCTGCTGGTGTGCTGTTCTTTAAAAAATCGCACCACTTTTCTGTCCCTGATTAAGAATCGAGACCATTTCGTCCTTTTGCAACCGTTTTCGATGTTTCCAGAAATCCTTCAAAACCTGTGTAATGTTTGGGAAAAAGTTCACAAGCTGTCGGATCAAGACTTGCAGAATCGCTTATTCCATCTGTTTTTAGTGACAGCTGTCTTCAGTACATTGACGTAGCTCATCATTCGTAGTAAAAAGTCCAACAATCGTCTTGTTATGTTTGTTTCTTGTTCTCTTTGCTTAATGTTATTTCAATTATCTACGTTTCCATGCTGGATTTAGTACAGCTCATCCCGATTTCCAACGGTAAATACAAGTACTTAAACGCTATTCAGCAAATTTTCCTTCGATTCATGTCTCCTTGACTACTGGTTTTATACTCGTAATCTGACTTTTGCAAAAGCTACTGTACCATTTATCAAAGAGGCGGTGTAGCTGTTATCATCTGAAAATGACACAAAACGTGAGAATGGTGCTTTAAGTGACATCACGTGGTTCATTTCTGCATGGAATGGGATTGTAAGCGAAGGTGGGCGGTGCCACTGTTGTACGATTGGAGCATCTCTTCCGTTTTTTTTTTACTTCGAACACCTGTGAATTCGTGAACGATTCGTGGGAAAACGAGGGAGAAGTTGACATTGAAGGCGGGGAGTATTTGAACGCGCCAACCACACAGTAGCAGCGCCGCCCTCGCGAAAACGTATGATAATTGGCGGAGCATGCGACAGATTGCAGCAACTGCACAGTTATTCAACTCCCATTCTTTTTGGAACAAACTTTTGGATATCTTGAGGCTGTACCGATTCTCTCTTATAAAAAAATAATGTGACGCATACTGTAAAGATGTAGTAGAGTAATTATAATTCAGTGTTGTAAAATGTGTAAATTATCCCATATTTCTCCCTGACCTGATATTTCCTGTCTTAGCGTCATTTTTTGCGCATCGATAATTTTTTTTTTCAAAAAAGCTCTTGATAGGAAGATGCATTGAAGCCAAAGTTAGTTCCTAGAAAGTTGGCCTATATTAGTGGCCCACCCTGGATGCATGAAACAAACAAATAAGTAAATAAATATGATTATTTGTGAGAATTGTACAACTTGTAATTCTACAATATGATAAATTTATATTAATTCTATACTAATTCCACAATATAGTAGGACCACCCTACTTCTATGGCACCTCCCCACAATTGCTGTCATGACTATGGAAGAGAAATTTTCCATAGACATTTTCTCAGAATCTGCCTGTGCTGATCCAGTGGGCAGTCAGGATCTATGCGCTGTTGTTTTCAGGAAGGACTTTCCTGACTTCTACCTGAACATAATCTTGCTATACACAAGAGATTAACTCGTTTTATCTCAAAAAAATGGTGGTCATTTGGCGCGTCAACTCCAAATGCACAGCCGATACTTAGCCGGTTTTGAATTTTGGAAGCGCGGAAATCTTGAATTCACAGAAACGGCATTTAATTCGGTTTGAAATAAGGATTTGCACTGGAAGTAGAGAGATTAAATTGTTGCGGGCTTCAACTGGGTTACAGCTAAATACTTGGGATGAATTTCTGGATTCGCTGGATCTTCACCTCCACGGCTCAAGTTGATGCCTTGGATTAGGATGGGGTTGTGAATTCAGGCTAGATCACGAGATTTTCTTCCAAAGAAAGTTTGATGGATCAGCAGCCTCTTGTACACAAAATCAAGCTGTTTTTCCTGGATTTTCACTAAAGATATCGCTACTGTCGAGTGTAGATGTTGATAATCCCCATAATCAAGGAATTATATCGGAGCTATTCCAAGTCCCATGCACTTAACGGTACTTATCATGTTATGCTCATTTCTGCTCGTAATCATGCCTTGCAAAATGCGTCAAATATTTGCTGTGTTCGTCAGTGGCCGGCCAGCCAGTGAGGAGAGGTGAGTGAGGGCGTGATGAGACATTTCAGACCCCACAGGCTGCTGTTGCTGCTGCTGCTAGAAAATGTCCACTGCGTCTACTTCATGAATAGCTTATTCAATGACTCACTGACGTTGTCGCTGACTACATACATACAACATAAAGGCGTTGCTTTGAACACTTTACAGCATTCCTTGAATAGCTCTTCATTTCTGGCATTTCATACATTGTCTTTGTGTCTAAATGACATGACCTTTGACGATTCGGAAATGAATCAGATGCTCTAGAGCTTGATGTTCTGCTACAGGGCTCTTGAATTAAAGTCTTCCTTTAGGAGTCCAAGGAAGCGACGCTTATTCCGAAGGTTTTCTCCATGGAATTCTAAAGGAACGGCAAATATTGTGACTCAGAATATCGTTAGAAACTGTGGTGAATTAGCCTAAAGTCATTTGTATAGACCTTTGGACTCTGTTGGGAGAGTCTCATCCTTTCTCTCCTCATATTATTACTAATCCTAATGCCTACTACATACTATTTCGTATACATGTCATTGAAAGGATACATTTTGGTGATGCGTTACTTAAACAGATGGAATAAGTGATAAATAGGTCGAATATGTGTGATAAATAATAATAGGCAGACCAAGCGAATACCTAAAATCGCCCTTATTTTTATATACCATTTTTTTTTATAATCATTTGACAGAATACATAGAATATATGGCTTGAATTATCTCGGAATATAATATTATCTAACAACTTTCTCAAGTGCTCGTCATAAATATCCTATCACATCCGATAAATAGCTAACTGACTAAATGAATAAATAATTAAATTAGTAAACAAATCATGAAATTGCTGGTAACTGCGATAAGCGAGTACTCTTAACTACACTATTCGCCGAATAAAAATCAAATGCATCTGTTAAACTTGATCAGCGATAGAGAATCCCAATCGAAAAGTGGAGTATCCCAAGAACAAAAGACTTTACACTGTTTCCTTTCTTTCCCCAAAGCTGCAGAGCCCTCCATTCCCTGAACATTCCAACTTGGGACTTTTTCGAAATCGAATATTCGGATATCGAACATTCAACACACTACTCCTCATCGTCCTCCCCCCCCCCATTCCTAGCAGGTAGGGCTGTGAACTTTAAAACTAACTAACACATTGACGAACAACGGCCATTTTTCGCTAATATAACGGATTGTGAAGTTTAAATTTTCTCCTCTAGAACACATCTCTGGAAGCAAGCAGTAACCCTTACACCGATGATCAATGGCGCCTTGTTGAGTGAAAGTCAAGAATTGAAGAACGTTCCATAGAAAATCTGCTACTAGTTTTGATTAAGTTAATCAGGACTCATCCACATATAACGAAAAGGCTCCTCTTTACTGCATATCAGCCGTTACCGCCTATTCATCGTAGAAAATATGAGTAATGGAGTGAGAAAATCAACGGAATTCACTGAAAACGCTGAATTAATGCGTAATTCTTTCTTTGCAATTGCAGTCCAGCCAAGATTTACCCGAAATCCGCTGATGTAGGACCACCAGTGCTTCCCAATTTTTCTCCTTTTGAGAGGAATTCCGAGATTGTAAAAATGTTCCCCAACTTTTTGCTTAGAAAGACATGATTCATGGACATCGATCCCTCGCGAAAAAGGCTGGTGGCATTTTTTTCACTGGTTATTGAGACAGCAGACATAAAGGGGGTTCTGGACATTCTTTAGACGTTTGTTCTCTTATCGGTTGTAGAGCCCTTCCAGGCATTCCATGCATCGCCGTCAAAGAACTACGTTTCTTTCAAGCCACCTTACCTTTCTGTTCCAGTTCAGATTATTAGCCGTAGGACACGTTTTTCGCGCATATGTTGGCTCCCACGGTATCTCACTGACGGAGTTGGCGTAAATCCCTTCTGTTATAGATTATTTAGAACCTTTGCTTATTGATGTTTTTTACTGGGTGCGAACTTACTCCTACCCCTGCAGGGTGGTCCCAAGTCACGACAACAAAGTATGTAAAGAGCACGCGGAAAAAGAATTTTGTCGTGCGCCGGAGCAATTCTCATCCGGAAATAATCTCAAATTTTGGCAGTGTTGTGGCTATTCAAAACACCCCTCTTTGAGGGCGAACTGTGCGTTGTTGCCTTAATTTTGGCCCACCTTGTACTGAGTCCCGAATCCAGAAAGAGAACTTTCGAATCTACTGCAGCATTTCATTTTGTCAGGCCACTTAGTAAAACCCAATAGCTGCGGCTTAGTTTCCGGCAGAAACGAAATCCAGACTGATGCGTTCGCTATAAAAATTCAATGAGATTGAAGAGGTAATTTCCGTGGCCATTTGAAAATTGCACGCAATACACGTGCATAATTCAAACGTCAACTGTTTGGTAATTGGAGGATGGCGTGCGTTTTTCGTGAACTACAAACAGAACGCTATTCTCCCCCTCAAGTTTCGCGTTTCATACAAAGTGCGCCAATAACCCTGCTAAGTGAGTGCTGACTCAAAACGCGTTTTTTTCTACGCTTCCAGAATTTTCTCATAAGCGGTTTTTTTTTCTATGGGAGAACTCCGAGCGAACGACTGATGCAGCGGGGTAAATATTTTGCATAGACGCTCCCCACACTTATGCAATTTTTCACTCCAGACCGGCATGGAATTGCTTTGCCTACCGCTTTTAAAAGTACATCCTTGGCAGTGAGACTCACAGCCGTGCTTCGGAGCCCAGGAAAAAAACTGTCACAGCATTCGACCATCGGCATTTCCTACATTTTAGCCCGAATCGCTGTTCTTACCATCGATGAGGTGGCTGGCTGTCCGCTAGGTCATTGTTCATATTTTAGTTGCTCATCGATATTCTTCGACACGTCAACAGTTGCTGCGGTAAAATGAGTAGGAAACCTCATTTGTGGATTTTTTGTGCATCACAAGATATCCTCATTTCTAGCAGCCTTATAATCGTTCTCCATATTTCTCCTGTTCTTTTCTCTTCTACAGAGTCTCGGAGTTTGGAAACTAATGAGTGAGAGAGTGGGCTCAGTCGGAAGAACGCTAATCCATCATATGTGATGATGCAGATCCTTTTCGTGCAGATGGATACTGAGCTTCTGCTTTAGTTCAAAACATGGAGAAATGCACATAATTAGGTCGTCCTAGAAATGATGACTGCAATAAGATAATGAATTTCAGGAGTTCATAACCGCATTATTTCTTTCATTATTTTTACAAGGGAGTCGTACACTTTGGAGAGTGCGGCTGAAAAGCGGCCATGACTTTTGTGACAACCTAATTCCTTTGAAGAGAAGTATTATTTGTGAGAAAACCGTGTTGAAATTCCGGTCAAACATGCTATGTTAATCCTCAATCAGTTCAAATGTAAAGGGTTACACAGCCTTGTAGGAAATAAGAAGGAATGTAGGGTTCTTTTCTTTTTTGATATTCGAATTTTTCATTCGGTCACTTGCTCACCGAGAAATTGATGAAATAGTTTGGTTTCATACAATCCTAAACATGAATATAACCAGCTTTTATCCTCCAAAACGTACACAACTCATAGAATTTGCACAAAAATAAGATAGGTGCAAAAACCGCGATTACCCGTGATTACCTCGTCCTCATACCACGCCGCTGCTTCGCTGTAACTCTTGTTTTTGCCTTTTTTAGATTGAATTTTGAATGCGATACCACAGTGGCTCAAGGCCTGAACTCCAATATAGATTTATTTGTTTGAAAACCGTCATTCCTCAACTTCTGACAAAACATGTTACAAACCACCAGCATTTGCACGCAGTGACTAATCCCGACTATCCCAGAAGGCCTGCACAGCAATACAATGACGAATATGTGGCTGTGGAAGCTCATATTTTTCAAAATATGTTCCACTGCATGAAGTTAACCCTGCACCATTGCCATGTTAGAAGAAGTCAATTTTGTATGCTTCTTAGCCAACTATCAAGCAATTTGAATAAAACAACTTTTAAGAATGCAGGACCCACAGCTATGTATCTTTTTAAATGAAATATAGCATATAGCATTGGAATCCTCTTATAATCTCTAAAAGGACACCAATTTAACAGCCTATATGTCTTGGTAATTTTCATGCCAAGCGTCTTGTCGTTTCACAGCTACAATTTCCGCAAGAACACGGCACATCTGGCAGTGTTCAGCAGAAGAAACGACGTAATATACGACCATTGAAGCGAACGTCAACGCCACTACGAAACTGGACAATTTCACCCGCTACTAGTAGTACTTTGAACAGAAGTGATGATGAAAAAACTCACTGCAATCTGCAAAATAAACAGCGTTGTCAGGCAACCCAGCACGACGTTGGTCAGCGAGGCGGCGGTCATTTGGCGCTGCTATCGAACATCGATACGGCCGAAGCTGAGGAGCCCCCGTGTGTCCGTCCGTCCGTTCTTCCGTCCACACCTCAAACTGCTTATTCCTCACTGCCCGTACACACTCACCTTACTCTCATTCACGGATCTCTCGTTGTTCACAGTGAGAATACGACTTTTTCCCAGCTGGCTTCTTAGCTTTTCAGCAAACAAAAAACGACCACACACACATTCTCACTCGTACGCACGCGATCGTTTTGCTCATATTCGAATGAACGTAGTGGTTGAATTGTGTGCGCTACGGCTACTTACCGTAGCCGAACGGGGTCGTTACGAGTCCTTTAAGGCGTCATTGCGCAATTCAAACAGCGGCTTAGCGCCGTCGCGCAAAAGACGGACGACGTGTCGCCGGTGTGTGCGTGTGTGTGTGTGGGTTTGTGTGTGAGTGAGTCGATCGAATCGTCTCTGTTGTACTCGGCTATTACTCATCGCCCTCGTACCAGTTTTGCTAACTCTATACTACTCTCACATAGTTCACTCTGCAAAGTCGCATTGACATTGCGCTAGAACTACTCGTCCGCGATTAACGGTTCTGCACGTGCAGGACCACCCACGTAGCCGGTCGCCGCGGCCCTCTTTCGTGCACCTTTTAGGGTCAGTTGAGGTGTGAGGCTGTGACGGCATCGATCGAGACTGTTAGTTTTGTGTTGTTGTTGCATTCCGTGACCTTTATTATGATGACGGGAGCCACCTCGCGACCGATCCGAGGAGGTCCGCCCCGCATATCCGCGGACATCTCGTGTCAGAGATCTTGCGTCCTTCTGGCATGATCCAGTGTTCATTGTGAACATTCCGGAATTACTGTATTAGCAACATTTTCCTAATTCCTCTCTAAACTACCGCTGCTCATTTACAGTACGATGTATTCCGTTGCTGTTCCGGACGCGGTAGCATCTAGGCGACATTTGCATTCTGCACTACGCCACGACGGTACTGAATCATCGAATATTCAATGGTAATCTGCGCTCCGCAGCGCCGCACATGCCTGCCCACCGATCGCCCCTGTTTCGGGACGTTTTGCCCTTTTTCCAATCGCTCTTAAATCTTTAAACTCGACTTGTTTCTTTTTTCTCGTCGTCTTTCGTCGCTCATCGAAACTCTCCATAAGTCCATTCCGTTCTGCTCCTGAATTACTACAAGATTCCGAAGCTTTCCTTTCAAATCACATCATTTTCAAAGTTTGTTGTGGTATACAGTACATGGACGTTACTGTGGTAGATATTTTGTGACTTCCTACCCTTTCATTTCTAGCAAAACACGGCATATTTAACATTTTTATCCATTTTTCTCATGAAATTAGCTAGTAAGGAGCAATGTAGCTCTCTTACCTTCTGGACTACATTTACTACTGGATTTTCTACTACTTAGAATTGTTATATCAGCACTAATAGTGTTAACAGCGATTGCAAGTGCGGATTTCTGGAGAAAAAAGTGCCGGAATAGTCATTTTCTAGTAAGTTGTAGAAGTTCATTTTTGTTTCGAAATAATGCAGCTACATATTGCATATCTAGTGTTCCCATTCGGCTCACCTATTTCATCTTAAACTTCCCTGCTTGTGGATTCGTTGGTGCTCGCTCCTTGAATTTCATGGAATCATGCAAATCATTCGATGATATTACTACATTATCCTGCAGTTCTACAGCTTTTCTGGATAGATAGATCTTTTGGACTCAGTAGGTTGACAAAAATTCGAGTAAAATTTAATGTCCATTCTGAATCCTGCTGTTAAATGCGAATGATTTGGATTTCTTAAGTGGCGTCCTTTATTCAAGGTCGCCATCTTCTCTCTTCCAACTTTTTATTCTTATCCTTTTTTCTTTCTCGTTACTTATCTAGGCTAATTTAGCTGATGTTC
Organism: Ancylostoma caninum; assembly: GCA_037903475.1. NCBI lineage: Eukaryota > Metazoa > Nematoda > Chromadorea > Rhabditida > Ancylostomatidae > Ancylostoma > Ancylostoma caninum. The sequence goes on from JBAJFG010000063.1 coordinate 272,640, forward strand.
GCTGTTCTACTTTTATTGAACTTTCCATGTACCGAAGCGATTGCAATGCTGATTGCTCCTTTACTTTTACGACAGTTTACCCAAGAACATTCGAATTCGTTCGGATGTTCGACTTTTCATATCTGTTCCTGGATTCCTAAACAGGTATTCTATTCTGAATGTTTGTCTTCATAATCCTACACCTTACTATCGCCACTCCGCCTCGTTTCTAAACCGTAAACACTAGCAGCGATTAGCTGATTGGCTAGGTGGTCGGTCGAGTCGTGTTCGCTATCAAAGTGAGTGGTGAAGCAGCAAAAATTTTTGCCATATCTCGTCGATAGTTTTGATAGTGACGTGTGCACATCGACGCTGACATACATTAAATTTGTAGCATTCCCAGCGTTAACTGCATAAGAATACCAGTAATTCTTGCTATGTTTTGACAGTGACTGCGCCTCTGCTCCCATAACATTCAAGTTCATCCCTCAGAATTCCGCCTTGGTGGCGTTTGCTACTCACGAGGCTAGGCATGTCATTTACTGGCTCATATCTGATGAAAAGATTGCATGCGAGCCGTATTGTTCAGTGGAAACAACATGCGACATTCGTGTTCTTCGATGTTTTTCGATAAGCTTCTTCTATTTATTTACCTACAATTCTCTACTGTTTGTCCAGTTCAGTGGGTATGGAGCAGAAAAATCCAGGAAGTAAAGGATAGCAGTTTATAAAATCTGGACAAGTGCCAATGTTCAAAATTGAGCGTGCTTGGTTTTTGATGATCTTTTACAAAAGGCTAAATTGAATGGGTTTTACAAATGATTTGGCTGTTATATTGGTGTTGTATGTTGGTAGTAAAAACACTTTGGCGGCCAGTGTGGCGTCCGAATCCAGTTCATTGATTTTGCAAAGAAAAAAAAAACAAGGGTTGTTATTTTAAAAACTTCAAAAGTATTGCCATGTGCAGATTAAAGCCTCTATGAGATTAAAATAAGGCTATTTTTCCTTGGAAGTGATCACTCGCTAAAAACTTCATGATACTGTTATGGCTTCAAGCTTCCGCAAAACATCAATAATTCATTTTCTAGAAGGAAGATCTTCAGCTCACTCTAACTAAGGAATTATCGTATTTTTTGGATGGTTTTTCACGCCATTATTCGTCTGAAGTGCAGAAGAATTCCAAGAAAAAAAACTCTTTTGCATGCAGTCAAAATTATTTGCAGTTTTGTTTGCCAGTTCAAATACACAGGGTTGAACAAGAAATGAAAATTTCGTTTCCACTATGCTACTCTCATGAGAATTTTGTTGATTTTTAGTGCATTGATTACCAAATTATTCAAAAAGCAAGCGCGCGACCTCGATAGGCTGAGGCTCGACAGACCACCCACGTTGCTGGCCACAACTTTTTCTCACGTTTCCTTGCGCCTCATCTTTCACTCTGATTTTTCTGTCACATTGATGATAAGCACATTCTATCACTTGGAAACCTGATCTGATGCGTTTTTGAGCAAAATTTTTGTAACAACTGATGAAAATGAGCACTTATGAGGATTTCTGTCATAGGTCAAAGGTTGTTTCTGAATTTTTCACCTGTACTTTAGATGCTGACAGTTTCCGTGACAGCCAGGTGACAACTGTTACTGTCATCTCTTATTTTTGCTGCTGAGAAACTGGTTTTTCTCAGTGGCATCTGCAAAATGCCATTAGTCACTCGGGTGTTAAGGTGTTCGCGGTGTCTGCGGCGCGATGCTTCATCTGTCGTTATCACATCGAGCGTCCGCTTCTTGTGCGTCGTTTTTCCGCCTGCGTTGGCCATTCGCTTCAAATTAGCTTCTGATGTTACTCATCTACACGGAACTGTTTTCATGCGATTCAATCCTGGTTCTTCCTCTCTTCCAGATGTCCGTATTCTCTCCTCGTCGCACCCCTTGCGTCCTGATAATGGGAGTAACCTTGTGCGCTCGTGGACGGGGACGCGACACAGTGCTGACCATCCGCATATGGACGTGGCGCACGCGCATACCAGCCAGTTTCATTTTCTTTGTTGTTCTATTCCCTTTCCTCTTTATTTCCTTTTCTTCCGGTTCATTATTAGCCCTCATCGTCCTCTTCCACACTCGCTTCCTTATTCGCCTCGAAATCTCAGTACGCAGCTATTAATGACCGTTTATGGCCCTACTCTCCACTCCTTTTTTCACAGCCGCCGTATCGCTCACTTCGGCGATGCAGCAGCGATTTTGGCACTTCGCGTGTCATGACGTTGTATCAGTCCGTGCCCTGGACTGAGTCATGAAGTTGTGAGTATGAGTCTTTTAGGCAAATATTGGCATCATGGCTGTTTTTTTACGGAAAGGAGAGGTGGGAGTTCATCGCGGTCGGCGACCTTGCTTGCACCAGAGGGGGTCCCACCGCTTCACTCTCGTAACCACTGACATTTTGTGGGTTGTCCTTTCATCTTCAATGAATTCCCTTCATACTTTTATCACTGATTATTGTCAGCTTCACTCTGTGTTGATGCTGTATAGTCTTAGTTACACTGTTCGAACTTCTGGAAAGAGGAGTATTATCGGGAACTCCAGCAATGACTCCTGATCTCTCGAAAATTCTCTTATCTTCCCTTCTCTTGCATGGCTGCATTTACTGTGGCAAAATCACTTGAAAGTTCTATTCGTATATTTCAATGCAGCGTTTCCTACCTTCCTTTTCTTTTCCACCTTACCTGTTCTTTTAGTTTTAGTTCCAAGTTTCTTTCAAAATTCCTACTATAGTTTTCTACGATTTTTCTTGCATTTGATAAGTTGTAATTCGCTCTCAACATTGCATGTCACATTTTTAATTAGATTTAGATTTCAACAAATTTTAGCAAGTTGAAATATATTTTTCCTCTGTAAAAAATCAAGATGGACCTGACATTTTTTGCCTGCTAATCCGCATTTTCCATACTACGCGGTGAGTGGTCCTGGCTTTTGTGTTTCAAAGGAAAATAAACGTAACAAATTACTGGATCTAGTAAAGACTGTTCCCCATTTTTCAGCTATCACTTTCTATACAAGCATTATACCAATTTGGTTGGTACCTTGGCTATGAATTTGTCCTATCTATCCTCAAAGGCGTAATATGACTGACTTCTTGCGTTTTTAGTGGTTTTTAGTCGTTATTTCACAGTGAAAATTGCTCTGTTATTCATTTGAAGCAGAAGGGAAAATGCTTTTTAGAGCTGACCAGCGCATTCAAATAGCCAGTCATTTGAAGTAGATCAAGGAGTTGAATTGTAGAATTGTACAAGTAGATCAAAGATACGCTTCGCGTCAGGTCGACCACCCAGTCAAATGTATGTGACCGATTTTTTTTATGATCTGTGTGATCTACTCTTTCCCACTTCCTCGAAGTTGACATGAAATGATCCTTGCTTTTTCTGGATCATGCATATACTAGTAGCTTTACAGCATGTCCTACATACATTTTGAAGAGCGTGCTAATCCTGCTTCTGGAACAACACAGCGCAATCGTAGTGTGATCCAGGGCTTATGGCTGGTTACTCAAGCTGCTAATCGTATATCTGGCATCAATCAAATTTGCACAGCTCGTCCTAATCCGTAATTTTCGCCGTTATCCCTGTAGTGGACGTATTTTATCGCGGAAAAGGCGACAAATCAATGTTATGGATGAGACGACCGGCGATGATTGACTTTCTATGAGAAAATAATCGAAACTGTCGCATAGTTGTGGGTGGACAGCAGCGATTTCTGGTTATTCGGTTCGCCGCACCCATCTCTAATGGTCAGCCAACTGGTCGATGCATGTCGCGCTGAGTCACCCGAGCCTTTTGTTCCCGCCTTTGCGTCTTGCTGCCCCTTGCCCTCGCCCCCCCCCCCCCTTACCTCATCTCTCTCCTCCCCTTACCTCGTTGTTCGTTCAGCGATCTATTCGGATTGTGTTCCTAGAAATATTGTTGTGGTACTGAGGAGCGAACACGTTCATTTGCACATGTTCATGTTTACTCGCGGTGACACTGTTGATAGTTCTTGTCGAGAAGTTGTCGCCGTGCGAACAACGTTTGCCATTCAACAATTCACTCGTCAACTCATTCTCCCTCGTTGAGAGCGTTCCACTGCGCTACGCTTTTTCTATATCAACGCATATGTGAGGAGGCATTGCAGACATTGACGAGTGGACAGATATCTGCACGGATTACAAGAAATGACGTATATAGGTGTAGAGGATATACGTGTATATCTGTATGTATGTATGTGTGTATGTCTATGTCTGTGTGTATGTGTGCGGGGTAGCGTCCCTCGTCGTGCTGGCTCCGCGGTTTTTTTCGCGATTCCCTCAGCGATCACTCGTTCGGTCGCTCAGGAATGCAATCTGTCAAGGTCGTCCTCTCTTGTCGTTTTTAGCGACGCTTTCGTAATTACTAAGTTTGAAAAAGTATTATAGTCGTTAGTGAAGTTGGTGAGCATATTAGACCTTCGATCTGGGTTAGAGACTTGATCAGAGGAGTGTAGGAAAAATCCAGAGTTTATCGCAATCATATATCCGAATCCTAGCTTTGCTGTGAAGTCCAAGGGCCTCCTTTATCCTCGTTCAGGTAGATACTCTTCCTCGTTCTGCGTTTTATGTCTATATTTCATCGAAATTTTATCACTACTATTTATACAAACACTTACTGTTTTGAGGCTCTGATTACTTTTGTATATCCTGAGGCTTGTGGATTGTTTTCTTTTCCTGGACCGTATAGTAGAATAATCTCACTGAGGTACTGAATTCTTGTCTGCACAGTAAGCTAAAGCAACAAGTTCATTTTTTCTATACTTACTGAACTTTACGCGCAGTAAAACGCTGCGTGCATAACTTCATGCGTCTGGCTTTGCATGCTAAATAATGTCATTATCGATCAATGAAGGCATTGTCCACAGTGCGGTTGTTTCCTTCGCGATTATTTGCTTAAGATACAATCCTGTCTTTAGATTTGCCATTCCTTGGTAGTGGACGATTTCCTCACGACATAAATGTGCTCTATTACAAAACTCTGCTCCAATATCATTGCTTTTACAAACATGTGGAAATACGAGCAACAATAGGTTTTAAATGCAAGTACTCCCATTGTCCTTGGAATCAGTTCGGTTTAATTTGGTCGTGGACCACGTGCAGCTTTGCTTGTTTGACCCTTGATATCCAGAAAAATTGCGTTTGGGCAATGGTGTGTAGGATCTCCAAGAGATTTACGTGACTGAAGGTGTTTTTTCTTCATTATTCTGTTCTCTACGATACTCCTAGTATTCACGCTTATGATTGGACCAAGGAACAAGCGGGTAGACGTATTATTGGTGGAAATACGAGTCAGAGGCGTTACATTTGCACTCGTCAATTTTCTACCAAAATAATCGCATTTTGCAGGTTTTTTTTCACTTTCTTTGTTTTTTTAAATCGCGTTTTAGCATTTTTATTACTAGATCACTTGTTGGGACCTGTAAACTACTCGTTTGTTGAAAGATTCAGTGGAAAACCAGGAGCTGTGTTGAAATCAATGGCTTTTGCAAGTCTCACCTGGCACAGGCACATTTCTTATAGTCCAAACATAATGCTAATTGCTTTAAGGGCTACCATGGTATTGAGTTTCACTTTTTCTGGAAGATACTTTCCGTGCCAGCAATTTCTGTGTGCTGGACAAATCGATATGTATCCTACGCACAATGCACTACGGCGTCTATGCAAAACATCGTTATTTATGGAGTGCGACAAGTTTACAAGTGGTTCATAGTTAGGCATCGATCCACGGTGTTCCGAGGTAGTTAATACAGAGAGAGGGAGAGCATGGACATTGGCTACTACGGTGACGGAGGGACCAAGTCACAACACGCGTCTTTGCTGCGTACACAACGCAAACTTGCACTTTTGTGTAAACATGGGTAAATTTGGTGTGGGATGCACAGCGCTTTGCAACACTTTGTTGTTTTCCGCAACATTATGGATAAGTTTTTTTGGAAATGGTTCTGTTGAAATTAGAGGTTATAGGCTTGGTGAAAAGAAATGGGTGTGGGAGTTTTGTAGAGGATTGAAGCCTATCTTATGACGTCACTACCGGCTATGTTGAAGCGCTTCGTTGCACATTTGCCTACAATAAAGCGGTTGGAATTTGCAGTGACTAACCACGTGATTGATGCATATTTTGACGGGGAAGCGCCGTTGAACAGTCATCGTGGCATGTCGGCGCTAGGACGGACGGCCGATGGATTTCAGTTTGTATGAAGGCGTCGTACACCTCAGGTTCACATAACGCCGTCCCACCCCATCTGAACCAGTCAACTCTCACCTGCTCTGGAAGCTGTACCAACTCGGCGTAATACTGCGCAGCCCGGTCATCTCGCGCCCTAGGTCATCTCCCCTCACTTGCTGCTATTCTCCCCCCATTTGCTGCAAAGAGACTGGATGCCTTTACTCGGGTTCGACGACTGGCTGACGTTGGTCGTTGACGACGTCTTGTGTGTGACAACGGGTGTGTGTGTATTCCGGAGCTGATCTATACGCCCAGCAAACACGATTACCTCCATCAGATTTTGTGATAACGATCATAACGAAATAACAGCATAACAATCTGTCAACGCTGCCCACATTGTCCACTCCTTCATCCCGCGCTCAGCTGAGTTTTTCGATCCTCGTCTCTCGTTGCCCGTGTGACTCGCTTACCTTGTATTTGCTTATCGTCGTCCCCCCTATCGTCGATCACATTTGTCTTTATGTATGAGCGTCCGTATGAGTTTGTACACGACTGAGACATTATGAACGTGTGTTGCGACGTTCTCTTGACAAGTATATGAGGATCAAATTATTGAGAAATCCAGAAATTCTTTGCAGCCACACATGGAGGAGTCGGACCTTCGCTTTCTGCAAGTGCAGAGAGCGGCCGTCGCCGACCCAGCACGAGCCTCCGAGTGGGCCGGCAAGAAACTCTGCTGGGTACCTCATGAAAAGGACGGATTCGTCGCCGGATCCATAAAGTAGGGCTTTGCTGACGTGGCTGGCGAGAGTTGTCTGCACTTTGCTGATGTTTTTTTTTCCACTTCCAGACAAGAAACGAACGATGAGGTAATCGTCGAGATATGCGACACCGGGAAAACGGTTACGATCAGTAAGGATGACGTCCAGAAGGCGAATCCTCCCAAGTTTGATAAGGTTCGGATACAGTTTTGACTGTGAATGCTCGGATTTCTCAGTACTACCCCTGTTTAGGTTGAGGATATGTCAGAATTAACATATCTGAACGAGGCGTCCGTTCTTCACAATCTCAAGGAGCGTTATTTTAGTTCTCTTATTTATGTGAGTCCTTCCACGTCCATTACTTCCTTGCTCATTTCTTCTTTTTAAACATTTTTTTCTCGTTTTCAGACGTATTCGGGTCTTTTCTGCGTGGTGATCAATCCTTACAAGCGCCTGCCAATATATTCGGAGAGTTTGATTGAGGAATTCAAAGGGAAAAAGAGGCACGAAATGCCACCTCACATATTCGCCATAGCTGACTCAGCGTACCGTTCTATGCTGCAAGGTGTGTTTTTTATGTACTTCTTCCTGTCTCTTACAAGTTATAAATAACTGCTTGACGTGGCAATAGACGAGGGAAATAGCGGAGAGTACTCCAGCAAATTGCATTTGACTTGCAACAGTTGTTTGTAAGCGCAACAGCTGCATGTAAACAACAAGATGATGTATTTCAGATCGCGAAGATCAGTCTATTCTTTGCACGTGAGTTTTGGTCGACGATTTTTGTTCTCAGGATTTGTGGATTTGGTTGATGTTTTTCGTTGCTGCATTTTTGATATTGGCTATGGATTTAGTGGAGAATCTGGAGCTGGTAAAACAGAGAACACTAAGAAAGTGATCCAGTACTTGGCGCATGTTGCCGGAGCGACAAGATCCAAGGGAGGACCCCAAGTACCAGCTACATCACCGGCAAAAGTAGGAAAAAGCAATTAAAATTGTTTTCATTTTGATTCTCCTCAATTCTTTGATTTGCTTTGGATTTGCTTACTGAGTTTTTTTCGTTTTCTAGCACGATCAATATCGGAATTCTATCGTAAGTTTGCTCTGTTAAGTGATGTATACGTGTCCGACGTAAAACGTTGTGTTTTTCGTTGTTCGGTGTCGTAACTCACCCCCCTTTAATTTGCCTATTCTCACACCGTAGTCACGTCCCAATATTCGTTCTATCTTTACTTTTGCTCTCACAGAAGGCTTATACTAAAAGTCTTCCAGACATCGTGACAAACGCTTCCCACGGTGATCAGCTGTTTTTTGTTGGGATTACGGTAAAAGTTATACGATATTTTGTCGATTTAGGGTGAATTGGAACATCAACTTCTGCAAGCGAATCCTATTCTTGAAGCATTCGGTAACAGTAAGACCGTGAAGAATGACAATTCGTCACGTTTCGTGAGTCATTCGTGTTTTTTTCGTGAACAATGGAATGCTTTTTATCTCATCTAGAATTGTATTAGCCGTTTTACAGTAGAAAAATATGGTATTTCACGTGTTACTACGCCAGTAAATAGTATTAGAGTTTGTACTTTGCAGGGGAAGTTCATTCGAATCAACTTCGACATGTCCGGGTACATCTCAGGAGCGAACATTGAGTTCTATCTTCTGGAAAAATCCAGAACGCTACGACAGGCTCCGGATGAGCGAAGTTTTCACATTTTCTACCAATTTCTGCGCGGGACCAGTGCTGCGGAAAAGGGTAAGGATTGATCTGTAGGACTTTTTGCTATGGAATTTATATTACTTGTAATTTTCAAGCAAATTTCTTCCACTGAAAGATGGTGTAATTTCTCTTTTTTTTTTTCTAGATTTTTGCATGAGCAGTGTTTCGCATGGGAAAATCCGTTTCGTAAGGCTATAGTGTCGTTTGACATGGTGTCCGGATTGACTCAAGAGAACTTTGAATCTTCTTCAACTGCTAGAAAGGACTGCTAGGCCTGGCTTCTCCAAATTGCTATGGTTTCTTTAAAAGTATTAGAGTTGTAGAAAAATTAGCGAGAAAAGAACCTAAAATCATGTGATGTTTGGCATGAAATGAGGTTGATGTGGATGCTTGCTGTTTAGCGCCAAAGCTGCAATTTTTGCACGAACACTCCATTCTCATCGTTTTTGAGACATCCTATAGCTCTGACATCATCCACGAACGCCCATTTGTGAGCGGAGTTTGGTGTAGAGGGCGATGTCCTTGCTTATTGACTTGAATAAGCATGGAAGCTGACTCTCTTACACGCTCCCACAGCCTTTTTTTTTTGACTCCAGCCCGATCGATAACACTGAGGTGTGATCAATATAAGGCGTTATTTATCGTCCGGTGTGGTGTTTGAGTGTGGCGACATCGTTTTCGCGCTTAGGAGGCCGCGTACATAAACACACGGCGACATTTCTGCAAGGTGCGAGGGAGTCCCGACACGAAAGAGTCGCAGAGGCTGTCTGTCAGGCAGAGGCTGGTGGACTGGCTCGGAGATAACGGGTCCCGTTGAGTAGAACGCGGGTCTATCAAGATAAGTCTGTATCAGGTATCCGAGAAGAGATATAGGTGGACAATCGACCCGCGGATGACATCCTCGGAACGGGGTGAGATCCAGAGATGTGGCACGATACGGGCCATCATATCGCGCTAAAACATGCGTTGCGATATGCGTGATCGGTAGAGGAATGCGAGATCAAGTGGATGCCGATGTGATGTCGTGTGGATGTGGTGACGATGATGTACAGCAGGTGGTTGGGCGTTGAATCGTCGGCGGGTACGCGTCTGCGACGAGTTGTTTGTGGTCAGCGATGCGGTGGCGCTATAGGTGAGAGATAAACACAGGCAAACATTGAGTGGAGGGGGGACGGACAACCATTGAAAAAAGATCGAGAGCACTCTTGAGGACGAAAGAATCGGAAACACAGAAAGACCAGACCAACAACCGGGTCTGATGTTGGGCATGTTCATGTAGAATTCGGGTCAGGCGTCGTCTCGTCGTCGTCGTGGTGGAAATGAAAAATGTCAAGTACGTGGAGGGATGAATGGGAATGGATTATTGAGTCTTACTGGCTGAATAGCTGTTTCTGGTAACTTTCATATAGTTTTGCAGATATATTGTAAATTTTTATAGTGTAATCCATTCCACAAGGGTGAGAGTTGAGGAGGAGTTAGAGAAGAAAAGAAACGCTCACAATTATGCGGTGTTTAGTGTGTAGTAAGGGAGATTTTGGGTGTTTACTGCTTAGCGGAGATTTTGCAACTTTATGCACAAAAACTCAACAATCATCGTTTTTGAAATAGGAGAATTGTTTCCTACAGTAACAGTAACTAGAAAACCCAGCCGCACACTGTGAACATTACCCGTCGTAATCACTGCGGCGCAGTTCTTGAGATATTGGGCTTGAGCAACAGTAGCAATTGAGGTTTGGCTGCTGTTTTCTTCTCTATGTGCTAAGTTAGTAAGGAGTTTTACGGTTTATTTCCTTAGCGTTTCGTGGAATATCCGGCATAACTTGAAATTGTGTTATTATTGAATGTATTTCACTAACCGATATAATATTCCGGTTCTCCAAGCAGGTTTCATTTCCATTGAACTCCAAAATAGGTAAGGTGAGCCCTGTTAAGTATTGCCATCCATGATTACTGGGTATAAGTGTTAAATATTACGTTATAGCGTGTTTCACATGGAAAATAGTTGGAGAGGTATTAGAGAAAGAAAGTAAGTAAGAAAGTTTGCGGTATTCGGAGAGGCAGGAGCGGAAGCCGGCAATGCATTTTTCGCGGACTCGGGAAACACGCAGCGCGACCGCTCCGCTTGCTCTGGAACCCTCGTCGTACCAACAAACTACAGGGTTTTCTGGACATTTAGTTAGTTTTCTTGATAATTAGAGTCGAATTTGATGAAAAACCATCAAGAAAACCCTGATTTGCCATAATGGCGACGATTCCAGCGCGAGCGGTGCGGCCGCGACGAGTGCTCCTCGTGTCCGCGAGAAATGCACCGTCACCGACACTCATTGTACACTGTAACTTGTAGTCTCCTTTATAAATCTCCCTTCTAGACGGCTGCAGAAATCTCATTACGTCTCCATTCTTTTCTTTGACGTTTTTTTTTTTTTGTGTATCAACTTTGATGTCCATGACGTGCTAGAGTGGAATGGACTCCATTTCAGCCAGCTATTTACTGGAAGACATTGATAAGTACCGATTCTTGGTCAATGGAAACATCACACTGCCGAATGTTGACGATGCACAAGAATTCCAAAGTACACTCAAATCTATGCGAATCATGGGATTTGCCGAGGATGAGATCACATGTGAGCTGATTCAGATTCTTCGAGATTTTTCGATGAATGACGTAAAAGAATGATGTTACAGCTGTGCTGCGTGTTGTATCAGCTACGGTACTTATGGGTAATTTCGAATTCACACAGGAGAAAAAATCCGACCAAGCAATACTTCCGGATGATAGAGGTACTGATACTGGAATGATGAAAGGCCCGACAACTTTGTAACAAGTAAACATGGTATTGCAGTTATCCAGAAAGTTTGCCATCTGCTTGGCCTGCCAGTAATTGAGCTGACCAAGGCGTTTTTGAGGCCGAGGATTAAGGTGAGGTGTTTTTCTCTTCTTTTTTTGCCGTTTACTTTGTTGGTTTTCTCTTAAAGCAGTCTGGATTTCCTCGGGGAACTATGAATTTCTGGATTGTAGGTCGGTCGAGAGTTCGTGAACAAAGCCCAAAACAAGGAACAAGCTGAATTCGCAGTGGAAGCCATCGCCAAGGCCTCTTATGAGCGCATGTTCAAATGGCTTGTGAATCGCATCAACAAATCCCTGGATCGAACGCGCCGTCAAGGAGCGTCGTTCATTGGAATTCTCGATATTGCTGGGTATGTTTATAGTTGATACGATACAGTTTTCATGTGCTCTACTAGTATTTGCTCTATGGTTGCTCAAATGTTTTCTTGTCTGAGTTATATAGACAAAAAAGATTACCCCGCAGTCAGCAAATAGTCACGTGTTTCAAGGGCCTCATTTTCGGTTTTACTTCTGGGATAGAGTTTACCGGAGAGATTATTGTATACTTTTTTTCAGTTTCGAGATATTCGAGTTGAATTCGTTCGAACAACTTTGCATCAATTTCACAAATGAGAAACTTCAACAGCTGTTCAACAATACCATGTTCATTATGGAGCAGGAAGAGTACCAGCGAGAAGGTATATGGATTTGGATGATAGTAATGGATATGTTAATGATTTTCGTCCTCTGAATAGTCGAGGTTCTTCATTGAGCGTCAGTGGTGGTGCGTTTCTTGCGGACGCGAAAAGCACGCCCTGCGGCCGCACCGCTCGCGCTGGAATTACCACCGTATTGGTAAAACATAGGGATTTCCCTACAGTTTTTCATCCTATTTGATGTCAGCTATCAAGAAAATTATTAAAACCTCAAGAAACCCCTATGGTTTGGTATAACGACCACAGTTCCAGCGCGAGCACCAGGTTGCACCACCTGACTGCCGATTCCACAGAAAACGCACTTTCATAGATGGCTAATGTAATTCTATGAATTATTAGAGCAATGCAGCGCAAGCCGTCCACAAATTTCTGCACACTATTGAAGTAATAGCATTTTCGTCAGATTTTGTCGTCTGTCGTGGACACCCCCTCTCAGAAAGATCCCTACAATATAGATCTTTTGGATTTTACGGTTTTAACAGGCCCTTCTTCAGGAATTGAATGGCAGTTCATCGACTTTGGACTGGATCTGCAGCCAACGATTGACTTGATCGAGAAACCAATGGGTCTGCTAGCGCTCCTGGATGAGCAATGTCTATTCCCGAAAGCCACCGACAAAACGCTTGTTGAGAAGCTACAGAAGACGCATAGCAAACATCCGAAGTTCATCGTTCCGGATATGCGTGCGAAGAGCGATTTTGCTGTGGTCCACTATGCTGGTAGGGAATTTCTTCCGGGATTTTTTTCTGAATTCATTTAATTTTGTACATGTTAGGTCGCGTCGACTACTCTGCTGACCAGTGGTTGATGAAAAATATGGACCCCCTCAATGAGAACGTTGTTGCACTCATGCAAGCGTCAACGGATCCATTCGTTTGTGGAATTTGGAAGGATGGTCAGTTTTTCTCTTTCCATCTACCACAATATTGGTTTCTTATAGCAAATAATCACGCTTTCTAGCTGAATTCGCCGGAATTTGTGCAACTGAAATGAACGAGACGGCGTTTGGTGTACGTGCCAAGAAGGGCATGTTCCGTACGGTGTCCCAGTTGCACAAGGAACAACTTACTCGGCTTATGACCACGTTGAGGAACACAAGCCCACATTTCGTTAGGTGTATCATACCCAATCACGAGAAGAAGGTGGGTTTCTGGGTGTACCGATAAGTAGCGAGCTGGGCGACACTTGCGTGCAGTGTAAGATAGCAGAATCGCTCTGAGATGATGCGTCGCTTGGTGTCGCCATCTATCACCTTCTAGAATAATCCCATAGTTTGATAGGCTATAAAGGAATCTCTTGCTTTCCAGGCCGGTAAAATCAATAGCATGCTGGTTCTGGAACAGCTTCGATGTAACGGAGTACTGGAAGGTATTCGTATCTGCAGACAAGGATTCCCGAACAGAGTTCCGTTCCAAGAATTCCGCCATCGTTACGAAATCCTCACCCCGAATGTTATTCCTCGTGGATTCATGGATGGAAAAGAGGCAGTCAAGTAAGTCTACCAGTTATTGATTTGTATGGATAAGGGGACGAAGGTGAAAGCTTGGATAATTCAGGAAGATGATCGAATATCTAGAAGTGGATTCCAACTTGTATCGTATCGGTCAGTCGAAGGTGTTCTTCCGTACGGGTGTACTTGCTCATCTTGAGGAGGAGAGGTACGTTTGGCTCTCTGAGTTTTCTTTACATTCTTGTTATTAGTTATGCTTTATACTAGTTGCTGCTACTGGTTTGATCTTCAACTTATTCAGAGATCTGAAATTGACGGATCTGATCATTCAATTCCAAGCTCAATGTCGTGCTTTCCTGGCTAGGCGCCTATATGTGAAGAGGGTTCGTTCATTTAGCAGATGACTTCGCCAATACTTGACGTCTTACTTAGATCCCAATCCTATCTCGAATTTCATTTTCAGATGCAACAATCAAGTGCTATTCGTGTCCTGCAACGAAATGGTTTAGCATGGATGAAACTGAGGAACTGGCAGTGGTGGAGATTGTTTACAAAGGTTCGAAAAGTTCCGGAATCTCTCAAAAATCCAGTCTAAAGACGTTCTTATGTAGGTGAAACCACTTCTCCAAGTAACCAACCAAGAAGCAGCCATCTCGGCCAAAGAAGACGAGCTGCGTGCTATCCGTGAAAAGCTGGACAAAGTCGAGTCCGAGTACAAGGAGAGCCTTGGCAAGATCGATCAGGTAAATCCGATTCCTCTTTTTCCATTTTATTATACTCTCGAATAGGGCTAATCTTGGATGAATTAGTGTAACTGTCCTTTATGTCCTTCAAAAGTATGGTTACCTACTGACTCAAAATTCTCCATACTCTGAGTCAGGATTCTTCCAGTGATCACTTGAAAGTGCAGCTATTGTTAGAAGGAATTCTAATATTCTTTGTCACCCTTGTTAGCTCAAGAATGATTCATGCAGAAAATATTTCTTACAATTTTGACCGATTTTTTTACTAGTAGTTGACAATTACAGGTTATGGCCGAGAGAAATGTCCTCCAGGATCAATTACAACAAGAAACAGATAATAATGCCGAACTGGAAGAAGTGAAGAATAGGTTGCAGCTGAAGGTTTGGACAGGCTTTACTCTTTTTACTCCTTAATTGCTTTAATGAAAAGGTTTTGTAGAAAAATGAGCTCGAGGAAATGGTTAATGAAATGCGTGATCGTCTCGTGGATGAGGAGCAGCGTACGGAGAAAATGTCACAAGAGAAGAAGAAACTAGTTGTAAGTTACTCGTTAGTTGACCACTTTCATGACTCCATGGCCATTATTTTGTATGGATAGAAGAACGCTTCTTTATCAGATCCTTTACAAACGTTCTTCATTCTTTTACTTGATCCTGGAGTATACATTGTTGCAATTCTCCGAATTTCTGAACCAGTGGACTCAGAGTGGATTAACTGGTTCTAAAGTTTTTTTCTTCCAGGAAACTGTACGAGATCTTGAGGAACAACTGGAGCAAGAGGAACAGGCTCGTCAGAAGCTCCAACTTGACAAAGCCAATGTTGACCAACGAGTTAAGAACGTGGAGACGAAACTTGTAGACATCACGGTAAGCACTCCATTCCAGGATTCCTTTATTCAAATCCTCCTTCCACTGATAAGCCCTATGCCCTTATTTTTAGGATGCGCATGACAAACTCCTCAAAGAAAAGCGAATCCTAGAAGAGAAAATGAATCAGTTGAATCTGCAGCTTAGCGAGGAAGAAGAACGCGTGAAGCAAGTTGCTAGACAACGTGGAAAGGTTTGTCCAGTTTTTTTTCTGTCCATTTTCTCATTTTCCACCATGTTTTGGAGTTGATCACTTATACTGGCTGTTTTTATCCTATCTTATAGGTCGAAGGACATGTCCAAGAACTGGAAGGAGAACTGCTTCGAGAACGTCAAATCAAGAATGAGCTAGAACAACAGAAGCGAAAGCTCCTCACCGAACTGGAAGACAGCCGTGAACTGCTGGAGGAGAAACGAGGCAAGCTGGAAGAACTCAACGGACAGCTGATGAAGAGAGAGGAGGAGTTGTCACAGGTGTTGACACGGTAGGTTATCTTGGTTTTGGATGCATTCCTGGATTTCTCCTCGTTTCTTCGCGCTGTTGTTCATGGAATAGAAGTTGAATGCTGGCCAATTCTAGATCTGATGAAGAAGCCGCCACCATTGCTCTGCTCCAGAAACAGATCCGTGATATGCAGGCGACGATTGATGAGCTCCGTGAGGACATAGAAACTGAGAGAGCTGCACGAAATAAGGCTGAAATGGCCCGCAGGTGAGGATTTTGCAGAGACTTGTCAATTAAATCCTAGGAAAAATACCAGTAGCTGATTTGTTTTTTTTTTTTGCTTTAGTAGAGCTCTGCTGTGATTCTATACCTCTGTCCCGTTTTACATTTGTATCATTTGCGACAGTGAACGGGATACTTCCAGGGAAGTTGTTGCCCAGCTGGAAAAGGTCAAAGGCGATATGCTGGACAAAGTAGATGAGACCAGTGTACTGCAGGACATCATGCGAAGAAAAGAGGATGAAGTTCGCGATCTCAAGGTGCGAATCATCTCCTTTGTTTTTGCTTTTGTTATTTACTTTGTGCGTGTACGTAGTAACAGACGCTAAGAAGTTGTTTATTTTGTTTTTCTTCAGAAAGCTCTTGAGTCGTCCACTCACGCGCTCGAGAACAAGCTTGAAGAGCAAAAGCTAAAGTATAACCGTCAAGTAGAAGAGCTACACGAAAAGCTCGAGCAACAGAAGAAAATCACTTCACAGCAGGAGAAGTACAAACACCAGGCGGATAATGAGAGGGTAATTTTTCTTCTTTTTTTATTTGATTTTGAAAAGGAAAGTAATTTAATATAGTGGCATGCGTGAAGTCTGTCTTTTCTCTTGGATCTGAGGAGTTTTTGAAGATCTTATACAACTAATGTTGATAATGATTGGTTCAATTTAGTCTTAAAAAGCAAAGAATAATACAGGAAACAAGAAACCTTTTATCAGCCCGAAAGCGAATTTTGTTCTCTAGTTTTTTTTTTCGCTGCACCTTGCATGTGTTAGAAGAGATAAATTTTCATATCTCTATAATTCTTCATAAGTTAGTGCTACAAGTAAACGTTTCCAATGGGCTTATCGCGCCGCAGCAATCATTTTCTCCGCCCACTTTGCCGCATAGTCGTGACAGACTTCACATTCGCTGAAACAGGCAGACCTGTACGCAAAAACCCTAGTAAAAACTCGGCAAGGGTTTCGCTCCACAGACAATCTCATTTCCAGTTATAATCCGTTTCGATGACGACGATAGTTGTGCAGTTGTGCTCATGGCTGCATTTCTCGCCTCCCTCTCTAAATGACACACACTTTCTCGCGTTCTCTGTTTCTCTAATATCTTCACAACTAAGTTCCCCCGGTGAAACACGCTATATGCAATGTTATCCAGAAAGCACATCTCAAAGATTTTTTTCTTCATTTTACGCTCTCATTTACATTGGACAGTTGCCCGCAGTCGTTCAAGTTTTTCTTTTTTTCAGACAGAGCTTGCTCAAGAGTTGGCTACCATCCAAGCTCAGAAGGCCGAAGCTGATAAGCGTCGTAAACAGCAAGAAGTGCAGTTCCTCGATATCCAGTCTCAACTAGCTGAATGTGATGAGCATCGTCTTCAAGTGCTTGAACAGCTCGACAAGGTACATATGCTTGATGAGTATTGTCCTGCCCACACATTCATTGATACCCTGATTTTCAGGCCCGCGAGGAGCTCGAACATATTAGTCGTGCTCGCGAAGATGAGGAACAACTTGTTTCGAATCTCAATAGGAAGGTCGCAGCGCTTGAAGAGCAGCTCCACGAGCTTAGCGATCAAGTTCAGGTAAGCGATGAGCATCAAGCGCCAAGCTATTCCTTGTTTGCTGTTCTCCATGTTCATTATGGAGACGATATCCTCAAGATTTCAGGAAGAAACTCGCCTCAAACTTGCCCAAATCAATCGTGTACGCCAACTTGAAGAAGAGAAAGCGACTATCGCTGAGGAACGTGATGAAATTGATGCTGCACGACAACACATGGAACGAGTAAGTTCACTTGTTTTGCTTTTTCCGTAGGAAGTTGTTTTTCCGCCGAACCTGTGTCCTTTCTAGGATATTACCGTTCTCCGCCAGCAACTCACCGAGGCACGAAAGAAGGCCGATGAAGGGGTCATTCAACAAATGGAGGAGTTGAGGAAGAAGGTGAGTACAATTTCGTTATTGAACTTGCTCTTCCCCTGTTTACTTCTCCGTTTTCTTTAGTTTTCTTTTTTCTGTGGTACGACCGTGTTATTAACGTTACTATAGAAAAGTTCTATTCTTCCGTAAGTCATTGCTTTCAAGGTTTCTTTTGAACAATCTCTTCAATGAGCCGTTTTGACAAGTCTGGAAAAAGAAAAAGACATTTCGCAAAGTAATGCTTAAGAGTTTTAACTATCCTGAGATCCTGAGAACTGCAACATTTCTGTGGATAAAGTAAAACTCAAAGCAGATAAATTAAAAAAGGAGCGTATTTACCAGCATTTTCAACGAAGTAGATGGAAATTCGCCCCTTTCTCTCCTTAGCTTATCTCATTTCTTGATTTATTTCTTAATTCAAGTGCCGAGCCACCGCATTCCGTGAATGACTCTGGAAGAGTTTGAGTGATAATTCAATCCAGAAACACTGCCCCGATGCCTAGCCGGCATGTACTTCTCATATTTCTTGCTACACATTGTCTGTCATTGCTGAGAATCTTATCATACTGACAGAAGAGTGGCGAAATAAATTAAAAACTATTGCAGAAGGTAGAATTCCACTAGGACACTTATCAGTCTTTACTCCTGAGAAAAAACAAGTTGTATATGATTCCTAGCCACGTCTTGTTGTCCTGAACAGCTGGTCTGTGTCGTTAAAACTGATTGCAAGCTGTCGAAAGCAACTGCATTTTTGCAGACGGAGATATGTTTGAATGATCCTCGAAATTGCAAAGCTTTTATAGATAAAATAGGTTTTTGTTTTGTTAGGAATGTTTAGCTTTTTTGAGAAAATATCTATGTGGAAATGAGGTTTTCCTGTTTTTCAATTTCTCAAATGCTTTGGCTGATTTCTCCATTTTTAGGCACAGCGCGATCTCGAAAACACGCAACATCAGCTTGAAGAAAGTGAAGCTAGCAAGGAACGTCTTGTCCAGAGCAAGAAGAAGCTTCAACAAGAGGTTGGTGCATCCCACTTTGAATCTGTGTATGAAAATCTAATTTTTTTTGCAGTCACTTTAAAATTAATTGACTTTCCAGCTCGAAGACGCTAACATCGAGCTTGAGAATATCCGAACAGCTTCAAGAGAAATGGAAAAGAGGCAGAAGAAGTTCGACATGCAGCTAGCTGAGGAACGAGCTAATGTGCAGAAGGTAACGCTGTTGAGCCATTCGTTGCTTTGTATACTGCTATTTGTACTAGTTGTTTGTTTGTAATGTGGTTAGAAGTCCTTCAAATTCCACTACTGTTATTCATCCCATTCCAGGCCATCCTTGAAAGAGACGCCCACGCACAGGAGTCACGCGACCGCGAAACCCGAATCCTTTCCCTCGTGAATGAACTCGAACAACTCAAGGGAGCCATCGATGAGACCGAGAGGGTCCGCCGTATGCTTCAGCTTGAGCTGGATGAGTCGGTGAGTGGCTAGCGAGGTGCTGTAGGGCTCTATTCCGCACCGTTCCGGGATCTATTCCGGAAGAAAAATTAGCTAACCAATTCGGAATAACTATCCAATCCTAAGTAGAACTGCTTAATTTCATTTATATTCAAAATAGTCTCGGTAGGTAAAAGTGAGGTTTGAGCAAGAACAAACTAGCGGAATATATTTGAAGAGCAAATTTGACCGTGTTGGATAAACCGGAATCTAGCCTCCAGAATATCAACAAATAGTTTTAGTGACTCGATGCAGGTGAGAAAGCATTTGTTCCAGATCTCCTCCAAAGACGATGTTGGAAAGAATGTGCATGAGCTGGAGAAGGCAAAACGCCAGTTGGAGCAAACGGTTCTGGAACAAAAGGCAACCATTGAGGAGCTGGAAGATCAGCTAGGATTCGCTGAGGATGCAAGGTAAATTTATTTCAGCAACATTTTATGTGATGATGCGCTTCGAGGTGGAGTAATTTTGAATAGGTTTATTTATCTGAAAATGATTTGGGCTTATCTTTGGGTTATCACCACCTCATCTGCATTTTGGGATTACATTAGCCTAGTCAGTTCAGGAACATGAAGAGGTGGGACATCTTGGATGGCGCGATAGCATGAACGATATATTTCAGTTATCCACACATCACTATTAATATGCTTAGTACCAGAAAGAAAAATGAGAACATTTAATTGAAGGAAGTGTTGAAGAACTGGAGAATAGAGTTACTAGATTTAGTTTGGACTTATATGTAAGGTACTTAAAGAAGATCCTGACAAATGATGCAGTCAGGATAAAACTAGCAACCTTGTGAATTTACTCTGATTTCCACACGTTTTGGTCATGTGTCACTGCCCATTTAAAATCTGTCTTCCACCAAAAAAGTAATCTGGATATCCGATCTGGATAAAATTTGTTCCAGGCTGCGACTCGAAGTAAATATCCAGGCTCTACGTGCTGAGCAAGATCGTAATCTCAACGCTAAAGATCAGGTGGGCAGGTTTTTCTTTAGGACTAATAATTTATGAAGTAGTGTTCTTTCCAGCCTTTCAAAGGTAAGGTGAGTCATATATTTTTTCAGGAAGCTGAGGACAAGCGTAGAAGTCTGGTTAAACAGCTTCGGGATCTGGAGCAAGAGCTGGAGAACGAGCGTCGTAGCAAAGCAGGAGCGATTAGTCAAAAGAAAAAGATGGAAGCTCACATTGCTGAGATTGAGCAACAGCTTGACGTGGCAAATAGGTTGAAGGTTGGTAGAGTTACCAGTTTTACTGCTGTATTTTAGATTTCTCCACAATTTACGGTAAAAAATTCGATTTCTCTTTAAAAAATTTCATCTTTCTCAACAGTTTCTCTCGATACCTTGCACATGGTCGTATTCATTCGCAGTGATGACGTAATTATAGGATTGTTCCTAGGATTTATGTTACCTTTATAGGATGAATACAACAAACAGCTTAAGAAGAACCAGCAAATGATCAAGGAATATCAGCATGACAGTGAAGAAGCTCGTCAAATGAAGGAAGAGATCGCCTCCCAACTCCGAGATATCGAACGAAGGTTGAGGTATGTTGGAGTGCTCTAATGGTTTCTAGGAGAAAAGACGTTGAAATACTGATGTATTGTTTTTTTTAGATCAGCAGAAGCTGAGAACCAGCGCCTATCAGAAGCCAACGAGATGCTAACATCCCAGAAGAGACAGCTCGAACAGGAGAAGGATGAGCTGGAGGAGTTGCGTGGTCGAGTGAGTCCAGCCCCTCGGCAATGGAGCAATCGTCATCTTTTTCTAAGTAGCACTGAAGAAGTGAATATTCATTTCCAGGAAGGCAGCTTCTCTTCCGAGGAGAAACGCCGTCTGGAACAGAAGTTAGCCCAACTGGAAGAGGAGCTTGAGGAAGAGCAGAATAATGCCGAAATTGCCATTGATAAACAGCGCAAAGCTCAGCAGCAGGTCCGGCAAAATGATTTCTTCTGATTTCATGGGAGAAAATGGTTTCTTTTCCAGCTTGAACAGCTCACCACTGAATTGTCCATGGAGCGCTCTGTTGCTCAGAAATCTGAGGCTGAACGTCAAGGTCTTGAACGCCAGAATCGTGAATTGAAGGCGAAGGTTGGTTCATTGGTTGTTGTTTTTTTTAGAATTTACAAGTAAGTTTTCTTCTATTGATTACAGATCGCCGAACTCGAAAGCACTGCTCAGTCAAGAGCTCGAGCTCAAATTGCTGCGCTAGAAGCGAAGATCCAATATCTGGAAGAGCAAAATAGCGTGGAGAGTCAAGAACGTCATAATGCGACTAGGCAATTTAGGTTGGTACCTAATATATTTCTTCATGGATTGAGTTAAATTTAGTCGTGCTGTTTAGGCGAATTGAGAAGCGTCTCCATGACACAATCCTACAACTTGAGGATGAGAGGAGAAATGTCGAACAGCAAAAGGAAATTGTGAGGGAATTTCTTTTTTGAGTGGTTTATCCAGTTTCTGGAGAAAATACTGATTAATTTCTGTGGTTCCAGGCTGAGAAGTGCAATCTGCGAGCGAAGCAGATGCGCCGTCAGCTAGATGAGCAAGAAGAAGAGATGACACGAGAACGTGCGAAGTCTAGAAACCTCCAACGAGAAATCGACGATCTTACTGAGGCCAACGACACGCTTACTCGAGAGAATAACAATTTACGGTAAGTTAAAGATCTCGCGACTAAAAAAAAAAGAAAAAAAAAGGAGGGGATTAGTGATTATTGGCTATCGATACAACTTCCACGTGGTCTTAACCGAGTGGTTCCTTAAATTTAGTCAAGAAAGGGAGGTTTATCTTTTCTAATGATGGCTTGTATTGCAGAGGTGGTGCGGCACGAAGAAATCGCGAGAACATGCGACTGCGATCAGCATACCAAATTCCTGGATCTAGCGACAATTTGACTAGAAACGACGATGAAGACGGTAGCATAGGAACTGAAGGTGAATCTGTTTCCTAAACGCTTGGCAAAATGCTACCAGATGATATTTTGTGCTGGCATTGTCCCGATATAAGAACCGTACTGCAACGCTTCCAGTTACCGGTTCCGATCATACGGACGAGCTCAAGAAGACGAGCGTCTAACGCGACAACCGCGCGACGACGCATTGTTTTCCCATCGTATGCAGGTTCTTATACACGATTCAGCTGCCTTCTTTATTTGCAACTCTCACTTACTAGCTGGGTACTTTAACTTAATCAACGCTCCATGTATAGTTTGGTTACACGTGGCGTTCAAGCACCGAGCGGCCACGCATGAGTGTGTCGCTTTGTGCCGCCTTGTGTCGCTTGTTGTCGCTGAGACATCGTTGTTTCTCCCGTTTTTTTTCTCGACATCGCCTATATAAATAGATTAGCAGAATCCGGTGTCTGCCGCCCTCCGCAATGTGTCAGTTCGCTCCTCCTTTCTGCTTGCACCTTTTATTTAATAGTTGTAGTTTTAATATTTTTTTCGTACTTGTTTTGTTAGAGTTCACACGCTGTCGCCCGCCCGCCCGCCCGCCGCTCTCGCTCGCCCACCGCGCCCGCCTTCTAACGGAAATTCCTGCCCCCACACACGTTTTGTTATCGTGGAGATAGTTTTAATGGTTCTTATGCGCAGTGTTTGTCACAGTTTTGCAGTAATTCTTTTTTTATTCAGTTTGTATGCTAAGCCCCGCCCGTTTTTACTGTACCGTCCCGTTCCACCGCGTGATGTGCGACCCACACTTGTCATAAAATATTGGTCAAATTTTATATGTTGTGAAGCGACAAAGCGTCACTCACTAACTGCACATTCCTCTTTTGTTTTTGATGCAACGTTAAAGGCGCTTTATGTATCCTTACTTGTTCACTTACGAAAATATTGTGCTGATTCACGCTAAAGATTAATAAATATTTCAAATAATGGTCGTCTTTTGTTCGAGGGTGCGGTCGATGCTGAGGAGGAGGATCTACTCTGTGGCTGTGAATAGGTGGAATCTGTGCCCTTTGGTGTAGGATAAGATATTTGGAAATGAAACGTAGGAAAAAAAAAGAATTCCAGAGGAGATCACGGAGCTCAGGTGGACTCCAGAGATTGTTGGACGAGTGATGAAGCCGTCATGAAGAAATTAAATTGAACGGTGGTAATATATGCAATAGTAGTAAAAAGAAGTTGTTCATTGGCATTTGAACAAGATCAGAAAAGTAGTTAATATCGATCTATGAGGGATTTGCCTTGAGAGTTACAGTCGGGTCCGGCAGCCACTGCAAATGGGCGCCGGCGGGCGCCGGGCGGCGCCACCCTCCGGCGCCCCGGTATTAATGAGCTATAAATCACTCGAGCTTGGGAGAAAGCGAAGAAAAATACAATTTTAGTCCATAGACAGAGTGCAGTGGATACGTTAAGGCTATAAAGCAAGGGACCATTTTCACAACTTTCACGTTTTTTCATTTTTGTGATTTTCATGGGGAAAGATTTCTGAATACACAATAAGCGAAGCCAACTCTTCCATTTTCTGCTATAGTACACTGCTTCGCGAATACAAAAATGGCCGTTATTCTTCTATAGATGGACACAGTACTTCAGTTATCCCATCTGAATAATAAAGCTCATCCAATTCGGGATCCTCAGAAATAATTGAAATCCGTATAAATTGTTCCATATCCATTGCGAAGTAGTTCTACCGCTGTCATTTATCTTTCGTGGAGCAGTCCTTTACGGCGGAGTTACTCTCTCCCGGTTTCCCCCAACTTTGAAAAAGTGGTTTTCACTATTACTTACACTTACGCTTACGTAGTTTATCTTCGATTTTCCACTATTACTTACACTTATTTATCGTAGTTTATCTTCGAAATTTATGCAAAACGTTGCCGGATGCCTTCCTGGACTACCCGAAGGAGATCACGGGGGACGTTCCAAGCAGTGAACCCCAAACACTGCGATACTTAACTCTGGATCTCCAACGGAGTGGAACCAGCGATAGGGACAGATTGCAATCTGCCGCTCAAACCACTGAGCCATCCGGGCTACTTTTTATGTTGGAGTTTGTTAGATAACTGCAGCAGTCGTAGGCAGCATACTATATGTATTTGCAAAACGGGGCACAGGGCAGGATTCGATCCCCTGACCACCACAACGTCGATCATTCGCTCAACCCACTGAGCTATGCGCGCACGCGATGGAACATACAAATAGTGTCCAATCTTACTTACACTTACACTTATCGTAGTTTATCTTAGAAATTTAGGTGAAAAGGGAGTTGGGTGGGGCCACTCCTGTGAAGCCTAAGCCTAAGCCTTAAACCCATTCTTAAGCATAGGGTTAGGCTTATCTACCCTGTCTACTATGGACTAAAATTGTATTTTTCTTTGCTTTCTCCCAAGCTCGAGTGATTTATAGCTCATTAATACCGGGGCGCCGGAGGGTGGCGGCGGCCGGCGCCCGCCGGCGCCCATTTGCAGTGGCTGCCGGACCGGACTGTATGTCTTTCTATACGAAATGATTTTGGGATTGTACTAACATTGCATGTTAGGGTTTGTTAGGTTCATGTAACTCCGAATTTGTCACCCCACGAATGGAACCTATTCGTCTGATCGAGACCAGCACTCCATCTGATACATACCATTTACATTATTAAAACAAAGAAATATAATGTCCATTTGGAGGAAAAAAATTCCAAATCATTTTAAATTCAGCGTTTTTTTTGTAGACAGGGTAGGTTCAGAGCTAAAAAAATTTTATATTCTTAAGATTCTGAAGTATCTATATAATGCCATCTGTAGATAACGGTTGCCTCGTTCCAATTTTTGCTCTAATTTGGTATTATCTCTGTTGAAACGAGCATAATGTACAGAATGGGCCATAAATACGGTAACAAGACGTGTTCTTCTCTCCAAGGAGCATGTTCTGCCTTGAAGTTATGTTCAGTTCGGAGGTCGTCTCTGGACGTTTTACCAGGACAATGCTCAGAAACTTAGATTTCACCTGTTTCAAAACTGGGGAAACAACAAATTTTAGGACCTACTGGTTTTGTCGAATACCCAGTCAATTGCACAGACTCAGTCAAATGTGTTAGTAGGTTTTCACGGTACCAGAGACATAGGCTTGCGCAAAACCCCTTAGGAGTTCGAAATCTCCAGAGAGGAACTTCAAAAATTGAAAATAAATTTTTGCGCAACTACTTTATTCATTCCTCTAGTGGGCCCCAGTTAATTGGTAACTTCCTACTAAATGTGGTTTTTGTGCTCAATTGTAATGAATGATCTAATCAAAGCATAAGGTGGATAAAGTAGTCGGCGTTAATTAAATCTTTCCAAATAACGAGATTACCTAGGCATTTTAAGCATTTAAATTTCATGGCAAGAATAGGGAAGGAGCTACCGGGAACAATGACGAAGTACAAAGGATGCTTTGTGCAGAATTCTGTTGATGCAGAAGTCATACTGCGATTTTCGGTGGTTAGATGTTACGATTATTCACGTGTCAAGAAGACGAGATTCTGAGACAAACGTATCCTCATCGTATGTAAATTCTTATAAAGTTCTCGCTGCCTTCTCACTGAGTTCTTCAATTCGCCAGTAGAAATATTTCTGAGGCAACGCTTAAAGGCAGTGTCTCATCTCATTTTGGGGATTGAGATATCCACAGATTCAGGTGCAGCTCGAGGCGCTGATTCCAATGATGTGCTTAATGTCAGGAAACACCCTCGAAAACCCCTACTTCTAAGGCAAAATTAGATACAGGAGCGGACGAGTTTCCTTGCTAGGAAGCTAGCAAAAGCGGAGCTGAGAAGCTGAGATTGCACATTAAAATGAACTTCTCAGCAGCAGCTATATCAAACAAACAAACATTTTCGTGTTGAAAAATCATGCCGCACCCTCAGCAAGCTCTTGCTGCGGAATGAACCCTCTCGTCCACTGGCCAAAAATTTCGAAATTCTCGGCCAAAGAAACCCGTAACTTACGGGGTTTTCGACGTTTCCACGAAACTTAAAGTACATTTTTGTGCTCAGCGGCTCACGTATGTTCGAATCTCGAATGCGGCCCATGAGCTGAGACACTGCCTTTAAGGTGCTTTACGTTATACATTGGACCGAATAAAAATCGAATAATTTCATTACTTCAATTGGCAAGTCAGGAACCAATTTAAACATCCAGGTGTTCGAGATTAAGAAAGCTCTAAAGCTCTTCTTTTCTTTAGTACAGTAGAGTATCGTCTTCCAATGTTGGAACATTCGAATTTTCCTTTTATTCGGAGTTTTCGACATACGAAAGCAGGATATTCGATTTTGAATAAATGAAAAATCGAATGCTCCAGCACTAGAGACCAATTCACTGCAGTATGAGGAAGAAGAAGAACCCTGAGGCTTTGCTTAAATTGTTTCCTGAATGGTAATTGAAGTAACAAAATTGTTCGATTTATTCGGTCCAATGTATACTTTACTACTTGCTCTTACTAGTCTATTTATGTAAGCGTTTCGTCGATTTATGCTAATTTTTACCAAATTTTCTTGTTTTTGTTGCTCTTTGTTTTTGCTAAAATTGTTGCTGAAAAGTGCAGTGCCGCTTTGCTGATGGAGCCGATTGATAAAAGGGCATGCGATCTATGTACATATGGAGTTGTATATTGTTGTACACAAGGACAATTGGTGAAATGTTATCGAGATACCACATCATTCCTGACATTTAGCTCTACAGCTTTTGTTAGCAGGTATCAGACAAAATTCCGGGCTTTCTCAGGTCAAATTTTAGGATATGCCCTCTGTTTTAGATTAGTTGTTTTTAGCTTCTTACCCATTGTATAGTTTTGCTTGTTTGATTATTCACGTATCCATGTCTTTACGAATGTTTTTATATTTGCATGGTTCATCCTAACCCATGAATTGAATGGAAAATGCGAAATAAAGACTTGGATGGTGAGCGAATTGTGAAAACAAAGACGAGAGCAAGGATAGAGGTAATCCTTGGCAGAGATTGAAATAGAAAGTACTGTAAGTACTGCCACTCCTTTCCATGGCTGAATAGGAATGAAACATGCTGATGTTACTGAAGTGATTATATAATTCCCCGTTCATATATGTACGGTTTTTTTTTTCAAGGTGATCATTGAGATCTTATCCTTTACCCCACAGTCTTCCATCGGTTCTGACCGGCGAAATAACAGTAAATTTCCCTGAGCAGTAAAATTCTCAGAAATGTGAATCCACAATGATAGATTTTGAACCCTCAGCCATTGTTTATTTGTTTATTGTTTGCGTTAGTTATATGACTACTATGCTTTAACGGTGACACGTGCAGGTTGTGCAAACTAAACTTGTACAATACAGAAGAAGTCAAAGTTAAGGTGCAGACATAGGTGTCTTTGATGTTGTCCTTCGCCTTGGATAGAGATCCACATATTATTTTGCTTTTTTATCCTCAATATGCATGAGATGAGCTTCTTTCATGAGCAACTGTTCATTTTTTTTTGGTGCATCAGGAGTGTAATTAAATATGTACATAAATATCCAATACCACTATTGTATACTACAAATGCGACCGAATAATATATTCAAATGGAATTCTAAACAAAGGCTGAATTTCGAATGGCATTCGAAAAGTCAGGTATTCGAAAGAAAGATACAATTTTGTCCCCCATTTCCACCAATTTAATCTTGCACCTATTCAAAACAGAGTACTTACTCGGATTTTCACTCTCCAACAAGTTTTCCTGTCCTAGGCACACTCTGTACTTCTCACAACAACAATAAAATCTGTCCATTATGGATTCGTCCAACAATTTCAGGATTGCAGGCTCCTGCCTCGGAGGACAAGTGTTCCTCCGAGGCAGGAGCCTGCAGCCACTTCAAGGGGACGTTCAAAATGTTTCTCGCCTTATCATACGGTTGACCACGTGCCGTAAAATAGGTCCTAAAGTGTTTGTTGGTGTTTCCTTAACTATGAATCACTAGCTTTGAAAAAGAAAATCGATTACGGCGTTCGTGGACAAATGAGCCCTCCAGCTGGTACCTCAACACCGCGATCCTCATAGTAAGGTTCACCGTTTAGTAATTTACAAGTTCATAACTTTTAATATTCTAAAATATGTTCTATGTCATGAGTACCTATTCAAAAGCAGTTAATGTTGAAATGGCCATTTTCTTCAAACTCTCCTTCACAGATTAGCAAAAACATGACTAAAATTACTGCAGTAACTTCCACTGTGGTGAAGCGTTAAAAGTGGTCTTACCACAACGGCAAGCATCACGGAGACCAACATATATGCCAGGTAGAAAATCCCCTTTTTTCTCTTTATATTCTGGAAATAAGTCTTAATTTAGCTGGGACAACTTATTTACGTCTATGGATCGAGCTATCAAGTGCCTAGAACGCGAGAATCACGAGCTAAAGAAGAAGGGAAGGTTATTTACTTTTATATACGTAAATTACTATAATTTACTCAGGATTACCAGATAGCTGAGCTGGAGCGCACCGCCCACACGAAAGCTCGAGCTCTCATTGCTGAGCTGGAGTCCACGATTCGTTTCCTTGAAGAGCAAAACATTGCTGAAAGACAAGAATGTCACAGCGCTACTATGCAGCTAAGGTTTGTTCACGAATTTATTTCCTGTACAAATTCCTGTTGGTTTGACTGTTTTTGCGTAGCGCAGTGCCAAGCGGCGCCTCTGCCGTGCGCATGGTCTATGGATCGATCCTCGCCTCAGGCGGGTAGACTGTAAATTAGCCTGGAAGCATGAGAAGCCATATGATCCACGCATAGCTATCCAGTGTTTTTTCCTGCTCGTTTAATGTCGCTATGTTTGTTTTTTTTTCTCAAAGAAGTAAAAATCTGTGTTAAATTAATGAGAAAGGCCGAGTAATATGCCATTTTCAACGAAAAATTAAATTAAAGAATGCAGTATTAAAATAATAAAAATTGATTCATAATTCGCCAATCACAATAGAAAAATTGATTCGTAATTCACCAATCACAGTAGCCAGTAACGCCCCGTTTCACCTCACGTTGATACACACCCTCAATAGGGACTAGTAGGGAATAAGCGGATAGTTACGTATGCTGCAACCTAGTAGTTTTTTTGTTAACAGCTGAGCTACCTCCAAAAAAAAAAACACTGTGGAAGCCTCTACGATTATGAACTGAAGCCAAATGCGCATCCCAAAAATTGATCGACATCCATTACTTCATCTTCGTGCCAATCTTAATGAATTTTATTTAGACGAAGTGAGAGACGTGTTCGTCTTCTAACCCTACAACTTGAAGAAGAAAAGCGAAATGTTGAAAATCAAAAGGATATTGTGAGGGAACTTCACGTAGAATTTTGATATTCTTTGCTAAGTGGACTGCCTTCTTGCAGCTAATACACTGTAGCAGAATGGTCGTTACGGTTTCAGGGTGAGAAACACAGTCTACGAGTGAAGCAGATGCGTCGTGAACTGGACGAACAAGAAGAGGAGCTGACACGAGAACGCGCAAAATCCAGGAACCTCCAGAGAAAAATTGACGAACTCACACGAGCAAATGAGATGCTGACTCGAGAGAACAACACGCTAAGGTACGTGGACGATTTAGATGCGCTACTTCAGAAAAGGATGGATCAGTGATCCCACTTCACCTAAGAAGATTAAGGAGTGTTCTTTGGCACGGAGCTGAACGCAGTTTGGACCCAGAATTCCTGTTAGTTCCGTCAAAAGTGAATCTTTGTTACAGAGCTCGAGCGGAGAATCGGGAGAACATGCGACTATACCACATACTTCGATCTAACGACAATTTGAGTAGAAACGACGCTGACGAAGATGGCGGAGGTAATGAAGGTGATGATTGTGTTTCGCACATGTTCAGAGGTACCCCAAAACAGCACTTTGCTGCCAATTCTCCTCCTCCACATTCAAAAACGAAAGTTCTCTAAGCTAATTTTAAGGCAATACCTCCAATGTTTATTTATTTTTATTTATTAATTGATTTCGTCAGTCATGAGATAGAACGAGAAGGCAGAATATTGTAGCACATTAACTGACACCGACTTACACTAAGCCGTGAAGGGTAGAGATGTTTGAATAAAACATGTTTTTCCCTAGGGATGTGCTGTGAATTAAATCCCAAGGATGGGAAATGAAACCAGCGAATCTACGGGTTGAGGTTGGCTGGTGTCAGTCTCAAATGCAATAGTTAAACAGCACATCCAAAGGGAAAACGATCCTTTGAACATCCTGAAAGAGGAGAAAAAACGGTTCAATCTATGTAAAATCCACCAAAAATAAAAATAATTAACACTAAAAGTCTAAGTCTAAGTGATGATTACAGTTGAAATGAGATTTTAACAAACAAAACAAATTAAAACCTAAAAATAAAACCCCACATAGAACATGAATACCATGAAAACCAGTTGGAAGACAGAAAATTCTACCAAAAATACCACCTGAAATAGAAAAATTAGCTTCACTATATTCTGGATATCGCAATTGAACACTCTTCACAGTCTTCTTTGATTATTAGTGTTTTTATTGATCCTCATTTTCTACCAGGGAGCATCAAGATTGAAAAAAAAATGGATCGTTCACGTTGAAAGAGCGGAATGAACCAATAATTCTAACCAATCTTTCCATAAAAACTGCATTTTTCTACCTTCTGATTTACAGCTGCTGTTTGCGATCGCAGTTGCGAACCCATGGTGACTTCCGTCTAACTCAATGCTGCGTAAGAAGCTGTCTTCAATTTTACGCTGGCCTTACTCACGATTGTGCTCTTTTGTGACATTTCTCCTCTCATACAGTATTTTAAAAAATTCGAAACTGCCACTGTGATTGAAGTCGAGGCGAATAAATATGTTTTTTCTTTTCAATGTTAGTTGGAAAGCTGTCGTTGAACGTGTACGCATCTCGTGGGAGCAGAACTTGACTGATAAAGAGGAGGAAAATGGAAAAATCCATGCAAGGGGACGTGTAGCATACGTATGTTAAAGGCAAGGCCCGGACAAAATCCAATATCCCGGATTTCTATTGGATTCGTAGCCCACAGCGACGCCTTGGACAAAATCTATAGAAAAATCCCTGAAAAAGTCTCACAACGAACGCTTTCCATCGACCTGTTTCGGTACGGCGTTTGCGGGTTTGCGGTGTCCGTGCTTTCAAATTACGTTATACGGCGCTCCTTACATGCTGTCTGTTGTGGCGTCGTAGGAAAAATTCATATTCAAAGGACCGGTGGTCCATCTTACGGGGTGGGGAAGGTTTCACGAAGTGTTCGCTAGGATGTATGTATCTGAGCGTCCCTCATTGTTTAGTATGCACGCGCGCAGCTTTTGTCGGTTGGAGCGTGTTTTCTCACGGCTACCGTAGTTCTCGGACGTTTTGTCCCATATCTAGCGATAGAGCTTATAACGAGGTCTCAAACCTGAGATTCATGCTATACATATGGTCTGGACTCCAGAGAGAAAGAAACCTGGGTGGGCAAGATTTTGGCCGGACCTTGCCTTCAAGGAGCGCGAAATGAATATTCCGATAGTAGCAGATAGGATGCGATGTAATAATTCCAGAGGTTTAGAAGAAAAGGCAATAGTAACAGACAGGATTGTAGTTCCAGCCGGATCCATGAGGAAATCATGGCCGTAAACTACGTGCAAATATCCAATTCCATGATAACAGGTACTTTCATACTCACTGAGACGCTAGAGAGATGAATTACTGCTGGCAGAGTAAGCAGGTAGGTATACAGCACGATGTTGAGAAATCAGGACGAGGAAACAGAAGAATTGTGGAGAACTGCCCGTCTTGCTCATGAAATTGGCTTCAATTTCTGTGCTGTCAACAAAGCAGCGATGCCAATTTTGTCAGTTCGTCACATGATCATTTGATCGATAGCTATTTGTTGCACTATCGCTGCACACTACTTATGTACCTTTGGTTCACTGCCAAAGAATTTGATGGTTTCCGACGGATGTTTGTGACAAGAATTGGGATCAGTGTTATAGCAAATCTACTCATAAACAGCGCACCCAAAATTAGTCAGCCGTATGTTGACTTCACCTCTTTTCGCCTTGTTCCAATGCATTACATATGCTTGTAGAAGTGCTTGTGCTGTAGAAAGCTCGAAGATAAATGTGTTTTCGTACTTCATGTTTCTGTATTCTCTTCTTGATTTTCACACACTTTCCTTAAGAAAGGCAGTAGAATGAACGAAGTAATGAAACTTGAAAAGAGAGTTCAACCATTAATAAGGATAGCCAGCAAGAACACTAAAACATCCTAACGTTACAGAAATAAAACAGCTGACGAAGCTTGATGTGAGCACGTGCTGCAAGGTTTAGAGTTTTGTTCTCGGAGTAAAGCTTTTCTTTGTATGTTGGAGTTTGGTTACCTCCTATATGTATGTAGATAAGGAGCCAAAAAATTACGTCATAACCAAAGAAAATTTTGCCACCAGAATAAATGTCGTAACGGGTTCGAGAAGTTGAACAAGCACCAGGCAGTGGTGTAGTTTTCGACTACTTCATGTACAGTAGTGCATTTGATTGCTAATTGTGACGTGTGTTGCCTAGCCAGTAAAGCTGGAATTACCAAAAACAATTTTTCTCCACCTTATCAATGATTTTTCTCAGTTCAGCAGTAGCATTCGATTCACCTACTTCGTCACAATCATAATTATTCTTTAAATCACTCACACTTTTGACTTCGTATTACAGAGGTTTCCCGATTCTCTGGAAACGGACAGTGGCGGCCACATATTTAGCACACTTACGATTTTCGACCACAGAATTTTCTGCATATCTCAGCGCTAGGATGAGCAATCAAAACCATATTCGAGTTGTGTTGGGGCTCTATGGGGGCTTGTTGGTCCCCACGGGAAGAGATTCACTCGGAACTGGAATAAAAAAATGAAACTTTAATTTCGTCGCTTTTCTCAAAGTAGATATAAAAGTTTTGTAACCAAATGTGGTGGGAAGTAAAGTGGTGATTTAAATTGAGCACTCTTCTGCTCAACATCCTGCTATGATAGCTATTCGCGCACACTCCGTACCAGCTGGAGCCAGAGACAGAAACAAACTGTCAAATTTGTCAAAAATTTCATTTTATTGGATCTCGAGAATAACGCAAGCGTCGGAATTTTTTCCTGTGATTACCTGAATGTCTGTTAGTAGCGTTAATCGGAGAAAAATCCACAGCCGAAGTTCATGCTTTCTGCTTGTGATCTCCATGGATCCTTTTTTCCCGCAATTTTTTAGCCATGCTGACGATCCTTGTTCTTCCATGAGGTGAATAACTGCGCATCAAAACCTCTTTGGCAAAATGCGCATTAATATCAAGAATAAAATCACATCTTCTCTTGATTTGATAAGGTGAGGGAAGACTGCTACGAAAGCATTTTCAAAAGTATTGCATTTGGAGCTGTAAACGCGAGGAATGAGCGTAGTTCCATTGAGAAACATTTTCTTGAGAAGATGACTAGAAGTAAGAAAGAGAACACTCTATCACATTCTCGAGTATTGTCTATGGCAAATCCATAATAAATCTAAATGAATCTTGTGTAGACACGGACTACACACTTCCCACACCATTGGCCAAACTAGCTTACAAGTTACCACTCTCTGAATATGGGCTGCGTTGCAAGAAATTTTTTTTTTCCAAATTTCCACCTTCATGAGGGTATCTTCCCTGGGAGAGCATTAATCAGCAATTAAGACAATCATACAACCCAGCTTATTCTGTCGATCGTCTTACTTGTGCTTGCAGAAAAATGTTTCGAACACCTTTTTTGGTATATGAACATGTATCAAGAATGAAAGCAATTTGGTCGTTGTCAATTTGAGCTCAAACACATTTTCTATGTAGTTATTCGGAACTGATCGAAGGAAATGGCGCAACCACACGAGGAATGCCAACCCCAAACCCTTGGGAAAATGGCTAGGAAGAAGAAGATATTCGGAATTGGGAGCTCGAGAACTTTCGACTAATACCTTCAGCAGTTGATTGCGTCCATTCTCAGAGATTCTGACGTGTTTCGACGGATAATTCCGTGGGAAACGGATTTTGAGACAAGAGTTAGGGCTATACTGTACAGTCGGGCGCCGCCACCCTCCGGCGCCCCGGTATTAATGAGCTATAAATCACTAGAGTTTGGGAGAAAGCGAAGGAAAATATAATTTTAGTCCATAGTAGACAGAGTGCAGTGGATATGTTAAGGCTATAAAGCAGGGGACCATTTTCACAACTTTCACGTTTTTTTCATTTTTGTGATTTTCATGGGGAAAGATTTCTGAATACACAATAAGCGAAGCCAACTCTTCCATTTTCTGCTATAGTACACTGCTTCGCAAATACAAAAATGGCC
The DNA here is from genome assembly GCA_037903475.1 of Ancylostoma caninum. Lineage (NCBI taxonomy): Eukaryota > Metazoa > Nematoda > Chromadorea > Rhabditida > Ancylostomatidae > Ancylostoma > Ancylostoma caninum. The sequence goes on from JBAJFG010000063.1 coordinate 307,323, forward strand.
GTTATTCTTCTATAGATGGACACAGTACTTCAGTTATCCCATCTGAATAATGAAGCTCATCCAATTCGGGATCCTCAGAAATAATTGAAATCCGTATAAATTGTTCCATATCCATTGCGAAGTAGTTCTACCGCTGTCATTTATCTTTCGTGGAGCAGTCCTTTACGGCGGAGTTACTCTCTCCCGGTTTCCCTCAACTTTGAAAAAGTGGTTTTTCACTATTACTTACACTATTATTACTTACACTTATCGTAGTTTATCTTCGAAAGAGTTTTCCACTATTACTTACACTTACACTTATCGTAGTTTATCTTCGAAATTTATGCAAAACGTTGCCGGATGCCTTCCTGGACTACCCGAAGGAGATCACGGGGGACGTTCCAAGCAGTGAACCCCAAACACTGCGATACTTAACTCTGGATCTCCAACGGAGTGGAACCAGCGATAGGGACAGATTGCAATCTGCCACTCAAACCACTGAGCCATCCGGGCTACTTTTTATGTTGGAGTTTGTTAGATAACTGCAGCAGTCGTAGGCAGCATACTATATGTATTTGCAAAACGGGGGCACAGGGCAGGATTCGATCCCCTGACCACCACAACGTCGATCATTCGCTCAACCCACTGAGCTATGCGCGCACGCGATGCAACATACAAATAGTGTCCAATCTTACTTACACTTACACTTATCGTAGTTTATCTTAGAAATTTAGGTGAAAAGGGAGTTGGGTGGGGCCACTCCTGTGAAGCCTAAGCCTAAGCCTTAAACCCATTCTTAAGCATAGGGTTAGGCTTATCTACCCTGTCTACTATGGACTAAAATTGTATTTTTCTTCGCTTTCTCCCAAGCTCGAGTGATTTATAGCTCATTAATACCGGGGCGCCGGAGGGTGGCGGCGGCCGGCGCCCGCCGGCGCCCATTTGCAGTGGCTGCCGGACCGGACTGTATGTGGCCGCCACTGTATCTCGTTTCGAGGTCTTCCTACATTCTACTAATTGCAGGTGCGGTAATAACAGTATCGCTTTTCTTCTTCAAGCTACGCATGTTCTCCTGAATGCCGTTGTGCGCATGTGAAAATTTGCACTTGAATACATGTTACTTTTTTGTCGCGTGAGCTTCTTTGAATTTGCAGGTTAATTTCGAAATTATAGTTCCAAAGCAGAAAAAAACGATGAAATGCCAGGTGGAATGAAGTCATTACTCGTAGTGCAAGTGCAGAAATCAAAAGTCCTGTTTTTGCCTGGAAAGGTTTCGACAAAAAGAAATGCAAGGTTTGCGTACTTAACGAATAGTATTACACTTGCAGCACACTGTTTTTGTAGCGATTTCTCCAGATAGAGATCCTGCTCTTTTATAGAACTTAGAAAGAAATCACACAAATTGTGTGTGGAAAGAGTCCTTGATCTATCCTAATTCCTCAACACACATGGATCAAGGATTAACTAGTGTGAGAGGCTATGCTTTGCCCTTTGTAGCGTTGCTAATCGTAAGATCCAAAAATTCTTAGCTCATCTCATAATCGCAAATCTTGCACGTAACGTTCAACTTGCGCAATTTTTCCATTCCAGGAAACCTAGGAACTGTGTTTTCCATGAGAAATCCGGCATTTAGGACATGCGTGCTCGTACAAAACAAGGTTTCTTAAAACAATAGTTCCATACCAGCAAAGGTTAGATCCATGCAAAACTCTTGCATATCCATGCAGAACCCATGTGTCTCCCAATCCGACGCAAATTCGGTGCAAAACCCACGAAAAACCCACGATTCTCACAATCCCATGAAAAACCCATGCATACTAATGCAAAACACAGTTTTTGGGTCTTCGGAGAATATTATACATAGTAGCCAGGAAATGTATAATCACTGCCGCATTGACAAGCTTTTGTGGATTCACTACAACTACAATACTGCGCACAGACATTGTAAAAACGACGGTATGTCTGCGGATGTTCCCGTCTCTCACCAGCGCTTTTCCAGAATCGCATAAACGGCGGTTATTTCGAAAGCAAATGGTACTATTAGATGGAACTCGTTGAGCTCTGTCTAAATATATACGATTGTTCAGGTTTGGACTGAAAATTCTGTCAAAAATCACCGATTTCAGCTTCTACTCAGGCAACATCTCTTTATCGTTCTTTTAGGGCATATTTGACCTTGAAAAGATAAGTTTCCTGGGAAAGAGTCATGGAATCATGAAGAGTGAACGCAATCCAAAACATTAACGAAAAAAGTAAGGCATTTTAACAGGTACACAATTTGCAAAATAGCAGCCGAACAACCCAAACATTCTTTTCAAGATAACAATTCCTTACCTACAGCCCTGTAATCATCCGTCATCCAATATACTCGTTCGTTCTCTGCGGGGTGGTGCTGCTAAGGTTTTCACCCTTCATTCATGTCCCAGGAATCTCATTCGTAGTAATACCATCATCTCTAATCATCATCATAATCTCTAACATTTATATAGTACTGCTCAAATGAAATTTTCTGATACTTAATACTCATAGCGGTAGTGCAAAGTCTGTTCGACGGCGGAAATGAAGCCTATGACAGAATTTCCCGATGTGGTGCAATTGCACATGTCGAAATCCCTATGATCGCTTAGCGATATCTTCCCCAGGTGCTGCTCGTAAATAAGGAAATAAATTACGCCATTGATCGCTCTGTGAAGTATTTACTATTTATTCATTTAGTGCGTCGAAGAGCACACTACAACCTTGAAATTACTATCAAAGAGAAGGATACAACCAAGTAATGGTAAGCTTCCAAGAAAGAATAGGACTGTGAGGAAGTGTCATCTATCTTTCCTTTGTATTTGGGAACAAGTGAACTCCACTTTTAACAAACAAGTGAATTAATCGAAATAAATTGATCAGAAAAAAAGACTAAGAGTAAATCAATTAACTTCATTAAATTAGCTGAGCAGTCCATTGAACCCCTCCTGATTTAGGCCCGAACTACTGAAGTAACACATTAAATATGTATTTTGGTGGAACAGAACCAGATTTCGTTATTTTTATTGTTGAGTTATTGAACTCGAGCTCTACAATAATCGATACACATTCTGTGTGCACTCCATGAAATTCCATATGGTTTAAACATACATACTAGCGAACATACGTATGCCTGGCATACAAGCAAGACTTCTACTTGCAGTGGTTACCCACGTATAGTGATCGCTTGATTATCTATCTATTTATTAATTTATTCACTTATTTATTTAATTGGTTACTATTCTAAAAGTAGTGACATAAAGAAAGTAAACGGCAGTGGAGGAGATCGCTCCATTAATCCATAAAGATGAAGCACTTGAGTTGAAATTAAAGAAACAATTATCCGATGTTCTATTCGAGCTGAATACAAGAACTTGTTCGTAGTGGATTCAAATAGATATGTATAATAGTCATTGAGGCATTGACATAGCAGGAGAAGAATGGATCCAAGGACGGTAGACGTGAAGCTGCTGTTATCCCAGGATATCTCAGGATCTACATACCTGTAACAAAGAATCTTTACGATAATTATCTCCAGTTTAGGCTTCAACCACGTACATGAGAAGGAGTAAGATCACCAAAGAATATTCCTGGGAAATTTATCGATTATCATCCTGCCAAGGAGGCAAACCATTCTATTCATGCCGTTTCCTCTATGATCGATAAGCATGAACAGTATTGGAGTGGCAAGATGTACGTAAAGTGCAATGAAAGAACGCGTTATGTTTGCCGATGCTTTGTACATTAAATAAAACGTACACACAGGGTGTTTTTCAAGAAAACCAGACATTGTCTGGGAGGATAGCGTCCCTCACCACTCGCTAAGCCATTTGTTTTCATGTACTTATGGGATTTCTGAATTTTCCACGGAATTTACTGGCTTTTCTCTTCGTGGTTGCTGTATAATTAGATACAAAGACTTCTCTTGCTCCTGAAGCCATACCTTCGGGTTGTGACGTCATGAATCCTTTCAATACCATTTTGCCTCAATCCCTCGTAATGAGTTTCGCACATGTTGCTGGTTAATTGTCGCTGAGAGTAGCCATAATTCTTATGAACCCATGCGTACAACTCATGTAACAAATTTCACTCACTCATTTTACTCAGTAACGGTTTCATGAACTGTGAAATCCTCACCAATGCGAGGATTAATGCCGTATGACCAATTAGTTTTGGATTCGTGACCGTATTGTCCTGCGGTGTGGCACACGGTCAGATTCTTTGGTCTTCTGAATTTAATTTTTAGAATGAAACTTGCTATGTTTTGGAGAATTTGTTCAAGTTGTTTGCAGAGATTATCCCACTAAGAAAGGAGGACAACCTGGTAAGTGGCAGCGTTTTCAGACTCAGCTATAGAGCTGTTCCCTGTAATTTTCTGGACAATTTAATGACATTCCCCTGAACTTGCACATCGTTCCAGATTCAAACATTGACGCCGGTGAAACTCATGAAATATCAGCAATAACCATTTACAAAGTAAACATTCAACAATATGCGGCTATCCACAAAGCAGTTCCGTTTTAGGTGGTCCTATCGCTTTAGAACTGTTTGTCTTATCATCGAATTTCATGGCATGACTCATCCTCTCACAGAGGTATTGTTTGGGACAGTGGGCGTGCTCCGCGATAAATTTGCGGATGTTGTTTTCGTGCAAAATTCTGCTGATAAAACTGTTCATTCATTTTATTACTTCCTCTAATATAAAATGTACGATAACGAACAGCATGCTTTGATGACATATAGAAATCCGAATTCATCCTGATTCTTCATCATTTCTGACTTTAAGTACGAATTATATTGTACTTCTAACAAAAAGGGTTATATTTGTACTTTTAAAATATTGTTTGACTCTGAAAAGTGGATAAATGACGTCATCGCTGGGGAAGTGTATGCTTACTCAACCTGGCGTGTTTAACCTTTTACTCATTTATCGGTCCCACAAAGTGAGTCATCGCCGCTGCCTTTCGCTCACTCAAACGAAATTTCCTATGAAACTAGGAGTAATTCTATTATTTCTACGAGTAGTACATCCTACATTCTAACAAGTAAAGTAATGCAGTAATCGTAACGGTACCCTGAACGTGCTCCACATCCAGCTTTAATGTCATCTCTTATACGATTTGTGGCGATTGTACGCGACGCCTGACCAGTTCGCACACCCTGATTGTCTGGATGATTGGCAGAACTTCAGTGCAGTAACTGCCAGTTTGCTGGCACTTGAGTGTCGTGAAGCTTGTACAAACTGCAAAGTGCTGAATGCTTTGCTTGTTGGACTGAAACTAGGCTCTCCATAGTCCAAGCTTTTTCTTTGTGGGATTTTACTACGGTAACTTCCATTATCACAAAGTTGTAGCTACTTGTAGCGTACTTGTAGGTAAGTTTTCCTTGTTTTTCGGTGTGAAAATTAGCCTTTTCTCCTTTTCTCTCATCATTTTGCTTCTCTTTTTTATCGGAATAACGAGCGCACATAAATCTACTATAGTTACATTACTCTCCAGCCAAACTCCCCTGTGAAAATGGTTCCTATTTTTGGTTCCAGGATATCCTAGGGTGTATCCGTGCAAACGACAAACGTGAACACTTTTTGTAAACCTCTTATAACCAACTTTTACTGACAAGACACTAAAGCTAACTTGATTTTCTGATTCTCTGCGTTGGTTACTGCGTAAGGCTTCGAGAAAAAATCCTGTACAGGATTCCAACACACTATGGATGCTTCAGAAAAAAAAACTGTTTGATGTTTGAGTAGCAACAATTTTGCAGAGTATTTTTTTATCCTAAAAAAATTCTCTTTTTCTTTCCCATGTGACCATTTTTAAAAAAACCCCTAGGACTCCGAAGTGAAGTCGAAAGAGTGGATATCCAGAAAATTAATATGAACCCTATGTTCTATTCTCTCCTTTCGTTAGAAATTCTGCTGTTATTACAAAGGGATACACACTGCATACAACTTCTACATTTAAAGGAACAATTCCTGAGAAATTGATTAACCCCCTCAGCAAGGATTCGGCTCTCAACTAAGCTCAACATTGTGTGAGCATTGAAGCCAATCCTGAAGCGGGATTCATGAGCGTTTTCGGAGAAACTTTAAACTCACTCACGGTGAGCTAATTTTCCTAGCAAAAAATTACTTGTCTCGCTATCTTTATCATTATTGTTTCTACTGGGTGATAAAGTCGTTCCGCTGAGCTACTATACGAGCTCCATGAGCGACTGTCGTTCAATCTCGGCATATTTTTAATTCACTTAAGTCCTTTTGTTGAACAATACTCGAGACTGTTAAATTCCTTTATTCCTTATAGGTCCAACGTTTCGGCGCTACGTCGCCTTCTTCAGGGCATGAAAGGGTTTCACAGTTCACATACTCTACGAGACCAAGTGCATTGGAAGTCAAGCCAAAAATTCAAAGCCTTATCTTTCAATCATGGCAAAACAGCACACGTTCGTAAATCTAGCGCAAACCTTTGTTCGTTATATTTTATTAAACGAGCGTTGGGAAAGTTCGCCACAGGACGTTGGGTAATCCGCTACCTTTCTGGAGCGTTCATGAGTCTATAGTTCCTCTGCATGATGTGGAAATCTAAATGAAAATCGTTTTGTAATTTATTCGTCTCCACGTCCAAATGGAAATATGAAATTATATCCATCTCCTAAATCCTAGTCCGTTCTTCTCGTTATAACATAAATCTCGAATGTTCAGTTCTTCCACAAACACATCACGTGCCACTTTCTTTACTCCAAGTCAATCCAGAAAAATTTGTTGCGTGGTGAAGCTGAACCAGTTGAAGACCAGTATCTTATTATTTGCAGCGACTCATGTTTGAGTAAACCGACTTTTTCGAGCAGAATCTAGCTGAGGTCGTCTTGTTCGACATTTTTTCTTCTCATACAAACAGTAGAAAAAAAGCTTCCTCAGCTTAAGTTGGCAGAACAGGATCATCACGCCACAGTTCCTTGAAAACCACGTGTGGATCCGTCAGTTCACTGTTTGGCTGTACTTTACACTACACAGCTTTGTGTACTTCTTAACAGGCTCACAAACGAGGACAAAGCTTGTTCTCTGTGGGAATATCCAAGAGTTTCGTAGACATAGAGTTGTGAGAATTATTTATTCTACGGCTTAATTACTTCCCAAAAACCGAGAACTTACGAGATCTCGATCACAATATCAATTAGACAGTAATTAGCATAATTTTTACTTATCTGTTTATTTATTTGTTTATTTAATACCCTGGGATTAGCAACGTAAATTTGATTTATGACCAAGAATCAGAAGTGAAGTACATAGTGTGTAGGCACATACAGGAAACTCCAAACGGCCGTGTGCAAGGGGCGGTACCGCGGCGCGGCTCTCCTGGGCAGAGACACAAAAGTTCTGCATGTGGCTCTGGTTGTCTGCCTTTGCCAACAGAAGCACCCTGCGGTCCCGCCCCGAAAAAAAAAAGAACTAAAATTGAGGGAAGGATGTTCTGCAATTGTGATAGGTAAATCGAACGTGTTTCACTAAAATATACGCATATTTGATGCATTTTTTTTCTCAAAATGCAGAACTTAAGCATATTCCATGGGAGCTCTACGCGTCTTGTTTTAATTTGTATACCCTGTACCAGTTTTCTTTAGGAATACGGCTTTCATTAGAAGTCATGTTTTCGTGAAGTAACAGCAGAATTTTCTATAACTGTTCTCAAGGTATTGGTCCTCAGCCATCAAAGATCCTCAATGATTACTCGTTAATCATCTAATTCAACTAGTAATAATACAGAGTACAGCATGGCCAATGATCAAGGAAGCGAAACTTTGTTGGTATTGCGAATAGCATTACCAAACCCCTCCTAACAATGCTCATTAAACATCCATTTTCATCCAGGAAAAGGATAGTTCCAGGAATCTCTATGTTGACATAATTTCTTTTATTCCATTCGTAACGCTGTATCCATAAAATGAATCAGTTTTCTATTCAAATCTTCCTTTGACAACCTTGGTGAGAATCACCAAAAAAAGACAAAGCTTCCCGAGCACTATAAATAAACATACTGCCACTAGACGCGAAGATTAAAAAAATGCAAGAGCCTAATAGGCCCTCGAACACACGCGAGGATTCGACGAGCAAACGATTATTCAATAAAGGTTCTCACGCCGTAGAATCCGCACACTAGCTTCACTCAGTTGACTTATTTCACGGAACTACGGCGGCTTATTTTCCGCACTACTTGCTGCTTTTTCCTTCAGCTCAATTTAAGCTCAATTTAGAGATTCCTTATGGGAATTTCTTGATGTTTTTAAGCTACCGCTTCACTCTAGGCATTAATGTCAATTGGTGGACAATGGCTTGAGCCACTCACTGGTCTGGGAATATGTCTATTCCCTAAGCTTATTAACAGGGATATTTCTTTTGTCATTGCGTACAAGAATTTTTAGAAATGGGCTCGATAAGAACCATGGGTATCAATCGTCCTCTTCCGAGCTGGGATTTATGAAAAGTAACCACGCAAACCAATGATGGTTAGCGCAACTGGTTATCACATAGACTACGTGATGTTAGGAGACCCAGGACGTAAAAGTTGGTTGGCTATCGTGGTTTCGCTTGGCTATGCATTTGTGAATCCTAGCCCCGGATATGGGATAAGAAAGTAGTTCGAGGACCATTTGTGTGGTCAACCTATCCTGACAACAAGTAGGAAGGAAGCTTAAGCGCCACAATAAGAAGAGGTCAAACCCTATTTCTGTGCGGCACCTCACTCTCCACGTCCAAAAATACACCTTGGCCTCGACATATTATATTTAGTTATTTGTTTATTATTTACATGAACCATCTAACGCTGTCAGTACAGAGACAAAGTTACAATTATAAGTAAGTACAAATACATATCTGCCTAGGAAGTAATCACCATTTGACAGTGACGGACGCAGAAAGTGGGCGGGGGGGGGGGGGCGTGGGAAAAAAGTGGAGTCTCCGCTGTTTTGGGGACCCGGACGGAAAATAAAATCAATAAAAATATTAATTACAATAACAAATAATTAATATTATATTAAAAATAATGTTGAAAATAAGCAAGTAAAAGTAAACTAATACAAGATTTTTATATGTATTGTAAAGTAATTTCGAAGTCGTCAAAGTAGGCAACCCCGTCTTGAAGGAGTCTGCTTCGAGCGTCATCTGAAAGAGTTCTTCTGGAATTCCAGCCCGCAGTGCACGAGTGACGCTGGCTAGCTTCATGCAGAGAACGCGAGCGGCACTTCAATGAATTCATTCATTTACAAGTAAATTACAAAGGATGTTGCCCTTTTCGTCACAAGCCACGCCCGAACGTAGTAGGTGCTACAGCGTTTCATCCGTTAGTTTTTAAATTCCCTACTTGAAGAAGCCAAACCTTCTACATAACCTTTTTTAAATTTAGAATCCAGTTTAATCCAGAAAGGTGCTCGTCGTGTCTGTGAAGTTTGAACGAGCACCGAGCAATTAGGATCCTGAAGTATTTATCTCTGGATAACTAGCATCGTCGAGAATGCAAACGTCCCAGCCCGAGACGACTTCTATCAAGTCACGTGCTCGTGTATAATTAACTGATCGCACCTGTTTACGCTTAAATCCTCAGACGATCAACAGCGTCTGCGTTTTCTCATTGTCTGATATTCAACTACAAGCGTCGCTGCTGCTGCACGTCTACAACTATTTAAAGACCTTTTTTCATGATACCGTAGCGAGTGAAGTGATTGCGTAGGCGTGGTTTTTGTTCCTGGGACATTTATGCGTCATACCCTGCTTCATGTTTGATCATTTGCTTTGTGTCGTGAATGTTTCTATGACATATTTTTCCAAAAAGGACTCATAATACGTTATGACATCCAACATTTTCAGAAAAAAAAATGCCTCTAAATATAGAAAGTCTTCATGTCGTTCTTATTTCTGCATTGTACACTGGCACGTGCACAGGAGAACTGTCTCATTCCTCTCGTGCTGCCCATAGCGGTTAGCCTCAAGATTTTGCTTTGATTACTCATCTAATAGGATTTCCTGGCTTTTTGAATGCTTAGGTCTTCATTTATCGAAAGAATAATATGTAGCCAAACCCTAGGCCTATAGTTTTTCTGCAGATCCTACCTAGGTATCATTCAACACTGGAGGAAGAATTTCGCGATGCCCAGGACGAATGACATAATATCCAGAATATCAGAGACGAAATTAAGCCTCTGATATTTTTTGTGTCGGGAAATATTTGTTGGTATCATCTAAAACTACCTATCAAAATGGAACTGACCAAAACTGCTAGATAGTTCAGATTCGAGTAAGTTTTGAAAGGTAGCAACAGCGTTTGCACGAGAACTTTACCAGAATGAGCCTCAAAAACAAAATTTTGCCATGTAGGACAAGCCGGAATCAAGTTTAAGGATCTAATTGAATTTATATATATGCGAAGATTGGTAAACAGTCGACTGGAATCTTCAGAATACTACAGGAACTTCAACGTCAACGTTTTCTTTCCATGCCCTATTTCCCTGTACTTCTCCTATGTTCCATTAACTAAGTGAGTAGTTTTTTATAATTTTCTAGGATGGAATCTTGCTCTCCTTTCTCAGACACAATTCTCTCGTAATCAAAGCTCCTTTTGCAGATTACTCACTTGAATTCTAACCAACAGACGAAAAATAATGGCCAAAGTCGTGAACGGAGAACATGTGACAACTCCTGCAGTGGCCTTGCAAAACCCTAAGGGACTATTTCGTCCATGAGTTGTGTGGACAAGTTGACGCTATTCTTAAGCGACACGATCTTTAGTTATTTATTACCTTAAAGCACTATTTAACAGTATAGCTGTGGCTTTAGATGAGTCTTTTCTAGGAGTTTCTTAATGTATATTTACTGTAGAAGTGGATTTTGAGTTGTAACGGTGGCCATCTACTAGTAGTGCTGCTTCAGAATTTGGAAAACGACTTGTTTGGCCTTAGCGATGTCCTAGTCTCATCCTGATCGCCAGTTGGCGTGTCAGAACACAGCAAGGGCTAGAATATTTATTCCTACTCCGGCTGGGTACCAATAGTATTCTCATCTCATATTCTCATCCTTAATCAGTGATATTTATCACTCCTAGCCTGAATCCGGGACCCTCTCTCCTCCCCCACACCAAGTGTAAGTGCAGAATCTCCCCTGATCTTCCTTGCTTCTTCAAGAATCAATTCTATGTGAATGTGTCCAGAGCAGAATTCCGGATTCATTTCCCAAATCCCTGTACGTAACGTGTTCCTTCCTCGACAGTTATTGTTCCGCCATAACGCCCACCAGTGATCCTATCCTTATCGTAAGGCCTAGGACGTGCCATCCAACGGATTCTGGAGTGTTTGTTGGTGTTTTCCTAACCATGAATCATACATGGACAATTCAAAAAGAAACCGATTACGGCAATCTTCGGCGAACGAGCCCTTCAGCGACCGGTTGTGCTTCGGCTCCACGCGACTATGTATTACAGATCGACTCATTACAGTTTGCCGCTACTTTTAACATTTAGTAGTTCGTGTTGTTTCTTTTTTTTCTCTACGGGCATCGTCCCAGTGTTGGTAATACTTCTTAGTAATTTCTCCTTCTTCCATTTGTCATCACTTCTCGGAAAACATGGAACACCTCACCCACTCGAATGTGTCTTTTTTTTCTCAAAAATTCCACATCGCCAGGGTAGCAACACTGCTTGCTCAGTGTTACTAGATCGAAATTACTTCAGTAATTTCGAGTGTGATTAGATTTTCCACTGCAATTACGCACTAGCTGTGCTCTTGTCCTGATTACTTACTACGGTGTCCGTGTAGGTCAGGTGGAAATTATTTTTTTTCTCTAATATTGCATTCAACTTTACAACAATTTCAATCTGTACGTTTCAATTATTAACAGTTCGTAACAACGCTGTACTACTGTAATAGCAAAAACTTTGGAATTTAATTATTTGGTTTCTAGAAAGGCTTCACATGCCCTGTCTAGGAAGTGTAATGCCAGCTGAATCCGGAGCATTCTCAGATGATTGCTTTCTTTATCTTCTTTGAGTGCAGTAGACTCGTGCAAATTTTATGAGTTAAATCGAATCAACCCCGGTTAACACCCTATTCACTGCGAAAACCAGCACTTGATCGTGTAATATTCTGTGGAATGTTCTTCCTGACAGTTGATGCTCCTCCGTTTGATGTATTATATAAGTAAATAAATGGGTGAATATTATAAATGTTATACTAAGTCTTACAGAATACAGTTTTTGTAGGATTCGTTATCAATTAACAAGAGCTCCAGGAAAAATAGGATAAATCAAGTGTGCGATATGTCTAATATGTGTTGTTGCCTAATAAAGCATAGATTTGGACCTTAACGCTAATATAAGCTTGTCCAGGACTCCTCCTGAATTTCCTCATAAAGCCGTCACCCCCTACAATTTTCTGATATATTTTCCCATCAAGGAGTTTTGTATCCTCGCTCCCCAATTTTGTAGCGCTGCATTTTGCTTAGAATCGAAGAAAAAACATCATATTGCTTTACTTACAGTTTTTGCTCCTAGTTGCTCACAGTTGCTCACAGTTTTTACTACTAGTTATTCATGTTTACTCCTCCAATGACAAATAATAGCATCAAGTTCATGTAGCGCCTTATTTGTTAGTGCATCTTAGTGACATCTTCGATCAGAAGCTTAACATTCTCTTCCGCCCCTCAGGCGTTCATTGTTATTAACATTGAAGCAAAGCTTGGAAGGAACCTATTGCAAAAAAACGAGTAAAAAGCTGAAGACACTACGTTTCTGCTTCATTTATCGCTTTTACTGAACGCGCTGCTAAATTTCACTATCATTACAGCTTTTCTAGCAACATGCATTTTACAAGACTCGCTACCTCACCCAACTACATATAGAAAAAGTAGTTTTGTTGCATTATTAGGCGTGAAAACACATGTAAAAGTGAAAAACATACAAATGGTCATCAAACGAAACATATTGACCCGAAATAAACCCTCGGTGTCCATGAAATTTTCCTTGGAATTCAGCAGCAGAAACAATAAAACTTCAAATCAAACCTGCCAAAAACTGGACAGGAAACCACTGCTTGCTGCAGTTGTAGATATCTCACATAGCTCCACATGTTTCTGGATTCGAACATAAGCAAACATCTGATGAAGTGAGTCCAACTACCCAGCTTTTCTTTAGTTGACTAGCTAGAGAAAACGCGCAGAGAGCTTTTAGGAAATGGTGGCTCTTAGCGAATATGTGGCAAGGCTCCATCTAAGTATTACATAGGTTATCACCTCTAAGATTTTCGAGAAAACAAACAGAAAAAAATTGAATTGGGTGCATTCATTCCTATTTTATTTGGGGCTCCCTTGAATGTGATACATTAAAGGCAGCACCCACGGAAATTTTCGACTTCGTGATTTCGGTACACCGGGGTAAGCGGGTGCTCTCAACACTGTTATAATGCTGAAAACAGTGAAACCGTCAAAATCCCTGTTTTCTGGAAACCTCAGTTTATCGATTTCGAGCAGGTTGGGCCGAGTTGCGCGATCTGCTCCTTGTGGACCGATCCAAAAAAGTCAATACCGCTGCCTTTTTTGTCATCTATTTTGCGCGCGAATGAGGTTTTTGGCCATGTTTTGCGACGTTCCTAAAGTTTGTGGAAGAAAACAAACTTTGGAAAAGATAGTCTGGCCAGTCAAGATGTAGAAGAATCACCAATGAATTCTAAAACAAACTCTAAGCAGGGGAAAAAAATTCGAAAACGCGACACTGGTGAAGATCAACCATACAAGCAACTAAACCAGCACATTTCTTGTGAAGTAACAGGTAAAAAATTTAAGTAGAGCAAAAAGGAAAGTTAAGGTTGGTCTAGTTGGTGCAATTTTTTCTTTATGACTTGGAAATACTCACTCGAAACTGTAAATGTTTAGTAGAGTTTAGTAATAGTTTAGTAGTATGAAAATACACAGTTTAGTATCCATGTTCGCTCATCTTTGAACCTGGGCATCATGAGATAATTTGATAAGCTTTGTTTGCCACTCCAGGTTGGTATGGTGAAGTTCTTTATTTATTTCGACCTAACGCATTGTGGCTTGTCATGTTGTATAACATGAATAAATAAATAAATAAATAAATAAATAAATAAATAAATAACGAAATGACGATCAGACAAAACCATCTTCTTCAGAGGTCTGAAACTAGCTCTAGTGACTTCATTTGTGTTCTACACGACCAAACGTCTCATTTTAGTTCGTTAGTTCTCAACCTTGTCCAAGGCAAAATACGATGAGAATACTCAAGATCGAAGTCGAACCCAATGGACTTTCCACCTTTAGCAGAATGGTCCGCACTGGTTTGTGATATGATCGACACAGTTTAGTCATAGAAAGATTAGTAATGATTTAGTCTACTTCGAGAATATAACAAGTAAATGAGAAGGAACTTATAAAGCAAAGATTCTTAATGTCATTTTCACCAACGTATCTCTAGTAATCAGATCCATTTTGTATTTTCATTTTTTCATATCGCTAAGGTTATTGCTACGTGGTACACACATATTTACTTATTACATACGGCTTGTTAAGTTCCTTTGTGCGGTCCCATTTTGTCTCACATGAACTCGCTCCTGCTACAGACACAAATTTGAGCAGCAATTATAAGGCGCACAAGAATTGAACCTCAACACCATAATGATACGATGCGATCGTTGGCTAGCAAGCATATTTGCCATTTGTTTTCAACCTAGTCAAGTTTTTGCTGCTACATCTATCACTACAATGATTCATTGTTATGGAATTCCATTGATAGACACTGTCGAGCTGGAAACCGAATAATTTTGTTGCTTTAATTAACAATTTAGGAAACAATTTGAACATCAAGGCATTCGAGAGTGAGCAAGCACTCAAGCTCTTCTTCTCCATCGTACGACACTATATTGGTCTCTAATGTTGGGAAATTCAAACCTTCCAATTATTCGAAATCGAATATTTTTGCTCTCGAATGCCTAGTACCGGATGTGAGAAAGAGGAAGAATAGGTGACAAAACCGTTGAATGCATCTGAACACATGCAATTTCCATTCTCCACTTATGGAAGTAGGTAAAATTTTAGAAACAGTCACATTCTAATCATTAATCCATGCTGTGAAGAACAACCATAAATTAGCAGTAAGTCTACGAGCTGACGAAAAATTGTGGAATGAAGCTTTCATTCTATCTTCTTGCGCCACATAACATGCTTTGTCTGGTGTATGGGATTATTTTGACAAGAAAACATAGCCCTTCTATCATGATGGATGGTACTCAATCCACCGAATTCGGAAATTCAACGCAGAAAACATTTCTATCTCCATCACGAACACACCACTTCGCAACTTAAAATGGTTCACCGAATAACTCATGTCTTCCGAAACGTATTGAAACAGGAACTAAAAGAGGAACTGTAGCGGTGAGAAATACTTCGGACAAATCCTAGAATTTCTGTGGAGTTCTGGAAATCAGGGGCAGAAATTGTGGACGACTTTTCCAAAAAAAAATAAAATAAAAAAAGACCACTCAAACAAATGGTAACCATTATCAGGGCTATCTCCTACTGCACGAACGTATTTGTTTTTTGTATGTTCAGAGACATTAACTCTTTAGAAAATTATGGACAAGTTCAAACTCGTCCCATAATTTTTGACACGCTGTAGTAACAAGAGATGTGCCACGACATATCTATATGTAGACGCTATCCTTCCATTTTCAGCAGTGCCCAAGACACAATTACAGGCTGGCTCAAAGTTACAGTAACAGTACGCGTTTTACCTCAGAAGAAACTTGTCTTGCCTCAGAGTTGAACTCATTCGGTAGGTCTTCTTCAGAAGATCTTCCATGCTAGTACTCCGGCCTAATCATCGCTGAGGTTGTGTAAAAGGTGTGGAAGGGCATTTTAGGAGTCAGAAAACACTCGATTCTCTCCAAAGCACTGCTTTTCCGCGAATACGCTTCCTCTTGTATTACTTTGGGGACAAAGCTAGGAAACAATCTTAGAAACTGAGGTCAAAGCAACCTCCCCTTCCTCCACTGAAGGGCCTTGTTGTGTATCAGTGCCGGACGAACGGAAGAAGGAGTTGCTATCTAGAAGCGGGGGGAGGGGGGGGGGGAACTTCACCATTCCGTGGATGCAGATGGAATTCCATGGACCCAGATGAAGAATGACTCAACGCAGATGAGCCATTCCGTGGACCCAGATGGAGTAAGGAAACTAGTGGAAATATCATGTTAATTAAATAATAAAAGGCTTTTTAAAGGAAGTAATAAAAGTACTGAAAAATAAGCTTATACAGTACTTCCATCTATTTTGTAAAGCGATTTCAGAAACTTGGCGACCTCAAGCGATTTTTCGACATATTATGGAATTTCAGATTACCTAGTTGTGTTCTTCATCCTCTCTCTTTTCTAGGTTTCTTTTCAAGCACATTATCAACTATATTTAATGGCAGCCTCTATGTAATATTAAGCAGGTGAATAAACGACTTTTAATCTAATCCAGATCATACTAGAACCGCATTTCCGCGTCCTTGTTCCTGTTACGGTAATTTCGCGCCACCATGTACTACACCCCCACATCGTAGACCACAGTATAACCCATTTACTGGTATCGCAAATTAGTCGGCATCATCACAGACACACATGTCAGCGTACGTTGTCTACGTTGTCATGACTCAATGTCCACTCATTAGTTTGTTCCGCAGTGCACAAATCACTAGGCTTGTGATAGCGCCGCGCGATCACCTAATCAACAACGGGGCCCCGGCGGGCTTCGGCCGGCCGGAGCGTCCGACGTGTCTCCTGTGCCGGGCGAGTCGCAGTTAGTAGCGTTCCCATAGACACGGTATTGTTCAAGCGTTGAAGGCGTGTATGTAGCGCTGACTAGGTAACCGGTACATAGCGTCTCCTTAGAGGCCGACGATTATCACACTGTTCATTTATCACAATTTACTCAGACTCTCAGATCTCATAGTACCCGTTGTCTGCGCTCATCTACCGTAATACAGTGTCCTTAATGGTGTCTATAAGTAAACAATGCCATTTGGAGCACTGATATCATAAGGAAGAATTATTCTCGAAGTGGATTGTGATGTTTGCCTAACCTTTCTACTATAAGAGGGCAAGATACGAGTTTATGTGTTAATGTTCGTCATCAGACCATGAAATACCTATTCTCTTCCTTTCACTGTGTTGTCTTGAAATAATTTGAAAGACTAGAAATCAAATTGTGATTCATTTGGAGGTAGAGGCGAAAAGAATCACAATTTTGTTTTTCCTTGTGCTTTTTCCTTATTTTTTTCGTGTTTATTCTTCAGCTATTCTACTTTCTCTTCCTCCGCTCCACTCAGAACAAGCTTTAAAAGTTGAGAAGTACAATAATCATGTTTCACAACATCGCGCAATGTCCGCCTTGAAAGTCACTAAAGCTCAAAAATTGTAATGTGCCCTCAGAACTTAGGTAGTGCAAGTCTTTGGGTTAAGAATGCTATAAAGCTCGTCCATTTAGCTTCGAAACTGGTGGTGTTATGAGCTACCAAAGATCACTACTAGGTGGTGGCCATTATTTTTGGGACAACCTAATAGTGTGGGAGATTGGTCCTGCATCTCTCGTATTTAATGAGGTAGAATAGTGTACTAAAACTGTTCAAATTTCCATAATCGATCTTGAACAAGTCAAAATTTGCATGTCAGGTGGAAAAGTAGTAATAAAATCGTGGAGAAAAGACAGCAAACCGGGATGGCTTTATCCTTCTTTCCGGATTTTTCAAAACAACCCCGTGACCTCGATAAATTCATTCAACTATTCTACTATTACTCAGTCCTAAACATAGAGGCTAGCATGCTAGTCAAGCATGAAACATCCTATGGTTTATTTCAACCATGATGATACTTAAGTATTGCATATTTATTTATTTATTTATTTGAATGCACGCTAGCGTGAGCCATACGAAATCAGCAAAAAGAAAGAACCAAACAAAATTAAGCATTCGAAAATCCTCCAATCTAAAGAAAAAAACGGGGGGGGGACTACGGGAAATATGTATAAGAAAAAAAAAACAACAGGAACATGACAGGAACTCAAGAAATGCTTAACAAACAAATTAACAAATGCTTTAGAGTTTTTTAGACTTTTTTCTTTGTTTTTGCTCGGGCTAGGTGGTCATACATAGCTACCTAATCTGATTTTGGCTGCTTAACTGCGAAACATTGAAAAGCAAACAACGTGACAGGAACCTAAGCATTCGAACAACATTTCAGTGAACGTCTAAAACGGAAGCAGTACTGTTGCGCTGTAAATCTTCAGGCAAACTTTTAAATTTGATATGATAGTTTAAAAATAAACCCATATTGCTTACATTTCTAGCCATTCTCACCATTTGCTGCACATCTCCTCATGTCCTTCTTCTCTCTGGCGTCTCTTCAACCATCCTTCTCTATAATTTATTTCGAATGAACCACAAGTTTTTTTTGCCAGTACAGCTATTTTGATCGAGCTCCTTATAATTGTTGTCTAGCGTCGAGCTTCTTCGCCCTATATTCTCTGAAGAATTTCATGACGCTTTACCTCGAGTATACACAGTAAGTATGATACTGTTCCTTCTAGGAGGACGATGGTTGCCGGTTGCGGGAACAAATGTGTCAAATACATATTCTGGGCTATAAACTTCTTATTCTTCGTAAGTTATTTGAATTTTACAAATTTTTATAGAGCACTTCCGCCAATATCTTCTTCTGCTCATGTTGCGCAAAAAGAGCGCCTAATGAATCACATTCATTACACATCCCAAAGGTACATAGTACTATCGTGATATTGTCATATTACACTATATAAACATACAAGTGCATAGCAAAACTGAGAGTTCTTAAAGGGCATTTGTTGCCCTTGCAGCTAGTCTACACGGGGAATACAGGCAATCTATAAAATTTCCACAGATCAGGAATTTCTCCAAACATTCTTTCCACCTCCTGCGCAGGAGCCAACGTGCTCCAAAGGGTAACCTACTTTTTTCCTATAATGGTGTAAATTCTCCGCTCCACGTTTGGAGCCCAATACAATTAGCAAGGCTCAACGAGGAAGTGCCTTCCTATTTCCATGGCAATGTCTGCAATTTAACGGAGGCTTACTGGTGAAGGGAAACTCAACAAGTCTAATAAAGTTTATAGCAAGACTCGTGACCATTTTTTAGAACCCGGCTCACTAACAGCTGCACAGCAGTAGAAGAGCATCAAATTTACAATTAGAGAAAAGGAGGAAAGCTTGCGAAACAATTAATTTTCCCATTGGAGCACGTTGGCTCTTGCACAGGAACTGGAACAACGCTTAGAGAGATTTCCATCTGTGGAAATTTTACAGTAGTACTGTATTCTCCGTGCAACTCAGAGAAAAGGAGGAAAACTCATGAAACCTTTGGTTTTCCCACATCCACACAATAACTGCTTATAAAGGAACAAAGAAATATCCCACTCCTCGTCATTAAAGGGGAGAAAGGGAAGGGAGGGGAAGGGAGGGGGGGGGGATAAAATACATATGAAGAAAATAAACGGATCTGTGTGACTGTCTGGAAATGTAGTGAATAAATCCGAACAGAAAAAGCCATGCCTGTAGTAAGACCAGTACTGTCAGTTGCGTACTGGATGTGCTCCAAATTACAAGCTGGAAGGGGGAGGCAACGCCATGTTAGCCCACGTCCAACGTGATTAACAATAGGGTTACGCGTCAATTTAACCACTGGTTGTGCAATCTACACTCAATAGACTGAATCATTACTACTTTTGAAATCGTCCATAGTAATGAGGGCAAACAATAGTTTGAAATAACAGTATGAAATAGCACCATGGTGCACAGCAGTACGTGAACAAAATCCTCAAAACCGTGTAATTTAACAGAATAGAGCTTTTTAGTAACCAGTATATTTACCCTCAGGTCAACCTATGTTTAAATTTTTGGCAAGGAGCCATACACAGATATCGTCAAGGGTAGGAGGGTTATACCTGGACTGGGGGTGGGGCCGACGAGTCCTGCAATTGGCCAATTGGGTTAACCGACCAGTCGTAGAGGTTGGCTGCACCCCCTTTTTTAGGTATAGCGCATCACACCCTATCATCGGCACCATAGGATTTAGGAGAGGACAGAATGGTAGTCAGATCAAGACAAACATTACTGAAGCTATGTTATAGAAAACAACATTTTCTTATGGACTGGTAACAGGGGAACCCACCAATCTTCTTCAGGCACTGCTACATTCACCCCTATTTTTATTTATTTATTGACACGCTCAAGGTGCGCAAGCTTAAATTTGAAATAAACATGTAGGTAAGAGCAGATTCGAACATTACCATGGATCCAAAAATTAGAACATGATGGAAAACAGGAATTGCTAGAGAGGAAGAAAGGGAGGGGCCGAGGAAAACGATACCCCATAAACTAAATTTGGAGAAGCAGTCACGCAATTTTAGCCGGGTGTGGTAGGATGGGTTGGATAGGCACGAGAATTGGGGAAATATTCCAGGATTGCGGGGAATTCCGAGAAAAACGTTAGGACAACTACAGTCTGAAAAAAACTCTGTTCATAATCTATTCCATTCTTCCTTTCCAGCTGTTAGGAGCAGCTATCGTTGGTCTCTCCCTATGGCTACGATTTGATAACTCTTTTCTGGCAAAAGTCGTCAGCACAGTCAAAATCGACGTCAACTCTTTGCCATTGGAGAGTGTAAGTAACAGAATTATCACTGATAATACACGATTGTGTAGCAAGTAATTTGTGTTTTCAGTTTTACTGGTTACTGTACATTGTGATTGGCTTCGGCGCTGTGTTATTGATTCTCGGATTTCTCGGATGTTGCGGTAGTGCTTGTGAGGTGATATGTGCTATTGGTCTGGTAAGTTCAACAGAATTTTTTTTCACTTTACCATAGTACTTGAAACACGTAGAAAGAAATGACACTGTTGCTTAGGAAAGTGCATACGTTGATACCAAAAAACACTAGTAAAAAGTAATATCACCTGTACGGTTTCCACTTTTTCTTCGACGTGGGAAAAGTAAACGTGCATTTTAATAAGTGGTTACAAAGTGTATGCGAACTTTCAACTTAATTAACCTCTTTCAAATGTTTTTTTCCATAACTTTTTCCACACTTTCACGACGACGCAAGACGCAAAAAGTCATATAGTTTTTCACGCAAATCATTTGACCAAAGCTCCTGCATCTTCTTCCTAATCCTGGACCTAAATTGATCATTACTAACGTTCTACATGGGTACCTGGCCTGCAATCGTGTTATGCCCATCAGGTTCTCATTGCGGAACAGACTTCTCGTTTACAAACGGTATCACTATGATTCACCTGAGAAAAGCCTCCAGAAAAAAAGGAAATCTAGATTGAACCAAAGCGGTTAACGGATCAATTCAAGGGATTTTTTTCAGATGTTTTCTGTAAAAAAGAAACTGTGCCATAGCCGTAGACACCATAAGAGCTGCTATCTTGGTAATCTCATCGTTACCCATACGAAGGAGTAGCTCATGTAGTCACTCTCGGAAGAATTATAGCCATAACACGACTAAATATCGGAAAAAAACTATCCTGAATTAATTTCAAACTATATGTTCTATAGAACTAGGATGTCAGAGAAACCATACCATTGGTAGCTTTGGAACGCAGCATCCACGAAAATTTTCACTTTTGAGGCTCCTACCATCAAAAATAACACACAGAAAAAATACAGGTTCGCAACTATGTGCAAATTTATTTATTGGAATCGAGGCCATGGCCATGGCCCACTGATATGGCATTTAGGCTAAACGACACACCACTTTACGCAGGTTCGGTCACCTGCGCAAGCATGCATAGCATTCACGTGGCGGGACCGGCGAACGCCCTTGTGCGCACATACAGTCGCCCTATGAATAAGACCCTGATTTCGCGGATTTCTTTCTTTTTTGCGCTATCTCACTATTGGATATGGATTCTTCGTACCTATAGACCTCGAAATCCTGCAGAATCTCGAGCGCAAATGTTTTCGTGGATGCTGCCTATAATCCAGATCTTTGTGAGCATGAAAAGCAGATTAGATGATTTTTATTCCTATTATTTCTGCAACAAGTTCAGTTTCTCAGACCAGTTAGAATCCATTTTCTTCTTCTGAGAAGGGAAAATCAGGGAATTAGACTCATGTTGACGTAACCACATCGTCGCGACTACGCCTACGCAAACTGTAACTCAGCCTTTTATAGCCTTGTTATCAGGATTATAAATACGTCACTAAATTAACGTATAATGGAAGCTCAATTTAGAAAGTGCGCATTTAGACGAAACAATCACATAGATTGTGACAAGTGACGTTTTTCCGACCTAAT
This sequence comes from Ancylostoma caninum, assembly GCA_037903475.1. NCBI lineage: Eukaryota > Metazoa > Nematoda > Chromadorea > Rhabditida > Ancylostomatidae > Ancylostoma > Ancylostoma caninum. The sequence continues at coordinate 329,679 of JBAJFG010000063.1, forward strand.
TGTGGTGTCGTGACGCCAGAAATCTCAACGAGAATCTCACCGTTTTATAAAGAAAGGGTGATCGAATTGTCTCACACAAAATTCCATTACAGTTCGCATAGTCAGTAGTGATGTAGTAGGCTTTTGCCTCAGAGTAGCTACATAGGAGTACTGGCCGAATCGAATGATCGAATATTAGAGCATATACAGTAATGAAGGAGCTAACAACTTGCACCGAAATTATGGAAGGAGAAAATAAAAAGAGAATTTTGTAGTTCTACTAGGTCTGAGCCACTACATTATCATGTATATTCTCACGTTTAACTCTGTAGTAGCTTTGCTTCCTTTTTTTCAGCACACTGGAATGTTTGTAGTTAAGCAGCCAACATCAGATTAGGTAGCTATGTATGACCACCTAGACTGGGCAAAAAACAAAGAAAAAAGGCCTAAAAAACTCTAAAGCATTGGAATTTTGTGAAAGACCATGATAAAAAAGAGACCACCATGAAAAAAAATCGATTACGCCTGGTGGTCAGTCTCATGGTGGTCTGGCTGCTTTGATCTACAATAAGCAACTGATCAATTTAATAATCTCAATAATTCGAGCTGCACCGTAACAAGTTGTGGTTCTCACATTTTTCGTTGGTATTAACTACAGTAATACATTTACAGTACTTCTTCTTCGTGCTTGTTCTGTTCATTGTGGAAATTGTCGGAATTGTGCTCTACTTCGTCAACAAAAACTCTGTAAGTGTTCATTGATATTGCGGGAGTATTTTCTTGGTTTCCCGACACTACATTGCAAATGTTTCAACAATGTCTTGCTAAAAAAAATTCTTCTGTCACATGTTCTGAGCAATCAGAAATGCTGCAAGGATCGTGCAAAAGTACATCAAAATGCTATTTGCCGCGATTGTTCAATTCGAAATTGATTTCTGCTTCCTCGTCGTGTTTTTTCTATTTTCTTTTTTTTTTATTCCAGATACGCGACAACTTCGTCAACCTATGGCGTACTGAATTAGTGAATAAGTACGGGACTTCACAAACAATTCGAGAGACGCTGGATAACATCCAGAGCCAGGTGATTTGACTCACTATAACGTTGCGTTGTGAGGTTGTGATTGGGGAAACGAGATAATCACGTGGGAGGGGGAGGACAGGTAATCAGCTCATGTAGTAATGACGGCGCATATTTATGAGTGTTATGCTTGGGCAGAGAATTGGAGTGGAGGACCTTTTGCGGTGCGGAGAGGAGGGAAAGCAAAGAAAAACTAAATTTGCGGGTCTCTCCACATAAATTTTGTATTTGTCGCACATATTCCTATGCAGTTCATGGTTTTTATTTATTTATTCATCAGAATACACAGTTAGATAAGACGTAAATTGAAGTGGAACGAAAATGCTGAGAGCACAGAAACAAATTTTAGAGAAAAATTATGTAAACATCAACATCTCGCAACTAAAGGTAAACAACACAAGGATGAATCGGAAGAGATTAGGCTAGTGTTGGATTCTTAGAAGATTTTGCTGTATAACATTTTGGAATTTTACCAGAACCAGAACTAGCCAAGCTACTGTACACGCGATAAAATTTTGAAGTTTTGACTTATTTAGATTATGCCTTGGATTACTAGTTGCCAAAACCAATAAACTTCGAGCGAATGTCAACCCCCACAGAAGTCTTCGTTTTCAAGTTACGGTTCCCTACATACATGGCAGGGGCTTCTAAGTTAGCAATACTCCTGGATTACCACGGCTAAATATTGCTTGATTATTACGATATTGCTGCCGAAGCCGTACATCACCCTGCGTCAGCGCAGAGGTGCGCCAATTTAGACCAACTGGAAAAGGAGTTACAGAGCCATAGTTTGATAATTACTTTGGTTCAACAAAACGGAAATAAACCGTTTGTGAACATCCGTAGACTTTTTTGCTTGATTTTTGGTTTTCTAATAGCTGTGTGTTGGTCCATTATCGGAGTTCGTACATATGGGTGTGATATGCGATTCCAAGAACAAGTCTTTAGTTTTAGGTAATGAAAGCAAGCTCATGGTTATTTTTGAGAGTTAGGACGCTATTAGCCTTTTCCACATACTAATTATCTGCTCAAAATTGAAAATTTCCGACTGTGCTGCCTCGGAAACTTGTCTAGACGACAGCTGCAACAAATTCACTGCTAGTGAGCAACTAGTAATCAGTGCCACATACGGAGTTGCAGGAATATGGGACTATGAAGTAGCAAATCATAGAAAGTTTATGAGATTTCTGTGGTAGAATCCAGCTATCCGATAACGTATGTGCCTGTGCACAGGTATTCGTACATCCTTCCTCTATTAGGGTGAGGAAATATAAATGTTCCTTTGACTAGAAAATAAAAATTACTACAATCACAGCAATTCAACAGTTCCATCCAAAAGCTATTTTTCAGCTTAATTAGCGAAACTTTCACTCCTTCCCGGTAAGGAATGGTACCCTCTTAGAAAAAGTGGCTAGACCTAATCCTAACCTTGACTTCAGACTTCACCACATTTTCTGATGTTACTTTCCGCTACATTTTGAGTGAGCTGAACCATTTTCTTCGCATAAACTGGATCCTGATCGTTATTAGGCCGATGTCTTGTGGTAACGAGATTTCTTAGATAAATATTTCTATCGGCTCTGTATTTCAAATCCTGATCTTCCGATAATCTTCAAAAATCTACTAATATTTCAGTATTTTTGAAAATTGTTTCAAATTTCTTAAATTTATACTGAGTAGATGTGCTGATTTATGTATGATAGTGGTATATTTAATTATTCGGTTTTTTTTTGTTCTAGTGTCTGAACCCATGGAGCAGGGCAACTTTGTGCCCTGCTTCTCTTTTTCTCCTTCATGACACCACTACACCAATCCAACACTCAGTATTTAATCTTGCAATGGAAAATCGACTTAATTTCTTTCTAGAACTCCCAAATGAAGCCAGTAAAGACATTTTGGCAGATAACTTTCATATCTGATAACAACATTTAGCAGCAAAGCTCATGCAAATTTAACGAGTTTTCACTACTACGTATCGATTGCAGCTGTTTTTTGCTGACTCTAGCCAATTTTTCTGGAACAAGTATTAAACAGATCATTAATTACCGGTTAGTACAGCTGTACTGGAGTCAACTACCAAGTTAAGTGGAAGTCTTGGAAAATCTTATTGAAACTCTACTGCCTTTTCTTTCAGTTGTCGACAAAGTGTTCCATGTGTCTTCTACTGGAGTCTAATTGCTTTTCGAAGTACAACTGCGTAGCTATTCTGTCCACTTCATAAATAATTAATTTTGCGTAATTAACGTTGGACATGGGAAAGCTGATAGCATTTCTACTATGGCGAGAACGTAGAAGGGCGAATTTGTAGGAAATGAACACTTTGAAGTAACCAGTATACTAGAATTCTGGCGAAGAGCAAAAAAAAAAAAACACCTTTCCACTAGCTACGGTTTTACTGTTATAATCAAGTTTCTTACTATAACCTATTTACTATACTGTTGAGAGTAAAGTTTGGAATATTCCTCAACAGGTAGCAAAATGTTACGATATCCTCAGGATTTCTGTAGCACACCTCAAAAATTTGTTGTATTTGTGAGAAAATATGTAGCGCAAATCCAACCTGTGATCAGAACGCGGAGCGCAAGCCTCTCAGCATTATAAGAAACTGCATATAAGGCACTTTTCTTGAAAGTGAAGGCTTTTTTCTTGGTCAACATTCCCTGTGTAGGTAATGATCTATGAAAGCGACTAGTGGGCTATGAAGTACTCCTCATTCCATAATTATCATATTATGGCTTTTTTAATCGAGACAATTTCCGGAACACTCGATTTTGAATGCTTATAATAATAATAATAATACTAATAAAAGCAATAATAATAATAATTTGTTAAACTATTTAGGGTAGACGTGAAACGAGACAGTGGTGTCATCAAGCACAAGTTACATTCTATCATCAATTACAACGTACCTACAATAATATACCATTATGGACGAGCACACCTCTTATTTCTTTAGTAGCTCAGCAGCCTTTCACATACCCAACGCTTGAGCAAGTCGAATGGTGGGAAAAACCCTATATTTTAAAGATGGATAGGCAGATCCCGCTCGGCATTTAAAACGTACACGCTTGAGAGTTGTTTTTGGACTTGCATAGAAAATTTTCTCCGAGGCACCTCTTGTTTTCGACGGTATTATACTATAGAATCTATTTAGGTCAATTTCCATCATGCCACATAACATTTTATGAACCGTGCAGACATGCTTTACCTTCGCTCTAATACTAATAATGTTCTATCTAGCTCTTAATCCGTTTCACTTCTGCCAAGTCTAGAGTACGCTTCTGTTTTGCAATTTTTCATTACTGTGGGAAAGAAAATTGGCATGGAGCTAAGTGGAGTGAATCCATGAATTGGGGGGATAACCTCATGTTGTTATCGAACTAAAGGCAATGTGGGCTGGTGCACTACCATCGAGGAATTCGTGTCGTTGTGGAATTCGCCTATTGGCATAGCAGAAGTTGAGCAATGTATGTTATTCGAATTTCCCAATCATACATATGTACGCTTTGAACTTCTGTTAGTATTCTTAATATTCTAGTAAAATGCTAGTATTCATTCAGGAAGTTCAGCCGAAGAATACTGAGGCTTGGGTGAACCTGATTCATCATGAAGGGATCAGTTTCGCAGATTGCGTTCTTAAAAATTTCTTGCTTTTTTCAAACGCAGCTCTCAACAGGTTACCTGATGCGCTTATCAATTTGCTTCTTATGAACTTGCCAGGGTAGGTCCACCAAGGAATAATTCTAACCACTTCTGAGTCTATTCCCACGAGTTTGAGCACTTGCAACTGACTCTAGAGCTTGAAGTCCAATGTATGCTCTACCCTGTTCCTCGTCTGATACACCACTCAGCCTTTCACCTAAATAAGCTCACCTGTATGACTTTTGTTTCTTCCATAGTATACCTAAGCATTTCCTTCCTTCCCATCCAAGTATTTTGAATCATTTTTTGAAGCAAAACTACGTACCTAGAGGCTCCTTTGTGTTATTGGAACTTCCGTTTCGAAATGTAGACGTGGCGCAGTCATGGTAACCTCGTAATTGACACAACATGGCTGCTTTCGCTCGTTGCTAACTATGCTGTAGGGGAAAATCACACAGCTTTTGGGGATTCGGCTGCACGAGCCCAATAAGGTGAATAACAGGAGCCGTCGAGTTCCAGCTGTAGCATCGAGATTTTGCTAGGGCAACTCGACGATGAAGCAAGTTTCATCGGCGTTTTGAGTTCTGAAGCGAAATTGTAAGTGAATTGTAGTTGAACTTGCAAGAAACCAGACAGACCTTTGAAAAGTAGTTAAAAGTTGTACTGGGTTTCATTCAGAGCACAAAATGTAATCTTATAGTGCAAAATTGGAGAGCGCAGCTGATACATCTCTTTCTTTCCGAAGGTTTCCAAGGTAATGCAGCCGATTCCGAAAAGAAACGCTGCGTACTTCTATAAGAGAAAGAATATTCCCGGAGTTTATGCACTGTTTCATCCCACATGGTTTTGAAGGGATGCGCACGGCTTGGCATTCCTGAGAAGCAGCTCCTTTCCCTAGGGAATCATTTGGTTAAGAAATACAATGACAAATGGAATGATAAAACGGAACACCAGAAAAAATCACAAGTAAATATATCCACTAACAACCTGGTCAGGCTCAACACACTATAAAATACAATGGTAGATTTTGCATTCACTGAGGAAGTGGGGGGAGGCAACCATTGTAATTCCGAAGGAAATACTCCAATACTCGTTTACCTTAAAGAAGATCCGGAAACATTAACAAACTGGTTGTTCATTCAGTGATTCTCATCAAGCATAACCGGTCCAGTGACTGCTACTAAAGTGCTTGAAAGAAACCGCAGAACTTTTCCGGATCTAAAGCTGTATTTGATTTTTGCTGCATGAACAATCCATTCTTAGACTGGATGCATCATTGAGATTACCCAAGGTAAACATGTTGACGCTCTGATAACGATGCGCAAATTTTGTGTGGTGTTAACACTAAAACGTTTACCTTGGGTAATCTGAATGATGCATGCTGCCCTTGTCTTTCTGCAATATATGTGAATGTCAGGATAACAAGAATTCGGTTATATCTTGGTTATAAGTCGGTTAACCTAGAAAACCGGCAGTTCTTAGAGGCCAGAACTTTCTCGTTACTACGGTCCCAGGAAATATCAGCCGGTAACGGTTTTGGGACAGAAATACGTACGTTTGGAAAAAAGTGGACTTCACAGTAACCTATGTATAGCTGTACATTGTTCGTTTCGATAAATATTTTGACACTGAAACCTTTGTTTTCACGGGAAATCACTCCACCGAATTTCCACATTACACTACATTTTATTTTCCTCACTTTAGGCGCTTATTTTCTTAGCCAGTTTTACCTATAGTGCGTGAGGTTTAAATACTTAATGACTTACTTTGAGAAAACAAGATCAGCGTTTTAGCTGAAATTCTTTTGGTGAGGTAACAACAACACTGACGGAATTACTAAATCTATAGCAGTAAGAAGCAATTGCTCGTTTTCAGTTGCATTGCTGTGGTGCTTCTGGATGTGCAGATTACGCGCCCTTCGGCCAATATCCAGCCTCGTGTCAGTGCTACAACAACTCAACGCAGGTTAGTAATACGAATGAATTCACAAAAACATATTATTCGAGAGTAATGCAAGCTTAGGAATAGTTATACAGGTATATAAACACTACTACATTCTTCATTAAGATCGGATGTGCCACTTATATTTGGCAAGTGCTTGAGAGCAATCTCATCTACGTCATCGTCGTAGCAGCAATAATCCTTCTCGTTGAGGTAAGCATCCTTTATTCCTGGAATCAGCAAACATACTGGATTAATTATACTTGTAGCTCTTCGCAATGATCTTCTCATGTGTGCTGATGAGTGCCGTCAAGGACAAAAGGAACAGCTAAATTTACGACGAGCTACTTCTCCAAAACGGAGAAGAGGAGAACAAAGATGAATTACTCGATGTTTTTTTCTCGCCTCTCTCCACGGATTTTTTTTTCGACTGTACAGAAAAACCACCATATCACAACTCTTTTGATGTTAATTAACACTATTGTGTCAAAAATGTTTGTTCAAGACTGTCTCAGATTGTCTTTAAAAACAGCGTCAATCAGTTCCTTTTTTTGCAAGTGATATGTTGAAGCTCCTGTGTCATTAACAGTTCTCTTTCTTGTATACTGTACGTTTACAGTGATGACATGTTGAAATGGGTTTTCTTTTCTGAAAACGTCGACAATTTTATCAGACATAATTTCCGAGCTTCATGCAGAATCCCCGGTGATACATAATTGCATTCTTTAAAATGTACATGACGTCATATGGAGTCATATTTATTGAGTTTCATAAAAAGCGACGGTTTCTTGAATAAAGTTTTTCACTGCTTCAACGAACACCCCGGATGACCTGCTCAGGAATTTCCAGAATCGTGACTTCCATCAAACAACTTATAGTGGAATGATATAACCCAAGTTTGGGTGAGAGAAACCCTCAGGCCGTGTACGATATTAGTATCAGGAATCCGATGCTTGTATTAGATTCCCAGAGTTTGCATCAGGTCGAACCCATTTATCATCTGACCTTCACAAGAATTTTTTCTGTTGGTTTCCTTTTCTTTTTCAGCAGGTTATAATTGCTGCTACTGTGGGTCGCCTGCGGGCGTAGTATATAGATAAATGAATTCATGATAACAGGAAAAGAAATTACTGCCCTCAAAATCAGCTAGAAGCAACGCCATGCTGCTGCCGCTGCTCTACTTGTATAAGATATATACTTCAGAGTTTAGCACATCTACACTACCCCTTTGTTCTTCCAACTCTGCCTTGAGCCCCGATAAAAATCAGTAGTTTTTCTTAGCACGGGCCATAAGCCAGTATGTACTATCGGCGGATTGGCAGAACACCTCCATTGCCAATGTTTTCTCAAAGAAAGCTTCGGATGAACGAGAGCATCTCGACGTCATGATGGAGAAAGTTGAGGTTTTTTTGTTGTCTTGTTTTTTGGAGAAGGGCAGTTTGGTTTACATGCCGCATCCCCTCGTTACGAACAGAAACACTAGTTTGAGAACCTTGCACTGTGCAGAATTCTCTTTCATTGCTCATTATCGTCGATCGCCACATGAGTGTACTGATGACGTGAGAAATCCACCACGCTCTCCATCCAAACGTGAATTATGTCGTGTTGATGTGATCAAGATTGTCTAAAGAATAAACTAAAAATCTAAACACGAGCGTTGAATTAAAATGCAAAGAAAACGAAGTGTGGAAAGAAGAAGTTACTAGGAAGACGCACGAAGCATTCTAGATTTCTGCACGAAATCCTGGAATGAGTAACAGGAATGAGCATTTATCGATAACCAGTGAGCTGATGCCGTTCATAACATTGTGTGAGATATAAGATTGTCACCATTCAGCTCATGCACAACCGCTGAGCAACATTCAGTCGTCCGCTGGTGACATTCAAATGCAGTAGCGTGCGGAGAAACATCCCGTATATTGGTGGAACGCTGGGTGAGTTTTCTCTCTCTTCATAGTCGGTGCTGATCCTTGTCTAGCCAGAATGAGTTGAATTTGTAAGTCGGGAGAGGCGTTTGATGGGCTAGAACGCCGATTCAAGAAAATTGATCCACTTTCGGGCCTTTAAAAACGACGTCTTGTCGAAACGTCGGCTAATAAAAGCGTTCCAATAACAACCTGTGTGGCAGAAAAACATTGAAGATATAAGTCAATCAAAAAAAAAAAGACGAAGTGTGTTCCACATAAAACTTTGTTTTCCTGCACAAGCAACAATAGACAAAAATTCCTAAAAGGAAAAGCCAAGTGGTACACATCACAGCAACAAAAACACAACATTACAAAGATATGACTTATTGAGATCATCACTCAAAGTTAGGGAGGAACCCTTGAGAAGGAACCCTGATATGGACTAGGAATGGGATGACTAAATTATTATAAGTACAATCAGCTGTTGCAAATCCTTGAAGTTGCCAAGAATTCAAGAACAGTTTGCAAATTAAGAAATCGCAAAACAAGTGCAACCGGGAGATCATTTCTTCGACCTTAGTAAGAAGGATAACATGATCAGCTCTAGAAATACTCGCTTGTTGTGGATGAATCCACCGGATATGCAGACATTCAAGCTAGATTCTCTTGCATTATAAAGCATTTCAGCAGAAGTTCACCAATGAAAATGTTCTCAACTCAAACATGGAAGACGATTTGAGAAAATAAAACAAACTGGAAAACAAACACCCAAAATATGCCTAGATTGAAAGAAATGATGAAAGGATAGTATAGACAGGAAAGGGTGTTACGAGCCAACGAGAAAGTATTTTTGAATAGCCTACGATGGATAAGTCAATTATTTACAGTTTTCTTGGTTTACAAATTTGAAGTAGTTATGTTATCCGACGAGCAAGGAAGTAGTGGTAGGGCAAACGCCGGAGTTATTGTATTTTGCAGTCACTCTCATCCACGACCTCGTCGTCGCCAACTTTGTCTCCGTGTCGACGCATTCTCAGAGATAGATGCTTAGTCCTCCTACGAACATCAAAACGTTTATACCGTCTCTAGTAAAATACTTCAAAGTGGGCGTACTTTATAAGACTTGCACTGCGACTGAGCTTACACGTCTCATCAGAAGGTCGTCTCTCAAGTTGCTCCTTTTCTTTATCGACTTTAGGCGACTTTATCTAAACAGGATGATTTACAGTTGGTGCACGTTTCCAGGGGACCATCCAGCAAACACACCCGGAGGGACCGATTTCTTTTTAGATCTCCGAGATTCATGGGAATGGCGAGAATTGGGAGTGTTTGCTGCTTGTCCATTGCTGGTGGTTGTCCATTTCTCTCCTGCTAAAGTTGACTTTCCCAAAAGTTCTAGTGGAAAACTTTACGAAACAGTTTGCAGTCTCACTGAACTGTTTGAGTTAAAGTTTTCCACGCATACTTGCCCTACTCAAACCTCTGGTTTTGATCGGATTTCTCTGCTCACCGCTCGTGCACGAGCTGTGTTCACCCTTCGCAGAGCTGGATCCCTATCCAGTTCGTTGGATGCTTGACCATCGCCGACCTCTTCTAGAGCACCTCCACCGGCCTGTGAAAAAATCATTATGTACGGAAGACGAACAATACCAATCCTTTCTATAATTTGAACATCATCTCTGATGTCTGTGCAAGATAAACGCAGCACGGACTTCTTAAAACGTTGGAATCGCAGGCTTGAGCAGCAACAAAGGAGAAGATGGAATCAAGTGGGTTGAAGTGGCCTTATGCTTTCAAAAGTCTTGGCTGGTACATAACTCCCCGATGTCGTGAACTCTCAGCTGCTAACATGTATTGACAGTGTCACTCGCATCTGTCACGAGATGTTCATGAACTCCCTATGACGAACAGTTCGTTCTCGCTGATCTCGTGACATAGTTGGAGCTAAGTTCAATGAATATATCGAGACAAGGGTGGGGGCCATGCTCGTGACTTCTTGGTCATGAGGCGCAGACAGCAAAAGTTGAGAAAATAGTGTGGCATTCAACGAGGTCATTCTCAGATCATGATCAAAACGAAGCTCCTCTGAAATAGCGCGAATTAATGGAGTTCTCAAACCTTCATCCACATCTTTATTTTGTCCAATCATAAGCGGGATACGCAATTTGATGACAGAACATAAGACTACAGGATTTCAGATATTTTAGAGAATTATCGCGTACATAGCTCTCATAAGCAGCATTTCACATTGTAAAAGAATCTGTGAAATAATTTTTAAGCAATCCGGACAAAGAACCCACAAATGATGTAATTTCCATGAATTTTTTTCAAGGAACGTTTACATGAGTTTTGGCGCATAGGAAACCTAAGTATGGGAAGCGGTTAAAAGGAGCAAGAAATCATGAAAAACGCATGAACCATGCGGAACGAAAGCTTCACATTTAGCTGACATGGGGACTGTTCATTCCTGCTTGAATTGCGTGTCTCGGCACGATCTTCAGAATAGAATTTTTAAGTACTGGCAAGGATTAATGGCACTCCTGAAGTTAAGACTCCTTAGGAGTTACTCGGAAATTGCAGCGAAAGAGGAAGTCTAGAGAATTTTTCCTTCGGGTACGAGGTACATATGTAGTCAGTCATTCAGCATACGAATTCTAAGAAACGGGATACATTTCTTGCTATGGTTTTGCAAAAGATTGGAAATTTTCGGGATACGAACCTCTCTAACACAACAGTGTCGTGTTTTTAGCGGATAAAGCGCTAAGCATCAGGCCATGTGCGAATGTTAACTATACTGAAGGAGTTCAGAAGAGAAACATTGGTTCGCAAAAGGCGCATCGATGTCGCAAGATTCTCGCGAAGTGAGCGCAGATGTAGCGAACCTGCTGCCAACGAGTTCGCACCTCAGTTGTCGCGACATAAGGGGTTTACTACCACCCGTTACGTTGTGCGGGCCACGTACCTGCTGCATAGATTTCAGAATGACAGTATATATAATATGAGATTAGGAAACCGTGATGGATGTCAAAAACAATTTAAAAAATTAAATATTAACGGGCGACAGCTATTCTCTTCTAATCACACCCAATCTAAAAACTAGCAATTGCCTATTACTACCTAGCAGCTACTATCTGAGAATTTTGATCAGTAAAACATTGACAGTATGAAATAAATGCTATATTAGTGTGAGTTAAAGACCAGCTGAAGGAGTGTCGCCTATCCACGCATTCGGTTTCCTTATTCACATAGGGGTAAACAGGTCGAAATAGCGAATCCTCCTGGGAACACTTCAGTATGTTGGGGGACCCTAATTGTACACCTTACTGGAACACCTCGCCTACGAAACCTGTACTGTACTTATGTGAATCAGAATTTTAGTCTGAGCATTAACAATAAATTTAATATCAGTATGTCCAAGCGGTGAATGTGAAATCTAATATTTACTATGAAGGAAGATAGAACCTATAAAGAGCCACACAAGCTTTTGTTTTGCGCACCAACTTTTTCTCCCTGCAATTCACCTCACTTTTCTACAGTTTACCTACTAATTGCCGCACTTGTTAGCACTTTTGTATATGGGATTAAGCTCCCAATGTTCTCCAGTTTGGATTATCCTGTTATCCTAGAATACGGTGTGGTTATCCTGCTTCAAATTTTTTTCAAAACAGGAGCGTGTTGTATGGGTGTGGTTATTGTTGAGGTCGGAATGGATATCCCCGTAACGAATATAGAAATGAATCCAGGAAGAGATATTCGTTGATATTAAGGTAAGTGATAACGTTTTACAGATACGTGGAAGTAGTCCCCATTAGTTTCTTTTTCTTGGTACATAGCTATGTATGTATGCATGTATGTTCTCCCCAATAAATCTCTCAATTGTCGGATATTGTTGCTTCCACTGAATCGCCAACTCATCTACTATTACTAAGTATCTAGTCCTTTTAATTTATTGTTCATACTATTCCAAATGTTACCTTACAACGCGGAAAACCGCTAAGCTCAAGAAGCGTCCGGAAAATGTCAGTCACTCTGAGATTGCATTTTGCAGATACCTCCAAGTACCGTACATCAGCGCTAAGCCTACTCGTGAAGGCTCTCGCAGTTGCTTCAAAAATCTGAAAAAGAAGGATTAGAATCTAATGAAAACGAGCGGGCAGAGAATTGCTTACTTTTTTGCTGGGAAGGTCACATTTGTTGCCGACAACGACTATAGGAAGAGTATTTATGTCAGGGCGTCGTTCGCAAATCTCTTGCCATAGGTCAGACATCTGAAAAGTAAAGCTCAGGATGGTTGGAAATTTGTTTTGGTGTGGTCAGCTTTCACGTCAGGTGATCATATGATTTGAGTTTTTTTCTTCTCACAAAGGAGGTTGAGTTCCTTAGTAAATAGAACGTGTTACATTTGTAATATGCTCTAGCAATAATGAATATATTTTTGAAAGAGAAGCATGAAAGCCACGTCAGAAGCTGTAAGAAAGACCTATAATAACGAGTTCAACTTGTTACTAGCTAAAAATGAGCATTTGATGGAATTGTCTTCGCAAACTTCCAGAAAGCTTATCAGGAAAACCTGTTTGGAACCATTGAATGTATGAATATGTTTATGTCCTTTGATATGTTAGTGGTGATTGGTGTGGTATTGTACTTATCTACGCGTGGCTTAGCTCTGCGACTCCAAATGAATAACTAAATAAGCCAATCATTTTCAAGGCCTTACTGAGATCTTCTTAGCAGGTATAAGGAACAATGGCAATCATCGTAGCTATCCTTGGTCCTTAAAGGCATCACCCACGATCGCTCCTCAGATTTTCAGACTTTCTGGTACTTCAGCACACTCCGATTAGTTTTCTTGCAAGAGCAACAACGGAAGCCCACTGCGTTCAGCTCAGTAACTGGTACATCTTTGTGGTGGCGTTCGATTTGGACGTGTTTTCCGTTAGTTGTTTGTTGCGCGAATTGCAAAAGAAACAGCTGTTCTGCTGCTGTGGTAAAATTCAGTCGTTTTTTCTCTTTGTGAGTTCTTTCGATCATTTTTTTCCAATTCTGTCACTTCTATTAGGTGGAATGCCTTCTCGTTTGCATTTTACAGAATTTAAAGCAGTTTAGCAGCAGTTCAAACTAGTTTTCGTTGAAATTTCAATTTTCGCCGAATTTTCTTCCATTGGAATATTTCCTGGGGTTTCGATTTTCAAGTGACGTCTTTACTAAGTGCTACACATATTCTAGTGATTGTTTTTCTTGATGAGGTGCGGAATACCCTCAGTTTGGAGCAAATAACTGATTGCGCAAATATCCAACTAGTGAAAAAAGGCTTAATCGATCGTTTGATGTCAATCCCATCCCATGGTTCATGCAACTCGACCACACCTGCTACACCTAACCTGGCCGCGAGCTTCTAAAAACAGGGTTTCTGGAGCTATCGGAAAGTTTCGACTATATACCAGAGTTCAGCACCTTCAATACCTTTGGAATTCGCTGAGTTTTCCAAGTCGAAAATTTCTGTGGGTGCTGCCTTTAATCTATAGTCACATCCTACAGAAATATTGTTGAGGAAGACCTATTCGAGGAATAATTCCATTCACTCCGTTCTTTACTAAAATACATACATACGAGCATCCCGTACGTAAATCATTCGGTTTTAGCGAAGTAACTGGAGGAAGCTTCAAGGAGTTGCAAGGAGTTTCACAGTGAGAAGAACCAGCAAGCAAGGCCCATTTTTTTTTCCGAATGAATGGACGAATGAATTGGTGAAACTGAATCATTCAGACATCGAATGCACGCACTAAATCTGCATTCTAACAAACATACTGCCCATAAATGGGGTCCAGTGCGTGAATCATCTGAGTATCGGGGAAGATTCCAAACTCCCCCCTCCTGCTCCTATCGAATCGCAAGTTTTTAGCTTAGTATGCGATATACTTATCCGTATGATTGTACGTGGGTCTATCACGCTAATCAATGGAATATATACACAGTGCTTAAAAAACTATCAAAATCATTACAATCAATAATTGTTTGGATTTGCAGGACAAGACAGCAATAATTCAGTTAAGTATGTGAACACAACACATACATTGTAAATTTATAAAAATATTCACTCAGATACTTATGCACTGGCTTATTTATGGTCTCAGCGAACAGGGTAGGATGATTTTTTTGGAAAATCTTGGAAACGGAAAACGAGCCAGCTTTTTCTCTGAAAAAATGTGTCGGAAATTGATTTCTGCTGTGGAGAATGCTATTTATATCCTAGATCTATTGTATATACATATCTTAACGATTTTTGTCACCACTGACCAAGACCAGCAGCTAGGGCAAGTTATTCTCATTTTTTTGGTCTGGAGAACTCGCCCATTGCAAAAGATTGGCAACTCATAAACCTCATCGGCTCATTCGTGAATCTGGAAACAGGTTAAATACCTGTGTATGCCGGAATTGAACTCAAAACCGTCCAGGTATCCGTCAAAATAACACTCCCCTACGTAAAGTTTTCAGTTATATGCCATCATGGAAGTGAAGTAATTTCCCGCTGGTCAGCTTGCTACAATTCGTGAGCTTCCTGAAGTGGGAAACGCCTCATTTCTCACCAGTAAGTTTTGAACTTCTGGCTTAATGGACCATAACGTCTAAAGAGCGCAGCTAAAACACTGCTGCGCGCGATTGGAAAGTGCAGCCAGTAGGAAGCATTTGCATAATTTGTTTCTGAATGAATAATGAAATGATGAGATACAAATCACGAGACCGTCCACTTTGTTATTATGACTTTGATGCATCAAAGAAAAAAGTATGCATGAGAGAAGAAGAAAAAAAAACGACCAGTGCAACCGTAATGACTCTGGCGGTATTCCATTTCGAAAATTCGTTTTGAAAACGCATCCTTTCCAATCTCGCACATTTCCATTAGTATCATTAGAATCTCACCTCTTTGAAGCTCGGCACGTCGTCTACGGCAAAAACGAGAAGAAAAGCACTGGCTGACGCTATTGACAGCTTCCTCATATCAGGAAAATTGAAATTGGTGTCGAGAATGTCGAGTGGAAGTGGTACACCCTGTAATCAGTGCTGTAACATCATAATGTCCGTATAGTCATAAGCTTTTCAGGTGCACATGCATTGCTAAGACCACCCAAGGTATACGTTTTTACACAAAATCACCCATTGTTTACGCAAGCGTCAACACCCTTACCCTGGGTAACCTCAACTACGCATCCAGGCTCAGCAGACATTCAACTAGGCGGACTCGAATCGAGTTTTGAATAGCCATCATTTCATTCAACCGAATCCTAAAGGGAAAGAAATACCGAATGCTTATCCATTTCGAATAAGTCTCATTCTAGAAGACATTCAGAAGTCGAAATCATCGAAAACTCAGGTTATTCGGTCGAGTTGACGTCGATTGACGTTGACACAATCGACATTGAACCTATGTCTACCCCTCAATGATGAATTCGTGAATCGTGGAGGCGTTGCGAGGCATCAGCAAGTTTTTTTTTGTTAATAACGCTTTCTAGAACAATGCAGCTAACGCATTTCGAGCTTGGTTAATAACTTTCACACTGAGCACAGCTTTTCTCTGGAAGTAATTTTGGGCGGCCGGAAACAACGACATTTTTTTTCTCGCCTGCACTTTCTGGACTTCGTCTGGTTTCCAGTAAACAGCACATAGTTAGCGCAAAAGTACTCGCTTCTACAAGTGTTATTGCTGTTGCCATGAATGTTTATGTGGCTTTGTATTACTGAACAAGTTCATATTACTCTTTTCTCAGTATGTTTAGGACTGAAACTGATTCTAATAATTCATATGCTTTCACAGTAAAGTATACTAGGTATACAATTCGCGAGAATTCCTTTAACCAGCGCTAAAATTGCTTCTTCAAGGTGGATTGAATTGCTCAGTCGGAGATTATTAACTTACGCGGTTGAAGTTACATATGGGCTGACAAAGAAGTTATGCACTTCTAATCTTTCTTTGATTTCCAACAAAGAATAAAGGAGTGCTAGAGTTCCTACGTACGCAAATATGATCTCATTTCTAACCACTAGTGAGAACAAGGCAGTCTTTTGACCAGTCCTTCTTGTACTCCAGTTACTTGTTAGGTACATGTTCAGTTGCGCACTGTGGATAAGACTATAGATGAACTATCACTTTGGAATTTAGAGTGGTGTGAGCAAACGATGAAATATTAGGTCGGTCAGAATACTTTACCCAGGTATTACAGTATTTTCCCACCAATCATAACACTATTACTGTTTGTGCATGGAACCTACCTCGCCAATTTTTATAGTTGAGAAGTAGTAGAACAATTTAACAAATTCTATTGCCCAAGAGTTCCAATTTAAAGTCAAAAAGTCTTCGATTGAAAAAAGAAACTTGATGCAAGACTTCCGGACCAACCAAATACAACAGAGGCTGGATGCATCATTAAGATTACCCGGGGCAAATGTGGAGAGGCTTGTGTTGATGATCGGTGAATTTGTGAGATGTTAACACGTCTACCTTGGGTAATCTCAGTGATACATATGGCCCCATGTAGGTTTCGGTGACTGTTCTGGTGCTTAGGCGGTTGAACACGACTCATATTTGCTAGCTAACTAGCAGTTAATAAGAAACTTGCTCCAGTTTGCGTAGATGCTCGTAAAAAACCCATTGGTAACGTTGAGCAACAGCCTTTCACTTAACTTGTTTACCTTAACTTGTACGAATATCTGATCAAACACGTACCTGGATACGAAATTGTCTCGAATGCAGATCCTCGATGGTCTCCTTGTATTTCTCCGAGAATTCGTTGTACAGATATCTCCGAATGAGATTCGTCTTGCCAACTTTGGCTGATCCAAGCACGACGAGGCGATACCGTTCTTCGCCCATCTGTTCGGAACTCATTTCATCCAGAAGACAGAAATTCGCGTCAGCGTCACGAGTCAGGAGCAACAAGAGAGAACGTGTAGCTGGTGATGAGGCGAACAATGCATGTGATTGGTCAGTTGAATAGGAAGGAAGGGTGGGGTGCTTGGAATGCCTTGGGTGCTTGGAATGCAAATCAAGGCAACTTAAACATCCTCATCCGGATTGGAGGCGAACTCGTCTCGGTAGGATGGTGGGATCACGCCCTTCAAGCGTCAACGCCGCTGGGAGAGTTATTAAACAAAAAATGCGCTTTAGTAGATGAAAATCGAATATGAGCAGGTGAATGTGTTATGAGTTCTTGTAATTATGTTATTCGCTTATTGAACAGTGGAAGAGAACTTTGATACTATAAACAGTAATTTTTATAGCTTCACACTTTCATATCTAGCTTCTCTCGAACAGCTTGAGCAAATTAGCCCCGATAAGGTTGGCGCTAGCATACAGAAAACCCGTGTAAAATAGGGAAAAACTTTTCCAATACCACCATCCCTTTGGTTTTCTAAAACCGCTCTATAAAAGTACAGAAAAAAAACAAAAACAGTGGAAGCACCATAGCAAAAATCAGAGGCATGGCTATGAAGACGGCTTTTGTTTCGGGGCCAAACACGACGAAGACGTGAAAGACTGTTTGTGAGGACGTAATCTGTTGAGCCTGGCTGAGAATCCAAATGGCGGGGCGAAGCAAATGTCAGGAGCACTCTAGAGACACGAGTCTTCTGTGACGACACGACTTTCCAGCTGAAGACATACAAGAAGCCCAACACTACTGAAGAGTATTCATGAAATTAATTTGGCGGTTACGTTTCCGGCAACAAAATGCAGTTCATAAAATTTTGAAAACTGGCTTTAATGGTGAATTAGGCCCTGGAAACACCTCACTATTCAGCCCATTTATAAAATTTGAGCGAAGCAGCCTCTAGAATCAATAGAAGTCCTTATTTACTTGTTCAACTGAAAACTTTTCGATGCCCTTTGTGAACTTTGGGCATATAATGCTTTCTACAGATCTTATTGCAAACAATATATTGCTATCCTATGACAAGATTGCAAGTAGGTACAATTGAAGAGTACCTAGATGCTGTAAACCAGTGATCTTTTTAAGTTTATTTCAAGCCCAGAGATATTTGCTTTTCAAGACCAGAGATAATTGCTGATCCATTTAATCATTTATTCATTTATCTATTTATTAGCTACACCACAAAGATGTGCCCTAAAATACGGTGTCAAGAACTTGATCCACAATCAGAAAGACTAACACAAAAAACTATGTGAAGCAAACAGTCGAAAGTAGATTAGCATCACCATACAATAAATCGCAGTAACAGCATGTTTGCTCCAAAAATAGGATGCGAAATTGCCTTGATCTTATCTTCTAAATTAATTAACAAACACTTTTTGTATATCGACCACTCCGCTTGGCGTTCAACAGAATCATACATGCTAAGAAATCGTAGTGTTTACCCTTAACACATGATACAGTAGTATTTGGTAGCTCACATTGGGTGGTCTAACTAGCGCAGTGCTTATGCGATAAAGATGACCAATACGACACCAAAAGAGGATAAGAGGATCAGCACATGTCGGTGCTTCACTAGGATATGCAATCTCAAAGATAAAAAAGTGATGAAGATGCTTACATGCGACAAAACAAGCGAAGCCAATCATTTAATTGGGTTCTGTCCGTCTCCGAGACAGAATATATGCTCACTATCTCGGTTGGAAAATGCAATGGATCATCACAGCAGATGATTACATACAGGCTTGATGGCCGATGGTCGAGTCAATAGTTAAGTATGAGTACGAAGGAAATAAGGAACAGCTGTCCTATCGGGATGCTTTCGATTCTACTTCAGCAAGCATTCTACCAGAAATATTCTATAGGGACTTGAATGACGTGCAGGGAAAGCTGCAGACGTGCTATTGAAAGAAAGTGAAGGTATTCGCAACAAGGAAGGATGAGAAGCAGAGAGATAGATCTTCGGGCGGACTGTGTTTTTTTTTTTTTTTTGGATAAGCCATGCTAAAAATGGAAGGAGTTGATGGGAAAGCAGCATCCTAACTCATGGGCATCGTTATCGACTTTTTTTGTCAGACTTGATCAGCGCAACTCGACCATCTTTGTTTAACGTAGCAAACCAAAAACATTCAGAAATCATCGTTTCATGAGTTCTGACAAAATTCACAAACGTACCCGTTCTCATCATAGTTGAAAACTCAAGATTACGCTAAAATCCCGACGACGAAAATCTTCGTGGGTGCTGCCTTTTACCTACTGCGGATGAATTCATAGTCTCGTTTCAGAAACAGTATAGTATATATAGCTGGAAAAGGCTACTAAATCATTTGGGTGAGCCAAAGGTGTTATTCCATCATCCTTGCTTTTTTGTTCTTTCCTTTTCTGCCAATTGTTAAAAAGTTTAACCCTTGGGTTGGAATAAATTCATATTTGATTGCTAGTAAACACAGGCTTATCACTCATTCATTCCACCTTTTCAAAGCACTTAATACATTTGGGACCGAGCCTGTATTTGGATGGGTGGCAATTTAACGTTTCAGTTTCTGTCACTCCAATTTGATTTGTTGTTTTCTTTCTATTTAATAAAATAAGGTAGTCCTGGGAAAGGGGAATAGGGAAAGAGTGCAATTTTCAACATAAAAGCATAAAATGATGTACAGTGTCCACCACATGCCCAGAATGGGACGAAAAGTCGTGATACACTATGTGCATCACGTGGTTCGCAGAGTGTTAAACGTGCAAGGATTGAGAGTGTTGGAAAAACATCCACTAGAATTCTATACAATCGAACTTCCCCTGATCCATGTTATCCTCAAACCTTGCCTACTTATGAGAGAACTAATAAAGTTTGTATAACAGAAGAGTAGAATCCTACTTGATTTTTCTCAAGATTATTAGCGGAAAAATTCGTAGTTGTGGAAAATTGTGGTGCGCCTGCGGAAGTATGAAATAGATAAATAAATAAATAATTAAATAAACATATGCTACAATGAATTTGATCGGATCATGAAGCATGAAAATCCGAAAGAAACATATGATTTTAGATTCGATAACATCAGCATTTTCAGAGCTTACTAGGGCTCTAAAGTGGGCGAGTCCTGAAGTGTGGATCTCCTTGCTTTGTTTATATCCCGCAAACTGTGTATCAAGTGAGAAATACGATGACATTCTGGAGTTAATAGAATCTAAGTGTAACAGTACCTATAGTTCATGCCCTAGCAAATTGAAGGCAAGTAGACGTGTACAGCGCAAAATGTCCTTGCTTTTTCCTTTCGGAAAGCAAGTCGTTACAGCGGCTCCATAACCTTCCTTTCGAAATTTGCTACAACTACCCTACTCTTCAGAACGCTAATTACCATACTTGGGACCGAAAAGTGCATTAGATATGTTCGAATTTGAAAGCTGGGTTTCGTATAATTTGAACTTTCAGACTTTCGGTTACGACGGAGAGGTACAACTCTTGAGAAATGACAACGTGGAATTTAACGGCTTCTCTTTTCCCAACATGCGAGTTTTTTTTCTGATCGGACTCTAAATTACTGATCAAATCAGTAATGTTATCCGACTTTTATTTGGTCTCAAACATACAACTTACTATTTGCTGTTGAACTGAGTAGATCTAAATGTTTCTTAGAATTTACGGTTGCTGTAGGAGATGCATAAAATATGGACATACGCAGTCTACACAGTCTACACACCACTTCCCTATGAGGGCATATTTTCAAAATAGGCATAGATAGGTTTACACATAAACAGTGTGACGTAGTGAACGCTCTCCACAGTGGTCCTAAATAATTCCGGATTAATGAGAATGACCAATAGTACATAAATGAATGGCAAATATGAATGTAAGACCTAGAACACCTTTATTACCGTTTGAGAAGTACGGTAGAGTTTGTTTATTCCTGACTGATAGGTTACGTTCCTGAATTTTTGCTCTGCATCAGAGGGATGAAAGCACTAAGTGACTCTCACAGAAGCTTGATGAAGGGAAGGTGAGACATGTTCCATGTCACTTTCCCGGTATATAGGGTAGACGATGCGTTCACTTCACGTCAGAATCGGTGTTTCCTGTTATGCGATGATTTTAAGAACGAATTGAGAGGCTTACATTCAGCAAGTAAAGCGCTTATAACAACTTCCTGACGTTATTCACAGAATCCTATCTCACAACGATTCTGAATCCTTCTCGTCACATACGTCGATACCCAGGACAAAGAGTACGTCGAGAGTTATTACATTATTACAATACAGTATTACTTACATGTGCGGTACTTAGTGTCATAAACCGGCGCCTGCTATGGAAGCTTCGGAAGAATCGGTTCCCAAAAGCGGAAGCATCCTCGTTCTCACCCGGATGCGTGAATAATTCCTGAGGGTCGTGGGTTGGGTCCATCGGAATCCTTGCTTGCAGAAGGATTATCCTCACTTATCCTCCCACTCCTTAGGATTGCCTTAGCACCATTTGCCAACTACTTTCTATTTCAATGTCATATATTTTCGAGAAAATAGAGATCGACAACTACGTATACGTAGAAAGCCTTATATAAACTAGTACAGCTAGAAGAGTTACTGGAATTCTTAAGGCCTCTCTCACCTGGAAATGAGATTAGCGAGCACCTCATGTAAAAACAAAGTACATACTTGCTATCTATGAAAACCTATGGGAAATGAGTTAGTTTTGAAAAACGCACAACTATTTAAAAAGCGGTGGATTGCCTACTACTAACATAAACATGAGTTTGGTGGTTGAAGCGTTGATGGCAGCTATTTATCGCTTTAATGAGCAGCTAATGCATGGCTGTTCAGTGGTGAGAGTGGTACTCATTAGGTGGCGCCCATGGGTCTGAAAGAAAATGAAATGAGCACAGCTTGTGAGGTTTTGCTGACAAGGGAAGTGCATAAAGAAAAGCTGGTAATCAATAACGAGACCTTCATGGGTAGAGAATCGGTCCAACACTATGTTATGACCTGTACCT
Source organism: Ancylostoma caninum (assembly GCA_037903475.1). NCBI lineage: Eukaryota > Metazoa > Nematoda > Chromadorea > Rhabditida > Ancylostomatidae > Ancylostoma > Ancylostoma caninum. The sequence goes on from JBAJFG010000063.1 coordinate 352,129, forward strand.
TAAATCGGCTAAGTGGTCTGCAGGAGTTCAGAATCACACATGAAGCAAAGAAAAGATACTATGGATACTAAGGAAATAGGTCTTGGTCGACATCGCGTTGTGCAGCTCGCGACGCTGGCTTCAAATCTGTTTTCGTTCTTCCTGAGCCTTGTCTCTGTGAGGAGTTACACTCGTTTTTAGCAGGCGCATATGATAATGCTGTACGAGTGCAGAAGCACTAGCCAGAAATGCTAAGTGGAAGTGGGGTCAAGGTAAGTTTCTCGCCTGTCGTGAACTTGGTCACGGGATCTACCGTGTGCGTCAGTTCTGTGTTCTTTTTCTGAGCTTCTATTGACCACTTAGCAAATTTCAAGTATATAATAACGTATTTCCTTCAGTATCGTTACTTAATCTTTTCCCTACTTGGAACGTTGGATCTGGATCGGAATATTCCTTACGGTCGTTAAAGGGGGATGGTACATAATGACCGATTCCCTGGCTAGGGTTTTCGGCCTCACCTAGGGAGCAGAGCCGGCGAGCATCCACCCGAGTTTACGCCTGGGGTACGTACCAGATCCAAGGGGTGCCTCAGCACCCGCCCCAGAATGGGCATCCAGTAGCGTTCTCGGATCGTGATTATCTCTAAGGTCTAGCTCCCATTTAGCCATTTATACCCCGTGCCAGCAAAGCGGCATCACAGGAACTACCTTTCTACCGGTATCGGATCACTGCAGCTCCTGATAAACAATCAGTAGCTGATCATCAGTTACTACGGTCAGGTTTCTTGGGATCGACTTATATTGCCGGTACAGGACCCTTCCGCTCATAAGCTGCATTTCTTACTAGCGTACTTGCATAGGTTTTCTCTGTGAGATAGTTTTCTAACTGCGGAAAAAAATGTTTGTAATCGAATTGGGAAGCTAAGGTGAGGGCCATCTCGGTGTTTCCTACCTATGGGCCAAAAATGCTGTCACTCCTGCTTATTTTATTGTGTTGCTAATCTCACTCCAACTGTTAGTGTTAGATGATGTTTTTTGTTCGTGTTTTTGATACTGACTCATGCTCTTTGCACTACATATATTTGGTAGCACACCCTTGTGATGTTTTAAGTAAATAAATAAACAATTGAGCATCATTTTGGACAGGCGTTCAAACCATATAGGTTTCATCTTGAATTAACAGCTTGGGTTTGTGCATTCCCATGTGAGAATGCTTGGAACTTCGAGCAGGGTTGTAGGTTTGAACGCTCCAGCGAGAAAGGCAGAGCGATCTCTCACATAAGTACTAACCAGGGGGGTAAGTTGTAAGAAGAGTGAAGATGTGGTCATGTGAATCGCGCTCACACTTGTAACGAAGAGGGCAAATGCAGAAAATAATTGTTTTGTGCGGAAATTCATTGCTCGTGCACATGATCATGAAGCTGGAATAGTGCAGTATGAAGCAATAAGAATGTAGTCGTAATGAATGAGTGTCGTACGGTAAACAAAGCATCCGAACCATGCTACTCCACATACGAGGCGAATGTGAGTGAGTGTAAGGCGGGATGGGATAAGGCAGAGTGAGGATCTCTCGGCGATTAGCGCTGATAATCCGCCTTGCATATCACATGAGGGCAGCAATCAGGAAACGACCGCAATCCGAACGTCACAAGTAGTGGCCGACACATTTGGCGAGATTCTCGTGCGTGGATACATCCAGAAATCAGAAATTTTTGCTTTAAAAAGTCGTAAATTAGATTTATGCATAGAACAGTACGAGAGGTACGAGAGGTCTGGAGAAGAAAAAGATCCCATGGTCGACCTTTTTAAACCTCTACATTATTACTTTATTAATTTATTTATTCATGGATAAATTCGAGGTGTTTTTCATGCAGGAAAAGGGTAACTCCATGAAAAGCGAAATTAACCAAGTAAAACCAGTTGAGAAACAAAAAAAAAAACAGAAACACTTCGACACAAAGGTATAACCCAGCACTTTTGAGCTAAAACATTACAAACCGTGTTCTAGTTGCATTTTTTTATTATAATGTATAGCTGTTTTGGCTAAAAATTATTAAGAAGGTGATTTACTCTTTCACCCTGCTTGGATTTCCACCATACTGTCTCCGTCAGAGCCTGGATAACGCGAAAGTACAAAAAGCCTATCCTAAGAAGAAGTCAAGCCCCTCGTCTTCATAACAGAAATCATTCAATCAGTGAGTGACCCAGAAAAAAAAACAACAACGGATCACGTACAGGTCACTTATATAGTTCGATAAGTAGGGAGTATAAACTTCCAGATTTGAATAAGACCTTCAAAAATGTCTCCGAGAAATACTGCTTTTCTTTTGTTACCATCGGTTCGGAAGGCAGCATTCTATGCCTCGGCACCATGTACAATAAAGAAATGAACAAATAAATAAAGTAGGTATATATATATATATATTTCACAAATACAATCACAGAAAAATGGGAGATCCTCTCATACGAAGTGGGAGTTCCTCTCATATGAAGACAGGTAGGGGTCCAGATTTTCCTTGTATAAGCAAAAAGTGAAGAGACTAGAATTAACTAGTTATAGTTTTAGCACTGTGGAGCTCAGAATCTAGTGGAAAACTCTCGAAAGAAATGATTGACAACGTGACAGTGGTTTTGGAAAATTTTATCCTCAAATATGGACACTTCCGTCTTTTTGAATTATGGTGGTTTTTCTTTATGCTATCAGATAGCCATCGTATATAAAAAAAGACCAAACAGCAACACCACTTTTTCTGGGCTGTCAAGCGACATTGGTTTTGAAGAAAAAACCAATCGAACGTTCTGTTTAAGTAATTTATTCCGTAGTTTCTTTGAAGAGTTTCTGCCATTTATATTGTAAATTTAAATTTAAATTTGATCTCGAGTAAGTCAAAAGTTCGGATTTTCGAAGAAGAGGGAAATGTAAAACCTCTGAGGAGTAGTGGGACGGGATTGAGCGTTTCCCTTTTCTTAACAATTGAATTTTTTTTGGACCAGATTTCCAATTGATTATTAGCTCAGTTGAATAATAAGGTTCTTTCTCGGTAGCACAGCTTCTTTTCAGGTCATGTTCATTAGAAGAACAGAACGTCTTTCTCTTTCTTTACTCATAACAACAGGAAAAACAATTAGGAAGAAGCAGAAGCTGTGCAAAAAGCTGAATATGGGATTGAGCTAGCTATGATTCGTGGAACAATGAATAATTTCTGGAAATCCGGGCGAAACTCATTATGTTCACCCCACGTAAGACACAGTATTGGATTATCCAAGAAAAATCCCAACTTATTCCATCTACCGGCACAGGGACGAATCGCTCAACATAGAACAAAAAGGACGTTCCCAATGAGTAAGTCTCAGCAGTAAGATGTTTTTGATGATCGCCAAAGAAGAAAGCCTCGTGGTCTTCTTTGGTGAGAACAAACAATAAATGATTCAAGGGCTGCTACACAACAAAGTTGGTGGACGAATTTCTTGAAAACACCCATTTGGGATGAAATGGTCTGCAAAAAAGCAATAATTGTGAAGTCAATGCCTCGGAGCGTCAAACATTGGTTGCATGCATGCAAGGCCGATGTAAGGAGCTTATCTCTAAGTAGAGCTTAACATCTGTGCCTGGGGAAAGAGTTCTCTTCCCAAATCTAGTGACACAGCCACAGAGAAAATCTACCTTAAAAAAAGAGAAATTTTTCAGTCCGGCAAATACCAATCAGCAACAACGCTATAGAAAATGGGTTGTTGAAGCCCGAATATGGTGACAAGCGAAGCTAGGCATACTACATATCTGCTGGTAGAATGATTTTGTTCATGAATAATTCAATCCTGAAGCCTAATTCGTACTTGCCTCACATAGGCAGAGAGAATGCTAGAGAGATAGAGGAAATTTTTGCGTGAAGTGAGAAGCATAGCTATGCTCGAATTTTCTCATGGTAGGATTGAATAAAAGTCAAATAACTCGATTTATTCGATCATTTGTCTAGGATTATATCTAAAGGATTGAAAAGTTCAAAAAAGAAATAGACCTAAATGCCTGTCTATCGTTCGTGAAGAGTTGTATTGCTCCTGCTCTTTCAAATATCCGAACTATGGACTTATTCCATATCGAACTTTCGGATTTCGGATAGGTCGATAGGTATCAAATGCATTATTCTGTCTTGACTAGGGACACTGGAAAAAAAGATTTTTAAAAATCGGAAATAGGAAGTCCAATTCCGCTTTCAGGCAAAAAACCTCACTCAAGCGGTTTTTCTTTGTTTTTTACAGAGTAGATCACGAGAAAGTTTCCAGTTGTACTTTAATTTATTTTATTTTATTTGAATAATACACCTCGAGGTAGGTGAGGCGTAAATCGAATTCGGAAAAAAGGCAGGAAACTCAGAATTAAACTTTGGAAAAAAAGGTTTTAGAAACTCAACAGTTTGCAAAGAAATTGATAGATAATCCAAGCGATGTATCCAAAAAGAACGAGACTAGCCATGGATTTTAAGAACGTCCCAGTGTTGAAAATTTTCTTGAAAATTTGTATTAAAATTGCCATGCAGTTGGAATTTAACATCCTTGAGCCCGATTAATGTGGGAGCTAAAAATAGACAAAGATCGGTGAGAGTTGGATTGATTTCTTGAGCAGGATTGCTCGCCAAGCCAGGAAAACTAGTAAAATGCCCGTTCCAGTAAAACTTAACAGTGAATGTCCAGCGAGGATAAAGTCCTCCAGGGAAATCAGTCATAACACCTTTGGGTGCAATAAACAACAAACATAACAATACTGCGATTATGTATGAGTGGAGAATTGAGGGCGGCGGTGAGGTGCGAGGCAAGCCTAATACTACTACTTCCACTTGCGTCACTCAATCTCAACAATGTGGTGAAAAAACGGCACTATTAAGCGTTCGATTATTTCAGAATACTGCTTGTAAAGCTGTTAACTATGATGTAAGCTCATTTTTCTGGAAAAGCCCGACATATGGAATCGAGAACTCAAGTCAAAGGTACGGAATATGCGGCCAAGACAGCATAACGCGCAAATGTATGCACGTGTATCAGGCTACTAATAAGCTGGCAATCGAGAAATTATCGCGGAGCAAATTAGACGAACGCTTCATTCGCGACATGCCGTCTCCATTCACAAATTCTATTTACCTGGGTAACCACGATGACAAGAAATGTCGAACGAGAAAACATCGTTACTCCTGCATTTGCACATATTAGCTTATATTATTTATTTTTTAACGCGTTACATTGACGTCGTTGAACAGAAAAATAATGAGAAACGCGAGAGGAGTTAGCGAATTTGAAAAATGAAGAAAGAAAGGAAGGAATGAACGAATGAACGCCAAAGATTTGGAGGCACTATGCAGCCAGTTGAAATGAAAAAAATATGCTGCAAGGATAAAACTCACAGATTGGACTGTTTCGGATGCGAGCCAAGCACTGACGGAGCACCTACAACCAACAAGAGTGGAAACCGAATAAGAAGTAAGATAGTCAATGCCACAAAAGTATACAAAAGCAAGGAAGAAATTTCTTGAAATAATCAATTCCCATATAAAAATTTCGTACCGTCCATACTTTTTATGCACTCTGGACAGTAGCGGCCAGGGGTGAGCGGCAGTACTGCGTTAAGACCGGAAGTCGGAAGTCGAATGTTGGAGGAATTTCGACATCTGACAGAATCAGGAGACATAAAAATAGCATGTATGAGTTGATTTCATTCCACTATGTACAGTCCGGTCCGGCAGCCACTGCAAATGGGCGCCGACGGGCGCCGGCCGATGCTACCCTCCGGCGCCCGGTATTAATGAGCTATAAATCACTCGATCTTGGGAGAAAGCGAAGAAAAATACAATTTTAGTCCATAGTAGACAGGGTGGATGAGCTTAACCCTATGCTTAAGAATGGGTTTAAGGCCTAGGCTTAGGCTTCACAGGAGTGGCCCCACCCAACTCCCTTTTCACCTAAATTTCTAGGATAAACTACGATAAGTGTAAGTGTAAGTAAGATTGGACACTACTTGTAGGTTGCATCGCGTGCGCACATAGCTCAGTGGGTTGAGCGAATGATCGACGTTGTGGTGGTCAGGGGATCGAATCCTGCCCTGTGGCCCCGTTTTGCAAATACATATGGTATGCTGCCTACGACTGCTGCAGTTATCTAACAAACTCCAACATAAAAAGTAGCCCGGATGGCTCAGTGGTTTGAGTGGCAGATTGCAATCTGTCCCTATCGCTGGTTCCACTCCGTTGGAGATCCAGAGTTAAGCATCGCAGTGTTTGGGGTTCACTGCTTGGAACGTCCCCCGTGATCTCCTTCGGGTAGTCCAGGAAGGCATCCGGCAACGTTTTGCATAAATTTCGAAGATAAACTACGATAAGTGTAAGTGTAAGTAATAGTAATAGTGTAAGTAATAGTGAAAAACCACTTTTTCAGAGTTGAGGGAAACCGGGAGAGAGTAACTCCGCCGTAAAGGACTGCTCCACGAAAGATAAATGACAGCGGTAGAACTACTTCGCAATGGATATGGAACAATTTATACGGATTTCAATTATTTCTGAGGATCCCGAATTGGATGAGCTTTATTATTCAGATGGAACTGAAGTACTGTGTCCATCTATAGAAGAATAACGGCCATTTTTGTATTCGCGAAGCAGTGTACTATAGCAGAAAATGGAAGAGTTGGCTTTGCTTATTGTGTATTCAGAAATCTTTCCCCATGAAAATCACAAAAATGAAAAAACGTGAAAGTTGTGAAAATGGTCCCCTGCTTTATAGCCTTAACATATCCACTGCACTCTGTCTACTATGGACTAAAATTGTATTTTTCTTCGCTTTCTCCCAAGCTCGAGTAATTTATAGCTCATTAATACCGGAGCGCCGGAGGGTGGCGGCGGCCGGCGCCCGCCGGCGCCCATTTGCAGTGGCTGCCAGACCCGACTGTACGTACTGAAAACCCTCCACAAGTCTGGAAGTCAGAAAGGGGCATACCGCCCAGGATTTAGGAATTTCCGAAATTCCGAGGCAAGCGGAGAATGGCAAAAATAAATTTTACTCAGCTTATAGGTCTCCTTAATTTTATGCTCAGGGTCATGTGTGCTTCATTATTATGTTTGTTTTTTGTTTGTTTTTTTTACACGACTGTCTTATATGTCGTATTCGCATAAATAAATAAATAGAAAATATACTGACGCAGTACATTGGGTTGTGAAATAATGGATGACACCGCCTTTTTCATGTCTATCAAATTCTCCACTAATCAATTAACTGTAATTGAAGACCCATTGACAATTATTTAGAGGATTCAGAGAGTAGTACATAGCGCCGCACTTATAGGGCTAATGAATTTCAGGGTGGGGTTGGGGGGGGGGGGGGGGGGTGGAGGGGGAGTGGGGAGGGGAATTCCGCTTTTAATGATGAATGAACTTTTTCCTTAACAATCGAGTGTTATCTGCACAATTCATTAATGTGGCTTGGCATTTATGTATTTAACTTCTTAATGACATAATGTGGTAATGTGGTACAATCAATTTCATATATTGATTCTTCTTATACAAGGAGCAAAGGCTGTCACCAAGGCCATTGAGCCTGTGGGAGGATTAGGAGAGGAAAAATAAGGAAATCCTGTGTAATCGCCCGTTAATCATTCACTGAATTATAAACATGTCTAGTGTTAACTACGTTAACTATATAGGCGGACAGCAACGGAGTAGATATGCGGAAATACTTTGTCTGTTCATTTTTGTACATGTGCGCTTAGTTTCTAAGACGAAAAACTTAACGAGAACAACAGTATTTTGAACGAAATTCATAAAACTGAGCATAAGTCCTGTTAAAAAAACAATTGTGAGAATTTGGATAGTAAATACATGGTAGTCATTGTTTTCAGCTCACACACACACACACACACACACACACACACACACACACACACACACACACACACACACACACACACACACACACACACACACACACACACACACACACACACACACACACACACACACACACACACACACACACACACACACACACACACACACACACACACACACACACACACACACACACACACACACACGTCACGAGTTTTCACACACTGCAAATGAATACAACTTTGATGGTTAGGAAATTTTGTTTTCTATATCTTTCTGATGTTCACCAAGGAAATTCCATGAACAAGGTCTTCTCTACTTTAGGCCTTCGCTATTGCCTGCCAAGCATGAGTAGGGGTTCTTCCTTGAATACGCAAAACCTCACTTGAATTTGAGACTAAGGAATAAGGCGTACAATCACCCAGCACTCAATGAAGTTTTCCAAACGCACAACAGTGAGTAGGGGACGCTGCGTCGCAACACCATGCGGCGCGGCCAACTTTTGACTTTGGATCACGCCACATCATCCACAGTTCACTTATTTGAACACTGTTTCGCTGTCGACTTCTACTGTTTCTCATGCCTCTGCTCATAGCTGAACAACCTGCTATAGATGGCGTAGAGGACGCCGCGCCGCCTGGTTGTGCGACGCGGCGTCCCCTTCTCACTGTTGTGCCTTTCGAAAACACCGCATTTCATTGTCCACGGTTCTTTTAGAAGTGGTTTTTAACCTGCCAGCGTTGATATCTATATCACATACATAGCTATGTCGTTTTAAAATATTAGAAGATTCTGGAAGCATTTTCTTAAGAGTCTAAAAGAATCATTTTCGAAGCTACACGTTTCGTTCTCCTCCCTAAGATGTATTTCGCCCTTTTCGTATCGTATATATTGTATTGCTCCTTGTGGAATGAACATGGCATAGCCGCCCCCATTATGAATGCTGAAATTTGTAGTTCTCATAACTTCATGGTTACAATGTCTGGTCTTTTTCACAACATTTTCCATGCAGCTTCTGTTTCAACAGATTTATGCAAGAGAATGCTCATAATTCGATTGTTTTGAGAAATTTTCCTACGACTCCAACAGATCAGTAGAATCAGAAGCAGTGCGATCATGAAGTTTAGATGTCCGTAGATATCAAGGGATTAACGCATGGTTCTACATCCAATCCAATTTTTTTGGCTCACAGCCAAAGCTTTGAAAGTAAAAACTTGTGACTACTTTACTTTCTGATACTGTCACTTCCGTTATAAGATGTGTGGTGCCAAACTAGACACAACTTAGAACAAAGCCGACAAAGAAAGTGAAGTAGCAAAATGAATACTTCTTAAAGATTTCTGGAAAAATTATTGTGAAATTTCTAGCTGAAGACTCTGCTATCATCCCAGAATAATGATAATTTTGAGTATTTTTTTAAAGTATGGGAGCGATTTTCGAGCCATGAATATGCAAGACGGCACAATAATCCATGATATTGCTACATGTTCTTCCCATTGTGCTCCCAAATTCATGTAGTAAAAGGGTGTTACTATAATTTACATTAGTACCACAGCACTCGTGGGACAACACTGTAAAATGAACCCTCATTTGGCATATTGTTTTCACGTGGGGTATCACCTTCAGCTGCTGCACTTATAATAGATCACGGTACCCATGATCTATTATTCACATAATAGATCATGGGTACCGATCAATAATCGGAAGTTCTGGGACTTTCAAAAAAAACGGTTTAAGACTTTCTTAACTCCTTAATGTGATACTTGTTGTCAGTCACATTTTTCTTTTTTTTTGTTTCAAGTGAATAGACGTGCCAAACAGGGCTGTGCGTTAGAAAAATTTGAGATTTCGTTAATCCGTTAATTCGTTACGTCAGGCCAAAAATGGCCGTTACGCGTTAATGCGTTAATCCGTTAATCCGTTAATTCGATAGAAGACTGGTTTTTGAATATTTTGATAATTTTATTCAGTTAATTTAATTTTATTCAATTAACGCTCTGGCTTTTTTCATATGAACATATCATTTTCTTTCGCTTTTCTACTTCTAATATTTACGATAAAACGATCAAGGAACAAATGACAGAGTAATTCAATCCGGTCCGCGAATGTGATGTCCTCCACTTAAGGTAAGTTTGAGTTCAGCTGACCTCGCAAGCATGCAATTCTCACATGGAACGAGGCCTTATATCGGAATTCTTTGTTGACAAGCTTTGTTTTGATGTACTCTTAGGAGCATGACATATCGCAAATAGAAGAATTACAAAACTACATATGCACTTGGTATGTGTGCGACTTCTGTGATCATACGGAGTTAGGTGATATGAGAATGAAGATGAACACCGTGCATCCGCAATGAATGTATGATGAGAAGGGTAGTTTGACAAGAAAACTGCAAGAAAGTAACTAGGTTGTAACTCTGTTCACCTTCTGCACGATGACGCTAGGCCCCCTTTTAGCTAAAGAGACCAGCGAAAAATTGGAAGAGCTGGACTGGGACACTTGGGTTGCCATCAGTGCAGGAATTTCTTGAGGATGTGCCGATTGATTAAACTGAGACGTCAACAGAATGGTTGTATCAATTATTACTTGTACGTAAGATCTGGCTGACTTTGCTAGAGCTTAAAAATATTAGTTAAGGTTTGATTGATATCGCTTCTTCGCCACTCTGGCCGAGCGCCTTCATAATCCTGAGTATGTGAACGATCTTTCCAAATATTCATCCCTGTTGGCCAATGCTTGAACTTCGGTGCGAATCTTGATTTTATAAATACCAAGGCAATGAGATACCACTGAAGTGAGAAATTTACCGATGGGATGACGGAAAGCGAGGAAAGTTCCCGATAGCTAATGCCTATCCGCTCGAAGAATCTCCTTTTCTCAGAGCTTTTTCTTTTCTTTTTCTGTAGAATTTCCACTACGTACACTTCAATATCATTTAAAAATTATACACATTCAAAAACTCAGGATTATGTATTCTTCCCCTTTTTTGCTTTGATAGATCATATCCCTTACCCATGAACTGATCGGAAGCACTGGGGAAACTGAAGTTATTTGCATAACGATACTGTTATTTTGCCTAGGGTCGTATGCGTCATTGAATTTCCCTAGGGAAAACGCGTTATCACACTCGAAAGTTGCACATAGTTAAGAAGCGTGTCAGCACTCTTACCTTGGGTAATCTCAGTGGTGTATCCAGGCCTCGACTCTGCTTACAATTTTAAAGACTGATGCAAAAAAAAACTACGAGATCTCCAAAAACGCCGGCTGATTGCAGCTTATAACAGCTAATTTCGATTGTTTTCCTGGAAAATGCGTCGTTTCGAAGAAAAACGCTGATCAGCTCCTTTTGCAGAAAAAAATAGAACGTTCGATGGGTACACAACAGAAAAAAATGCCATGGAATGGATCAAAGCAGCGGAATATACATATGCTGGCTGGAGTTTTAAGAGCACAGCACTCAAATCTTGTGTGTTGCAATCTCTTTTGATGCATTGTTCAAGCAAGAATTTAGGCTCTTTTTCTTCACTTTGAAACCTGGCTTTCTTCGCAATGGCAAAGGCAATTTCACTGCTATCGTCTCCTATAATTCAATGCAAAAATAGATTTGTTGCAGTGACGACGAGAATATGCATAAAATGACTAATATATTCCATGAAAAGGATTCAGAATGCAAAGTGTTGAAATGATAGAGTCATTTATATAGTTTCTCAATAAAGTGCATCAGTCACGTTAGCTTCCAAAATTACACAACCTACATAGATCGAACATTCGAGTGAAATATTCCATCTTCAGTCGGATAAGGCTGTGGTTCAGGTAGCTTCGCAGCACAAGTAAGTATTGAAATCAACTGGACAAATTCGAAAGGCAAAATATGAAGAGCTGTTTACGTTTATCTCCCTTTAACAACCGACTGGAAATCTCTTTCAAAAATTGAGAAAAAATAAATCATGGAAATCAGAGGGTGTAGTCTAGTGCAGAGTAGCCCTCATTCGTAGAGACGATATCAGACAAGCAGTGATTTCTACGTAGGCCACATCTCTCGCCTTGAAAGCGCTCAATCAACCCATCATCACTGAACCTTCCCTGATCGAACCGAACCAAACAATACAGAATGCATTTGCGCTCAAAAATCAAACAAGACAGCAAAAATTATATGAGTATCATTCGCAAAGAGTTCCTGGCCAAATGCAATGCTTTCCTTGAATCCTTATTTTATATAATTCAAAGCAGTGAGATGCTATATAAGTCAGTAAAAGGAAGAGAAACAAGTCCCTGTGTATGTACATCCTCTGAGCATTAGTATTAGCAAAATATATGCAGTAGCAAAAGATGTAGTTTGACACATATCATATTACATCAAAGAAAACCTTGTGTTGAAGGCAGCACTCATGGCTATTTTAGGACTTCTTCAACCCATGGAAATCCAGAATTTCTAGCGGGCACTGTTAACCACCGAGGCTTGCGAGGAACCACAAACATCTGACTCTGACTAGTTTTCCTTCGTAGCTAATCAAAAAAGTTCAGCAGGAGTAGGGAAAAAACAGCTGAACGTTTTTACTAAAGAAGGACCTGGACTGATTAAAGGAAAAAATATAAGGAGTCATTCTCCTCTTAAGAAAGAGATACTTTCAATCTCAATAAAAAGGCAAACATCCATACGAAGAATCAAGAAGATGAGAAGAAATATACCAGAGGAGAAAAAAGATCTAAAACAAGAGAACAGCTCCAACTCAAACCAGCATTATGTAACACCTCACATCTCTTCCAAATGTCTAATGAGCAATCCAGAGCTATGCAGATTTTGTGCTGGAATGGTCGATGCCCTAGATTTTGCGACTGTCAAACATAGGATTGTCAGGGCACTGCCTGAGCTCTCAAACCTGTCAAATCTCGGATATCAAAGCATGCTTCATGTCAACTTTCAAAAACTGGCAGCAAAGTACACGAATGTGGCGATCTCTTCAAATGTGAAGGGAACTGTGGTCGTCCTAGAAAGAGCTTTTCTTTCTGAATTTTCACTCTCATTTGTTTTGACGTGGACAGTATCTATTAGCTTAGCCCTGTGATTGAAAGCACGTCGACCTACATACATAATATCTGCTTTCTGGAATACTCCAGAATACTTTGCGCACTACAGGAATTCATATGTATGCATTAGAGCACATAACTGTCCTCAATCTAGCACGACCAGGATTGAAGATGACTTTTTTTTTTAAAATTCTAAACAAAAGAGAAGAAGATGCACGTGTTCCTTTGCCTCAAATCGTTAGTACGCCGACGTTCTCGCACCACAACGTTTTGTCTTGCTCATTAATGCATGAGCAACAAGACAATAGACGTTTTTTCAGTAACTTCTACAACCAATCCGTCAAGGATGTGCCAGTTTAATCTTCCTGGGAATTATTCTTTCTTACTGCAGCCATAAAAGCCTGCTTATCGCCAAACACTTCCAATAGCCTTTCAGGATCTTGACAGCTGCAGACATCATTTTACTAATTTATGTATTCATTTATTTATTGAACAGGGCGTACACAGAAAGTTCACGCGGCAAACACATTCTCAACAACTTCAATAATAGATTCAAGGTGTATTACTTTCATAACTACATAGCAGTAAATGGTTATAACAACACCAACTATACTATGTAGGAATGGAAACAAGAGGGACATGCGCATAATATCATAGCTAAGGAATTTGCTAACTTCCTGAATAATTATATTGGGAAAATCCTTAGATCTGATTTGGGTCTTAATGATTGGAGTCATGAGCTTTATGCCCCCACCCGTGGTTCTGGAGTCGACCAGTGTGAAAAAATCATAACTATTAACTCCTATTTTTCCAGTGACTATTTTGAAAAAAAAATAAAGAAAAAAAGAAAAAAATCATCCAAAAAATTGCCTATGAAAAAACTTGCTCTGTGTTACATACAAAGCCGGACATAACTGGAACATAACCACGTATTACCACATAACGTCAATGACAAGAAGAACTGTCATCGTGCCCCAAAACCTTCAGAGCAACTTACTACCAAAGCGACAATCAAGTTGAGACAAGGACAACTGCAATTCTATAATTTAGGCACAGAGATCTACTTGTGTTGCATGAGTCACATTACTTGTTACCACTTCCAAAAAACAAAACAGATTATACCATGAAGAAGGTTGATTTATAGGGAGATACACTAAGAAGTACACATATGTAGTTAATTTAATTTGTGGAGAGTTTTTCTTTAGTGGTACCACCTGCTCGTCGCCACAACGCTGACAATGATAATGAGAAAAAAATTAAATGCACTGCATGGCGTATATATAGTACTTCCTCCTTGAAATTGCGCTACTTTTCGTGGCTCCTGGGGCAAATTAACATGACTAACATAACAACAATGTTTATTTCGCCGTTTCCAGCTAGTTCTTCGAAAAACCAGTCTACTGTCTATTTTACTTTATTTGTTCACACCTCAGGGGTGTGTCAATTGAACAACAAAAGTAGACGTGGCAGAAAAACAGAAACATAAAAATGTTAGGAAAAAATCGTTCGAAAAGACAGTGTCATCCATATTTAGGGAGAACATATAACTGAAGAAGAACCAAGAGGGAAACAGTACGGAAAGAACATGGCCGGAAACGTGCTCAGCATTTCGTGACCTCAGAATTTCGCAAGTGCCCTGTTTAGTTTTCGCATGTATAGGAGAATATAGAAATACAAGAAGAAAAAGCAACAGTCCAGCAGCGTTATATATTTAAGTATTGATATGAAGAAGTTTAGCAGTGCAAGAAGAAATGGTTCCTAGTGGCTAGCCAAATCTTTTTCATTGTGTTTTTCCCTATGTTTTCCATGCTTTTCAGAAATGATTTTTCGAACAATGACTCCAGTGTTCTCCAGCTTGCTTTGCACAGAGTACTAAGAAGTTGACTATACTGTCTTAATTTTATAAAACCTAATACAGTAGAAGAATGATAGAATCGGAATGCGCCCAACAATACTATATCTTTTTCTACTTACTGCTTCGAGTAAGAAACTCTAAGCACGTGGCCACATTTTATAGAATTGTGAGAGGATTAATCGCTGGACAGCAGTACATAATGTCACATACGAGTAGTCAACGGAGGAAAACAAGTGAAAATAATGAACTTTCCGAACAGCTGACATTAAAGGAAAATGTGAGTTTGGTTTCAGTACTCCTTTGATCCGCACGAGACATGTGCATGGAAACGCAAGTAGCTAAGAATTTCTCGCCTCATTAATAATGTTTTCCAATGCATACGTTATGATGTTCTATGAATAAGCGTCTGGTAGCCAGACAAACCTCCGGAAGGACTTCTCCACATTCTGCTATGATAACAAAAGCTCTTAAAGCTATCAAATACCTGTTCGCAGAACAGCTCCCACCTGCATAAGATAGTGAGAAACTATTAAGGACAGAACAATACATAATACTAGGTTGAAGCAAGGATTCGACACAGAATTCTGCGAAATTTCACTACAAGGTCATGTGCACATTGAAGAATCGGTTGAACTTGGATATCTTGTGAGCTAATGAACTCTATTTTCTCATCCGCACTCGCTTTCCGGTAATTTGCGAGGAAAGAATTGCGTGCAGGTAAGGGCAAATGAGCCTGAGCAACTAATGGAGGCTGGTTTTTGATGCATCATCGGCAGGAAATCCAGAGCAATCTGGGAAAAATTGCAAATATTCTAAGCACAGGTCAAACTTGCCTATTTATTTAGTTATATTTATTTTTGCATTCAAGGGTGCGCTAAGAATATGTATATACGAATTTGCAGCTACAAAATTAACACGTGTGTGCTCAACTCAAAACTCCAAGTGTTCGAAGCAGTTTCCAGGAAAAATTTAACTTGTTAATCTTTTTTAGTTTATTTATGCACTTAGAGAGGCGCTAAGAATGTTTGACACATCTAGGAAATCCGAAGCATTCCAGAAAAAATTACAAATATCCTTAGCTAAACTTGTTGTAGGCGAAACGAGTAATTCTGGGGAGAACGTAATAAGCTTTATGTACATACATGTTATCACTTTAATCATTTCATCACGCAAAATTACAAGAAAACTTGACCCTTTTCTACCAAAACAATTCCCATTAACAATAAACTAACGCAATAAGTTGTAACAAAGTTGAAAGCGTACATATCCATCAAAATAACGATTGAGACAAAACACTACCACATAGTTCCGCGTCCTCACATAATCACATGCAGTAATTATTCCCAACGATTATATTACTCATAATGCAATCTTCAACACCGAGAAAATCTAATCCGCCAACGCTGTCGAGGATTGATCCCAGAATTTGCATATTACTATTTACTTTAAACAATCGTGAAAAAGTCGATCTGACGGCTCTGCTAATGCGAGAATTTCTTCACGAAATGAGCCATGAAACTCCCAGGAGAATCTTTAAGTACAAGATTAGCCGAGATTGGCTGAGAATCAACACAAACGGCTTCATGGGTAGCCATCGCTAATCGTAATGAGTATGCACTCTACCAAGTACAACGGCGTGAATGTCTGCTCGAGCACATGCATGCTGGTGAAAGAAAACCTTGAACGGCACCTGCTCTCGGAGATTGAGGAGCAGTCCATGTTGGACATAAGGCGCTTGTGTGAGACATATCCTCATCAAGTTTTCGCTGCAATTCCCATCAAAGTTATTAATAATGCGGGATTCTCAGAGTATCCTGTAGTGGAAAACGACAAACATCTCATAGGAGGTTTTAGCAGGTCGGCTTGAACAATACGCGTGAATTAAAGAAGGTTTTCCAAAACTTTGAGCAATAGAGGCAGCGTTTTAACAAATTCATTAATAGCTAAACGTTGCACAACACACTTGTCTTGTTGACTGGGAAACATGGACGTAGCCTCGCAAGGACTGGGAAGCAGTGCGATACATCAATGGTTTCCTGGATTTTGACTGCAAACCAGCTTTCGAAAACAACTAGAAACAGGTGTTTCATGCCTACCTGACTTACAAATAAAAATTATCCAACGTTTTGTGAGGGACAACTAAGGCATGCCAATTAAGTATGCTTAACACCGAATGATGCATTAAATACCTATCGATTTATTCAAAATTCGAAAATTCGATTTTGAATAAGGTTGTAGTTCCGACATTTGAGAAAGAGGTTGCAATATATGGTTCTTATCAAAAAGATAGACGGATTCCGTGGCTGCAGAATCATGGCGGGACCTAGAATAGAGATGCGGTGAGGGCATGCTTTAAGTGAGAGGGTCAGCTAGGTCCCACCGCGATTCTGCAGCCGCGTCGCTATGAAACTGCACGCGCAATCCGTCTATCTTTTCGACAAGGAGTATAATCCTTTTGAAATGATGGGAATGTATTTAGGTCTCTCTTTTTTTAAACATTTCATTTTCTCGGCTCTTGTCCTTGATGAATAATTAAATGAATTGAGTCATTCGATTTTTATTCGGTCCTAAGTGTAACGCTGATTGGGCGCACAACAAGAAAATGGACGAAATTGACACATTTAGGCCATTACCAAGTGAAATCTGAATGCTGGCACTATTACTAGAAGGACCATGATGAATTTCCAAAGAATCAGAGATGTCTTAGAGAAACTCCCAGCCTAGAACATACTCATTTATTTATTAGTACATCACAAATAATGTGATTGATACCGCTAACAATTTACCGGACAAAAAAGAAACTTCGGCTAGGAAAGTGTTGAGCACGTATGGCAAAATATGCATAAGGTCTTTATCAGTAATTGAATTTTGCAATTTTCAGTAATAGCTGGTAGCAGCAGCATGCGAACAAAGGAATGGAAGAAAGAGGCTGACATTGCAACCCTTTTTGTACCAAAGGGTGTGCTACCATTCGTGTAATTTAGAACCCCAACGGGCTTGTGCAATTTACATAGCTATTTTTTGTGTAATCCCAAACCAATAGGACAAGCAACAGGAGAACGGCGACTGAAACCAATCTCTCATCGACAAATACATGTCACAAGGTTGAGTCAAGCCGTCTAATGGGCTTGATGAAACAGGTGCTAAGTGCATACACATGTACAAATCCTTAACGAATCCAGTCTTCGGTCTTCAACTGCAATACTTAATCATCTGCAAAACCTGTAAAAGAGTATGAAATGATGACCAGCAGTAGATTGGGTTGTCGCAAACGCGATTCAGAACCTAAGTGCATTCATGAAATAGACGTACAGGGTAGGCGTAATCACATGAGTAATTTTTTTCATAAAATGGCTGGACACTTGATTTTGGGACGTTCAGACATCGAGAACTTATGATAATCCTGAGAAATAGCGATGTGGCCTTTAATAGATCTCCTGGGCATGCATAACTTTGACATGATTCGAATGTACTATATTATTAGGTTGGTGGAGAATTAATGCGGCTTTTTTCACGAATTCTTTTTCTGCTAAAAGCTTGAGCTTTTTAGATGGTTTTTTCATGAAATCAATCCTCTCTTTTCACTCACTAAAGATGCTATCGAAAGAATCCACATCCGCCCTAATATGCTCCGTAAATTCGGGAAAAGTTGGGATGCAGCACAGTCATCGCGATCTCGGCGAGCCTTTCAAAGATGAACCAATCAGCAAGGCAAAGTTGAAAAGTTGTTCATATCCGTAAGGTACGAGCTTTACAGATGAAGACAGAAGACGTTGGCCATCAAATCACAAGCACCAGGAATTTTGGGCAGCCAGGAAGAGGAAGAAAGTTTGACAACGAGAATGCTGTCCGAACTCTTCAATATAGACCATTCAACTATGGTCATGGAGATCGGTCAAATGGATCCGCATGAACTCTAGACGGGAACAGTGTTCGAATTCCCACCGATTTTCTGCAGCAAAACGAGCAGGCTGCATTTCTGAGGATTCTCGTCAATCGAACCTGCTTCCTTCTTCTTGTCTGCCAAAAGTTCCCGGTCGTCGGAATTTGATCGTAGAGCTTTTCCTTCTTCTGTAGGATCGCATCTTCCTATTTTAACTACTAAAATATTTTTCGACTTGGCTTTGCTGATTTTTCATCAGCCAGAATTTTATTGACATTGCTAAATGACTGTGCTGCACTCCAACTCTTTCCCGAAGTCGTAGAGCATGAAATAGTGTATGCGGATACGATTTTCGAGAGCATCGTTGCTAAATGTAGGAAGTGGGTTATTCATATGAAAAAAACCTCCAAGAAGCTCTAGTTTTTAACAAGAAAAGCAGTCGCCAAAAAACCCGCATTAGTTATGCACCAACCTAATATTTATATTATTAGGTTGAGTCGAAAGTTTTCGGACAAATTGACAACATTTTTATTTTCTCTCCAATTTCCTAACGCCACCATGAATCATTTAAAGCATGCCCCATTGGCATCGATGGTCTTCTGCAAACGTTTAGACAGATAGTAGATACCCTTGCTCCCGAACGCTGGGGACTGGTCCTTGCAGAACTGCTCGAGTGTCTTTTTTCTATGTCGTCACGGGTTTGGAAATCTTGACCATCCAGATGACGTTGGAGATCCAGAGGGAGCCAGGTCTTGGGAATACGGTGGGTGTGGTGAAACGGTCCAGCCGAACTTCATCAGTTCGGCCTTGGTCGTTCTGGCAATATACGGAGTGTTGTCGTACTGTAAGTAGATTTCGTGCTTTTGCGGACGCGCATTTTCGAGATCAGACCTCTTTGCTCAGTGTAGACTTTCGCGGTCACTGTGGATCCCTCAACCACTAGCTCCCGGTACTCGACGCCGTGAATGCCCCACCAGATGCAGGTTGTTTTTACGATTGTCTTCTGCATCCGCACCTTTATCAACGCATTGGTAACGCCGGTGAACGTTACAATAGAGGATCCAATTCTGATTCCCAGTGACAAGGTGCTCAAACGTGTGGGTGCGCTCGGGCGTCAAGAGAGAAAGTGGTGTATCACCGCGGCGGTCCATGTCATGCCGCATCTGAGCAGGTGGTACCCATCAACCGAGTTTTCACACCTTGCCAATTGACTTCAATCCGCTAAGGCTTGACTCGCCTTAAGAGCAACCGGCAGTTCGCGAGTGGTTCGATTCGGATCGGCTTCCATCTGTCTCCGCAGCAAGTTCAAATCCAGCTCTATCGGGCGTCCCGAACGGCCTTCATCTTCGATGGAATAGTCGCCCGACGCGAACTTCGAGTGCCATTTGTAGACTGTACTTCTAGCGGGGGCGTGCTCCTTGTGAAGTTCCTTCAGACGTCTATCGATATCCGCCGGTTCTTGGCCAGATAGATGGAGAAAAGGCACGACGTTGCGGAGGTAGAGTGGTGACGGCTTGAATTTGCGCGGCATGATGACAGCGAAGAAACTACATCGGTATAATTGTTAATTGCACTTTGAAGAGAATTTTATACTCTATCAAAATGTGGTCAACATGTTCATTTGCGTTAGCTCTTTGCTGAGTTGTAATCTCTGAGAGTCATCACTACCAATTTGTCCGAGAACTTTCGACTCAACCTAGTATATTTAGGCTCAAAAGAGCTAAACCTAGTATGGATATCTTAGCGGTCATTTATTGTTTTAACGATTGATTTACGGTTTTCAGTTTTACTGGAGCTTACTCATATGTATTTTTTGTCGTCATCGTGTGCGTTGCATGTTGAAAAATGTTAAAATGTTAGATGCTGAGACAACAGGTTCTCTTCTTATCATCTGCTATATTTCGCAGAAGTGTTTATTCTCAGGAGCAGTTATTTCCGTAGAAAAAAAGAACAACAAAGCTTTCCAGTTGTATTGCAAAAAGAGCTGGCAAGCAGTACCTGCATGAGATAAAGGGAAAGGTATTTGTAGCAAAAAAGGATTTTGACCTCAGTGATGTATCCAGGTCTAGACGTGGGTATTACATACACACCACACGCATCACGAAACAATCATGCTATCATTTCTATCTCGTGAGCTTTCACCGACCGCTGAGAGAAGAAGATATACGTGCATTCACATAATATGCGTGCATTAAAATAATCTTACACAATTATTCTAAACATAGATGTTTCGTTTCGATGGTTACCCTCGTTCATTTTCCTTGCAAGCACGATCTGTCACGAAAATGACGTCAGGCTCGATAAGATCGGAAAAGGATATCCTTGCAAGGAACGCTCGCAAGAAAAAAAAAGCATTTTCGGAACTGCAAGAGAATATACCTTATCAACAGAAAAACTGCGTCATGGAATCCATGAAATATTCCATGGATAAATTGCACCTCGGCAGAGTTCAACACCTCTGATGTTACCCTCCAGGGAAATTACGCAGAATGGTGGCTACATGTTTGTCAATGCACCCATTCTGGGTAATGCATTCTTTAAATTGTGAAACTTGTGTCTTCGATTTAGGCCGAAGTATGAAGCACTAAAGAACTACCAAAGAATTCGATCTTCAGAAGATCTATTTTATATGAGATGATCTCAGTGAACAATAATCAGCAGTTCAATAAATCATTCCTCGTGATAGACTTCACATGACCGAGTGCAGCAATAGATAAGAGTTGCTATTTCCAGCTCACCATGGATATCTCGTCATTGATGATCTTTCCAGGAATGTGGATTTCTGGAAGTTTGAACAGGAAAGTCCTTTCGCTGACAAAGAAGAATAATACGATGAGCATTTCTGCCTAACTTGCCATACAGGTTCTTCCTCCATGGAAGCACCGTTGTATGGGGAGGTTATGTTATTTAAAGTTGAAGTGGAAAATTTTAAAAGTATGGGAATAAAAATTTTCGGAAATTAGTAACTAGTAAGTGGTTCGTTGAAAACTGGTGATTGCTGAAAAACTGAACCACCTTCACTGCTTTCAAAACGACCTTTATATTTTAAATGTCGGCCAATAAAGATGTCCTGATGAAATCCTGTATAGTGGATGGTGTGGAAAAAATCTAGAAGTATTGGATATTAATATGATCCCGAGCGCTTCTTTTTCAGTCTCAGCTTCTTTCTCCAACTGATTCTCTTTTAGCTATATCTCACATAAGATTTGAACGTTTTGTTTTTGTTTTTTAACCAAAATTTACTTAGTTTCTAGTCCTACGAAAAGGAGTGTTGAGTTGATCAGGTGATCTGGTGCTAGTAAGTATGATAGCGACCTTACGATCGAAGAAAAAACTGTTTCGAAGCTATCTCCCAGTTTCAAACGAGACACATTTGGTCATAGACACCAACCACTTCGATTGAGTAAATTTCCTTCATTAAAACCGGAAAATTGCTCTAAAGCAAAAACAAGGTCGTTTTCATCGTATTTATCGGGTTTACCAGTCAAGTGAAACAATTCAACTAGAAGCATCGAATCGCAAAGAACAAATCATCACACCTCGTGATAATGTCAGGCACCACAATGACTGCCGATTCTGCTGGGGCGACTCATAAAAAGCTTGATTGATAGTAATATTTTGATTTTCTATTCTTCCAAGCTTACGGTCTCGAACAGTATCGGAGGTTTTTGAACAAAAAAGTCAAAACTCTTGATTTCGCACCCCTCGCACGATTTCGAAAATTCCAGCACTATAAATAACAAATAAACAAATTAAATAATAATCAGTGATTCTGCGAGCATCCTTGATGACATATCTGTCAAAGAAGGAAAGCTACTTTGAATTATCGACATAGGGCAATTTACCAGAGATCGCAAACGCAACTAATAGAACCGAACTGAAAGGAAAGCAAATACTCGTCGTGACATTGGGATTTTGCAATATTCAGATTCTACAATCAGAAGTGAGCAATATCCTGCTATCTTGCATCGTGGTAATTAGTAAAGTTCTTGGTCGAAACTAGGATACTGAACAGCTGTAAAAATCCGTATGAAAAGAGCTTCGCCGGAAAATATGATAGAGTGCGGAACGCTTGAACCAATATTTCGCATTGTTCAGGTAGTAAAACATGCAAAGAAGCAACGACGGAAGTAGATGAATTGCCACGATCCCCGGGTGACATGCTCTTCACCAGGCAACAAGTGAAAAAGGTTTGGAAATATATGTTGGTGTGTATTGACTTCTTAGGCAACCGCATGCCCTAAATCACTTGAGAAAGATGTCTGATTTATTTATTTATTTATCTGTTTATTTATTTGAATGCATTTTAGTGCGCGTCATATAGGTTCAGCAAAGTCCTCCAATCCAAATAGAGGGAGGAATTACAGGAAATATAAGGAAGAAAATAAGCAAAGACAGAAACGTAAGCATTCAAACAACATTTTGGCGAACGACTAAAACGGAAGCAGTATGTTGCACTGTGAAGATGGATCAGAATAAATCCACTCCAAGTGTGGGAGCGCATCAGCTCATGAGGATTAGAAACAGCTATCTAGCGGCAAACTCATGCGGTGTGATAGTCCTTCCAAATGAGAGTCCAGCAAGATTTGTAGAAAAGTAACCAAGTGAATAGTTTCTACTCCAGCGTCCCTTGTGAGCGGTCGGGTCTCTCAGCCGCACTCACCCTGCCACCTATGATAACTGTCCGAGTAGAGACCCTAGCAGCTACGGTTCCTAGTTGTTGCCAACCTCCCCTCGATTGCTGGTCAGGCTTTCCTTCCTTTAGCAGCAGTTGCTGAGGGATGACAGCAATCGAGAGGAGAATGGTAGCAACTGGGAACCTTTGCTGTTGAGGTTTCTACTCGAACCATTACGCGGTTCGGCCTGCGTTCGTGCTGCACAGTTATCAGAGACATCGAGGAGGAGAAGCCCGGTCCAACACGCCATTTCCTGGCGTGGACCGTATGCCACGAAGAAAGAATCGGTTGTAGTTAAGCAAGATAGTATGAGGGTTCGATCCGCAACTGATTAGATCCCACAAGAAAAAAAAAGGATGTGACTTTAATATGGACAGGTCTCTTCAATGATGCCGGTTATTAAAGATCCTTCACACGAAAAACTGTGTCGTGTCTGTGCGACAATGAATAAATAATTGTAATTGTAATTGTAAAGGAGATGAATGGGCCTTTGGGAGACCGCTACTTCCCACAGCTAAAGCTTATGAAGCTTTAAATGCAAATCTGCCAAGCTGTGTTGAACCAGATGACCTCAAGTGCTAACAATATCGCCTACGCATCGACGAAGAACACAGGGGCGGCTGCAAACGCTACAGGGCGGAGGAAGCCGGAAGTGATGGAGCAGAGATAAAAGGCCGTCTATTTCAGTTAGTTCGCAGGATCGCTCTATCTGCAAACCTTTTCTTTTCTCTACTCCAGCCTTATTCTAAGAATGTCTTCATAGTGCCAGTAACCTTATTCTTGCTCGTATGGTGTCAACATCGTCTTGTACTAAAATGTAAGAATTCTAGACACGAGATGAGGTCAAAGCTGGGCTTCCTTATTTTCATCATGTAACGCATAGCAACGACGATTTCATTTGAGGATTTGTAGCTTCGGGAAGGCATAGATGTGGGAAAAAAGCTAGATAACCGAGTGAGTTGAGCTTGATAAGCAGACAAACGAATGAATATTTCGTTCCGCAATGATACTTACTTCTAGGGAATAACTGTAAAGGTAAGTTCTGATAGAAAGATCCTCAGAGTATAATATGCTTACAGGGCAACCTTTTTGCCAGAAATTAGCCGATTCAGCTAAAAGCTCAGCCTAGAT
Organism: Ancylostoma caninum; assembly: GCA_037903475.1. NCBI lineage: Eukaryota > Metazoa > Nematoda > Chromadorea > Rhabditida > Ancylostomatidae > Ancylostoma > Ancylostoma caninum. The sequence continues at coordinate 376,542 of JBAJFG010000063.1, forward strand.
TATTTGAAACTTCAATGGAACTGGAAAAAAATAATTCCTATATGTATACGCAAATCGAGTAGTTGCATTGGATTTTGAAGAGAAAAATCGCAAAATCTCCTCATATGGAAAAAACCTGAGCAGATTTCCTTTATTTTCTGGAGATTCACGTTTTTTTTCCAACGATTTCCGGAAGTATATGGAAGAAAAGTGAGGAAAATCTGCTCGTAATCCTGCGGATTCTGCTTGAATTTTTTCATCTGAGTAACTCCAAAGCTAAACAAGTAAAACCCAGGAACAGAGTAGCGCAATGATTTCAGCGAGAAACCGCCTTGTTTCCCACCTGACTCATTCATTGTTGATTATGATGTGCGGGCGCTGTGAAAACAGGATGAAAATAATTTTATAAATTGGCTATGACTCTCCCGCTGTTCCTTCCCTCTTCTTCACTGCTTGCTCAGGGCTCTTATCTTTTACAGCAATTCATGGAATTAAAAAAAGACACTTTTATCGTTTCAGATATGCTCACAAGACTCTTATCGTTAATAGTTGCTGTTTCTGCATCCCCTATCAAGGTGAGGTGATTCGAACTTGTGTGTAAAAGTCGGACTGTCATTGGGGCTCAAATCTATGGGCAAATTACCAGGAAATATCTGTTTAACCTCAAGTAATACGAAAAAGACATAAAGTCAAGAGCACCTGAAAATCAAGACATTAAAAGAACAGTGTTGATTCAGTTTTGGCAAAAACATAAAACGAAATAAGCACATAAACCTGTCATCAGACAGGAGATTGTTTTGATATGACTTGCGCCTAATTACATTTTTCCGGTATAGATGAAAAATAAGGTTAGAGCTAACTACTTAGCTTTGTAGAACTGGAACATTCTTCTTTACATGGATATGTTGTTAGAACTTTAGTTCAGAAAAGATCGTATTCGAATTCATTTAACTACAGAGATATTTCTGGAAGCGTAGATTAAGTCAGGATTTTGCAAGGTACAAAGTTTGTGGAATTTGAAATAGTCGACAATCAGTCTGACCAGCATCAGTGGATGGGGACGCCTTGAATTTGTATTCTCGGAATCTTCTTTAAGAAGTTTCCTGGTTACTCGGGAGGTGGGAATTGTAGCCGAGGGTGGTGAGGGAAAGGAGAATGAGTTCAGGGAATCTCTTAGAGTAGGTTAGCGCTACCTTAATGAGAAACGTAAGTACCTACAACGAAAAAACTACTGCTTTTCCGTCCTGTTCTACATCTAAAATAGATTTTTTGAGATATCCGTAACATGAACATCTTTAATAATGATGTAATTAGGAGTAAGAGAACAAGTAAAGCTTCAGCTCGATTTTTACAATAGCATCTGCTATATCTGCACCTCTATCACATATTTATACTTCATTTGAGCTACCTTCCAGAAAAACGAATGTGTCACTGGTTAGCTAAATTTTCTTTTATATAACAAAACTTTTTCAGACTGAAATGAAACCCTTACTGGAATATTATATAAAACTGATACAAAATGGTAACAAGTAATCTGACACGGTCGGTTATTTTCCGTTTGGTTTCATGTTCCTGACGCAGATAATCATTCACAGGTACTGGATCCACCGTATACCTGTACTTTACATAACTTGTTTTGTGTTTCCGTGTAAAGGATTTATATATTACATGGTTTCTAAGGATCATCAATCACAAGAAAAAAGAAGCTGTTATTCCACCCATTGTAAGTTTAGACAATAGATCCAAGGAATTGCCGTTAGGTCACATGAAAAGCCAGGAAAATCTATTCTTAACCACATCGGAAACGAAGACAAATGGCTTTTGGGTAGAGAAAAAGCTCCAGACAGTATTTTCCGCACTGAGAACAGCTGATGAGCATAAATACAATGTTAAATTTTGTTAGAACTGCATGATGCAACTAGTTACATTGCTGATCAGATGCTCCTGTGTTAATTCACTTTTCCGAGTATCGCTACTCTTATACTAGCATAGAAACTAATTTTCGTTCGAATAGGACATAATTTTGGTTACTGTTGGCAATACGAATGAACTACACAGCAGAACAGCTTCAAATGAAGCAGGAAGCCTCCTTCTTTTCTTGAAAAAATGAAGAAATTTCTAGAAAGCGAGAATTCGCATCTAAGAGCAGCTATAAACAAATTAAACCTACCAAAACACAAAAAGAAGCACCTAAAACGAAGAATTTCAGATGAAGGATGACTATGATGTGAGGTTAGGTTTGTGCCGGACGCTGTTAGAAGATGAAATGTGCGAGCGTACAATGCCAGCGCTCGACGGACATTATCCAGTAACAAAGTTGAACGACAGGCTCATAGTTCGTGTTAATCCAGGACAATGTGAGTACAAATGTCACCTGCAGAAAGCATGTTCATCAAAAATAACAGGAGAATATGTTGTTGGAAATGGAAAAACGAACATTTTAGCTTAGTTACTTAGCATATTTTCTGGTTTTCAAAACGCTAGAGATTTGAAAGTTATTGTAAGTTAATGTGAAACTCAGCCTCAGATGAAGAGTTAGTGATGAAAAATTGGTAGAAATCAAAGGGTCCAGGTTGAATGCTGGAATGAGGAAAGTTAAGTGGTGTCAAAACAAGTAATGGACCTCTTGAATAACCTCTTCACGAAGATACGATTCATTCTGGTTGGTGTTTGCACTAAAGTGGAGGTTTGGGCCGCTATAACTCAAGCGATTGACGTCAGAAAGTCTTAGTAATACTGATATCTACGTAGTATATCTAGAAACGAGTAGAAACCCGTTAATTTGTCCCATTCGAGTGAAAATTTAGGAAGCAATTGGAACCCTCAAATATAAGAGAAAATCAGAGAGACATAGCCTTTGTACTACTCCTCGAAGGCAGTTTCGCCCCCTCTTGTTCGATAATCCGTATTTTTAGCTCTTCAAAAATCTAATTATTTCTTCATTTATTTTGCACCACAGACCTGCCAATCTTTCAGTATTAACCAGAACTAGTAAGCGATAGAAATTTCTTAAGCTGTTGAAGAAAGTAAAAATGAACAGAATTCGCCCTAAACATCCTCCAAACAAATTTACGAGTAAAGGGAAGGGGCTGGTTAGGGCATCCGTCAACGTGTTGAGATCATGCTGTTTGAGTGAAGGAGTAAAAATAATTATTCAATTGTAAATATATCTAACAAGTTACACGTTTGTAACCTTACTATTTCGGGAAATGGTTATCTATTGAAATATGTCCCTTAACTTATGGAAAAAAAAACTTTTCAGGGCCTCACTATGGTGTTCATTCAGTATTTCTCCCTTACAATTGCCATGTTCTGAAACAAGGTGAACCAACCACGGAGGAAAATGCTTTCATACTAGGAGGGTAGGTTTTTACAGTGTTACTCACAAGGGAAGTGTACGAAATTAAGCTGTGATTTCAAGATGACACCTATATGGTTTGAGAGCCTGTACAGAGCAATGCTCAATTATATCCTTGAAATTTGCTAAATGATCAATAGAAGCTCAGAAAAAAGTGCAAAACAGGGGCACACTGCAGGATTTGAGCTTATCTACTCGCCATAACCATTTGCCAGGTGCCATGTTGTGCTCCTGCACTCGTAGAGCCCTACCATCTGCGACTGCTGAAAACGGGCGTAACTCTTTACAGAGACAAGACTCAGGAAGAACGAAAACAGACTTAAAACCAGCGTTGCGAGCTGTACAAGGGCGTATATACCAAGCCACAAGCCCATAGTATCCTGGAGTCCTCCCTTTGCTCCACGTGGTATTCAGTGCTTCTGTAGACCATTTAGCAGATTTCAAGTATGGGTCGTAACATCACGTTGGACAGGCTGTCTATTAGTACATGTCACATTATGGATTAGCAGCTTTTCTCCGTGCACTTCCCGTGTCAGAAATGTTAGCTAAATGGCTAAAATTCGAAAATAACCAGGTAGAGTTTCTGGATTCACTACTTCTGTTCCACCAACCTTGAGAAAACAAGCAGGTGTTATCCACTTAGTACTGATCACTTCTTTTTGAAATAAAATGTCAAATCGAGTATCCGAAGATTAATCGCGGATTAAGCATGAAAACAAGGTAAAGGTTTTTTCCAATAGCCAATCAGCTATAACAACCTTATGTATTTCATTTCATAGAAATACAACTCTGAATACAACGTGATAATAAACACATTAGCTTGTCCTTGTTGTTCTTGAGTATTCCGACAAGTTTTTCAGGTGTCCGCATAAAATAAACGTAGCAATTTATCAGACAAAGGACCCAGTGCGAATACAAGTGAGTTTTTCTTCCAATAATCGATGAAATATATAAAGACAACCTGATATTAGTTCAGTTTACTATGCGGGATGTCCTTAGCGAGTTTCGTTCACAAATGAGCGGTGACTACACAGTGAAGTGTGTTGTGGCAGAATGTTCGAGGAAAGATGGCAGTACAATTAATGTGAGTTCTAGCGTCCTTCTTAACTAAAAAACAGGGTAAAAGTAGTTGCAGATAATAGGGTAAACAAGGAGAAATTTCTTTTTCGCTATTTCTAACCGCATAAGTATGGCGTAAGTTCGTTTGTCAATCGACAACCACTGTCAGGCAGATAGTTTTCGATACCCAGCAGTAACGTCTGAACCAGCAATGATCTTAGAGAATAAAGCCATATTCGTACCAAAACTTGTACTTTTTTGGGTTTATGGTTCATATGTACGCTTATTCGAGTCTTCCAATTAATATTAGAATAGCTTATTCAAATGTTATATGCCCCCCCCCCCTCCCCAAATGTGAGCGCTAACAAGTAAGTAATAAAGAGAAAAGTTCGTAAGTAACACAGAGAAAAGCAGAAATTGCGTACAACACGAAGCGAAGGGAAGCACTTTTACCCATGCAAGGTTAAACGAATTCCTCAAAACTAAGAGTGTAGTGCGATTTTGTGAACATCACGGATTTGCGAACTTGGACTCCTGTCTATTTTAGCTGTGTGCCGGCTCTGCACCATATATAATTGGAATGAGCGTTTGGATTGCTGAGTTTCCTAATTAATTGCATAAAATAGAAGAGTATAAGAACCAAATCAAAATGAAGTGGAGGTAATTGTACTCAGATAAAAAAAAAGATAAAATCTTCCCTCAAAAACCAATCCGTATATTCACTAAAAAATTTGCGAAGCTCATGATCAGGGATGTTCAGCAAGCCCCAATAACTGAAGAAGTCGAAAGGCCCATGCATCATTGAGATTACCCAGGGTAAACGTGTCAACACCACCTATATTTACCCATCTCTGGGCCCCATGCGTTCACCGTAATCTCACTGATGCATCCAGGCTCATGAAAAAAAAAACTGGGTAAAAAGCGCAAAAGAACACCAGGTGTTCCTAACTGTTCCAGACGATCTCTCAAGGAATCATTGAATCACTATAAAGAAGAGCCACCTCTCCTTGATGGCTTAGGTCATTTATTCGGAAATCCATTGAATTCGTCAAAACTGATCCTGCACATTGAGATTACCCAGGGTAAACGTGTTGACTCCTTCGGATTTACCCTTTGTTCAAGTACGTGTGCATGATTACCCTGGGTAGTATCAATAATGTATACCGTCCCTGCTCACATGGTCTTTCCTTCTCGAGGGAAAAAATCCTAACTAATCCAGTGAAAAAGTGCAAAAACATAGGCTCATTCCCTTTGCAGCCTATATCCTGGAAATATTTGATTTTCTAAAAATTCCTAGCCAAATCATTTACGAAGTGCAAAATCCAATGTTTAGTATTTTTGCTGCCTGCACTCTGTGGAGATATGTCTTGGAAAATTTCTAGCCAGGATATCTTGGAGAATTTCTAGCCAGGATATAACACGCATATGAGATGTTTATTCGTTTGCGGCCAGCTGCTTGCAGAGATTATTCCTCCGATGCAGATCTAAGATATCTTAATATTTTGCAATGTAACATAAACAACTATTTTCATAGAGATACATAACAACAGATACGTGAGAACCATCACGGATATTCTTAAAACCTCAACAACATTACAGAAATGTCCAGACTACGATCACTGTGAAAAGGGAGAGCAATGGCATCCAGATCTGCTGTACGTTAACGTGGCGGAACTACCAGCTTTGATAAAATTACGGTACTATCCCATGTACAGAAGTGCGCATAGGCATTGATACTCATTAGTCTTTCTATTTCCTTCATTTCCTTGTTATTTATTACCCGCAATGATTCATCTCATACCGCTCATAATAACATTTCCCTGTTGAATTTCGTTTAATAGCTTATTGAGGATCGATTATGGCAATTATCATTGTTATTACTCATAACAGTATCCTGTTTCGTTGCTTTTTGTCCCATAATTTGATGTAATGTCACCAGAAGGAATCAATAATAATTTGCATCGAGACAGGCTTCACACAGCAACTTTTCCTTGTGAACTCCTGATCTTACCCTTGTGCTGTATATTGCTTTACATTTGGATATTTATTTACAATTACATAAAAATTACATTTGTACGATTTTACTGAGCCAGCAAGATCACTGGACAACTTTTTGACAACATATTTTGAACACATACAAATTCTGAGCGTACAGGAACAAATCCACAATTCCCATTATTCACAAGATACGAATCGATTTTGTCACTGGTTGCAAGTCTTCAAAATCCACAGCGGAATCTGTTACTCAGCAAAAGCGACTCGTTCTGATTTTCGTTGAGTATTGAGGCGAGTCGTCGAGTTTTTTTAGTAGGAAAATAGGGTGGAGATAATGAATTTTGATAATAGCTGCTTAGAAAAGAGTGGAGATGTGAAGTTGGTTTGTCGCAACTTAAGGATCACTCACTGGAGGAGTTTTAAGGATTCTAATCCAAGGACTCGCCGGAGAGAAGATGGAAAAGAAACATTCTCAGTAACAACTTCCTTCAAATAATAAAATTATCAACTCCGTCAATTTGTAATACATCTATAATGAAATGATAGGAATCCTATCGAAGAAATTTAAAGTAAAAACGGTGAGATGCGGCCGTGCAGCCGAGCCGTTGCGATTGGCCAGTTCATGTAGCTGACCAATTAAGGCACCCTCTCCCCATCCTCGATCTGAGGTTCCGCCCCGATTTTCACTAACCAAAAACTAAAGTTCCGAATAATGAAACAGAGTACAAACAATTATAACGAAAAAAGATAGTATCGATTGACTTCTTTGTAATCCACTCCTACTTTCTCCGTTGAATCAGGAAAGGCCCTACCCTTCTGTCTGTATTATTAGCCAATGCATTTTCGTTCCCGCATGATGGTGCAAAAAAGCGGCTGTTTGTATTCGATAATTGTGCAGCAACGGACATAAAATATACATTATCCATATGATGCATGGCAAAAATGGCACTAGCTGCTGGAAAAGCTAACCATTGGCATGTCCTTGAAGTCATATGGGGATGGAAAATAATGGCTATTCTTTTCCAGTTCTTCGCATTTTTGTGGAGGAACAACACGTTTTGACCTGAAAAGTTTCTGAGGTGCGCTGGAAACTTCTTTTTCTATTTCTATCTGCCAGGATTGAACTATGAGCTCCCAAAACACTTTAGAAACTTCTTCAGAGGTTCTCCAGGACTTACATCGTCGAAGCTTGAAATCTACAGTGAAGTATAGTAGCTAATGTGGCTTATATCTCCACAACAGACGTTTTGCAGCTCATTTTTTTCTCATTTTATGACCCTAAACTCAAACGAAATCACGAGAATACTGCAATTTCTCGCATTTCTTCCACAATGTTGCAACAAACCAACTACATCATTTTACTCCAATCAACACTATTAAAACTTTTCACTGCAGCGAATTACAGCAATATCCCGAGGTAAAACAGGAAAATACAAAAAATTTTCACATGATAACTTACAAACAGCCGACCCGGACACACCGTTCACAATAGAAAATCTCTCAAAGACAAAGACCTTCACAGACGAATTGGAAGGCCACTAACTACAATGTGTAAACTACCACATTTCAAATAATCACAACCCTCAAAAATCAATAGTATATCCCTAGACACATACAACATATATAAAACACTAGTCAAACAACTTTAGTACAGCAAGATAACAGAAGTGACACTGATACTTGTCATATGCTTATATTTATGCGAATCAAAGTATGATGACTAATGAAAGTGGTAATATTCGAGGAACATACAGCTGTGTTTAGCCTCGTATGAGAAATTCACAGAGAAATTGTGTTAGTGTATAGTAACTTGTAAACAAACTAATTAGTTTTCGGATTCACCTTGTTACGTGCAAGGCTGCTCGGCGTACCTGGATGAGAAGGTGGCGCTATTGAGCTGAACGAGCTACGGCACGACTCCAGTGAAGCCACGGAACCTCTGCAATACATCTTGTAAATAGAATTATAGTTATAGTGCAGATAAAACATCTAAATCGCTCTCCTTCAAAATAATAGCATTACGTTTCCGTCTTCTGACGTAGTAACAAGTATAGTATTTCTCAAACAAAAATCGAATAATTCATTAGATGATTTAGGATCACGTCCGAAAAATAGATTAACCAAAAAACAAGCTTCTCCGAAGCCATAAGGCCCTTCCTTTCCATAACATTCCAACTTTTGACTTATTCGAAATCGAATATTCGAATATCGGATATATCTGATACATTATTCGGTCAACACGCTATTAACTAGATCCATACAGAGAGGTCGAGTGTGGTGGTGACAACATCCAGAAAAAAAAACATTCAGAGAGCCTTCGGCACTAGCGCATTTTCATCATTTTTGCTCATGTATCATGGGAAAGAACAAATTAAAGTCCATGACATCCAAGGATAGAACAAAAATAGGAAGCAGATTATATTAGCCAATGAGGACATATTAGCCACTGAGGACATTGGGGATGCACGTTTCTGAAGCAAAACAGACCAAATTTGTCTGAACAATGAATCTGTTGCAATGATTTTCTACAAAATCAAGTATTTATTCCACATCTATGTATAAATTGTCGCAATCCCCACAGAACAAGAAGAGTTTCACTTGTTCAAATATTTAGGCCGAAACCTTCAGACCTTTGCATAGAAATTAACTGACTCCTGTCAAAAAAGAAATGGGCAGATCCAAGCAGTTTTTTTTAATCGACAAAAAGTCCACCTTGACTTCGTACTGCTCTATAGCCAGACTTTGACGAAGTGGAATATGATTGATGAATGCTGCGTCTTCGTGCAAGAAAAAAGAAAGACTTAGCTTGCTAGTAGGAATGTACAAGCTCAAAGAATCAAAATACAAAGAAGCAGAAAAGCAGAGTTTAACGAATTATGTCATAGCACTATCTTATCACAGCGTCACTCTGACAGCCTCTTAAAAATTTCAAGCATTTCCATGAACAAGCACCATACTTTCGCATATTCTGAACCGTTCTTGCCCAGCGAACAAAGAAATAGTAATAGAATTAGGCATTCACGGAATATTTGAAACTTCCGTACTAGTTTGGCTTCTCTATTTGTTTTTCAAACACAATTTTTCTTTGACAGCAGGTTATCTATCACCAGAAACAAAGTCGAAACCACAACATGAACACATTTTCACAATATAATTCACTCACCTAAAGTCGGCCGAATCTAGTAGTTCATAATAATACATCAACTTGCACTTGTGACTACCAATACTAAAGTCGAACGTCGTGTTGTGTTGGCCAGGAATCTGGAGGGAAGAAATGTCATTTTCCAAGCCCGTCACGAAAAGAATGAACAACAAAAAAACCTACTGTGAACCACTCACCTCAGGTATCCTCCACTGAAGAATGTACGTGCCCGATCGAGAACAGAAATGCGATCCCTGAATTTCAAGAAAATTTTAAAACTGTGGTAGCCGCTATTTAAGCAAACTAATGTATTGTTCTTAGCCGTAGTTAAAGTAAGAAGTAGGATGATTTCAGAGGTGCACAGGTAACCACTTATTTATTGGATTTCTCTTCCAGTTTGCAGATTGTCTGTCTCACAAATTTTGCCACTTGGCTGGCTGCAAAGATAAGGTAAGACTCGCCATTTTGTTATAGGCGAGACATGTTTTGGCGCGCTTCCAGCTATCGATCGTTGATTGATAGGGCCCAATCGGATGGGGAGCGGTATACCTGGAGTGGGCGGCGCTTACGGGCCCTTCAGTTGGCCTATCGGCCGAACTGACCAATCGTGGAGCTTGGCCGCACCCTCTTTCCAGGTATAACGCGCCATACCTGCCTAATCTCCATGAGTAGGCGTGAGATAAAATGCACGCTGTGCAGTTAAAGACAATACATTGAATAGCTCTAATTTTTCCGACAGTAATTCAAACAAATACAAAGCCTACAAGTTTGGCCTTGAAGAGGTCAACCACATTCAGTAAAAATGATTAAATTGCCAGTTTATTTGCATTTTTTTAACCTCTAGATTCCAAGTTTTGAGGAGATTTCATCCATAACAGAATAAACATCTCACCTGCATTGAATCTCCTTCCTGAAACACCACTGGCTTTTCTTCAATCGTTAAATCCGGGCCTAGGGTGAGTGATGGATCTGATGAGATCACCGGCAGTGGGTTGTTGGCTATTGCTGCTGTGACCATTTCTACAGGATTTAACATGGTTGGTGAATGAGGTGTAACGGCTTCTTGGATAACCTGGAAATGAAGAGATAGAGCAAATGAAAAGATAGTTTGAGCAATTACATTGGTCGTTGAGTAAAAAATACTTTAAAACCTCACCTTTGGAGTATGGTAAACAACAAATTCGCAGTCACTCTTCAAAATATCGAAATCCCACGTAAGTACACATCCTGATGAAGCTATAGGAACGACAACCTTAAGAAAAACGTCTTCTATCTAAACGCATCTTCCACAATTAAATCATATATGGACTGCAAACAACCTCCACTGGATAGCCGCGAGTAACAGAAGCTGTCGTGTACATGGAACTTAGGACATCAGCGTCATCAGGAAGTTCTTCAACCGGACGATACTGCGATTTCGGGATGTGCCCTCCAGCTGGACAATTTGCCAAGCATGTACCACCTGAAAGCTCTTAGGCTAATTTCATATTTTCCCCTCAAATTCCCCTGAACAACTCGATCCAGAAAACCTACCAAGGAAATCAGGAATATATTGATCATCGATGTATTTACTGATTTCCTCCTTAACTAATTCACCACCGTTAATCATAAACTTGTTTCTCGTGTTATCGTCGATAAACGGTGAGATCAGCGTCCACAAAACTGGGAAAACACGTGGTGCTCGAACAATCAGCACTTGGCCCATAGTTTCTGGATAATGAGCCTGAAATACGGTACTCAAGGTGAATGATGTAAGAGTGCGAGTAAATCAATGAATGAAAAAAAAACATGAAATTACTCATTTCTACCTCAACAATTTCTATAATCCGCAATAATGACTGCACACCCGGTCGCCAAAGATGTCGCATACTCAAACCTTCCAAATCCACGAGTAAGCTCCATGTGCTGAACAACGCACATACAGAACGGGTTAGACTCCATATAGTTATAAAAACTGGATTCAACGTTCAGGAAATAAAGGTTTGCAGGTATCACAACCGTGCCGCGCTGTTGAGTGGGCGGAGCGAATTTCAAACCATTGGCAGGTTTCGACCGCGCCGATTTTCACGGTACAGCGCTCCAAATCCATTTGTTGGCTCATTTGAAAGTTTCTCCACAAATACTCACCTTATTGGCGCTCCAATTTGCTTCGTCGCCTCAGCTGTTTTTATTAATCCCTCCTCGCAAACAGATAACGTAAGTTTGACAATATTCTCCAAGCCACACGACCGCAGCAGACCTTTCATATCCAGATTTCCAAGTCGTAACAAGAACAATGGCCGTCCCTCCTTTAAAAAATAAATTTTCTTGTAGCAAACCGAAACTAAACGTCAAAACTAGAAAACCCTCCAGGATACGAGAGAATCCAAGAAAAATTACCACAAACCTTATCACTATGATGCCAACATCCAGGGAAAAACTGCGTCATAACCGATGGTGGGCTCCATTCCTTCAAATGAGAATCATATGGTGTGCTCGTTACATCCAAGCATCGGTTTTTCAATGTGTAGGGAATCCACAAACCTGCAGTATTCGATCCACATTGTGCTGTTTTCTCCAGATAATGCTATTATGGACCATATCCTTCGCCTTCGCAACATCAAAATCTCTGGCACGTAAAAATCGTAATAAATGCGCGTCATTTGGTAATTTACCCTGGAATGAACACAACTTCCATTACATTACTTCAAAGTTGCTGCACAAAATGTACGACACACACTGGAATCATTCTATAGCTTGCTCAAGCTCTGCAGGGATGATTTCATTTTTCAAAACATCATTCAGCCTTCATAGAGCTTCCAAATTGCCAGAAAATTTCCCAAACAGAGGAAGATACATTTTACGGTTTTTCGAAGCATTTTTATTTACAGCGCGGCTGCCCGATAATGACAAAAGGTACAAAACGACACATTTTAAAGTATTTTTTCTCAGACTTGTTTCCTGGAAAAAATGCATCGTTCTCAAGTTACACACGATCTCTCTAGTTTCTTTTTTTTTTACAAGAAATCGATGTATCGATCACTCAATTTCCACGCTTAGCCCTTATAGCAGCATGTCCACTACGGTCAGAATGTAGCTTTCGCGATTTAATTTGCCAAATTATGCATAAATAACTTTTTCCAGTGAATTTCTTAATCTTAACTAATCAGGGAATCTATAAACTGTGTTTTGCATCGACATGCACTTGCTCCGCATATGTTTGAGAAAATCGCGGGTTTTCTCATGGGTTTTCCCAGGATTTGCATCGGATTTGGAGATGCATGGGTTCTGCATGGTACAAGCGTAGATTTTGCATGGGTAAGCATGGGTTTTGCATGGATTTGACCTCTCTAATTCGATATGATCAGTTCACATATTCATTGAAGCTGATATCAGCCACTCAATTGAAATTCACTAAAATCACCAAAGAATATCGAGACTAAGATATGCTCCAAAGCGTGGGAATAGCACTTTCACAAAATTTTCCGATTTTTTTTCATTCTTTTTTTTTAGATATTCTGGCTTTTCCTCATAATGAATGTGGGATAAGACCTTTTGTCCCCTAGCTAATCACCCCGTTACTGGCTGATGAGCTGATGACTCTGACTCTGAAACTGTCTACACATCTAACTATGGGTTTCTCATTGCTGCTCATAACCTTCTGTTCAGATTCTCATCTGAATAAGATAACTAGCGATACAGACACAGTACGACTACAATGGGAGGAAAACTGAAGTCTTGAGAAATTCTGAGTCACTTTGTATACAGTTACTGACGCCGCAGTGCAGGAGGATCCAGCAGAATGAGCAAACTGGACCTATCAGAATCGGAAGAAAAAGTTTCTCTGCGTAATTCGGTTAAAAAAGACGAACGTGAGGCGTTGTAACGAAGCTGGCTACAGAAGCGACACAATGTGGACAACTGATACGAGTGAAATTCAAGTAGATGTCACCTTGTGGTGTGCCTGTAGACCGTATTTGAGTTCGCAAAGGCGCGATTCCTCTAGCGGGCTGAGTTGTCCAAGGAATCGTCGGATGTACTCGGATTCGAGCTTTGATTCGGCTGAAAAATTAACAGATCCACGTAGAAGAATTATTCTGGATGCCGACGGGCGCTGCACACTACTACTACTTACCAATTACAAACTTTACCGAACGACGACATTTGCCTGTTTTATCATAACGACGAGCTAGCATTAGCTAGCATTGATCCGCACGCCTCCGGAGAAGATAATAAAGATTTCGCGCCTCTCCTCCCAAAGTGCACCTCCCTCCGTTTAGTCGTGATCTTTTCACTCTCTAAGTTTTACACAGTCTTTTCGCTACACATCCACTTGAGGACACACACTGTATCGTGTATCTTTCGACGCAACGCTCACCTCGCCGTTCAACTCAAACAAAAGAGCAAACCGCGCACGCGCAATTTACGCCCCTGAAGCACGCTGACAACGTCATCTACAACGACATGCACATTTCTGGCGGGTTTGGTCGTCCTTCCTGGACAATTCAGGATAACAGCACAAGTAGCGCAGTTTGCTGAGAATTCTAAGAAATTTGCCCGGTTTAGCGGCAATCAGTGGGTTCAATGGATTCTCTTACCGAAAAGTAAGGATTCAGAAGCCTCGAAGGATTCACAAGTCTGGAACTAACGCTTTTACCCAATCGAAAACGGAAAAAATAGGTTAGAAAAAAAGCTAATTTGAAGCATGGCTTAAGAAGTAGCGTCCCAGCTGACCTTGCATGCCTTTTGAGGAATTGTTTAGGAAATATATTCCAATGTCGTTCAGTCACAACCTTCCTTGAATAATCGTGAAAAAGTAAGTAGTCTCATCAAGTACAACACACATTCTGCGACAATGATATACCAGTCTTACCAATTTTTTTTTCATATTCATGCTCATCCAACATTTTACACCGATTTTTACAATAATAAATGATTTTGCAGTACTAAAATTACCAATATCTTCCCATCGAAATTCCGAACAAAACAAATTTTTGAAAATTCCAGGAAAGGACTTTTCTGTTTTGGATCTCTTCTAGGAAAGAATCCGTGAGCTTTTTGACTCTAAACCCAACAAAGACGGCCTTCAGGACTTTCGCCAGGCTTTTTACCATGATATCACGAAGTTTTGAGGACTACAAGCGGTGTTCAAGGCTTCTCTAGTGCAAAATGAAGAAATAAGCAGCCAGTGATTCCATGGCTGAGCTCAAGATAAGGATAAACAGTTCACAGCAAGCATTCTAACACCAGTACTACCACGTACTAATGGTAAGCAACAGATTAATTGGTTAAGCACGGCTGTACAACTTGGTATGTTGGCACATCATTATTTACTGGTCGTGTATATCGAGAAATATGAGGAATTCTCAAGCCTAGTATCTGGCTCTAGGAAAATCTGGACCTTTACCCGACTTTTGTACGACGATTATCACACATGAATAACAAGAACACTTTCGTAAACCGTATGATGAAGCCTCTTCATAGAAAGGTGCACGTTCTCCATCCAAAAACTGCTACGATCAATTTGCGCAAAAAAAAAAGATGCTGCTCTAACATAGTTTCGTTTTACGAATCTCCGAAGATAAGCACGATTGGTCAGGGCCGTACACGGATTCAAACGAATATCTTCAAAATAATACATGAATGATTCCGAAATTTGCTATTACAACAATCGGCGTCTCTAAAAATTCAAAAAATCAGGCAGTCTAATATTAGAGTTACTCAAAACCCGCAAAACTCGATTGTTCGAATAGTTGAAAAGAAATTCGAGTAGCAATTCATAGCCGAGAATACGCATGCGCGCGTCGATTCAGTCTCGACCGAGAAGTAGCTTTGGAGCGCATTCCAGGATTGAGAGACCATCAATAAGGATCACCGGAAAGATAGCAAAAAGTTAGCATATCGGAAGGTCTAGAGTTTAAAAAAATGTGCGAATTGCGCCCTGTCCATTAGGTGAGATATTCGCAATGGAGCGCAGATACAGACTGGTTCTTCTCCAAAAACGAGGTCGGGACTGGTGTTGCTGGCAAGAAAACCTCTCGCTCTTTAGATCAATGCTTTCCTACAATAGCCACTCGGGCGAGGATTTCATATGGACAATCACATACACAAGGGAAAAAAAAACAGACAACCATTTGTTAGCAGAAATATAGTAGAGAATTACTGCGATTTGAAACGTCGTGATTGGCAGCTAAGCAAATGATCCGCCTACCAGCAATTCCTTTTTAATTGGTCCATAGTGCAAACAATCAGATTCGACCAATTTCGCAATTTCAATGTGCTCTTCCATAGTGACAGGCACACACGCACAGATTCATACACATTATGCTTAGGACCGAATGAAGCAATGAATATATTCGAATCCGAAAATTCAATTTCGAATAAGCTGAATCTTCAGATTTCCAGAAAAAAAAAGTCAGAAGTAAATCCCTCGAATGATGATGGTAATAAGGTTTCAAGGGTTTTCACTTTTTTCAGCATAAATCATAATTTTTTTAATCTGGTCCTGAATTTATAATTGAATTTAATGAGTTATTCAATTTTCATTCGGTACTAAGTATTACACATACTCAAACGCACACTCGCACGTGCACGCACACACACGCACGCACGCATCCTACCGTGCACACAATTATATAATCCGCTTATTGTTATTCTAACTCAACTGTTTTCTGCTCAGTAAACGCAGCAATTACTATTTCTACTAGCCAGTAACAGACTTAAATCACTTACAGTCGTCAAAACTTGTGGAGTTCTTCAACGCCTGGAGATCTGAATGAGTCGCCTTTGAGTCACGTCGCAGCACAACCTTCCTGTAAAACAAAGAAAAATGCACGTTTTTTTTTTCTTTCGTATAATATTCACCATATTATTGCATCTACACTAAAACTGAGGTAAACTACACTAACTAAATAACATGCATAAAAGCCATATGCCTCTAGCTACAACGGGCTATTCATGGTCTGTATCTCTAAGGTGGTGTCGGATCACTACGATTAAGGATCGACGGTGTCAGCAGTGCTGATCGAGCTCAACAACGGAGCACAATCGACAACACATACACAGACAACATAGGAGACAATGACATCATGCAAACTTTATCTTGCCACAAGCAATTATGTACATTTGGAATATAAAACAAAAGGCATCATGTGCTGGCATAAAAATCATATCACAGATGGATTCATCACAAAAGCAGATACTAGTAATGCTGTTAATGCCGTAATATTGCTGCTATATGGCCGCCAATTGGCCTTCGGGTACACATTTCACCCACGTTTCTTCATCGGCTTGTTCCTTGGATACATCGATCGCTGAATCCGTCGTCGATCCCGTATCCTTGTCTTCGAACTGAGGTATATACGTCACTCCACTCTTTATAAGCTCGTCGATGAAGTATTCGAGAATCTCTTTGCCCTATAAGAGAAAAAAATTCGCTTCAAAACACAAGCGATAACCGGTGTTCGGATCATCATCCCAGAAAAAAGGAGAACTACCACTTAACAGCTCAATGTTATTGACTTTTGATTAAACCACAAGTTACAAGTTACAAGGTACATAAGATAGATAGTCAATAAATGAAAAATCAATAAAAAAGTGATAAAAAATAAAACGGAAAATTGTCCGTTTCGTACCTACCCTTAGACGGACATAGAGTGAGTAAAGGAATAAAAAACATTTAAAAAACATACATAAGTTGTTGGTATAGTTGAGTGTTTGAAATAAATATTATAAATAAACGCATAAGCTAATATCTAAAAAGCAAGTAAATAAGTAAATAATGAATAATAGGTGATAAACAAATATTTTAACTACAACCTCGATGCTTCTATGTCTACTTTTTTCATCGTATTTTTCCTTATTTTTCGAACCATGGCTACACTAATCGTAGCGCCACCGACAAGAGATGCTAAATTGCCAGAACTTTTCCTCAAAAATCTTTTTTATTAGCCTGTGGGCAACCGCACATCCACGTCAACCCACGTCACAAATCATCTATATTACACTTTTGACGTAGTGGATGAGTAGCGACTGCTCCGTACTGATGTCAAATTCAAAAGAAAATAAAAACTGACGTTCAGCCGTAGTGCCCCGTAGTAACAAAGGTTTAAAATCGTAAAAAATAGGGGGGGGATATCTTTCCTTCTCTCTAGCACTTTAATCTGGTGTGGCACTTCAAGCTTCAAACATCTCAGAGTGTATAGATCCAATCTGCAGATAAAATGTGCATTTCCAAGTGAAGGTATGATAATAAAACTTCAAAACGCATTAATAAATCATCAGACGTTCCAATGCCTTTTTCCCCATATTGATGAGTGCAGAAAACGCATAAAAGAGAAACGACAATCTAGGATGCACAATTAAAGTCCTTCTATGTGTTATAGCTACCGTTCTGCTATAGCCTTAATGATTTGACAGTGAAACGGTTTCGCGGCTTGAACTAGACCGTCAGTGTAACTTCCTTGCCCCTCCCGGGCTGTTCGTCCTTTCATCAGTAGTTCACAAGGAGGTTTTGTTTTGGAAGAATGTTCTAATGCTTAGAATCCGTATAAGCGTAATGCACGAAAGTCGGAGTCTAAACATTTACTACGAGATGAAAACTTCAGTGCTAAAAATACTATATAACAATTCCAAAACTTTTTTCCTTATATTATACTTGGCCGCTTTTGAAGCCGAGCGGAATGTGAGCTTGGAACTCAAAATCGTGGACAGAAATGGAGCAAGACACGCGAAAATCGATCGACACTTCGAGCAAGAGTTGCAAAAAATCAACAAAATCAATAGATCAATAAACACACCGCTCAAAATGGTTTTCAGATCCGTGACCAGAGCGGTGGATAGCCACGGCAGGCACATTTCTGCCTGGACCGGGACACATGCAACGATAACCATGCAAGTCCAGGCTAGCAAACCAACTTTTGTCGTCTGCGTCTCTTAGCTCCATGTAATCAATACGATAGCCAATCAGGCTAGTTATCCTTGGTTTCCTTGGATATCGTTTCATGAATCCCAGCCCTGGATTCGAGCTAAGCTGAGAAAACAATATTCTCCGAACTCCTTTCTTCATCATCTCCTTCACAGATGCGTTCTCATCGCTTGAATTTGGCGCCACGCGCGTCGCCCAGATTTTCGAGAAAAAAAAATGTCGTAAGGGTTGCTATGTATTATACATAGATATGAGGTGGTCTGATAAATTACTCCTATATGCAATGCCAACAAGATGAGCTTTTCAACAGCACTCAAGCCATTTTCCAAGACATCAAAGAAATGGCACTTGGTGAAATTTTCTGATGATCAGTAGATATGTTTCTGAAAGCAGTGCTCCACAAAGACCCAGAGAAATTTGCATGAAACTCAAAACATAGAGACGCAGTAGAAAAAGGCTCGCTAGAACCAGATCTTTCTCGTTGAAACATTAGGACCGGTGCACAATGCTAGAAAACCTGCCGAGACGGGAATGCAAGAGAAACAGACTTATTTTAATAGATGAAACACAACTTCCTCGACGAGCAAGGACCAAAAACGACATTCAAAATGTACGTAACTAGGAGAGACAATTAGTCTACAAATAAACGTGTTCGCAGGGTTTCCAGAAAAGAAGCAATCAACAAGATGTGCTCCAGAGGATCAGAAAAGAATGCAACAGGTACCGGAGCAGATTTACAGAAAATGAAGTCCTCCACTTTATTACGCTGATACTCCGTTAAGGTGGTGATGTTATCTGCGCCATTTTATACTCTAACAATATAAAAAGTTCAGCCCTGTGAACAGGCAGTATTATCGTAATTTCTAGGCGTAATTGGTTCGAACAACCCTCCCAGGACTCAAAATCCGCACTGGTAGGTGGTTGGACATTCGGTAGATCCTGATCACCTTATTGGTTGTTTTCAATATAATTTTGCGCGAACCACACTTTATTTCACGTCACGAAATTACGGTAAGACCATGTGCCAACCGGACTGAACTTTTCATTTTAATATACTTCAGAAGTGTCTACGCTCGAGATCGCGGATTAAAACACTACAGATGAGTTTTCTTCGGTATCTATGGTAGTGATTAAAAGAACATGCCGTCAATATTCAATGCGAATAGCTCGATTATGGGCTTTGGGTCACGTTGTTTTTGTAGAACAGTCCCATCTCCTCTCCATTTAATCGTTCCTAGATACACCCTAATTATTTAGAACTGTGCTATACTACATATAACTATACGTTCCTACACGACCTTCTTCGTTTGCATAACAACAGAGCAGAGTTTCAAAACGCTAACATAAAACATATAGTTAGTGACAGCACAGAACAGCATTTATCGTTATTCTAAACCAGAACTAAGAGCCACAGTTTTGCGCTGGAAATTGAAAAAAAAGACCAGGTATGGCGCGACTCACTTTTCTAAAGCTTACACACCACTAAGTAATTGTTATTCAGGTGAAGAAACTCGAGCAGAAGTCGAGAGAATAGACTTTTCGAATAGAACTCAACAACTTTCTTATCTAAAGAAATCTGAACTTCTTTTTCGGTAAATCTCTATCGAATTCTATGGGTAATTATCCCAACTCTACTCGAAATTACCCTTTTCTACTCTAACTTTTTCACCTGCGCACAACTCCATTCTTCATGGTGTAAGTATTATGTCGTATTGCGTTTTCGATTGGCGAATGAGTCACTTTCACAATCCTACATTGTCTTGTCAGGTAATATAGTAAACAAGACACAATGTGAATATCTGTGATGCAACGGTCGCCTATTCCCTGGGAGGGAAACTATTCTAGCTAACGCCGTCACTCTGTTCAATATTTTGGATATTTTTCAATAAACAAATCCTAATAATTGATTAAAATTTGATAGAAAAACTCAGCAACGCACTAGAACTATTTTTTGATAAGGCTTTCGTTAACTGGAATCCCCCGTAGCACGGAACTGTATGCGAGATTCATTGTTGTTCCCAGGAAGGTTTTCACTCGTCCGCCCACTTTGGGTGTACGATTTTTCCAGATGCATTTCATGTGTTTGGTTTCCCTCAGGAAACAGCAGCAAGTGTTGAAAGAAGCGGTGAAACCTAACACATTTTGCGCAAGAAATTCGTCAACTCCAAATTATCTATGCTAAGAAAACGGCCTAGACAGGATCGAGATCACGCCAGAGAAGGCCCATATGTTTGACAATGTCAGTTTTTTCAATAGTTTGTTTTTTTTTCTTCTTTCCCTTTGCTTGTACTGTTCTGACCAGCTTGAATTTTTCTTGACATTGTTCCAAGAACGACACAAATATGTGGTGTAACAAATAAATTCCGGATGAGCACGAAATAAAGGATCTGAACAAGGGCGCTTATGAATTCCGCCACTGGTGGTTCAGGGAAGACATGGATACAATGTCAGAGTTTAGAGTGTGGGATGACCTCCCCATAGAGCCTTCAAGAACAAGAAGGAAAAGTTTTTGGGGATCCATGAAGTGGCGAAAATTATCCAAAACTATCCCCGCCTATGAAATCTTCTGTTTAACAATACCCGAGATTGATGAAGTTCTTTATTCCTTTCCAGCCAATGTTTCGGCGTAATTCGCCTTCATCAGGGCCTGGAATGGCTACACAATTCGTGGACTCTACCAGACCGAGTGCATCAGCAGATCAAGCCAAAAGCCCGACACGTTATGTTTCAATTAGTTCCTAGTCCCCAACTAGTTTCATGGCAAACCGAATAATAAAGCTTGAAGCACTTACCTTAGCCAAATTAGCTGCGTATTGTTTCACGGCTAGTTTCTCCACAGTTGCTTCGAAGCCAAAAAATGACTTGACGTCTAGTGCTGCGTTTTGTTCAAAGCATGTCCAGTCCGGATTATCGGGATGGACCTGGAAACAACTATACATAAATACATCCCGAGTAAATCTTGCAGACGAAGCTACTTTAGGTAGATTGCCAGCCAGCCAGCATTTGCATTCGCAGCAGAAAAAGTGCAATCTGTTCACCTTTTACGCGGCAGACATAGCTGAATGCCCGAAAGCCCATAAGTCAAATGACGTTTGCGTATTTCGTGAGGGGAACTCTCATGAGAAAAATGAGGCACGTTTCCGAATCGATTACTCTTCGTCTGGATAGAATGATGCTACGTTTACGGAGCAACAATGAATCACAGCGACGTTCATCGGCGGAGGTTTTTCTTCATTTTGATAACAACTGACAATCACATGTGAATTACACCTCAGTGAGCTACGAGTACTCACGTAATAGTGGCAATTTTCCTTGATTATTATCCGTGAAGAAAATGATATATTTGACGCTTCAATTAACAACGTCCGTTTTCGTCGATCCAATGAGTTCTTCTGTGTGAAATATACATAATCTACACCCGCAATCTGAAAATAACAACGTTGATTTACTACATCAAGGTGAGAGACACTATGCCTAGGAAGGGCGGCGCGTCTACGCTCTGCGATTGGCTGTTTCATAAAACTAGCCAATCACACAGCTTCAGCCTCACCACCCCTTCCAGCTATAACGCTACACATTCTCCAATTTCTAGGAACTTCTGAAAACAAAAACAGCAGTCAATCAATAATCAAGGGGAATAACCAACTTTCTTGACCAAATACGGAGCATCGACGTTCAGCTGACATTTTCGTTCAATCACCCATTCAGCACCATCTTCGCTGTGATATTCATATGTCACTTCGGAGCCGACAAATATAGGTATTTGAGGACATGTGGGAAAACGCTTCTCATAAGCCTGGAAATGAGGTAATTTACGTAAATATGCAGAGAAGGATAGCGTGCAAATGCAATAGGCTCATAGCGTTTTTCACTGAAATTCATTAAAAATGGCATTTTCACGTGAAAATATATTTATATTTCAACATTTCACTTTAAACTGGTAATTTCTTGCAGCGCTGTTCTGCTGCACAATACATTTCATCCTATAATCGCTTCTCGACAGTCATAATATACTGCTTATGAGCTCTGAGTATGAAAAAATAAATGAATAGATGATATTTGACTGCAATAAAATCCACTTTTTTTTGCAAAAAGTTCCATCAACAACATTTACGCCAATCACGATTCAATAAGAACAACGAGGTTCCGCTCAGCTCCGCCAAAAGTTTCAGCATTCCAGAGATTTCCCCTTTGTCACAATATTCGCTATGTTTTCCCCTTACAACCAAGCTGTTACATTACTAACTCGATTTAAAGTACATATGCGATCACAATGGACGAATGACTACTAACCACGTGCCTCACACAACCGCCTTATAAATTTAGTTTTGTTCATTCGATTTCTAAACGTACACAATGCAAGCCTATTTGCCCGAATTTCAACTGAATTTGCCAGGAAATTAGCCGAACCCTGCTCGCAAGCGATTGGTTCGACTACTTCAGCTGTTCGCGTGTTGATTGGTTGATTAAGCGTAAGTTGTGAGTTACTATACGGCTTCAATTATACGTAAGACCAAGTGACGTATTAGATTACATATTCGGATACATATTCGGACCAGTCCAGAACAATATTCGAACATTTGAAATCCAAATGTTCGAACATTCGATAAGAGCTCCAAGCAGCTCTTATCTTCCTCCTTCAAGGCTAGGTCTTTTTTCTTTCAAAAATGCAAATTTTCGACTGGTTGAAAGTCAAACATCTATTCGATCTTCCATTCGAACACCTGATTTGGTCCTAAGTATTGTTTTTAATCCTCATTAAACCTTAAGAAGCATGCTAAGGCACTAAAACGACCTTCAGAACAGGAAATTGCGAACATTCTGACTCTTAACTACTTAAAGTAAACTTGTTCTGTTCTTTCTCATGAGTAAGTGGTTTCGAGAGTTTTACAAAGTAGAACTAGAAGGTATTAGATAATAAAAGGTATTAAAAATAAGGAACACTCACCGCCATAACTAATTCAAAAGGGTGTTTATAAACCCTAACGGGTGACTGGTAGGTTTGCACCATAGTGTGCAACCTTTCTTTCTGAAAACAAAATGCTATTCGAATGCTCATCACAAGTAAATCCAGGAAAATGACACGAACGCATTAACGTAATCCATTCTCTAAATAGACACTAACGACGAGTCGTCTGGGAAGCGACATTGAAGTCAGTTGTCCGTGGAGGTCATTAGTGTCAAAAGTGTTACTAGTAATGACAAAGTACAGACGGCAACGGTTGAGGAAATGCACATGAAAAGAAGCCTAGATTGATTATGTGATAAGGAATGCGACTGGCACTGACCAGCCACGATAAATCAGAGATCACTCCTCTTCCACACCCCGAGTAAATCGCCTCCGTAACGTAAATGAGCAAAGCAATGCAGGGTGTCAACTCGGAAGAAGAAGTCTCAGACATTCTAGGAATGATCCACGATGAACAGCGGATAGATCCAGAAACAGAAGCGCAAGTGGAGCAGTGTCTAATGAATAGCAGGTGAAGCACTGGGTGAGACGGGTGCATATGGTAATCGAAGGCAATGGTATTGAGGTCTGGCAGGCACGTCGGAAAACACCATCCAACCCGTCGCGCCGTTGTCGCATCGCGTTCCAGCGCATCGCACTGCGATGCGATTGGGCAACGTCGTTAGCTCTACTCATTACTAATGCATACAATGTGACAACAACAATAACAACATCGAACACGCATCAAATGGCGTTCCATGTGGCAAAATATGATGTCACGACAAATGTTGCCATAGTGGTTGGCTCTACGGATCTTTGTCGCTCAAGAAAGACAACGGAAAAGCGATGGATTCTCCAAAAATCCAGAAAACAATAGAGCAAGGATCCACAATTCGCTCGTATATTTTCTGCTTGTGATGCACAGAAATTAGACGAACAGGGTTTCGTCCTCATTGTGCTTTGTGGCATGTGCACCTGAACAATCACATACACTAACAACAACATGAACAATGTGTCACAAGCACTGCACTCTGCCTCTCTTCAGCTTTTTTTAGGTGTTGGTGAAAATCATAGAGCCGGAATTCTACTTGCTAGGCATCCAAGAAGCAGATGCACATTTTGTGAGTGGAGCAAAACGCACATCGCAGCGCAATGACTGAAAAACTAAACAAGTTCAAAAGACGGGTCAAATTTGTTGATGAAAGAGTTATCTCAAGGTTAAGGGGAATGGAGCGAGGTGTGGAGGAGGGGGAGGGGGGTGGGGGTGGCAGTGCCAGCCAAACTGTACTTTTCAGTACAATTTGAAACGAACTCTGTAGACAAATGAATTCATAAGAAATCCTAATGTGAATATCGAATCCATGAGAAGCAGAAAAGTACATTTCACTCGATTCTCAGAAAATGAAACGGATATTCTCTTCCTTAACAACGGCAACAAATCAAAATCCTAGAAACTCCTGGACACGGAACCGATCACAAACAGGAACCATGTGTCAGCTGGTCCACACACATACAAACACACATCTCATCCACGCGACAGTTGTATAATAAAAAACAAGCGACGCGAACGTCGATCGACTCTCGATTGACTCTTGAGATGACATTGTAAATCAATCAATTCGCATCAATATAACAATGAAAAGCAACTGAAGAGGGTGGCTACG
Organism: Ancylostoma caninum; assembly: GCA_037903475.1. Taxonomy (NCBI): domain Eukaryota; kingdom Metazoa; phylum Nematoda; class Chromadorea; order Rhabditida; family Ancylostomatidae; genus Ancylostoma; species Ancylostoma caninum. The sequence continues at coordinate 401,592 of JBAJFG010000063.1, forward strand.
TTGAACAAATACGGCAGCATCAGAGCCTGTTGAATTCACAACGCAAATAAGAGGTGGAGGCGAGCACAGCGGCAATGCAGTTCGCCCACCATGGGAAATGAGGAAATGAGTGAGGAATGGAGGGACAGAGAGTGAGTCGCACCTTTCGCCATGAATTACGCCGGCAATGGTCAATAAATCGTGGCGAATTCAATTATTGCAAAGATGTGCAGTGCCGATGGAGAATTTGAAGTGTGATGACGTCATTAACTACTCCTCAATTAGAAAAACTATAATACATAGTAGTAACCATTTGCAAAGCCAATCAATTAAGCAGGTGGAATCCACGACCTCCGTGCATACGACCTCCCAGTGATAAAATGCCAGAAGTGCTACGAGCAATTATTGATCGGTGCCTAAGATGACGAACAAAGAGGAAGCCTATCAGGTAATCGCATGAATGAGAGATAAGACAAAAACTGTAAAGAATAAAAAAAAGAAAAGACAACGTGTCACTCGAAATGCTCTCGATAACTGACAACATACAAAGTTTAATGCAAAAACACCCAGCTGTATTTTAACTCGCAGTTTGAAAAATAAACCACTAGCAAGCTTGAAATCCAGGCGCATGTGCTGGCGGAACATCAACGATCTTTGCTCGCTTTACACTGGGCTATTGTCTGAACTAGCAGACCAGGAAGTAGTTGATGCAAAATGTCAGAGTGAGGCTAGAATTTTTGTGGATATTTGATGGAACAACATTGAAAAATAGTTAGTTGGAGTAAAGTGGGAAGTACATGGCGGCATTGCAATAATCTAACGAAAAACAAGTTATTATCAACAATTCGATCGCGAAGGTCTCGATTTCTTACTTCACTGGGCGATAATGTCTAGTAAAGAAGGAAAAGAGGACAGAATAGGGCACCAAAGAGCTCACATTTTTGCAGAATAAAGGTAACATGGAGGGAGCAATGAGGGAGGAGATGAGAGGAGGAAGCGCTCGATGGTTCATGGTATTCCAAAAATGGACGCTTCCTTGAAATATTACTGCTCTTAAGAAAGTAGCATTCCAAGAAAGGCATCCACGCCGAGCTTTCATCTGAGGCGTGGCCTACAACAGCTCGTCCGACTACGCTCAAGTCCCTCAAAAAGTGATCAATGAGGTGGGCTCCAGTGAAGCAGGAGAAAATGCAAAACTAACGGCTGAAGGAAGCCATTACTACATAAGCTACGGCTTTCCATTTTTAGCTCCAGCTGCAAAATGCGAAGCACTGCTGCGATGGGTATTGCACGAGAAAAAAACCTTCAATTCGTGCAAGAAATAAGGCATGCAAGCGAAATGAGGGAAAACACACCTACTAATACGATAACAAACATCCACCCCACAAACAGCCAGCCACACACGCATACACACAAACAAACAAACAAATACACCAGCCAGTTGAAAATATAATTGAAGCTGAAGCAACGCGGAAAGGGAAAAATAGCCGCGAGACGTAAACACTAATGAAAATCTGGGCTAAGAAGATGTGGCTAGAGTGAGCGGACAAAACGCCAGAACCACAGCATTATCCTGACAAAAAACTATAGAACGAATGGGTGTGGTCAGGTAATTTCCGGCCAGTAAATAACGTAAATCTTTATGAAGACTTGCACACTGAGAGCGAGTGCAAGAAAACATAGAATCGGATTGTACAAATTATATAAACTTCTGTTAGTCATGTAAGAAATGAAACTTACTACACCAAAGTGCAGGAAATCAAACATGCAATCTCAGGAACAACATCAAATGGAATTATCCGGGCATAGTGTCCAGAAGCTGTGATGTGAATATGATTGAATATCTGTCGTTATTAGTTTCGTTAACAATTTGCAGCTTGATATGAATTGCAGAGACGGATATTAATGGACTTTGCCGCTTGGATAATTTTGCCAAACAGAGCGACAGGTTTTTTTTTCACCTATACAGCTTTAATAAGATTTCAACGGTGACTAGTACGAGGAACTGCTAGCCTCGCCTCAGTTAACAACGACGACCTTCACAGATGTCTACTGATAACGAGAGAATTGGCCATGACGAGGCGAGGAGTATCGGATACAGTTCGACCGGCCGAAACTGGTTAGACTAATCTCACCTATCCTGACAATGATGACTAAAATGAGCCGACAGGTGATTGATTGCTAATCCATTGTTGTTTTCTTTTGAATCTCAACAAACAACTTTTAAGTAGGTCCTCAAATCCAAGAAAATAGCAGAGACTCTCCAGGATAAAAGGAAGCTTCAAAGGCTCGGATATGTCCACAACAATATGTGAACAGGAAGGCAATTGTTGATTCAATTCCCGTCCCGACATGCCACCAGAATCAATGTTTACAAGTTTTGCACAACTAAAAAGTGATTTTCTCTTCCATTATCTATGACTTGCTTTTGAAAATCACGTTTCCATGATACTGACTCCGAACAACATACTAGAAGGAGAAATAGCTTTTTACATTGCTTGTTCCATGGCCTAGTGACTCACTATGAGCACCTAAGTATAAACAAAATAGTAAAGCATTTTCAAAGTTATTTACTTGTTTATCTATTCATTCACACACTCTCAACGGTGCTCAATTAAAAATATCAAGCGACAGAGAATCCGAAAAATAGTCTGAAGGATAATATATAAGTAATTATCCCTCGACAAAATTCCGTCCCCTCCCATGGACAAGCTCGCTCCTGGACTATCTAACCTCTCCTAAATATAAAAAACATTTATAAAATAAACAACTGCAGCGAAATCCGAGACCAGGCGGGTATGACGTAAAATGCTGCGTGTTTCACTGGAAACGACAGCTAAGCACTGTTTAAAGTTCCGGTTTTCCACAGGAAAAAGGCTGGATTTGATCCAAAATGACTTCCAACGAGGTAATAACATTACAAAAACTAAAGTAAGATGAACTTCGTATTCAAAATTTACTACTTATACCGGAACAAACATTTTGTTAGTGAATAATCCCAGCCATTTTCCTGTCCTCCAATATAATACCAGATGAAAATTTCTTAGCTATTTAGGAGGAAGAAAAGCAATACCGACAATCCACAACTATGTTATGGATCAGAAACTATGGTCAAGGATCAGCGATTCATGCGATAACTGAATGGAACGTAAATAGCACAGCAGGCTTACAACTTCAAAATTTTTAGTACTTAATTCAATCAAGCTGCACCAAAAACAAAATCAGGAAGAGAGGCCAGGAGGTAAAAGATTAAGCAAAACATTATGAATTAACAAATGTCAGACATATATGGGTGGATCTCTCTGCATTCCACAACATCCTTAATTCTTCTCACCCACCCCCCCCCCCCCCCACTCTAAGCTGTTCATCTCGAACAGAATTAAGTCAGAAACAACGTGCTCACACAATCACCGAACGAAAATTAGCTGTCAGCTCAGCAGAAATAGGCAAGTAATAAGAAAAGCTCGGCATTTGTTTTCTCCAGCCAATATTCCCAGCTTAATGACAGAGCTCTCCAGAAAACAATCCTAACCCACCCGGATAGAATTTTCTGCAAGACCATTGAGCAAAACAGATTTTGCAATCTGATACCGAGAGACACAACGTCCCCTCAACGTCTTTAATGTATGTGAAATCAGGCTTCAGCGTGCATTAGGCACTTTAAATTCCATTTTGCGTACAATAATAGCGTTCATTCTATTCCATCAAAAAATGGAACTCGATTCGGCAAAGAAAAGGAGAGTGTGGTTTCAGATATGCAGTAGACAGAGAGATGTAGCTACAAAAAAAAAATGAATGGATGGGGAAAACATAAATTATACTGACCATTTCCAAAATAGGGTAGCAGCAACAGCTTAGAAACGTAGAAATGTGGCAGAATATTGTAAAAATGATGGGATGAAAGAGAGGACAAGGATAAAGGGTAATTTGTAGCCTGTTAGGAGAAAAGCAAATTAAATACATGGATTTGGGTCTTACCCATTCTGCTCGTCACATGGCAAAAGAAGAAAACAAACAATTTCTCCAGCAGAAATACCGACTCAATTCTCGAAGTTCTAACTTACATGTTTAGGGAATGAAAATAGAATAAAAATGCCGTAACTGAGAGAAAACAGATGAGGAGAAGCACAGCAATTACGCGAAGCCGGAAAAAATCACTGACAGGAGACTATCGCATAAAATTCTCTGCTTTCATAGAGTTTACTTTACACTTTTGATTACCGACCTGAATTAACACCGTTTTGTTTTCCTTTACACCCTCAATTAAAGTGTTTAGAGGTGCCGATCCGATTTGCACATGTCGGAAGATTTATCCGCTTAAGTAGGCGTTGCGGACTTGTGATGGGATGGATGGCTGGTTTTTATACTAGAAAAACATGGATGCAATTATTATGCGATTTTTTGTAAAGAAGTAGCTAATATTCCAATAAAATCCAAAAAGTTGATTACAGGAGCTGCTACTTCTTTTTAGGTAATGAATAGAGAATAAAATAGGAAATAGAGAATAAATAAAAGCAGAGCATTCTATCTTACTTCCTTAAAAAGTTATTATACTCAGAACAAGCAACGAGCAGAGAAGATGTAAATGATTGCTTGTTAGCTGACGTGGTGTGACGCCACAGAAAAAGAGACGTCTCATCTAATTACCATCGCTGAACAAAATTACAGGAGATAATTGAATAAAGGAGAACTGGGTGAATTCAAAAAATGCACTCTCACAAAGGCAGAGCTTCATTCAAAAGAACCAAGCGATTTTATACCGACGAAAAAAGGTTCGAACCTCGTCCTAGGACGTGTGAAAAGCCAGGATCAGAACATGCCGTTTAAGTGGAACCAGAGTGATCCGAAAAATCGACAAGTCCTTCATCCGATACATGGAATTCTTCCCAATCACAGAAATGTGGCGAAAATTTCATGAACAGGTCTGTATGTGTAGCTACACAAGCACAGTGGGGTGTTATTTTCCGAGCAGCTATATTTTACTTCCTGGATTCATCCTGCCTTAAAGAATGCACTAAAACTAACGAAAAATACCTTAGCAGCAAGCGGCAGGAAGAACAAAAAAATCACCGAGATGAGGGGAAGGGGATGATGCACTTGTCTAAAATTTTTGGTCCGACAATTCTCATGGGCCAAGTATGGACGTAGACGTGAATCTCTGCTGACCTACTATTTCTTCCTATGCTTCTATCCACTCTTAAATTTATTGCTTTATTTACTGCAAATTTTAGGCTCGTCGGAGTAGTTGGTAGATAAACAAAGTCTCACATTAGTATTTGGTAGTAATACAGGGCCCTAGAAGAAATAGTAGTGTCTAACTAACAGCGAACTCACAATTTGATAATTTTTTTAAAACTTTCCACCTGTGTGTGTAGTAGTAGAAACTAGTGAAGAAAGCAGAGCGAATAAGGATTTAATTTAATTTATTTAAATTATCAATCAGGAGAGTAAGGGTACCATTAAATAAAAGTTCAACATTTGATTGGTGGTAGAGCAGATAGGTAAAGTGTTGTTGACCGCCTGAAGAGTACCACAGCAAGATACGCCAAGTAATGAGGTGCCGGCGGACTAACGAGATATATCCAAATTCGACTGTCGAATTTCGAACAAGCCGAATTTTGGAAGGCTCGAACAAGGTAGAACAATACAACTCCAAAGGCTTGCTAAGAAGGGCTATAGAGCCTTCCTCAGCCTAAATATCCAGAAATTCGAGTCGGTTTCCAAATTATCAGCTGAGTTACCAAATTTATTTGGTTTTATCTGATTATGTTAAGTATGATAGTGGTGATCTTTGAACGAGTAGATCACAATCGAACGCGACGTGACGCGATCGAAGACAGAGAGGCGGGCGAAAGAGGCATAGTGGGTGGTCTGGCTCGTGACTCGGTGGGCCGGCGGGAGCAAAATGGCTTCCCGCAAAGGCGTATCAAATTAGAGTCGAGGTGTCAACAGACCAGCGAATAGTAAAATTGCACACAATTCACACAGAAACCCGTAGCAACGGACAGATGTGGGCCTGACGAGAGAACTCTCACTCAACGCTCACTTTTTCTCCATCCTGGGGAAATAATGGACGTTGGTGCGTATACTTGCGTGGGTAATAATACTGGATGAAACGAACTGCGAAATTGACACGACAGAAAAACTCGTACGAGTTTACGACCGGATACGAATTGACTGACAACACCCACAACGCCTAATCTCTCAGATTAGTTATCAGGAAATAGGAGAGAAAAACAAGCAGAAAACAAACACACGCGTTCAAATGATCGATGTTGGAACAAATGTGACCCATGGCGCGTCAGTCGGCACCGCATGTGAGCTAATGTTGGTGTGAATTGGCGCAAACATCGAGCGCAGCCACGACTCTCGCCCGACTCACAACACTTCATTAATAATTCATAACAGCCGAGGCGCTTAAGCTATAAAATATGTGCGAAATCTCTATTGAGCCCATCGTTGTGGAGGTTTATAAAGTCGCCATTTTACGTCTTATGGGATTCCCACTGTCTTAGGGAAACTCCCTAAACACATAGATCCATCACCTTCCTTCCTGCCGATTTTGAGGGCTAATTACTTCGCTGCTCCTTCCTCTCCATCCTCGCACATTATACACTTTCCAGCTAGCCTTACCAAACTGAATCCAGCACTATGCAGTCGTAGGCTCACTCGGGAGTGTAGTTTACTATAAATTTCCTGCATTTCTCGGACAACCAATATCGCATTTCACCTATTTTCGTTTAATTAGGTCCACTGAGGATTGGGTTTCGGTTCCAGCATGTTCCTTACCAACCACTTTACATATTCTATCACTATTTTGAGAAAACAGACGCGAGGAAGACTTGCGAGTTAATGAGATATGCGATGAGGTGAAAACAAGGAAGATAGACTGGCTTTCTGCTTTTCCTTGGTCATGAGATATCATTCAGGTAGGTATATTAGGAACTGTGGTTGTACCAGAAACGCTAACACGACGCAGATTTTACATTTTAGCGATAATTGCCTCGTCAATGGTCTAGAGGGTGGAACTTTGTGCATATTTCTGTCGGTTTCCCGATTTATTGCCATTGAATTGCGGCACACGCCACATTTGGAATGGTTGATGTATTGCCGTTGAATAGCTACGAACTTGTGATCTAAAAATAGAATCTTGAAAGGATTTTCTACTGGGATCTTCATGGCTCTAAGATTCTAGGAGATCCCGATGAAATCTGACGAGCTTATGTGAATGTATAAATGAGCACGCATTTCTAGATGACATTTCTTCAAAGTTCATCTTCAGTAAACCTTCAGTTGTTACCAGAATCTGTCAATGATTTCTGAAACTTAAGCTTACGGCCGAATCCTGGATGCTACGTATACTTCGCCTAAATGGATATACAGCTGTCAAATTATGTTTTCACGTAGTCTGGAGTTCTTATTTGGAAGGGCTCCATAAAACAGATGGTGGCTCATTTTGATCTAAGTTTGGGAAATAGCTCATGCTGGAGCCAGGGCCGAAAATTGTAAGGAGGGAAACATTCGAAGGATAAATGACATTGTGGTGATCTATCAATGAAGTGCATAAGAGGGAGGTTGAAAGAGTATCTAACTTGACAACGTCAGATATCCAAATTAAGGTATAATCATTTTTCTGTATTATGGGGACTTTTTTCTGATCTGCCTTTATAAAGCATAGAACTGAAGAGAGATGGGTACGATGATGTCATGGGACTAAGAAACCGAAGTTCCAGGTCTTTCGTCTCAGACAGACATCACCTCAGACGTACCAGACACCACTTCATTTCTGATCCCGTATCACCACGTTGTTTATGTGCCAGAGATTTGGAGCCACTAAATCCCGAAGATCGTAAACAACAAAAAAACTGATCCCATGTAGTTTAACATTATTATTTACGTACTTAGTATGTAGATATGTCGAGGGATGACCCCCGAGATCAAGGATTTCGGGCGCCGCTGAAGAGGAGACCGCAGTGAGGCGGGAAAGGAACGAGCGCGGGAACTGGTCCGCTATAAATCCTGGCAAAGTTTGTGAAAAGGGTTCTTCTTCTTTTTACTACGGGTTTCGCTTACCCGAGGTAATCGACGTTGAGGTGCCTTAGTGGCATTGTTTTCTGTTGAGCCCCTTTGTCTTAGTGACCTAGGGGGAGTCTGGTGCCTTAGTGGCATAAGTAACTGAGAGGGTTTCGGGTTTTGTGAAGCTGGGTCCTTAGTGGACCGCACCAATCCAGCGAAACCTAACCGGGGCTAGCGCCTAGGAGTCTAGCGGATACTGCACGCCTACGTCATCGCGTTTCTACGGGGAAGATCCAAGCCAACCGCCTCATTGCCATCCGCGCTCCTCATCAGTGATCTAATTGTTTCCATTTCTATTGTTTATTTCTATTGTTTTCATATACCTGCCATTTTATAAATAAATAAATTGTTTGTATTCATTGTTCCTTTGTTAGCTCCAGCCGTGTCATCGGCCTCTACTGTTCCACCTTTTGGTGTTTTGTTTTTTTTAAGTACTTCGAACTCGGCGCCTAAAGAGCCCGGTGCTCTTACATGGGGGCCGAACCGTTTTGAACAGTAGAGACCGGATTCCTTATTTTCGCCTCTTTTGGTTCTCTCGCCCGCATTCCTCTCCGCGTAGATCTTTATTGATCGGCGCACGTCGGTAGGGCTTGCCACTTTCGGGTGCTAGTGCGGCTATTGATTATTGATTGCTATTTAGGCCCACACCTGCCCGCGTTTAGGGATCGGATAGGCGCCCCAGCATTGATTGATTGATTTCCACCACCTGCCTCGCCTCTTGCATTGTTCCGCATCGATTTTTGTCGTGATTTCGACGTTGTTTATCGATTCGTTTCGCTAGTGAGGCATAGTACCGTAAAGCAAGGGTACTCGTGCAGGACAACAGTGCTGTAAAGTAGGAGCATTGTTGTTTAAGAAGGAAGATCGGGCAAAGGCACTGGTGTCAAGCAAGAGTGCATATTGTTTTGGGGTACAAGCGTCGTTGAAGGCAACCAATTTTTTTTTGCTTGCAGAATGTTGAGCGACGCGCCCATGGAGGTCAGCGATGAGAACGTTCCCCAGGATCAGGTGAGAGTTCCATGTGATAGGGGAGCAAGTGAAGACGGGTTCGCAGAATGCGTTAAAGTGTTGAGGGAGGTACAACTTAAGGTAACAGGAATTCTAAGTGAGTGCAGAGTTGCAAGGCAGACTAAAGTCGAGATAGAGAATGAACTTGATCGTGCAAGCAAGGAAGTGGAAAGGATTCTGGGAGGGATCCAAACTAAGTCAAGCATACCCATTGGTGTAATGGATGTAATAGCAGAGACTTTGGCACAAAGGGGCATAGATTCGGAACTGGAATGGCGAGAGTACGTACGGACTATGGAGCGAGATGGTGAAATAGTTGCAGATATATGTGAGTCTTTGAATATAGATGCTTTGCAGATAAAGGACGTTGTTTCCGAGCTGCAACGTCGCGCATTAAGAGAAAAGGATGGAAAGGCTGCCGTAGAGGGTCAAGGTAAGACTAACCACTTCGATGTACTGGATCAAAATAAAGTCTTGGAGCAACACATGGATCCTTTGCAGGGCAGCAACCACTGTTCGACTGGGCGGACATTTCCAGGGGATTGGAGGCCGTCTTCTGCGTTGACGTCGGCAACGGTTCCAGCCCGCGAGGAGTTAGGTATGGACGTTAATTATCAGATAGTATCGTACCTACGATCTCTGGCATGTGCTGATCCAGGGGTCTTCAAGGGGGCTAGGAATGAAAACTTTAGTGAATTCCTACGTAGGTTTAAGAGAAAGTATGAGAAGGTGATTACATGTGAGGCAACCCTAATTGACATCTTGGGTGACGACCACCTTGGAGGAAGGGCAAAGAGCATTTTTATGGCGTTGCCTAGATTCATCAAGGAACAGGGTTTTGAAGTAGTCACATCTGAGATGGCTAAGATGCTGTCTTGGGACTCGGTGGCTGGTAGAATAAGGGCACTAACGGAGCTTAGGAACTTACGTCTACGCCCAAACCAGGAGGTTTCTGATTTTTGCACGGTCCTGGAGAAGCTTGGAAGACAGGCGAATCCTGGGTGCACCATCGGGGACCGGTCCATGGAGTATGCGCAGATACTCCTGGACAACCTTAGTCACTGGCCGGAGCATTACCAGCTGTTGGGAGCGCTCCATAAGGTGGAACCCAATAGGGCGTATGAGGAAATTAAACAATTGGCGCTTAGTATTGAACAGTCAAAACTGATGCTTGGTGCGCAAAGGAAGCCAATAGGGCCAACGTGGAAGCGAAGAGCTTCACACTATTTCGAGCAAGAAAGAAGGGAGAGAACAGAGGAGCAACCAAGAAGGTATGCAGGGGATCCGATTAGAGTAGAACCAGTCAGGCAGATGGCAGAGCCACATCACAGTAGAAATAGAGGAATGACCAACGACTCACAAAGGACGAATGGCCCGACTCAAGTACAGGTTAGGGAGGATACCAACAGCCAGCGAAGTAGTGATAATAAGAAGTGTTACAACTGCGCCAAGTATGGGCACATAGGTCGTGATTGCCCTAGGAGATCCACGAGGGTGAATCAAATTGATTGTGATGCAGTCAAGTCAGTGGGTAAAGAGAAGAAGCTGTCAGAAATCATAAGGGACGTACGATCTTTGGGTCTGTCAGTGAGGAAAGGGGAGCCTGGTGATGAGGATCTGATAGGGTCGCGCATGCTCATGTCACTGGTGGCTCTGGGGAGGAAGTGTTCGGCTTTAATCGACACGGGTTCCATGATAAGCATTGTGCCAGTCGAAGTATTAGCCGAAGCACAGGATAGAGGTGTGGATGTGGACGCGTTGAAGTTGATTGATAAGTCGAGACTGAAGCCTGTGTTTGACGCTTCCAATAATGCTATGAAGTTTTTTGGGGCTGTATATATTGACGTAGAGTTGGAAGGGGGTGAGAAAGAGACTGTAGCCTTCCATATATCGTCAGGACCGGAGGACGAGCTTCTGATTGGAACTAATGCTTTGAAGAAGTTAGGAGTAGAGGTGAAAGTGGCGAAAAGGACGGAGAAACAAAAGGCGGTGGAGTTGTTGGAAGACGTCGGACAGAGGGTGGCAGTGGCGCGAAGGGTATACATACCACCATATGATTCTGCCTTGGTAGAGGTCCAGTGTAAAGGAGAGTCGGAGAACGTGGCGGATCGAGTTATTTGGCCATCTAAGTCAGGATTTGCGTCGGGAGTCTTCAAGGTAGTGCAACAGCAAACGCAGCTACCAGTGTTCAACAGTAGCGACGAGCCCATGATATTAAAGGAAGGGGAAGACATAGGTCATTGGGGAACGGACAAGTGGCATGAAAATGTAGAGGAAGTGAGCCAGCTAAAGTGGGATGGTGACGATACAGGTATGACGGAAGATGAGAGAAGGGAAAAGCTGTTTGAGCTGATTTCGAGGAACGCCGAGCCAAACATCCTGGAGTATGAAATCAAAGAGATCCTGGAACAGTTCGCAGGTTCATTTGCTGTATCCGATAAGGAATTGACGCAAACGGACCTTGTGAAGATGACTATCAATACAGGAAATAGTCCGCCAGTTAAGCTGAAGGCAAGACCAGTGCCACTGGGGGTTAGGCAGAAGCTTAAGGAGTTGTTGGCTGACCTACTGAAAAGGAATATCATCGAGAAGAGTAGCTCTGAGTGGGCATTTCCCATAGTATTGGTAGAGAAGAAGGACGGGTCGATAAGGCTATGCGTAGATTATAGGGAGTTGAACAAAAGAATCAAGCTGGACGCGTACCCGTTACCAAGCATAGAGGCTCTACTGCAAAGTTTAGGAGGAAAGCGCTTTTTCTCCACACTCGATCTATGTAGTGGCTATTGGCAAATACCACTAGCGGATGATGCCAAGGAAAAGTCTGCTTTTACCACGCCTGAGGGACTTTTCCAGTTCCGCGTGACGCCATTTGGGTTGAGTACGAGTCCGCCAGTGTTCCAGCGACTGATGGACACTGTACTTGGAGATCTTCTTGGCAAGGAGGTTTTCTGTTACATAGACGACATTATGGTATGCACGGAGACGAAGGAGAGGCATTTAGAGTTGCTGAAGGAAGTGTTTTCCCGGATACAGAAGGCAGGCCTGCGGCTGAAAGCCCAAAAATGCATTCTCTTGCGAGAAAAGGTGTCGTTTCTAGGACATATAGTTGATGGAGAAGGGGTACACATGGATCCGGAGAAAATTAGGGCAATTAAGGAGTACCCGACGCCAAGGAATGTAAAGGAGCTCCGCACGTTCCTTGGACTGGCCTCGTTCTACAGGAAATTCTGCTTAGGGTTCTCTAAGCACGCTGCCCCCCTGTTTCGGCTAACATCTCCCAAATCGAAGTGGTCCTGGGAAAAGGAGCAGGAGGACGCCATGGCTAGGATGAAGAAAATGATCTGTTCAGCACCGGTGTTGTCTCAACCGGACGTCCAGGGAGCGCGTAACGGCAGCAGACCGTTCGTGATATGTACAGATGCGTCGACATACGGATTAGGAGCGGTCTTGTCACAGGAGGGCGAGGATCACCAACTTCACCCCATTTTCTTTGCCTCGAAAGGGTTGAGCAAAGCAGAGCGACGTTACCACGTGACAGATCTGGAGGCATTGGCGGTGGTGCACGCAGTCAGGAGGTTCCACATGTTTATTTATGGGTTGCCGACCGTAGTAATGACGGATCACCAACCTCTAACGGCACTCTTCAAGAGAAACAATGTATCAGCGCGTGTGCTTCGCTGGTCGTTGGAGTTACAAAGATATAATCTGGTAATCCAATACGTGAAAGGGAAAGCCAACGTGGTCGCCGACGCTTTGAGCAGGGGAGTAGCTACGTCGATATCTGAAGAATCAATGGAGGGAGCGGACGAAGCAGTAGTGAATTCCATAACAGCCAAGGAGGATTCAAAATGGATGAAAGAACTACGGGAAGACCCACATATAGGAGAAATAGTTGCTCTGATAGAGAGAGGTGAGCTGGAACAGCTGATTAGGATACCGGGAGAACAGAGGGTGCTGAGAGTTGCTGATTTTGTAATTGAGGAAGGAGAGCTACGAATGTACACGGAAGATGGGAGTCTGGTTTTTGTTGTTCCCAAGTCGTCTCGGTACGAAGTTTTCCATGAAGCGCATAGCGGGCTCTTCGCGGGTCATTTCAGCGCACACAAATTGCTGAACAGGTTGAGGAAAGAAGTATACTGGCCGGGGATGGCTCAAGACATTTATAAGTGGACAAATGAGTGTCAGAAGTGTTTCGTTCACAACCCAAGAGAAGCGTTGACCCCACCCCTAAAACCAATTATAACGGCTAGACCCTATGAGGTTATCGGAGTAGACGTCCTGGAATTGGGGCCAACAAAGAGCGGAAATAGGTATGCCGTCACCGTAATAGACCACTTTTCGAAATTTGCGGCGGCTTACCCAGTGCCGGACAAGTCGGCAGAAACCGTAGCCAAGGTAATTTTCGTCAGATGGATCGCGGAAGGCTGTCGATGGCCGAAGAGTATACTTTCGGACAGAGGTGGCGAGTTTGTGAACCAGGTTATGGAAGAAATCACTAAAATCACGAAAATATCCCATGTTACCACGAAGGGGTATAACCCACGTGAAAATGGGATCACGGAAAGATTGAATGGCACGATTGTGGCCATGTTGAGAAGAACAACGGTTATTCCGACGGAATGGGACACTAGGTTGCCGTTCTGTATGATGGCGTATAACATGACGCCCCATAGCGCGACGGGAGAGAGTCCGTACTTTGTATTGCATGGTATAGATCCAAGTTTCCCCTCCGAAGTTGTACCAAATGGAGGTATATCGTGGTATTCTATGGATAAGGCGCTTGACGATTATAAGGCGGAAATACTCCAAGCCGTGGCTGAAACTCACGAGAGAATTAAGGAGTACAATGATAGGGTAAGGGAAAGAATGAAGAAAAGCTATGATTCAAGGCATAAGGTGGAGAAAAGAACGTTCCCGAAGGTAGGAGATCGTGTGTATGTTTTGTCGCCCAGTGAGAAAGCTAGGAATACACATCCTAAGTTGGTAAACGAATGGTCAGGTCCCTTCCGGGTCATAGAAGTTAGCGATAATTCGGCCTTAGTTACTCGAATTGGTGAGAACAATGATCCAGTAAGGATTCAATTTGATCAACTGAGAATTGTCCCGAAGTCGATAGGAGACGAGAGGATAGATACAGAACATACCAGAGGTCGTAGGGGCAGGAAACCAAAGGTAAAAGTCAGTAGAATGTATGTGGACAATTTCAGAGGCGTGAGGCTGTCCAGCGCAGAAGAAAAGGGACACCTCCTGTACCAGTGTTTGGATGACTGCTTCGCCGGGACGACCCTGGGAGACATAAAAGGAGTGGATTTTCCAGGCGCATACGCTCGACAGTCGTTTTCAGACGTGTGGACGGCCTGGAGAACGACAAGCATATTCATTCGGACCGATCTGAGCACCGCCAGAAAGATAAAACTGCACAAGGAGCGAGCCGTTTGCCTAGACGCCGAAGCTCTATTCAGGATTCTGATGCTTTGCTATGAAGTTTGCACTGAGTGGACTGAATTCATCTGCACGACGAACGAAATCGAGAAGCATTCGCCCATTGAGAGTAATTGCGTGGAAGATTTTTATCGTATTGCGTTTGCGAGAGCAAAGGAGGAGATCGCGCAGGAAGCCAAGAAGGACAGGGTACCCAAGGTGGGGCCCACTGGATTTGCAGCCCCGGAATCCGCGCATCTGTTGGAGAAGGATGGGCCGAGAGATGGGCTTCACACGCGAGTTGCGACGTCCTTTGCGAAACTGCGAGAGGTGCTCCACGTCTGGGCTTCATTCGGTACCTGGGTAATTGTGTACCCCCTGGAACCGAAGGGAGACAGAGTCGCCATCGAGGAGGTGGTTAGAATGATGAAGCAGCACCTAGAAGAAGGAGGTCGTCTGATCACGGCATGGACGCCAATAATAGAGGCAAAGAAAGAAAAATGGATCGCTATGCAGCAACTTTGGATAACCGTAGATGCTATTGTAAAAAAATTTGCTAATCCGGATCAAATTGTAATTACTGCATGTAGTAGGTTGATTGATGGTTGTGTTTTTAGCGAGGTCGGTAGTCCGGAGACCTCGTTTCAGTACTACTTCACGTATCCGGGGGTGGCGTCTGCAAAATATCTTTATGAGGTCATCAGGAGGAGGTGTCCAAAAATCGAGCTGCCGCAAATAACGCCTGATCGGTTGCCGAGGGCGTCAACTTTGAAGAGGGGGGGGGGCATGTCGAGGGATGACCCCCGAGATCAAGGATTTCGGGCGCCGCTGAAGAGGAGACCGCAGTGAGGCGGGAAAGGAACGAGCGTGGGAACTGGTCCGCTATAAATCCTGGCAAAGTTTGTGAGAAGGGTTCTTCTTCTTTTTACGACGGGTTTCTCTTACCCGAGGTAATCGACGTTGAGGTGCCTTAGTGGCATTGTTTTCTGCTGAGCCCCTTGTCTAAGTGACCTAGGGGGAGTCTGGTGCCTTAGTGGCATAAGTAACTGAGAGGGTTTCGGGTTTTGTGAAGCTGGGTCCTTAGTGGACCGCACCAATCCAGCGAAACCTAACCGGGGCTAGCGCCTAGGAGTCTAGCGGATACTGCACGCCTACGTCATCGCGTTTCTACGGGGAAGATCCAAGCCAACCGCCTCATTGCCATCCGCGCTCCTCATCAGTGATCTAATTGTTTCCATTTCTATTGTTTATTTCTATTGTTTTCATATACCTGCCATTTTATAAATAAATAAATTGTTTGTATTCATTGTTCCTTTGTTAGCTCCAGCCGTGTCATCGGCCTCTACTGTTCCACCTTTTGGTGTTTTGTTTTTTTTAAGTACTTCGAACTCGGCGCCTAAAGAGCCCGGTGCTCTTACAGATACACAGCCCAGCCTTATGCGGATGTTTATTGGTTTGTTGTTTTTCCCTGACGAATTTCGATGCCCAGGCCCAGTACGGATGCTTTGCTAGGTAAATCTTTTCAAATAAGCGTAACCCTTTCCTTGTTTTCCAAGAATGTACTTAGGCACAGTAATTTTCTAGAAGCCGTTGGTTGTTTTCCATAAGAATGATGGACGTCTGGGGATTCTTACTGGATAGCTATGGTTATTCAAGGGATTCGCTTTCTATGAGAAAATTGCAGTGGTCTTAGTGTCTAAGAGCTGTATCTCATTTACAAGATAAGAGAAGAGAGGGAGATCCTCATGAGAAGATTCGGAAAGACACAAGGGCTTGGGTTTAAAATCAGAGCAAGGGTACGCTCTTAGAACTACGTGAACGGGCTTAGATTGGACGTTGGCTCAATGATTCATGATATATGAGAATTGAAGATCAATACAATATAGATAGGGTACAGAAGTTAAGCTACAGAAGCTCTGAACAAAAGCTGCTTTTGTACGCCTTCGTCCGTAATGCTCCCAGGATACAATGCAACAGCGAAGACCTCACATAGGAAGTGCGGAATGTGAATGACAAGTGAGGTGCCGATTCTGAAATCGACGCTAACACGGATGCTTTTTAGGAGGTGAGAGGCGACTTGTGACTGAATATTAAAGCGGAGTCTGACGCTTGTTTTTCTGGACGTCCTCTCAGCTGCTGTCGCTGCTGCGTTGTTGGCCTCGCATTCACCGAAGAGACGAAACACCAACTGCACTTCTGTTTGGGCTTCGTGTGGCTCTTCCATTTTCTGTCTGGGTGTATGCTGAAGACTCATTCTTCTGACTTAAAACAGGTTAACCAATAGGACAACAGAGAACAAAAAGCTTTGTATTTTGGATTTGATCCTCAAAAATTCTGGGTAGTTCGTCTCAAACTTTTTGTTTTGACTATGAAAAAACGAGAAGGAAATTGTTTTGGCACTCAGATATGGGAGCAAAGCAGGCTACTAGCTAAATTTCCAGTGTCATCTCCACAAAGTGCTGCTCCCTTGATGTTTCTTTCCCCACTAGCTGCAAAGTTTGAACTTCTTCAAAGACGGGATCTGGAGGTTTTGGGTCATCTCAAATTTTCTAACTACGGGAATAATTAACGTATTCATGGCTGCCTCACAGCACAGCAACTTACATATCCTATTCATCCCTTTTTCTTCTACTGCGTTGAGCAACACACAAACGAAACCAATGTTTTGCGCTAGAAATTTCTGAAAAAACTTTTTTCTCACGGGAAAATACTAGTAGTGAAGTGTTGTCTCTACTCGAGAAGAACTTTGTTGAAAGCTAGATCCCTAACTTTTGAACTCACACCTTCTTTACCAAGAAATTGCCACGAACTGGACTGTTATGGGCAGTATCTCAGAGAAGCAATTGATTGTCTTCTGTACCTCTCAACTACATCTCTTAGTCACTCCTTCGGCTCCACTCCTACTGTTCTTCTGGTCAGTCTATATTAATGTTGGTCCTACTTGAGCCAATAATGGTTTTTACGCATATTTAAGCACACACCCCATGAATGTATAAATAAATAAATAAGCAAATAAACATCAACATCTTCCCTTCACATCTTCTTTGCACCTACAGATTATGTTTTTCGGAGTAGTGAGCGCGTAGAATTAATGGCACATGCATGAGGCAGGTGAATCTGGCTGCAGTGTTCTGAGAAAACCAAAAGATTTCCTGGTGAACGGAAACAGAGAAAGCACCTGGATTCGCTGCAGCTTGGAAACAAATTACCTCTTTGCTGCAGGAAATGCTGGAATGCTGGGCTTGGAACTAGGAAGCTCTCTTCGGTACATAGTGTGCGCTCCATGAATTGTTCAGAAAGATTGGTAGCGCTTGCATCTACGTATGTAATCGCAGTGGTCTCTATAAAATTGAAAGAAATTGTGTCTTGTGTAAGAAATTATAATCACCATAAATATTATTATAATCACCGCAAATGATACATATTTTTCCCGTTGGTGGCTTCAGAACTTTTATGAAGATGGGGTTTTTGGAAAAGAAGCTAATTTCTGCGTTCCCTAACGGATCGTGCTGAATTTTTCTTGTTTTTCGTTTACGTAAAGCTCAACCAGATGCCTCCTGGACCTTTCAAAGTGAGTAGCTGGTAACGCATCAGGTGGTAAACTCCAAGCAATTCGAGTCCATCCTCTGAAGTCTGGATCCCTAACGGAGTAGAACTACAGTTACGTTGGACGGCTGCAAAGGTGCATGTCGGAAGTGCTCTAACATTTATGCGGATTTTCTGGAAATTAAATGTGCCGCAATACATGGCACTCAACATGACGTAATCCACCGCAAGAACCAGTTTTTTCTTTTCGCCCGGGAATCTACATACTTTTTTTTCTCTTCAAATAGTAAGGTAGTTAAGGTAACTTGAGCACATTTCGTGCCCAATGCACATATTAATTCCTGTTTGACCTTATTTTCAACCTGTGTTTGGCAGCTTAAATATTTTTGTTTCACTTATTTGTTTGATATATCCATTTAAGAAGGTACAAACTACTGTGAAGTGAGACTCCAAGTTGGTTACCTTTCTCAGAAGGGGCTCTTATGCTAAAAATAGTTGGTAACATAAAGACAATGGTCAAGGCTCCCTCAGTTGAGGCAAGACGAGAGCTAGGAATATTTAGGTGATTATTTCCGTGGATATGTGGTCTGTTCCACAATTGCTGTATCACAAGGTTCGGAACGGCACATTTGAGAACATATTCAGAGAGAGAGAGAGAGAGAGAGAGAGAGAGAGAGAGAGAGAGAGAGAGAGAGAATTGCATGATTATCTAGGAAAAAAAGGAAAATGGTGGGAGTTAATCTACATTTCCATCTCATTTGAGGGAGCACTCCGACTACATTCTTCCTCGCGTTTCATCTCAACAGTAAGAAGATTCCAGACATTACCAGCACAAGAAAAAACCATGCGTTGAAAGGCGTCTTAGACCGATAGCGTAGTCGAACTCTATTTTTAGGTTGCAACACAGGGAATGAGCTTTCCACCTACGTCTCTTGAAACATGAATGAACAAGCGTGGAAACCTTTGTGAGCGGGCAAAAAGCAGGATTTACGTCTCAAAGCTCAAAATGGAAGTCGCAGCAATCACCTTTAGACGAAAAGTGTTCGGAAAAATCTTTTAAAACTGACACGTGATGAAGGTGAATCGTAGTGTACGATGACTCAACGAACTGCCACGTTAGATACGATGAATGGAGCTCAGTGGGAGAAGTGCTAGTGATAAATCACTTTCACATGATCAGAAAATTGCTTGATAAAAACATAAAAAAAGAAAAACGAGGAACAGATGGAATTTGAGCCTCATAGTAGTTTACGGCGCTTTTCAACTGTCTTTCACTAGCAGTGAAGTGCAAAATGCATCCAGGATAATGCAAAATGCGTCCAAGATATCCACATGGCTGCATGCTGGAAATGCTCATGCTCGAATGAGTAGAATCCTTATTCGCAAATGCGCACTTCTTCGAAAACAATTCTCTGTTCGTCACATCGTTTCCCAGAAACCACCCTACGGAATAATAGCGACAATGTCCACCTCTTGGAAGTAAAAAATGTCGATGACCTTTTATTAGAACTAAATGGGCCGGCAACGATGATATGGAGTGCTTTTTCGGTTACCAAACAGTATCGAAGAGAGGATCAAGGGATAGGCAAGGATTCAACAGAGGAGTCTTTTACCTACAAGAAGCCCCTTACTCCCTTGTTACGAACATGACACTTCAAAGGTTGCTACAGGAAGCCGCGAATCCAGAATGTTTGGACCAGATACCGCTGGAGCTCAGTGGAAGGAGAACTCAGGAAATATTTCAGGAAGTGTATAGAGTTCGAGGAAATGTCTCCAAGTAGGTGGTCTCTCAGAGAGGTCTGCCATAGTAGCGCTACAAAGTGTTTTGGTTGGGTGCCATGAGGCAACGCCCTGTAAGGACAAGCCACTTTACTAAATCTCTCGTGCCGCGTTGTCCTTAAGACATTTCCTGGATAATTATTTGGACTTCATCTCCTCCATGAGAAAGCATCAGCATCAGCATTCAACTTTAGGGATTTTCAGATAAAACATTTGATAGCTAAAAATCTACAAATTGCTGTGAGGGTGAGGCTACAACCACGATGCAAGTAGGAAGAGGGAAGCGACTTAATGAGGATAAGAGAGTAAATCCACGGCCAAGAAACCGGATGACTGGATAATGAAATGGGTGAAGAGTGGAGACAATGCACCAGTGACTGACAGCGCCAAGTTTAAGGGAGAAGCGAATGCTAAATAGATAAGGTATACTTAATAGAAAACAGAAAGAACGTTCCTGACAAGCACGAATACATCATGAAGATGAGTTTTGCCTTTCTATGGATTAAGGAGCAGTTAGAGTCAAACTTTTATTAAGCATGTGGGTACCATCGTTAACGACTAGTTTTTTGCAACCTACTATTATAAATCCTGAAAGGGACATACATGCTGCCGAGACTTTGAGGTACGCGTATAGGCTAAGTAGGGGCCGAAATTAACGAGCAGGAAGTAAAGAGTAGAGCTCAGAAACCGTTAGGATAGTTCGAAAAAAAGCTGGTTAGAGGAACTAGGGAAGAATGTTTAGAGCCGCCTGCATGATGCACCTTCGATGGTGAGAGAATAACTAAATAGGGAGACCAACAAAGTGGAAAACCTGACACACTTTACCGCAATTGTATGGTAAGAATATTTTGAATTTGATGTGAGCGTCACAGCTTTCAATGATGACTGCTCACGTACATATATTGCTTTTTTCTTCTCTGGAAAAAGAACATTTTCTATTGAACTATCACCTCACGTAGTTACTCAAACGAAATGGTTCCTCTTTGTTGATAAATGGTTCCTCTTTCCTGATGTGTTTTTTATTACTCAAGGATTATAGCAACATCTCTGAGTACATAACCGGATATTTATTTGTAGTCTGTCCAGCAAAACATTTATGTCTACAGATATGCAACAACTGTAGATAATATCAAAATAGTAGCTCCTCACTCACAAAAAAAATGTGCAGTGATTTTCTTCAACAACCCGACCCCGGATATCATCTTGCCTGGATCAAAATGGTGTTGCCTTCGTGAAACCACTTCTTCATTTTAAATATGAGCACATAGTGTAATTATGAACGAAAGAGTAGTTCGAGACGCTTTTTTTTCTGTAAGCCGTGGAATTGATTCAAAACAGCTTAAAACTAAGGTTCAGGTCAAACCCGCAATGTTTCGTCTTGGTTTTGTTTTGTTTTGTTTAGAATTCTAGTCATTCTTAGTTATACTGGTTACGTTCTGGTACTTTTCTGGCGTTCCATATGTTGAGTCAACAGTTCCACAACGTTGCACTTCTACTGGTCCGACTATAGGTTCTACTTCAATAAACTAATGGCACACCCCAGTGGTGTATTCAATAGATAAATAAATAAATGTAGTAAGCTGTGCCAGTCACTTTGTCGAACTTAGTGAGAAATGAATCAACAAGAAAAAAGTACATTTTACCCCAGCTACTGGAAAAAACAGGATGAGTGAGGGAATTGAGACGTCTTTCTAGGCACTCCAGAGTAATAAACGAGGGCTTGCAAAGGAATGGAATTCATGTTTAAGCTGATACATACGACTGGATAGCGCTCTGTCCTAGTTTATAGAAAGCGTGAGTGTAAGATTCAATAAATTTTCATGAATCTTACGATGCCTACTTAGCGGCGAGGTACAGTCGGGTCCGGCAGCCACTGCAAATGGGCGCCGGCGGGCGCCGGCAGCCGCCACCCTCTGGCGCCCCGGTATTAATGAGCTATAAATCACTCGAGCTTGGGAGAAAGCGAAGAAAAATACAATTTTAGTTCATAGTAGACTGAGTGCAGTGGATATGTTAAGGCTATAAAGCAGGCGACCATTTTCACAACTTTCACGTTTTTTCATTTTTGTGATTTTCATGGAGAAAGATTTCTGAATAGACAATAAGCGAAGCCAACTCTTCCATTTTCTGCTATAGTACACTGCTTCGCGAATACAAAAATGGCCGTTATTCTTCTATGGATGGACACAGTACTTCAGTTATCCCATCTGAATAATAAAGCTCATCCAATCCGGGATCCTCAGAAATAATTGAAATCCGTATAAATTGTTCCATATCCATTGCGAAGTAGTTCTACCGCCGTCATTTATCTTTCGTGGAGCAGTCCTTTACGGCGGAGTTACTTTCTCCCGGTTTCCCTCAACTTTGAAAAAGTGGTTTTTCACTATTACTTACACTATTACTATTACTTACACTTACACTTATCGTAGTTTATCTTCGAAATTTATGCAAAACGTTGCCGGATGCCTTCCTCTACTACCCGAAGGAGATCACGGGGGACGTTCCAAGCAGTGAACCCCAAACACTGCGATACTTAACTCTGGATCTCCAACGGAGTGGAACCAGCGATAGGGACAGATTGCAATCTGCCGCTCAAACCACTGAGCCATCCGGGCTACTTTTTATGCTGGAGTTTGTTAACTGCAGCAGTCGTAGGCAGCATACTATATGTATTTGCAAAACGGGGGCATATAGCAGGATTCGATCCCCTGACCACCACAACGTCGATCATTCGCTCAACCCACTGAGCTATGCGCGCGCGCGATGAGACATACAAATGGTGTCCACTATTACTTACACTTACACTTATCGTAGTTTATCTTAGAAATTTAGGTGAAAAGGGAATTGGGTGGGGCAACTCCTGTGAAGCCTAAGCCTAAGCCTTAAACCCATTCTTGAGCGTTAGGCTTATCTACCCTGTCTACTATGGACTAAAATTGTATTTTTCTTCGCTTTCTTCCAAGCTCGAGTGATTTATAGCTCGTTAATACTGGGGCGCCGGAGGGTGGCGGCGGCCGGCGCCCGCCGGCGCCCATTTGCAGTGGCTGCCGGACCGGACTGTATCTAGAAGTTAAATTAGCGCAATAATACTTGTAGCACTTGTAGTCTCATTCTACATACGTAGGTCTCAAGCTCGAACATTATATCCTATCTCCTCCATAAACGATTTTTGTAGCAATTTCGCAACAGTTTTCAAGATTTCCAAATGTTTGTGGGATATAGAAACCTGCAATTGGTTCTGATTGCTGTCATCTATCCTCATCTTCGTGATATGTATGTACGTTTTGCATTGAATTTGCTGAAGTTCTTTATAATCTTATATCCTCATCATCCACTCTAGCATTTCCTCTGCACTACTTAAATGTGTATTTTTGTCAAGAATAGTTGATCATTTCCCACCTACCGTCATTCCTTCAAAAGATCGCGATCCTTAGAGACGCCGCACATCCTAAAAACGAGGCGTAATTGAATTAATGCAACGCCAATCATTCGCTATTAAACCGGTCCGAGGAAAAACCAGGACAGAAACACCGCAGCTCGAATACTGTCTAACGGTATTAATTTCACGCTAATTAGCTAGAGGCTCCGTTGTTCCGAGGAACCCTCTGATTCAGTTGAAGCTTTTCCGGCGTAGAGATATCTCTGTTTGTTCATTCTTGCTGAACGTAGAATTTTTAGATGAAGATACAACTTATGAAATTTCATCGGGGATGGTTGACAAAACTAAGAGTTCCCTGTTGAAAACAAACAACACATTTATTTATTTATTTATTTATTTATTTAATAAAACACCAGCATGGTGTGCCTGATCATGCAAAACAACAACACAGTCAAAAAAAAAATGAAGAACCGGTCATACTGAGTTGTGAAAGCTGGCTAAAACAACTGCCTTTCGCACTCGTCTTGGATTATTGGGAGAATAGTTTTGTAACACCGGAAAGGATACAAAATTAGGCATGGGAGCTGAAGCTGGGTATATAAGTAATGCTCACTCAACAAATTTACATATGCGCATACGAATCCTGATCTTTTCAGGCATTATGTCCAATTCTACGAACTTAGCACTATAATGTCGGAGCAGTAGTTTTCCTCAACGAAATTATCGAAAAAAGATGAGTGAAAAAAATGAATGTTCCAGTTAACTCAACGGAAAAGATGAATTGAGAAGTTAGCATCGACAACTTTTTCGAACTTTTTTTTTGTAAATTCACAGAAGACTGTTTTAGTACTCTCATTAGTCGCTATCATTTTTTTCCATATTGTGAAACACCACCAAATGGAATCATACGAGGAATTCCAAAAATATCGTGTTCAGTTGATTCCTTCACTTCCGTTTTCGACAATAATGGCATATGTAGATGGTTCATAGCTCATATATTGTATATATGAGCTATGAACCATCTACATATATTATATATACATTTGTGAATAATTGTGGGCAGTCCAGAGCATCTCCAGAACGGTTCATATAGGATTTATCCAAGGTCCTCTACCTGTTGCTCTTTCACACCCATTTCTTCCATCTGACAATATTGAAAGAGTAAAAATGAGTTCTTCTAAACAAAAACTTGGCACACAAAGAATGGGAAGCGTTCATAGACTTCCTAATTACAAAAAATATATTTAGATTTAGATTTGTTGCACGTACCACGCAAGTTACAATACAATAAATGGCCGGTAAGATATCCAATGTGTAATGGTGATGGTTTAGTACATTTATGAATTGTGGCCCTCAAACTCCCTCCTTGAATGGTCCCACAATCGCATGCGCGCAGAGTCTCAAAGATGAAGTCCATGCGACCATGTATGCTTCCCCGTCACGCGAACACCTGGCGAAGACGTTATCTGATGAGACGAGCACTTATCACTATTTCTGCCGCTTCATTACTCGTAAGACGACCTTTTCAGTGGAACCCGCCGTCGATCGCTCTTCTCGGCTGGCTGATGCAACCCTTGGGCGCGATTGCGTCAGCCAGCTGGAAGTAGCGCGACGAGATTATCGAAAATGGACGTTGACTGCAACATGGAGAGATACGCAAATTTACGTCCTTCCGTAGGAAGTTGTGGGCGGTGTGACGCTCCCAAAACTACCGATAAGTTATCTTCTCAATCAATAATCGGCTCGTGTGTGATCAATTCGATTCCACTTAGTCCGATGGTAATAAATCTGCCTCGGGTTTTGGTAATTTTATGCTTGCATTAGAAACAAAGCCAAAAACGAGTGAGTCCAAAAAAAAGTTCATCCAGAATTCCGGTATACAAAGGTGAATCGAGAAAATTTTGAACCCAGCAGAGTTTTGGATTCATGTACACCTTAACAAGGATCCGCTTGCTTCACTCTTCATTATAGCATTTAGTTATCCATACGTGTAGTGTAAGAAGCTTCTTCCTAAAGAGCAGAAAGCTGCCTCCTAAAAGCAGTGGCGGACGCAAAGAGTGGGCGGAAGGGGGGGGGGGGGGTCGTGGGAAAAAAGTGGGTTCTCCGCCGTTTTGGGGACCCAGATGGAAAATAAAATTAACAAAAATATTACTTATAATAATAAATAATTAATAAAAATTATATCAAAAATAATAATAAAAATAAGCAAATAAAGATAAACTAATACAAGATTTTTATTTGCATTGTATAGTAATTCCAAAAATTTGACGAGCAGCCTGAACGGGGTAATGGTTCGACTACTCAGACAAACCCTCGCTGGTCGCGCGCACCTGTTTGAGGTCTCCGCGAGAAGCGAGCCCTGATACAAGATTTCTCACGACCCGGATAACGGTGGGGATTGGCCAAAAATGACTGGATAGCGGATACCGGATAACGGGTAAGGGTTCCAAATGCTACAGGACCACTTTCCACCAATATTAGGAATAGCTAAACGTTCAAACGAAACAGGAACAGCCAAATATCCAACAATATCCTGGACAAACGGGTCTTGCATAATGAAAAATTCTGTGTCATTGTATACTACATACATATGTACTGATTCAAGATTATTCGTCTGATAATTTTTGGAGGAATAGGGCTCCAATTGCTCAGGACGCTGGTGCTTTCCAAAAATTTGAGACGCCCTTACCTTCAAGTTCATAAAAACTTTGTATTTGCAACGTTGTGCTGGGTAGGGACAACAGACACAGCAGTCTTATGAGCCCGAGGTAAAATCTTCCCTACTAGAGTTTCCGAAACTTTAACCACACTTAGTGTGAAAGAAGTCATTCAGGAAATAGAATAGAGCAACAAATTTCGTCGTGCTTTGAAACTCCATTTTTTTTTGCTTCTGGTCAAATTTTAAACCCGGAACAAGAACGAGTGCCAAAAACATCGAAAACCAGGTATCACTCCGTAGCAAGTCAGTCATCCTGACAAATATTGTGTGCGTCGTCCCCATCAATGCACTTCCATAGTCGTGATGTGAAACAGATTCGTCGCACTCGCATCTCGAACAAAGTTCAATGGTCGCGTCGCGTCGCACTGCGATACTATGCACGACGACCCGTTATCATCGCTGTACAACACAAAATGGTGCTTCCAACCTTGAGCCTGAAAAATTGATGACATTGAAGGGATCTCTGGCACTCATTCAGCGCGACAATGATGACATTTGTTGTCTGATACATGCTCTTCACATTCTCTACGTAGACGACTATTTGTCACCACACTGACGTGGCAAACATGTGGACATGCGATTGTACGTGCGGATGTGTCTCGGTGACAACCACCTGATCGTCGGAATCGGCTTTATTCATGGATCGACACACAGCCGGTGGAACGTGTATAGATATCGAGAGATCACATGATTAACGCGAGAATATAACGGATTTGAATCTCCCGCGGGTGCGATAACAACTCGAATAGATGTTGTGTATAAAACTGTAGTAAAAATGGCACTCTGGATGATCTTATGTACAAGATATGTATCGGGAATGGCACTACTATCCCAGAAGAATCTTCTTCATCTTCATGTTTCTCGGCAAGTCATCATCGCTATCCGAGGAACTCTCGGATGAGACGTAGGCAGGCGTGGCTGCTGAGCACTTGGGTGAGCTGAAAGTTGAGATTTTCAAAATTTTTCATAAATTCAAGAGTAGAGATTGGCAAGT
Source organism: Ancylostoma caninum (assembly GCA_037903475.1). Classification (NCBI taxonomy): domain Eukaryota; kingdom Metazoa; phylum Nematoda; class Chromadorea; order Rhabditida; family Ancylostomatidae; genus Ancylostoma; species Ancylostoma caninum. The sequence goes on from JBAJFG010000063.1 coordinate 428,493, forward strand.
TAGCCTGAATCTTTCCTAAGCTATGGAATTATTTACTCAGAATTTACTCAGAACATTAAGAATTTCTTAGGGCTCCAGGAATCAGAGTTAGGATCAAAAATCCAGTTACATTCTGGATATTCACTGGCAACTCACCATAAAAACTGCAGCAAAGGAACACGATATTTTCCACAAAAATCCACGAACTTCACGTGTTCAACACATGCCTCGAAGTAGACGCCCTTACATTTCGGATTGACGCACTGATTAGCCGAGTTGAGATAGACAATCAGTTCTCTTAAAGTGCTTTTTCAGAACATACAATGAATTTGTCATGAAATATGTATTGTCTGGATCTGGAAAACAGAACATAATTGGGAAAAACAAAGAGGAACGAATTCAAGAAAATCTTCAAATAAGGAAGGGACCCTGTGAGGAATAGAGAGTTAAGGATTCAAAAGAAAGCACAGATTTCATGCTAAAGCATCTGGAAAAAAGAGATGTGATAAAATGCATAAAAGAAGGGTGATATGGGGGTCGAAGTCCGTCGTAAGAGAAAGACCCGTTGAACTAAAGAACACTCCGAAAACGATTAAAGTCAGCCTCTTACCTTGGCAAGACTTCCTTGATAGGCAATCTTGACATTTTCAATCGTACAACCCGACCGGCTAATTCTTTAAGCTTTGGCGGCTCTAATTGCATGTTATGAACGAAGTGATGCACTGAAAAATTTAGTTTTAACGGCATACCAATAAAGAATTCTTCAATTGGTACGAATAAAGCTAGCGCTATGGAATACAATCTCAACCCACTGACGACCGCTCTGCTCACCGCTGAGCTGCACCATTTTCCGCATGGTTTATTTTAGGTCATTAAGCCTTAATGATCCCAACAGTTTCCTTGGATGGTAAAGTAGAAAAAACCTTCAGGTTAATGTGATTATGAAAATCTATATTATTTATTTATTTATTTGATGCACCACTGGGGCGCGCTCATGATAATTTGGGAAATGATGGTGTTTCACAGCCATCCTAGGGAGCTTCATGAGTTGTAAGAGTTAATGAGCTAACAAAGTTGTCGTCTGATAACAGCACCTTATGTGCAAAGTATAGCCCGGCCATTTGCGTACTATATTGGATGCGTGCTATATTAAAATTTCTATAAAAATTTTAGCGCAGAGAAAGGAGCTAGAATTCCAGAAAATGTGAAAACTCGCGACAAATAGCGTGGCCGTCAACGGACTGCAGAAAGTAGCAAGAAGAAACTTGGGAGGACCTACCGTAACCTCCATTCTTTTCCCTCATATTCCCTTCGTTTTCATTGGAAAGAATTACTGTATACTGTGATCTCGAAAAATCGTGTCTTGGACACAGTCCAAAATTAATGCTGGTATGGGTGAATACCACCAGGTTGCCATACGCTTTACTCATGCCCATCATCACAAAGACTATGATTACAAATTGAGCTGAATACTGGTTTTCCTTCTACACTCAGTACGTGGAATAGCTACAATTCCTGAGAAAGCAGCACGAATTGTTTGGCCAGTAAGAAGTTTGGACAGATAGTTTCGAAGGATGATCTTTACGACATAAACGTACACAGTTCACCCGCTTTCATGTAAATTATTTTTCGTTTAAATAAGAAGAGATGCAAGTCGTGTTATACCAACTTAATTACTTCTAACTTAACCATTTTATTACCATGGCGAATGTTCAACAGTACGTATTCTGGACAGAACTTGACGTAAGATGTTGTAGCTTCATTTTCAAAAAAATATGTCTGTTCCACGCAAAAAAGTGCAATGCCAATTCGTCACCCTAATAACTTCCGTCGTTTCTATGAAAAAAAAAAACATTTCACAATGCAAATAGCAGTATCTGGATTTGCAACCAACCTAGTAGGACAAGATAACTTGGAGCAGAATGCTTATTGTGCTGTCAAGAATCACTTTGAAAAAACCCTACAGTTGAGATACGGTGATAAGTTTTCATGAGGGTGGCATTGGCATTCCTTGAAAATGTATTTTCCAAGATTTCCAACGTAATATTTCCCTTACTATTTCTAATATATTCTAGAAAAATTGATATTTTTAAGGTAATATTTCAGAGGTCTGTATCGTAATTCAACACACGATGGAATATCCTTACCTAATGGATTATTACGAAGGCTTAGTTGCTGCAGATTCCTCAACTTGACTATCTCCGTAGGAAGTGTCTAAAAATGGATTTTTCTCTGGAATTCAAGAGTTTCTCCTCTTAGAAGTAATAATAGATTGTTATATATTCACCCTGAGTACATTATTATGCAGTGAAAGACTTTCGAGGTTTCTCAGTTCGCCAAATGTAGAAGGGATAGTTTCCAGTTGATTATCGCACAGCGATAAAGATGATAATCGCTGAAGGCGTCCTATGGTTGCCGGCACGTCCCTGAGAAGGTTCCCGCCAAGGTAGAGAATCTCCAATCTGCAAAACGCCGACTCGTTTTGTTATATTATGCACGTTCTTTGGTTCTTTGGACCAAATGAAACAGCGTCCATTAACGCATAATTACAGCAGATATGCAAAACACTAGTGCATATACATTACTGTGAATGAACAACTCACTTTAACATACTTCCAATCGCATACGGTACATTTTCGATTCTGTTGCCACCCAAATGTAGCACACGCAAACGGTGCATACTAAAGACAACTGGTGGAACAGTTTCGAAACGATTCCCTGAGAGGTAGAGCGCTTCCATATTTTCGAGACTGCTCATGGATTTTGGCAGCTCCTCGAGGAGATTATTGCGAGCTACGAGATTTCGCAAATGAGCCATGGAGCCGATATCTTCAGGTAGAATTGAAAGACCATTGTTGGACACGTCGAGGCTGAAAATAATAAGTTTTCCTAAGAGGGAAAGTAAGATTGATGAATGTAACGAGAAAATTTTAGCATTTCGTGCGTGAGTGAATTGGTGAGAAAAGTTGGTTAGGGATTTGCAGCATAGGTGTTCTAACAACTGGATAAAATTCCTGAGTTTTCATGGATTCATACTGCTTCTCACTCAAAATCATATGTTAACCCTGCCTTCACCTTTACACATTCTAATTCTTATCGCATTTACTTTTATTGATTTTTGCAACCTTTTTACTTCCCATTTATGAAATTTTATCCGGTTAAAAAGTACATTAAATGTCGTAAAATGTGAAGAAATATATTTTGCATGTAAATTGATGTTACCAAAGTTTTCAATCTCTTTTTCGGATCATTTCAAATCTATCATCAACCCTAAATAGCAAAAAAGAGGACGTTGTTTAGGAAACAATGAGAAATAGAAATAGCCGAGTTTCATGGAAATTGGTCACCAAATTATTAAAAAGCTAAGATTTTATTCAATGAAGAGCAGTCATTGTAATTTTATATAGCATTATATATTTCTACGATATAATTCGAAGAAGAAAAATAATCAAATTCAGCAGAAAAATTCCTTCTTAGCGTAGCAAAACCGTCAAATACTCCAAGAACTGCACGTAATCCAAGGAAAAAAATTAAATGTGCCCGAATTAGCACAGGAAGAAGATGACAACTGCAACAGACCGACCGTCCGTCGCAACAGACCGGTAAGTCCGACTAGTGCGCGAAATTTCGCGAAAAAAGGAAGAAAGGAATCAAAAAAATCATGAAATCAACGGAGACATTTTGAATTTTCTGATGAAATGCATGAGTTAGCTGTTTCTTCACAGATGAATACTGTTTCAAAAAAAAAAAGACCTCGGAAAGTAAAAGAAAGCTCCAAGAATAGTTTGCAGTTCTACCATACTCCTCCAGTTCCAACACTCACCTGACTAGATTGGCAAAAGCTGGCAGACAAGCAATTTGCACCAAGTTATTCTTGCTAAGGTTAAGGCGTCGAATCTGGAGTGGATCGTACTCGTTGCCGGTGAGCGGATGACGCTTCGGTACCCGCTCCAGTCGTAATCCTTCGAGATTCAAATCAATCTGACGTGAACTGCAAAACATATTGTTGTGGCGGTGTTCATAGCTGAGTCAATAGTACAGTGCACACCTCCCGGGCTGTTCAGGAAGATCGTGGTGGTCGTGGGAAGCGTCGTGTGTTTCGAGCGTCGGCAGCATCGCACTCGACCGCCACCAGCTCTGTAATGTGGTTGGTCTAGCGCTGCGACAGCGTCACGTGTGACGCACGTGGCGCTATCCATGTCTCCTCCCACCTTTCTGATCGGGGAATCACCCCCCCCCCCGCCCGCCACCCCGTTGGCGGCGTCGTCGTCAAACCTGTCGACTTCCCTCGCGCTTGAAACGTGAAACACTTCGTATATGTGTGAGAACATGTGTACTCTGGGAACAGCGGACATATGGCATTTCTTAATATAGGGTGTCAACAGCGGATTTTAAAGTGACGTGAAATGACTAGTTTGAAAAAAATTAGTGATTTTGATTTAGTTAATAGCAACGAATCACTAAAACCTTTATGTCATAAATTTCTCGGGACAATGAAAGTCTCAATCGCGCAAGAAAGGAGCCTGTGGGGAGGCTTATGCACAGCAATCCTAGATGAACTCTCAGAAGAATAGAAACAGATGTGACATTTTTTACCCATACTGGGTCGAATTCTACATTCCACAGCGTAAGTGGGAAAGACTTACACAGCGGAAATGAAACATGTGGTCTGAGATATTGCTAAGGAAAGCTTGCACAGCATATGTTAGAAGTGTGCGTTACGAAAACTCCAAAGTTCGTTGATCCCTAATTGGTTGCGTTACAGAAGAATGGTCTCTAGATTGTTAAAATGATGAAAAATACGGAAGTACACAAATTCCATCATAGGTACGAGTTTTTTCATCACACAGATGTGAATACATAGGCTGCAAAACAAGGTGACGCAGAAGTCTCTGGATGACTTCTATGTGCTGCAAAAACTCTGAATCATGAGGGAATATAACCACGCTACAGCAACGATTCAAAGAAAGGTCGGATAACGAAAGTTTCTCAGTGGAATCTTAGAAGACCCGCTCTTCTTAGTGTTATAGGAGAGATAAAGTACTACAGCATAGTAGCGCGTGGACGCCGGCACTCGTCACTCTTTTTGTCCCCGGTTTTCCTCAAGGGCGTTCTCAGTGTTCGAACCCACGTATAAATACAAGTGGAGGCTTGATTTTCAGAATCCCCATGCACCTGCCTGGGGATTCGAAAGAGATAAACAATGGAGTAGGCTTGCGGTCCATTCTTGCACCTAATATCCCTCTTATCTAGACGTCCATTGTTTAGTAGCAAAGTGAATTTGAACCCCCAGAAGCCATCAATTCCTTTGCAATCTTAAGAATTCTACTGTTAAGGTCACGATTCCATTCAACATAACTTGGCTCTTCAATGGATCCTTCAAAACTGATATTATTTATTTATTATTCATTTATTTAAATACACCCTAGAGTGTGCCATCAAAAATTACATCAGACGATCTCAGAAGAAGAAAAAAGTACCACTCAAGAAGTAAAATAACATACATAGATAATAATGCAACTAGAGCTCCTCAGGTGGAGCAAATTAGAGCGAGCAAATATGTGGATTAAGCTCCTACGATTTGCTTACATGGAGAAGCTGAGAACAATGACCAGAATAGAAATCCTGAAAGAAAGGGGTGTGACGTTAGCGAGATCGCCACTTTTCACGAGTTAACACATGCCATGGGAAATCCAACACCAGATTTTCGAATGTTACGTACAGTTATTACCTAGCCCTAACAAGGAAAAAATTTCGACGGTTTCCTTAGCTCGAACGTAGGAAAGGGCAACTTCGAAAAGCAGCGAAACTTTAACGATAAGGAGCTTCTACGTGTCGTTATATTTAGATGCACTCTCAAGTAAGGCAGCATAGCTACCACCATAAGCTGTAATGTCGGTTGAACCCGTCGAGGTAGATTCCATATGTCAGCTATAATGTAAAAATAAGGGCCCCATAATGCTTTCGACAAAATTAGAACGGGTTCTTACCTAGCCAGACCCAAAGCTCGAGCTGAGGAAGTCTTCCTCGTATTGGTGTCAACGACAGTAAACAGTGTATTTATGTCGTCAATACGCAACAAATGTATGAGCCGGAACCGAACGGGACGCACGAAAGAAAGTAGTTCACAACAACATAGATGAGGAAAAAGACAGCGGAGAAAGGAAAGAACTGCAGAAAATCAGATAGAAGCTCGCATTACCGGAACAGAAAGAAACAAGAGTAAAGGAAAGAAAATACAATCACGCAATTAGCCGATCAGCGATCCCTGATGGAAAGCTGGTGGTCGGCAGTAGTTCGACTAACGATCCGTCTCGATTGTTAGTGCTGGTGCTCCTTATGAACGATTGAAATAGTGCTCCACTTATATGAAATCTAATTTTATCCGCACGGTCTGGCTCTTTCGGGAGCCATAGTGGAGGCTTTTAAAACATTCGTTCCAAGTCACATTCATTTATATTATCCGTACGGTTTGGTGCCATAAGGCAGGAGTTAGGTTTAAAACATGTATTCCACAAAACGTTCGCTGCTACGATACGTACACTGTGTAGAAGCTCTGTCTGGGATCTTTACATAGAGTCGGGGAATCGAATACTATGCTGAGCCGTCTGCTCTGATAGTCTGCTTCGATATCTGCTAGTTCATTCCCCCTATTTCGGTGGGTTTGTCGCTGATCCACCAAGTGGCTGAGAGAATTTTCGTAGGTTCCTGATTGTTCTGGCAAGCTACAGGAAAGTAAGAATGAATATAAGGACTCATTATCACAGTGAAAATAATCCCACTTCAATTCGCATCAACTTCAGAAAGAAAAACGGCATAATCAGAATTCTGAGTTCCCAAGTTTGGTTCTTGTGCTTGAAATCACTCTGGAATAAAATGAAGAGAGAAAGTGCCAGGGAGAATAAAATGGTTCAGATTACTCTACCCAAGTTTGGCTTGCCCCATGCAGCGGTATGGGAAAATTGTTATTCGTGAAATTGCAGCTACCTAATTTGTATTCTTGAGGGGATTAGTCCAAAATTAATTATATTTTCAGAACAACATGGAAAACTATATTTTCCGTGCACTTGAAAGCAGTATGTGGACATAAGCAGAATCTAATCGGTAATTCATTGTTACAAGCGTTTAAAAATCCCTATGCAAAAACAGCGGAAATCATTGTACAACCTAACTATTCACATCAAAACGGATGAGAAAAAAGAAGTGGAGAAAAACAAGAACTGCAAAAAACTGGATACAAGCTCACATAATTAGAAGGACAAGAAACAAGAGTAAAGGAAAGAAAATAGAATCACCCGAGGAGCCATTCAGCGATCCCCTGATGGAGAGGTGGTGGTCGACAGTATGTAGCTCGGCTAACCATCCGTCCCGCCTGTCGTTCTCATGCTCCTTATAAACGATAGGGGTTGCGCTCCGTTTACATGGAATCTAATCTTACCCGTACGGTCCGGCTCGCTCGGACGCCATCGCGGAGGCTTCAAATTTCAGAACATTGCTTCTGTGTTATCTTTATTTTATGATATCCCCACGTCGTTTTGCCATACGGCAGGATTCAGGTTTTTTTTTTTGCGGAGTTTAAGATAATAGCAGTCAGAAGGAAATGCAGCAGGAATGTGTCTGATTTTCAATACCTCTTTCCCTTCCCTCATAGATGAATATAAAAATTTTATTCAAAATGTGAAAAACCAAACAGAACATTGTTTTTATGTTGTTGTTGAAACTGCAGTTTTGATTTTCACTCCATTTCAAACTGACCCTGTGCACATGTTGAACAGCAGAAAGGTGATTCTCATTCCCAGGAGTTGCAGCGCATACTCAAATTTCGTTCTTGTTCGTCATCTTGAGGCTGAGATATGTGAAACATTTTGAATTTAGAAATCGCGGATGTTTCAAACATGTATTCGCCATCGTATTTCTTTGAGCATTGTTATGTATTTATAACCTGATGAGCGTCTCTCTCTTTTATCTTCCTCAATTATTTATTGCTTGGCCAGGTTGTGGATTTTTGGCCAAAAAATTAAAATTTCTACGAGTACACATAGTAGCCTTGAAGCATACATCTCTGTCAACATTAAACTGTTTTTTTTTTTCGCACTGCCCAGACATTTTCGTTGGGCTCACTCAACATACCAAATACAGAAGTGCTAGTCGCTTTTAACCTGCCAATCGCTTTTAACCATCTCAGACCTTACTGTCATTTCAGATCTTATTGCCGAGAGAAATTATTCACGCCGACCACTCTGTATCCCTTCGCCACGGCAGTACGCTGCAGACCCTTACAATAAATAAATTTTTTTGATTACAACATAGTAGCTAAGTCTACTAAGTGAATAAGTCACAAGTTCTCTTTCCTTGTTGATCCATATTTTTCCCAACCAACATCTCGTAACCCTCATAAGAGGCATTTAGCACTTACATATATTTGTAAGCAGCGGAGTAATATAATCATATCTACCTTTCTATTTTCCTTTTCATTACTCACGCAGAATTAATTTCATCTGTCATCGCCAGTGTTTGTCCCAAGTAAACGGCACTGGTTCACTCCACTACCAGTAATTCAGAGATCGTTAGGCGGGAAGGAATGGAGATAAAAGTCGAGATCGACAAAAGTCAAAATAGTAGCAAAGACATCAGAGCTGGAATTCTTACTGAACAAAGCTTTGTGGGAACTAGTTCTCGTCACTTCTCAAAGGGTATGCATGACACCACATTGAAAATAATTTATTCTCAGCTCAACAAAGTTCGCGTAAACGTAGAAAGGAATGATAACAAAATAAATGCAGCATGAAATGAGTGAAGGCATTGGTCAAAACGTCAACTAGCGTAATGCTATGAATGATGTTTATATGTTGTAAAGCATAGGTAAAGAGGCAATTGCAGTAGATGTTCGGAGCCGAACACCCAATCGAGTTCTTTTGTATTGTCCGTAAATTCTGGCAACATGCCAAACGACGTTAGCACACAATGTCTCAGCAATCCTACTCGGTTCTTATTAAGTGAAATCACAAGCATAATGACGAGTTTCTGGACTATAAATCATTCAATGATATAATAGTTTAGTTACCGCATTCCTGGAAGTGAGAACAAGTCAACCAGTAGAAATCGAGGAAAATAAGGCGTAAGCAAAAATATTCTGTATCATAAAATGAAAATTTTTCAGATATCTCTAGTTCTGGTGCTCAACAAATGCTGGCGGGACTCCAACCACATCCGTATCTGCAACCTCTTCCTCAGCCGTATCGTCGCTGAGGGATTTCGAGCGAAGGCGTGCGCCTGGCTGCAAGCAGAATAATTTAATAAATACTTATTACTAAGTAAACTTGTTACTACTATGGCTTGTGAGTTTACTAAGTAATGCATAATTACTGAAAACATGCTTCTGTAGAGAACATTTGAACCTAATAGTGATCCTAAGAACAGATGCAGGATAGCTGCTGTGTACATTTTACAGAGAAAAAAAAACTATACTGATATACCAGACAATATTTTAAAAACTCGAAGCATCAAGGAATTCCGTTCTGGACGCAACGTGAATTTTGCGCCGTGAGATCACTAGGTTCTCTTAACAAACAAAAAGGTACATAGTTAATGAGGGTTCTCAATTATTACTCAACCTCCAAAGATAATTTAGAAAGTATGCCAATATTTTTTTCAGTTTAAATAGTACTTTACTCCTGCTCTTTTAACTTTTGACTAATTAGGCACTAATCTAATTCGTTTTTCAAAACTTAAAATTATAATTTTTAATTTAAATTTGCCTAATTTCAACCATTTCATTAATTCATAAACACGTTGTAATTAGTTTGAAGTAGTCTAGTAAACTATCACGGCATACAGTCTACAAAAACTTTTTAATGAGGTGCTATAGAGTTTGATATCACAACATAAATAGTACTTTAACAAATGCTGGCTGCCGTATGTAGAAGATCTGAATATTGCTTGAATAAATATGTTATCCACAAAAAAGCGTCTGAAGATTTTGAAGAATTTTATCCAGTGTCATATCTTCGCAAGCACCTGACAAACGAATTCCCTTGATTTTTGTAAAATATGCCAAAATACGGCACGTGTAGAATAATTTTCTTGTGCTCTAATATAAACTTATCCTACCTTTTCTATGTTACTGTTACTATGTATCTACCTTTATTAAACCATGAGAACATCTCAATCAGTCTTTCGATGAATTTTAAGCCGTGTTCCATCCTACTGCTCAAAAAGGGATCCAACAGAGCTCTGATGGAACAATGTACGCTCTTGCATGTAACTGTAGAAGAATGTTTATCATCAAGAAGAAGAAAAAAACCTGCCTCGCCATCGCTAATTGACTGTTCATCCTCTTCTTCCTCGTGGCAAAACTCATTCTCATTTGCCGTCTTTTTAGTCCATCCACGAACTGAAAAGGAAATATTTCAGTTCGTGGCCACCTATAAAATCCAGAGGTCTTTTAGATATCTAGAAAATTTTATCTTTCCGGATTACCGTTATAGAATGAACCAGAATGCCAAACTGAGACATGCCGGAGAATCTGCGTACCGTGTACTGATGTGCACAATGAAACTTCTGTCGAAATGAATTTCTATTGCTATCGCAGATGAGATCGAAAAACTCAAAATTGAATTTTCAACATGTAGGGCAAATCAGGAGATCTCCACTGAAGGGAGACCTTGTAGTTCTCCCATCCTTTCCCCAAATTTTATCTAAACTGTAGAAAACACTGTACATAGCTGTGCAGCTACATAGTCGCTTCCGGAAACGTACAGAATTCTATGCGGCGGAATTATTTAGAAAGAAGACCTCACCTTGTTGCCCAACGCTCTCTTGTCGCTTCAGTAAGTCTGTCTTGGAACTCTTGAGAACAGATGCATGGTCCACGGTGCTTTCGTGGGGCATTAGCTGCATCACAGCACGGAAGAAGTAAAACGATGGGTAGTGTACAAGATTATAGCAAGACGAGGCATAGAGATCAGCATATCTGGAAGGATACTCTCCTTTTTAATGATCAGATCATTTATAAAATCTCAAACACACTTCAACATTATTCAACAACGGTAGGTGTCAAAATAAGGTCATACCTCTCCACTTGGGAGGCGAAAAAGGTTGTCCTGGAACCAGCACGGAATAGAGATCCTAATACTCCATATTCTTGATCCATTTCATGAGAAAGACTCTGCAATTCTATACATATGCACTGATATTTCATTAGTTATGGGTAGCACTGGAGAATGGAAATCCTCCTCAATACAATTAAAAGCTCGCTTGTATGCTGCACACCTTGACTTGTTGGAGAACAGTATGTATCTGTGGCTTATTCCTGGATGTTGCATCCAAATGTTTATAGATATCAGCAAGGGTGTTATCGAGCTGGTTCAGCTGCTCAAACAGTGGCTTACGATCAGTCCATACAGTAAGCTCATGGTCGAGTTCAGGAACAACAAGGAACGTCCTCCAGCCACGGGATTTCTTCGATCTGAAAAGTTAATGTAAAGCTTGGAAGTCGTATATCTCAACAGGTCCTTCAAGTAACCCTTTATATTGGTGTCACAGAATTGGGTGTTTTCAGAGTCGACACTCCTTTTTTTTAGGAATAAATGAGCTTCCTCTTTCACGAATTGTCTTTCACTTCATGAACTCATGCAATTTCCATTTACGCCTGAACGCAACAGGACCTATGCTACTAAATCGTATTCGAATGAATGAAATAAATTTTACCCCTCGCCAGCATCGAAAATAAGCCAAAATAGACGTGTGGACGACAAAAGCAATGCCAAATATTAAACGACACCTTATATGGAGCTAAGCCCTTTTTATGTGCATAGAAATTCAGTAGAAAATGTGAAATTTTTGAATAATAAGCTGGAGAGCGTGATACCCTCTGAAAAGGCTACTCAGCGAGGAGGAAACGCATTCGCACAACGCAAATGCTCGCCTCACATCGTGCTGGGAATACGTGGGTGGTCCGATGCTTCAAGCATACGTAGGTAGAAGAAGCATGGAATATTCGATGCACCGAAACTTGTAAGACCTATACTGAAAAACGAAGGAATACCCGACAGCCTTCCCTCCGCTCCCCACCTCAGTAATTGGTACCAGTTCATGCAAGCGTGCCATAGAATGAGGGCTGTTTCACGTCATTACACATGATGCTCTAACCATCGCCCACCCCTCCCCTTTCTTTCGCTCTGTAGCCACATCTTCATCCCAAGGGGGTACCTTGATGACGACAAGGAAAAAGTGGACAATACCCTCCACCTTCGTGAGATACCAGTGTTCCGGAGTCCGTTGCTCTTTTTCTATTCAGAGCAACGAATTTATTCACCCATGTTTCTCTCGTTTCCGGTCAGGGAGCATGGCTTAAAATTTGGTGGGGTTGGGAGAAAAGTAATTGGAAACTGCATGTTGCACTTTCTAGCTAAGCCCTGGTTCCGGAAATTGAAGAGAAAAATAAGGATCAAACACCAAAAGGGTGGAACAAAGGAAAACCTAGACCAGAACCTTCTATAGCTTTCATCTAAGGTCAGACTGATTCTGTAGGAAGCAGGCTTGGAATTACTTAAATACGTATGTGGATAACAAAAGGACTGTATGTCGTACTAATGTGTCAGGCGGCTCAGCCCACAAAGAGCAATAAATTAATAAGAAAAAAAAATAATATTTAAGCATGATGAAGTAATTAAGAGTGAAATAAACTACTGCTACTATAATGATTGATTTGAAAAAAAAAAACATTAAAGGAGATTAGTAAGAAAGGAAAGGTCATCAAATTTTAAAAAAATGTGATTGCGATAGGTTTGAGAATCAAAGGTGTCCTCAGAAGTAATAGTTATATTTCTTGATCTTTCAGGACAATACTCACTAAAGCTGGATTTAACACAGACGGCGTAAAAGCTTGCAAAACGATATCCAGTTGAAACTATAAGATCCGTAACTGCATCAAACTCCTTAAAACACAAACCTTAGGACATCTCCAAAAATATGGTCACCAATGTATAGCACGTCCTTCCCTCGCGCTTTCACAATTTTATGGAATGCATCGCATGATCCTGGAATAGAAATTCGCTAAGGTTCGGTGTTTACCTAAAATTTCAAACGGTTGCGAGAAAAACGAATGTCGCACCTCCTGAGTAAACAACGCCCTCTTTCAGCGGACCTGTATGAATTCCTAATTTAACAGCACCAGTTTTTGTGTCCACCTGTAATAGAAATAGATTTTCCAGGAGAAATACGGCCAACATTATTAATGCAGGATGACGCTTCGTTCAGAAGCATTTGTAGCAAAGCCACGCCCCTGGATATATCAACTCACCTGACGGAAAACTGTTCCCTCAGCGAACCATTTCGGTTTCTTTGCATCTACGACACAAATATTAAAGTAAGTTCGCCAATCATCACCAAGTATGAAAGACATCATCTTCTGGAAATTATCCATAAACTAGGAAAAACGACTTTTTGTGGGCTCTCAGCAGCTGTGATGAGGAGGACCGCACTAAAGTCCACAAGTCAAACTCACGTCTGTATATCTGTAGTCACTATTGGTTAGAAGGAACGTCTGACGTCCAGCTTCACGTAGTTGTCGCAATAAAACACAAGCTCTGTCATCATGCATCACATACTTTTCCATATTCTGCATAATCATCTCCTTCATATCGCTCTGAAATTGTCTAAGTTGTGATGTGCAGTTCTGTGAGAAACGCAAAGTTATCCACAGTAAGTGTTCGCTTCACAATTTTTTCAAGTGAAACCTAGAACCACACGATTTTATCAAAAAGCCTGAGAAATTGAAATCCACCACAAATCAGAAATCAAAAAGCCTGAGAAATCGAATCGAAATTTTCGATGAGTAGTGAAAAAATGTTGGCAGAATATCCTTGTCAGATATGTAGGCAGCAAATCGTGAGCCACTCAACTTGTGTGGAATTCTAACAACCGCAATTCCAGGAAGTCTCGGATGTCCTGTACAGCAACAGGAAAGGGGATGACGAATTTTGACGGTTTCTCAAAAATAAAATTCAGCATGAACTTCGAAACAATTCAGGAGTCCTAGCTTCAAGGAAACTCAGGCTCCAACGAAGATTTGAGCACATAAAAAGGACATAATTTAGGTCCAACATGCTCTTTTTGAGCCATGTGCTGACGTCTTAGTCGCGACACGTGGTGTTTGAAGCAATACATCCATCCTTTTCATAACGAATTACTGGGCCATTGGTGATTCTACACTGGCTAGTTCCGCAAAAAATCCAGAGAATGCTCCGTGCACTTGACGAATTTCTGCTGAACTCTGTTTGAATGATGTACTCCCAAAACGACCAGTGGGTCTCGCTCTAATTTTAAATGAATTCCTGGCAAACTGGGTGCATTTCGACTATTTTTTAGTCACATTAAACATTTTCCCTCGGGATTTAGGCAGAAACTGCTGGTCTAGGACTTCAAAATAGTGACCTCTTTGAATATAGAGTGGCAACGTTGATTGGAATAAAAATGAATTTTCAACTTAATAATGATTTTGTTTGTTCCTTTTTTAAACTAGGTTTAGTTTTTTGGAGTGAGATTTTTGGTCTTTAAAGTTTAATTTTTATTTTAATAGTATTTTATTTTCTTTATTTTGGGAAGCACCATTCGAATTAAGGATGGAATTAACGACATTTAAGCACTAACATAGCAATTGCTTACTTTAAAAAATGCAGTGAGCTGAGAGCTGCAACGAGCAGAAGAACGACTCGCTCTCGGTACTTTACCCACACTTCTAGATGGGCATTGGCGATTTCTCAATGTTCTTCTTTTTTTTTCGCATTTTTCTACCTTCATCTTCATTTTAAAACGTTCTCACAAGAGTAATTTAGTTACTACACCACAACATTTCCCTTTTCCTCTTTCCTGTTGCCAAAAGTTTCTTTTTCCTGATTTTTCCCCTTTTTTCAGAACCGATTTCTCTCACAGGACCTTTAAAACATCGTGTTTCGTTCTATTCCACAGCTTGTCCTAACCTTGGCTCGAAGAAGTATCTACTATGGTGACCCTTACTACAATAAATAAATAAATATCCGAAATAATGGCTGTTCAAGGATAACATAATGGTCGCGTTGGACCTACACCAAGTGGGTTTTCCTATGAAACACAAATAGGCATGTTTTTGCACAACGCGGAAAACTTCCAGCCCTAGTTTACAACCTTAGTTTACAACCTGACTTTTTCCTACGCTAAACGCGTCGGGAAATGACACGAGCTGACTCATCATACCTCGAGGTGAACCCAGTCGACAGCGCTTCGACAGTCAAGAAATATGGATTTGTACGACATCAAGACGTCACCACCTCGTACTCCGGTCTTGTCTTCGAGCCTTAAATATACTTTATTTGAGCTTCATTCCCTCAAAATAACTTGGAAGATAGGTCACTATTGGTGCATCGATTCATTATCTGGCGTGAAGTCCTAAGCGCCTTGACGGATTAACCTCTTCACGAGTTTTTAAGCGCCAAAGAAGGTTAGTTCCCTTATCAAGCCCTTCTTCATAGGGTATTAAGCGCGGTTCTATGGCGCCATAAATACGAAATTCTCAAGAACCACAAGTGTCCTTTTTTACAAGCGTCTTACGTGGCTTATCTCGCGGTCACAGGATGTGATAAGGTAAAGAAAACTCTTTCTGTGCTTGCGAAAAAAACATATAAGACCAAAAACTAAAAGGGCGAATTTCCGCCACCTGTGACACAGAAGAACTTCTAGACTTCAGCGAAAAGCAGTTGGCACGCCAGGAATGGCGATGGACTCAAAAAAAAAACAATGGGCTCGATAGAATTGAAAATGGCGTTGAAGGAAACGAAAGCCTAGTGAACAGCGAAGAGTCGAACGGAGTGGAATTGTTAGTATACCAGAAATTCACAAAGACAGCTATGAATCCATACATCAGCGCTCACAATCCAGAAAACATTGACTTACGGCGTGTATTCCGGATGGGTGTCGAAGAAGTCGATGAGGTACGCGAGCAGATGCGTTTCGGGAAGGTTGAACAGTGTATTCAGTACGAATACGCGAGATTCGGACAGCTGGAGGTACTTGTTCGGATACATTTCCTCGATTTCAGAGCTGAAATGATGTTCGTTGCACGAAATCGATCCAGAGCAGAACACGGACCACTTACGTTTTCAAGAACTTGAAGCCGTGCATTCCGACAAGAATATTACCGAAACCGTCGACTTTCAAAAGGTTTCCATATGAATAATCAAACCATAATCCTGGAAAAATTCCCATAATTCGTTTGGCTCACATTCATACATTTAATGTGAGCTACAAGCTTCTGCTCAGACCAGCACTGACCTCGAACCGGAAAAATCGGGTCATATTTGAATTTACGGATTTCTTCTGGATATCCTATGTCGATAAGCCGTTGTACAGCTAGATCAAAGGCTAAGATTTCGAGATCGGGCGATTTATACTCTGAAAAACAAGTCTTTGAACTCAGTGGATTATGTGTCAACATCAATTTTTTTCCAGACCATTGCACTAGTGCGCACGATAGTTTTCAGAGCAATTAAAACAGCTGTGTGAAGTCTGCCCTTTCAGTCTCGGTGACCTCACACACTCAGGGCACTCCAATTGAGGCAAAAACTGGAAATTCTCGCACATATCCTCTGTCAGAGGACGGGGAGTAATAGGACATTGACAGAAATATGCTGAAGTAATGCTACGCTATGTGGATTTTGAGGGTTTCACTCCTCACACAGAGTTGTTTTATCTATCACGATCCTCTTAAGGCAGTTATATGATATCCTCTCAGTGAATTCTTGCAAAAGAAGTAGAAATAAAATGCTCGAAGGAAAAAAGACCAAAGCACTCACGGACAAGAGTGTAGTCCATGTCGAAACCGAAGAAGTTGATCTTCTCCATTCGAAGAGACCGATTGACGAACACCCTAAGAGACATAATGAGGAACAAGCCATATAGTCGTAAAGGATCCCATCTAAAGGTAATTTCAGAACGTCCAAGTCACAACTCCTCTGTGACCAATGACATATCCATGTGCCACCATGCTTTTACCTATATTCAATTAAGGAAACCCAAAAAACCAGCTTTGATGGTAATGAATAGAGGGAATAGAGCTAATGAGGGGAATGTGTCTGGGACAGCACCTTTGTTCAGGGATTCGCTTATGCAGCAACGCATCCGAGACCATGATTGTGGATGTGCTACGATCTGGACACGGAGACAATCCCAGCAGCAGACGGAGCCGAGCAGCAGCGGCGGCAGCAGCGGCGACGACGACGACGGCGGCGGCCACAGACCGCCCCCTCCACAAAGCGCAAGCGACAAAAAAAGTGCGACATGGTGACGTCATCACAATAACCATCCAGAGTCATCGTTCGGATGACCATATGCCCAAATTCCAGGCAGGATTCCTTTCGATTCCTGACGATTTCGGCTTCGGCGACGAATTTTCGCAGTAAACACACCTTATTCCTCACTCAGTTCACTTCCATCGATGGAGTCGAGCATTTCCAGGCTTTTCCTTTGACAGCGTCGGGGCTTTGTTTGCGTCATTTGACTCGCCCCATTCCTCAATGTCCCCCTCCTCTCACTTCGGCCAGTGTTTTTCGCGTTCAGCCCTTTTCAGAATAATCGAATTTTTCCTCCCTAGTCATCAAGCTGGCCTGTGCTGCTGCTGATGTCCCGCCTATCTCCGTCGGAAATAGCGTTTTTTGAGCATTGAGCCCGAAAATGCAGCCATTATCAATGCACGTTAGCACAGAGCACAAAGTAAGTCCTTACATTTAGTGTGAGCACAAAATTGGAGCAAAATGCATCGCATGGAAGGATCGATACGAGATACTAGGGATGTGACAATGGATTGCTCCACACGTATTCATTGTGACGGTGTAAGCATGGCTAAGGGTGTTGCAGAAAGCAGGGATTTATCGGATTCATCCATGTCCACTTTGGATGAATCAGCTTTGCTGCACTTTCTCACTGATGAGCCTACTCAGACACTTCAGCGCACTCAAAATAGAAAAAAATCCTAGCAATCAAGGATCATCCCGGCCATCGTCAACTTTCGCACGTTCACAACACCATGTTATAAGTTCTTTACACCAAATGCCTTTTCGAAAACAACTATGATTCATCATCTATTCACGTGGGAAATCTGTTAAAGAGTTATGACATTCTCGCCTACAAATACGCTACTTTTTTTAGAGTAAACTAATTCCATTTCACATTTTTACTGCAGTAAACTTTTCAGTCGATTCGTCTTGAATCACGATAAAAAAATCTTCCAACTATACAATCTAACTAGTTCATAGAAAACTTTAAACTTCTTCCTCCATAACATGCAAATTTTCCACATTTTCAGCAGGGAATTCGCCTAATTATCTGAGAAATTGATGGAAACTCTGGAAGTTTCAAGAGTCCGTTCCATGTGCTCTTACTGCACCCCAGCGATAACTACGTCAAAAATTTTGTTGCAGATGTTTTAATAGCGTGACTCCCTAGCGACTAAAGCCGATAATGGATCAGCATAGTTTTTTTTTTTATGTTACCTGGGCTTCCGTCTACTTGTTCAGCTTGGTTTTCTAACCAAAAACTCTCTATCACCTTCTCAGAGGCAGTATAAAAAATCTCACCTCTGGGCTGGATCACGCTTGTAGATACGTGTGAAATCTTTTGAATGCGCCATCTCTGAAAAAAAAAGAAAATTGCAGACGGGAGAGCCAGAGAGAATGAGAGGACACGAATTCGAAGGGAACAATGATCCAAATAATAGTATAGGAATTGCGCTTGAAGTGGATCCAAGGTGATGGGAAAGGAGTGTGAAAGGTATAATCTCCTAAGGAACTTTTGAAAAATCCCACTTTTTTTGTTGAAAAAACAGCAGTGAAGCGAAGATTTAAAGTGTTCAACAGCAAAGATTTGTCTAACATCCGTAGAAAAACATAATCCAGCAAAACACTTCTCTCTAGAATGTCAGAGCCAAAAAAGGCAATGCTTTTTGAAACAAACCTTTTGATGTTTCTATGGCAATCAAAAGAAGCAACGCAAACACGCAAACAGAATAGTGAAATCAGAAAATAAACTTGATTCATTCTGCCTCTTTCTTCAAAAGAATCACATTTGCTCCCCCCCCCCCCCGCACCTCTCCTGAGGCTTTTTTTAATAAAGGGGATTAGTTGAAAAAATGGAAGATAAAGAAGAAGATAACGAAAGGATTCAAGAGCGCGATACACAAAAGACAGGGAAGGAAAGAAATAAAAGCATAGAAGTAAAAAGGTAGAAAAATAAAGTAAATGAAAGTAATTAAATAATCATTTTAAGCTTTGTAATGAGCATTATGTATTGAATTCTCTTTAGATGAACACATCAAAGGGCAGGAATAACGTTAATTTTACGGATTCACAGACTAATGACGGCCCTCCCCTTCGAATACAAGACACTTCGGACGCATGAGACACCGGTGTATCACTAACTCCAAACGATCAGATGGAACAGCAGGAAAATCACACAGGTCATCTCGGCCCTCAGTCCTTTTAGCTCAACGTCTACCTTTATCCAGGATGAGAGTTTCTACGAATTAAAATCAGTCTGCAACCTCAGCCTGGAAGAAAACTGTGCAAGATTCAAAAGGGTTTTGTGATATCCCCCGTCTGCATAGCTAACATGATCCCAGAAATATGGCAAAAATGAGTATGATTTCCGAGATCTCCCTCCAAGGCGAAATTTGGGCTAAAAAACTTGTTTTGAAGTTCTCAGGGCGGAAGTGATTGAACAAGGATAGGTAATTCTATGGAACTGCCAATCGTCGTGGACCAAATGGAAAAAATTTTGGAAAAATGGGGGAAAATATGGTGTTCAAAGATGCTCCAGATACGCAAGAATTGAAGAAGAAACATATTCTACACCGCGAAGAAATTGGAGGAAAGGCAAAAACTTCCAGTGAAGTCAAGGCTACGATAAAGAGTTTGAGATTGAGAAGGCAATGAATATTCTATATAAATAAAGAACAGTAACGACAATAATGTGGAAGACATTTTGAAAACAGTGGAAATCCAGGGAAGTTTTGGGATTCTGGAGAAAAAACATACTCATATGGATTTGAGTGTGGGCAGGTGGAAATTACATTCTGAGAAAATCCCAGAGCCTAGACCACTAGGATCCGAGACTGATTTCTGATGATGTAGGAATGCAGCGAAAGCCTAGACACAAACAACTTATTTTGAGGAAAAACCCATTTCACGAGATTGCTTCCGTAGATCACAGCGCACAAATCACTAATATGCATGAGATACGAATCTAACACATAAATGGTAGTTTAAACACCCTAACAACAACGTTAATGCTAGGTGAAGGACAACCAGAAATGAAAACGTGGAAAATCGCGGACTTCAACAGCTGATCATCGCGTCAATACTCCAGCATAGCAATACTATGCTGTAACAATCGAATTGTTTGCACTTTCTCGAGATTTCCTGGAATTACGCAATAGTAGCCATAGTGAACATGTGTGAAAACTCTTAAGGGTGGGCATAGCCACTACTGATGTGGAGAATTTGTAAGAATAACGAAACGTGCTCAATCCAGGAAGGCGGTCTGTGGAACAACTGTACTCAAATTGATGAAGTGACGATAAGAAGAGCTGGAAAAGCAACAGCACATCAGCAGCAAGGAACAACAAAAGGGTGGTAGACATGGATCAAACATCGCTCCGAACGTTGTCTGATCAGATGGACAAACAGTGAAAGTTCACCAGATCAATGGTGATATATCTCTGGATAATGTACGAACGTATAGTACGGTAGAGAAGATAATGGAAAGAAGGGAGAAGGCAGTGAACGGAGGAAAGTCCATTTCCAGAATCAGAATGACACGGTAATGGTGGTTTGAATGGAACATCAAGATTCCTTGGAAAAATGACATTTTTGACCATAATTTCGCCCAAAAAGAAGCTTACCACTACTATGGTAATCTGCTACTTTTCGTAAGAAAGTAGGTAAAAGGTCCGGGATAACTATGGAAGGAGAACTTATCGTTAGATAGCAAGGTAACTAGAAAATGATGAATGAGTATGTTTTTGTTAGTTTTATTCTCCCACAAATAGAATTTTAATCTTTGAAGAAATTTGATACTACTAAACGTCAGCAGCCCCCCCCCCCGCCCTTTACTATTTAAACGTGATTTTTTGATAAAACATGTATATGTTATGTGAATAGATGGGTTCGTTGACACCATAGGTAATGTAACAGATTTAATCGTGAAATTAATAGCCTCTTTTCAATGAAAAACCCAGTTTCCCATCCGTCAAACAAACCTACTTACGATGCTAACGGCTGCAAAGTGTGATAACTTTCATTGCTTATCTAATTTTACTTCAATTTCACTCATTATATCACTTTATTTTATTTATTTTGCAAGAATTTCAGTCTACTCGTACGTAATTACTATAATAACATCGATCCCAAACCCTTGGATGATGGCAGATAATTGAAAGAACTAGTATCACAGAACCCGACTATTATATTCTATATAGCAGTAATTAAGCCAGAAATATAAATATAGGATGGACATAACACTCGCGTATGATTGGAGTCCGACTCCTCCGGAGACAGAAAGTAATGTGAGGAGCAGCATTCACTTATCACAATCACGATGATGGGAGGAGCTTATCCGACGGGATTCCTTGAAAATCTGCTAAGTCTGGGATCTGCAATTTATAGATGAATACCTCGATTCTAGCATCTTTCTTTTTTCTGAGTTCTTGGCCAGGGATCTTAAGAGCATTCCCATTTATTTCAAAGAATATGACGTAGTACTTTCTTCGTAGTGCTACTGAGATTTCACATTCTTCTGTTCAACAATAGGAAATTCTACTGAAGAGGACTTTGAGCTAAAATTGTATCCAGAATGTGAAGTCGAAATGTTTTGAAGCAATGGGAAACATTTGGATTTTAGATACTCGTGATGCATTAAGTAAATGTCATTTGAACAAGTTTTCTGGATGAAAATGTACTCACAAGAAATCTCTCCAACACCCTCATTTTTATAGAAGTATTGTAAATGGGAGATTAGTGCTTCACCCGAAAAAAAAATCGACTAAATTTGGTCAACCTTATAAATAAATTGGAACTCCAAAAACCCTCCTGAATATTGAGGGTTCCAGAAATAAATGACTCCGCAGCCTTCCTCTTCCTTCTCACAGGCTAAAGGGCTCCTTTTTCATTTTTGAGCATTCACATTCTCTACCTTTTATTTAGTAAAATATGTATAACAACTCATTTGATCAACACAGTCAACACATTTGTAGCACATTTGTAGATATGCTTCGTACTTCAATAGAATAGATGTCAAATAGGGAATTCTTATGGATACATATTGATTTCCACGCAAAGTTCTCAGACAAATGAGTAGCTGAAATTGTAAAAATAATAGCTTTACAACAGATGAGCAATACGTCGGCACTATCCCTGTTGCGCAACCATATAGAGCTTTATGCTTATTCTTTTTCATATTCATATTTCATACATTCTTTCATTGGGACGACTGGCTTTTTATGAATTCCGAATTTTGTGGCAGCAATTAGATGAATTTTCCGCATGACTATGTATTCCCAAGGTTTCGCTGTAGCCTCAGGATACTCATAGCTTATGTAGTTTCTCCGAAAAAATCTTCGCAACTCTGGAAGGGATCTAATTTGCGAACAAAAAAAGTTTTTTCTGCTTAAACTAGTTACCTGTTAGTGCAAATATTTTTCTTAGAAATGTCCTCGCCTCTTCTTTCATTTTTTTCACCTTCCTTCCATCTTCATTTATCTATCGCTATTCCTTAATGTATCACGCCTTTTTCTGGCTGCGCACCTTGAATGTATTCATAAATAAATAAATATAATTACGCAGATGACAATTCATGGTAACGATCCAAGATTGACTGAAGAATATCAGCAATTCAAGCGCTCACTTTGTTTCAAGAGAGTTTTCGATAGAAAAAAAAAGAAATTATACAGTGAAAACATGTAGTTAGAATCAGAACCAAACAATAGAGCGTCTTAGTGTTCCCTGTTGTCATATCTCTTTAACGCGTACACTAGGAAAATATGTTATAATGTCTGCGCAGAGTGACTCATTCACAAAGCTGAATAACACCAGAGAAAACACGTTTCCGTTGACAAATCATACAAATAGTAAATAATTCTGAGAAAAAAATGACAAAAATAAATAAGCTGAATGATGGCATGCTAAAATACGTAACGTCTAGAAATTTCTCTGGAAAAATTTAATCTCTTACTCCAAAACAAGGTATGGATAATTTGGCCACCGAAGTATTAGGAGTTGAACTTTGTAGTACAGAAAATGTACTGCTTCATGAATGAAGATGGGAGCACAACACGCATTTTAATCAATGGACCTGGGAGCATGAGATGATCGTCTTTCCACCAGATGCTAGACTCCGCTAGATATTGGACCCCAATTCGATTTCCTCGATGTCCATAGCATCGAATAACTCGACTTGTCGACAATTTTCGGATAGTCACTAAGTTCCAGAACTTGATTTCTTAGAATGTTTTAGTATTCTACGCACTCAATGACTTGAAAATCGACATTACTGAATTATGAATATTCGAAACTCGAGCGAATCAAACATGTTTTAGCCACCAACCCTCCCCCCCCCCTACCTCCCCCCACCCACCTTGAGGAAACATAGAAATCCACTCACTCACCAGGAAGTGACTCACAATTTCGAAGTACAGGGACAGATAAGTAAGACTTGAAAAAGGGAGCTGACAATTAATCTTCAATGTCACTAGGCGAACACTCTCGTCATAACGTTGTAATTCTGAAGATGCGGCTGTGATCTCCTATAATGGTGAACATGACGCGACACACATAGTGACGACATCTATCACATGATGCGAGAAGTACGGTACGAAAACAACAATAAAATTAATTTTAAGCTGAAAATTTTTCCATGGTAGCTTCGCAAGTGAGGCGCGTAAGCAATTAGTAGTAAAAAACAGTAACACAGAGAAAATTATACATATTTCAATGAAGGAAATAAAATGAAGGACTCTTCCTCAGCGTACTTGTTTCAGGATCACGCCCTATACAACTTTTTACGAACTTTCTTGAACATTTCAGCATATCGCGCTGATTTAGTGGATCATTAGACTCATTAAAAATCAACAAATTCATTTGAATTAGGCTAACAATAAGTTTTACAATGGCCTCTTTTATATACATATTTTTTGGTCATTTTTACAGCATAGCAAACATGTGCAGGCTGTTTCATATGATTCGGGCACAGAAATTCAACGAGAACGTGCACAGCACGTGCATATAAAACACGGACATACGTATATCACAGATACACTGCTTTGTAGCGTAAAGAGAACAGAGAGGGTGAGAAGCATTCGCCTGCCATGCCTTATATGCTCTCTCTCTCTCTCTCTCTTTCTCTCTCTTTCTCTCTCTCTCTAGCTCTGCAAATCGATGTACGATAAACTTTATGGAATTTACCAGTTGACCAAGAAAATATGGGCTTTTTATGAAGTCCGGTACACGGCATGTGGACAGGAGGCATCGTCCACGGACAAGGACTATGGGTGTGTATAAAGAGTCATAGAGAGTAAGTAAGGCCTATCTCGCAAACGTGACATTATATGGAGGGCGCAGAGATGCTTCAAAAACATAATCACTTCCTTATAATAAAAAAACAAGGTAGCTTCATGGATTTGACCCCGTGAATGTTACTCAAATATTACGAAGCACAGTGTGAATGTGATGTTATGCAAGATGAGAAGCAAGCAGCTACCACTTTTGCATAGTGCAGCTTTGTATGACCACTTGTTAATGGAGGGTGCTGCTATGCCCTGTCAATACAGAGAGGAGCGTTACAAGTTGAAATAGCGTGCTTCAGGGCGAAAACCGCGACGCGCGGGGGTGTGCGCGGCGGATGATGCCTCCCGCCCACATGCCATGTACCGGACCGCGCTTTTCATGCGCTTTTTTACCGCACCGATATTCTAATGGCTTCTCAATGTAACTTTTCAAGGACTTCTCAGGATCGAGCAAAGACGTGCTAACGAAGTAAGCTTACAAAGATATGATAAACCGCTAGTGAATTAAATCATGAAAATAACTTTTGAAAAGTCATTCTTATGTGATGACGCTCTTCCGAAAAATAAACACAATTAAAATGAATGAAAAACGCACGTATGTACTACATACCAGGTACATTGGGGGCAAAGGGAAACCTTGTAGGTAGTAGGCGTAAGGCGTTGAGAGCATAAAAAAGCAAAAATACACGGCTTGATGAATATCCACATCCATGATGAGCGTAGGTTCTTTTCATGAGACGTAAGTTTTTCTCAGTGTATGTGTTTGTCATGGAACGAGGAAATAAACAGGGAAGAAGGAAAAAAGGCAGAAGTTTCCGGAAAACTTGCTTGAATAGTGTACAGTTAGAAAGCTATTGAAGTGCACATGACAGCTGTAGTCCATCATCTGTTCTGACGAAAGCTGTGCAAACAAAATCTTGCAACAAACACATAGTGCATGAGCTGCAGGCACCTAGGCACATGCCTGGCTGCAGAAATGCACTCTTCGAGGCGGCTTTCGTTTTTGTTCACAACTCGCAACTTTTACTTCCCGCTTGCTGACGCAAATGCCAATTTCACAAGATGAAATGTTGAGCTAGCGTGGATATCATGTTCGAAAAAACCAGTCAGATGCTCAGATGCAATTTTGTCCTTGCCAAAAATTTCCACTTTGGAATTCTGGCATTTTTATAAAGGACACCTCAATCCATTCACAATTCGTTGGAAATGAACTTGCAAGGTAAAGAACCCGAACTCCCACGCATCCATAAGAACCACCATGCAATGAACATAACGGTGAAGACCCTCCTTAGAAACCTATAAAGATAATGTGAAACAGGAAAAAAACTTTGTAAAAAATAACTGTAAAGCCACACCATAAAATTACATTGGATCAAATCATTGTGGCCTCCGTCTTCCTATTTACTCGCACCAAGTCTCCATGTTGCACTATATCTAGTTTTATATGATATCTGACAGCAGCGGACAGGGAAGGAAGGGGGGGGGGTGAGAATGAGTCGACAAATTCTCGAAAATTCTTCATAAAATAATTAAAATCCTTGTATTATCTTGTATTAGCTTTTTCATGGCTCAATTTTGTTATTATTTCTTGGAGAGTAACAATCACTGGCTAGTGCTATAACTGACGTTTTTACTACTTTTTGTTCTCCATCCGAGTCCCCAAGATAGCGGAGACTCCCTTCTTTCCCACCCCCCCCTACCTCCTTCCTCACCCTTCCCACCTACCTTCTGCATCCACGAATGATATCCAGCACTTCAATCTCCGTATTTCTTCTGTCGAAACATAAAGAGGAGCGAACCCGCATCTTCGAGAATAGGCTTTGCTAGAAGTATTGTCCAATCAAATTTTTCTCTCATTCTCTATTCGTTTAAGGCCTCAAACTAACTCCTGGATCATGGCGGCTTTCCCATTACAACAAAAACAAATCTTATCAACCAAACATACCACTTGTTTGGATGCGAGTCCTTTCTTGTGGACAACAGCGACGTTTGCACAAAAAGTGACAGCATAAATCAATGTGATGACTGATAAAGCAGTAAAGGCAGGCGAAAAAATTTAATGGACTACTATTTTTCCGTATAGGTGGTCGCAACTGTAAGCACTTCGCATGTAAGAGATGCCTCACAGGAAAAAAAAGCGAAAAAGTAGAAAGACTCAATGATAAATTTGGTTTGATCCATAATTAAGGAATTTAAACTGTACTGATCAAAGTTCAGTAATACTTGAAAGAGTAATACTTCACCACAACTGAATCCATTCTACTGTTTCGGAACAGATTGAACAAGCTTATGTAATGGAAGAGAAATGTTACTGGTGTTCACAAGTGAGAACTGGTCCCGATAGTGACACCATACCCATTTTCTCCAGTTGCCTGGGGTTTCAAAAAGACAAGAAAGATAGTGTTGTTTTAATTTACCTTATGTTCTTCGTGGTACCAGTTCTCGTCCTGTCGAGGACTCTCTCATGTTGACATAGAAGTCACATGATACTTTCCCATACCATTAGTGAAAAGTGGATATGGACAGAAGAAGCTTTTTGAAACAATAGGTCCATCAAACTTCACGGGGAAATGTGCTTTGAACATAAACTTAAGCTCGACTCAGATTTTGAGGGTAAAGTCTCGAATGCTCGGATTTGACAAATCTTGTCTACTATTTAGTGTATAAATTAAACACTGAGATGATTCTGAGACTTTCTACAAGACCGTCGTCTCTGTAGATTGCACAATAGTAACGACTTCGAACACTACTATCTACAGCTTTCACGTTCCCTCGCCTTGAAGACTGAGTATTTTGGAAGAAGCTGCACCATTTTTTCTCATGGCCTTACTACTTTTTGTTTTTATACATAGGTTGTAAAAACGCAACATTGTTTAATTGTAGGTAATTACGTATTGAGGCAGCCGCTGTAGAAAGTCTGTTGCGAAGATGACAAACGAGATGACTCAAGAACCAGACAGCTGCTCACGGAAAGAAAACCTAGTCTCGAAGTGCATCTGGAAAAATCCGAGAATGACGACAACGCCAGCTATTAAAAGCGTCGACAGTTGGTCCAAAGGTATTGAGAACAAAACGAAAATCTAGCATAGACCTGATAATACCAGTTTTTCGGCATTCCAGGGTAATTTCCTTTTATCTCAGCGTGAAATCTATTGTTATCGAGGAAATCTTATAATCGCCACGGAAAACACAGCACTTCGGATCGTTTTTCGACCCGCAGAGCTTGTTTGGGCACGATTTCGCACCGGGAGAACAACACCATCAATGATGTCCTAAATATTTTCGAAATGATGAAGAAAGTTAGGTAGTGCACCACAGAACACGTTCCCCAGAGAAGATGTGAAAGTCTTAAAAACATTCTTAGGGCAAAAAAAAACTACCTCCGAGGCATCTCATACAGATACTCTCCGATTATGCTGGAAACACCTAAACCACTGAAGAGGTTGTACCCGTATAACAAGATTTGACCCTCTTAACCGGATAGGTTCAATCTGTGTTTGAGTTTCGAATCGTAATTATTCAATCAGATCGAACTCACAGTCAATGGCGATTCGCCTGATAAGACATTGCAAAGAGGGCTGCGTCCAGAAAATGGAAAACAAAAAACTTCTGCAACTCCTCAAAAGTCGACTCAAACCTAGGAGCAAACAGGTGGTTCATTTCAATGAATTTCGATTGTAACTCCCCCTACCTCCCCCTCCCGCTTTTTTTTTTCGAAAGCAGAGCCGGAACACGGTGCCAGAAGCAAAGGATGGCACGACGTCGCGTCCTTCACCCGATGAAAAGAAATTACTGTGTGGGATAGGTATAAATTTTATCAGCTTAGTTTTGATTCCTTATTTCTATCATCATTTTCGGATAGTTATTCTTGATTGTTCGGTTTGGAATTAGTTTTTTATTAACTTCATTTTCAAGATTTCGTTTGAGCCTCCAGAGCTGGCAGAGACCCCACATTCCTGCCTCACTAACCCTCCCCCCTCCTCCTCCTCCTGCTCCTCCTCCTCCTCCTCCTCCTCCTCCTCCTCCTCCTCCTCCTCCTCCTCCTCCTCCAGGCTTTTCCGCGTCCACCACATGTAGAGCTCAAGTTCTAGGTTTTCAGTATTTTCCTCGGCTCCATTCAAGTCCAGGAGCTCTATAGCTCTTAAATATGATAAGTCATGAATCAGAAACGAAGAAAAAAGACACAACCATGATATCAAAACCAAAAAAATTTCCTTGAAAAAGTGTCATTACTGACTCAATTATGAAAAAAAACATTTGCTGTCCCCCGAAACTCTCAGGTTTAGTATTTCCTAACTCACAATAATTTCTCATTGTTACTCGTACTTTCAATTTAGGCGTAATTCTGTTAACCTAATAAGATTTTTTGAACTTTCGAAATAAATCATTTGCCGGCATTAACCAGATATCGGTTACAACGTATTAAAAAAGGAGATAATCCATCGATCTGAGGATTGAACGTTCACGTGTTTATTCACGCATGTATACATACACCTTGAGTATCGGATTGGAAAACTTTTCGGATCTCAAAAGTAAAACTTCTTTGTCTCTGCTCGTCTGTTCGACAACCCCTCGCCTGGCTTCTAGCAAATTGCAACGCAGATTGACAAGTGATGAATGAGATTTCACCCCCAATACCGATTGAATTCATCAATGTCACGCTCAGATTGAGCAGTTTAGATGTTTCTTATTCAATTCAGGCAGCTTTAATTATGTACTTCCTCAAAACGCTAGGAAAACTGGTTGTTAGAGGCTATTAAGATAGCTACGCTATGAATGCCTAATGATGTGTTTCTGATAGTCTACATACTCCGTTTGAATATACGTAAAAATAGAGAGGATATTTTCTAGTAGAATAAAAAGCTCTGAGGAGATCAGGCTTGATGCACTCGTACGTCTTCCTACTATCATCATTGCGGAAGTGCTAGTTACAGGCCCTAATCAGTTGCGTGTGAATAAATCATGGAATGATTCTTGTTGTACTTCAGTCACTGTCTTTAGAAATTTAAATGCTGCTTTAAGGTTAGAGTCCAGAGTAGCTGTTCAATAAGAGGACATCCCTTAACAATCCTCACTGAGGGCCCTCTACATATTTTTCCAACTTTTTCTGTAAATAGCCAGCTCCAAACTGGTTTGATACACAGTTTGAGGCTTATCGCAAAATCTGGCGATTATTCCTTAATGATTCATGATTGGACAATCAATAACAGAAAATCCTGGAATTATCGGAAAAAAGCCTCCAAGTAACACTGAGAACTGAGACAAAATGAGAAGAACGGACATGCAGCGACTTCGAAGTGAAGAAACAATCCTATACTTCGTTCAAACTCGATGAGCCGGTAATATATAGTGGATAACCAGGAAGTGAAAGCGGAAAAGTTCACAGGAAATCCACCGCAACTAGTAAAGACTTAATAATTAGTACTTGTGTGGAATACGTAAATCGGTCTATGACGGCGGAAAGATTCATAACAACTCAAAGAACCTCCACGAAGCTGTACGAGTGTGACTAAAGCACATCTTAAAGAGAAAATTCATTATCCTGGAACTAACCTGAAGAAGTACGAGAGAAGTGCGGTGAGCTCAAGCGACAAAACGCAACGCGTATCCAGCAGGAGGAAATTTTATGACAACACGAACGTCGAAGAAGCGCGACAGCTGACGCTCGTTCTTGCCTAATGATTCAAACGTTAACGTAGGAAGAAAGCTGGGTCCTAGGACATGGGTCTATAATTTGCAGGAAATCTGCGCAGCGCCAGGCATAAAAGTACAAAAAGTTATGGAAGGAGAAAGCTCAAGCAGCTGTATTTGGTTCGCTTGACGTTTCTATGGTCTTCTGTGGGGAAGAGAATGAAGCGAACTGGGTGGTCCTTGGTCCTAAGTAGACGCGAACTGGGTGGTCCTACGATTGCAATCCAGATAAGCGCTGGTAATCAAGTGCGAATCACAGTGTGGAAATACTGACTAGTAAGTGAACTACAAGCACACAAGTGTCTGTCCGTTCTCTTTTAATCATGAGTATCAGGAGGAGTAGATAACTAGATGTTATCCGAGAAAAGTACGACACTACGGCTTGTTTTTCGCATAATTATGAGCATAAGGGGAGCGTCCTACAGATACGAGGTACTTGAGGAGCTGGGTAGCAGTTACGGCTAAGGATAGGGATTGTTTACGGCGTCGCACTTTTTCCAGGATTGTCAACAACAAACGTAAAAGGGCTATTTCCGGAAAAGGAGGGACTGAAGGCAGAACAAAGGAATAATATTGCGTATTATACAAAAACAACTCAGCACAAAGCCAGTACTCAGCCAGATGTCCAGAAACTATAACAATCAATAAAACGTGGACCAAATGAGCCAGCTATTGATGGAAGCTGGTCGACGTGTGAACAAGCTGGCGTATTGATTTTTGCTCACAGACGATAGGGGTGGTTTGCCGAGATAGAGCGGTCGAAATGGGCCTCAACCTCAATGACGTACGCATCGATGCAGCTCAATGTAAGCTTTTCCTTGGCAAAAATATATGTATTCACTGCAGTATCGAGGATTTCCATGGTAACTCTTTGTTAGCCAAAGCAAATCCACCTTTACAAGAGTGTCGCCGAGGTGTTCGTCCCTCGTTGCCGGCTGATGAGCGCGATAAATAACGAAAATGACGTGGCATTGGTAACGCAATTCCACAGAAATTCATGAATCCACACGAGTTTTTGCCTCGTTTCCATTACATTAGCAAATTAACGCACTGACGCGAACAAACAAATTGAAATCTCGTTGTACAGAGACGCTTAAAAAGCTTGGATTTGTTTTATTTTTCCGACATGTCTACTGCACTGATTAGGATAAGTTCCAGATACATCGTCAAAAATCGAGGATAACGTGGGAAAAAATCCGAACACTTCGCTGCAGCTACACATCTCAAGTCGATAGACAGCTGTGCTCGAGGGAATGCCTGAACTCGATGTGGTGTCTACACGTGACTACATGTGATCTGATGACGAATAACGAGTAAACATTTACCAGTTGTTAAAGTGTAGGTATTTCATACAGCTGTATTCGAGAATTGTTCTCAGCATAGCTACTTTCACATCTTTTCCTGCGCTAGAAAAGTCCTAAAACACCTCCGGAATTACGTGGTACCTGAATCCCGCCCACCTATACCACCAAGGCAACCGGCTCTGGTTTTTCCCAGCAGACCACTCCAAGTGAATGTGTGCATTTGTTCGTAGTGTAGCCGGATGCTGGATACCTCCAGCAATTATTTCTACACCCAACAGCAACCTCATTTTCACTATCTCCACTCTCCACCCCCCCCTCTCCCCTATTCTAGTAACAATAATCTCTCGATACGAGTGTCCACAGGGTCCATAGGCCATTTCCTTTATGTTTTCCTGTGTGTGGGCTTGTGAGATCTGCTCTTTCAACCATAGAACGTTTGATATTGACATAGCATCGCATTGATATCATCGCGATGTTTGCCCTGTGACAAACGTCGTGACTCCAAAATCGTCTTATGATCGTGCTCGCAGCACACTGCGTCATATCGCCTCCCAGCGCGATTTTCAGCGCGAATTTCAGGAACTTTCGAGTCTTGTTGACGTCAACGTTCTAAAACTGCTCTACGTAGTCCACAGGCTGAATCATGTTGTTATCTTCGAGCGACCTATCGTTTACTCAGCGGCTTTTCACATGAAAAAAAAAACTCAGTGGAAAGGCGGCTATCTCAGTTAGACCAGACTGTTACGAGCAGGTACTCACGCAGCCTAATTTCACTCACTGCTCCCAGATCTCACCCACTTACCAACTTCGAGCCTGTTTCGCAACATTTTCGCGCCCCAATCACACTTTCCTGCGCCGTCACCGTTTCGCATCATTGCGACGCGGCAATTTTGTTACTGCCACTTTAAAATTATGCAGAACTTCTTTTATTTTACTCCTCACTCTCTTCCACCGGTAGTTTCTTCCAGAATACCTCATAAATTGCATGTGAATATCGTATAACCAGGCGATTTGCGGTCTCTCGTTCGTTGCTCTTATCAAATACACTGCTTAGCGCACATTTATGTGGCGTTTTGAGGTCGTTATCACCTGGACAGGCGATGCCACTCTGCTCCCTCACAATACGACGACATGCCTACAAACGCTGATTCGAGTAAGAACCAGAGTAATCATGGTAAGCATTATGGATAATGGCTACGTTACTAAGGTGACGGGGGAGGTTCGGAGCCAGCTTTCATGGCTGGGATTTATTGGTTTAGCGGAAATGGATGGTTGTTTAACGGGGCTTAAGTTTACTTGCTTTGCTACTCAGGCGATACAGAATCATCCGCTCTATTTCGCCTCTTGTGGTCTAAAAGTTTAAATTTTCCGGGATTCCCAGCGTTTTTGTCGTACTCCATTCGCACTACCTCATATGACCTGGCGGTTTTTAGTAATTTAGTGCAAATACATTCATCCTCATGTCTTGGCATGTTACTGTATTTGGCCATACATGTACTATCCCATAGTTGTTTGTTGGTAGCAAAGATGAGCACGTGATCGCATAGGAGAACTTTGAGAACTTGTTCTTATAGGAAAAATGGTCTTCAAATTCCAGCTGGCCCGATGTGATGTCGGCGAAAAGGGAGTTAGAGGGGGGGGGGCACCCTTTAAAAGGTCATAAGCTTCACCTTATAAGCCTAAGCCTATTGCTATGCTTAAGCAGGGGTTTAAGCCTAAGCCTAAAGCTTAGGCTTAGGCTTCACAGGAGTGCCCCCCCCCAACTCCGTTTTCACCGTGATTGTCTAGGATTCTGGATGTGACTAGGATTTTCATCGATTAAATTTTGACCACAGTGAATTCCTATTGGCGCGAGATCAAATCGGTTGATAACCATGGTGGTCTTGTGACGTGCCTCAGCCAGGCCTCAGAGCGGGCCTGTTCTCGTAGATAGCGCTCCTTCTGCTCTGATCCTGTGTTATATGTATTTATTTGTCAGTTTAATAGCATATTTTGCTTATACCTGCCAAAATATGATGTTTAGGCTGTCTTTCAAAGATGTTGCCATTATCGCAGTCATGGTACTACTGGGCGATGGTTGCTCTTCTTTTAGCACAGGTAAATGCACTGCTGTTGCCATTGTCAGGTCTTGTCACGTCACATCAAGTTCCACTTTTCTAAATGAATCGATGTCCTTATGAAAAACTTGCGTTGTAGTTACGTTGTAAAGTGGTCTCGTCATCTTTTTTATTCCCATTATCTTGACATTTCATTTCTTTTCTCATTAAGATTTGAGCATACTAGCTACATAGAGCTACATCTACTGTCTTATGTACCCATTTTCGTCGATAACCTGATTTATTTAGGTAGTTTTATCCGTCAATTATCATATTCTGGTCTGCAATATGCCGATAGCAAACACTTTGTTATTACTTGTTATCATGGCGCATCATGGATATGCCCTAGGGGATCAAGCTCGTCCACTTTTTCATAGGTTAGTCATTTCCTCTTGAATTTGGTCTCTATTTTCTTGTTTTCCCTTTTGAAATGTTTTTTTTTCTGTAGTTTTTAATGTGTAGGGCAGAAACTGACGATGAATTTCCGTCTTCATGTCCTCCAAGTAACAGCGAAGGCATTTATCTGGATCGCTCAAGCATATCTTCCTTCCTATTTTTTTTCCTTTCCTAATTTCATAGCTTAGAGGTGCCCCAGTAATGGTTTAGGTCATTCCTGTAATTCTGCACATACAGTGCTTTTTTTTAAAGATTTCATCCCCTCGAGTCCTCTTCCATTCATGAAAATATGTGAATGTGTAAGCATAATCCTAAACAGACGATACATGAAGTTCTTGGATCGATCGTCGAGTCACTACCTATCACTGTTTTAGTCATTAGGTTTGCAGTTAGTTAATGTGGTCCTGCACGGATTCTAGTGGATAGTAATAGGTAGTACCGATCCCGTGCTATAGGTAAATGAAGTAATTTAGTAGCCCTTGCAAAATCCTAGTCCATCACTATTTGGATTTCGAGAACTCTGCTATGACTTGACGATTATTAGCCACATTCACAACTTTCCTTCGAGCGAATTTCCAACATTTACAAATTTTCTCCACTTCCATGTTTTGACTACTCCCCCGCCCACACCCTACTCGTTTGCTCTTTTCGGTCAGAATATAGCCCACATGGAAATATTCTGCTATTCAAATTGTGACTCGACTTTTAGTTCTGGTCAATCTTTAAAGTCGCTCACCCAATTTAATTGTCTGTAGTGAAATATTTGCTCGTTATCGTTCTTTCCTTCAACAAATCTTAGCAATCAGTTGTTTACATCTATTTGTTTTCTCAGGATCTGCGGTTGTGTTGCTTTCATTGCGGTTTTATTTGTAAACACAACTCATGCGCTAGAACTTCTTACTGACTACACCGACGGGCATTCGCATTCTCATGGTGACGAGGATCACGACGATCATGATCATCATTCGGAAGAACACGGTTTTGGATTCGTGCCAAGTAGGTTGCTAAAGCTTTTTTTTTTTCATAAGCGCATGGTCCATGTTTGCATAATGACGTTTTCCTGTTATTTACGCTTTTACATATGTGCTTATTGGGTTCCATCAACTGAGCATCCTTTGTAGAAGTTAAGGGTTGTCCCAGAGAAAAATTTGCTCATAGCAGGAAATTTGAGATTTCAGAAGAGAGCAGTGAAAATAACAGTACAGTCATTTTAGTTGCTACACTCTTTTATTCACTTATTTGTGCATTCTAAGGTACATCTTTGAGATTAAACAGTAGAACTTCAAGATTCATTTCCTTTTAAGTTTTTAGTGTTCGGAAGGATAAGCTTGACTCGAAAGAAAAAACATGTGCCTTTTTGTAATGACCATGATTGTGCCGGGTAAGTTTTGCTCACTTGATCACTACTCCAGTTGGTAAATTGCCTCCATCCGTAGGTGCAGTAATGTTGCCTGCAAAAAAAAAATGTTGTTCCTTCATCTTCATAATACATCTTTTATGCAATCCAGTAAAGAATATGTTGCGTTCTTGTTATCACAACACTATTCACAATGTTTTATCCTTTTTTCTTTGCCGCAAGAGATTTGTTTATTTGATCCGCATGGGAAATTAAAGTAGCAAGAGTTTCTGAAATCGTTTAGCACTTTGTGCATAATTCTAGCACAGACTTCTCAATTTTTCATCAGATTTTCTTCAAAATTAGTGATAAATGTGAATATTTCGTCTACATATAGGGACTCCTAACCGCAAAGTCAGGTCCTTAGTTCCATGAGCGGACTCCTGATGACGATGTGGAACATGTCCACGGGTATTGTAAAACTTCTCTAGTGTCTTTGGACTACATTTAGATATCCTGTCTGAGAGTGGTGCAGAAATTCCAATGTTCTTTTGCTGCGTCTCATTTTTTTTTTTCACGAGGAAGAATGGTTGTAGAGGCATCGAAGAGAAAAAGAACGCGGGAATCTGGGCATAAAATTAGAGAGGGAGAAAAGAAAGGCAGACAATATACACAGATATAGTCCATTTCAAAAACGACGATAGTTAAGTGTTTGTGCCTATGTTCTGTATTTCTCGCCCGTCTCTTCGAATATAGCACTATTTCTCGCGTTCTCTCCTTCTCTAATATCTTCGCAACTAAATTCCCCAGTGAAACACAATATACTCAAACATCGTGGAGCTGAAACGGACTATACGCTCTCGCGACGCCTTCATATTGCAAACTTACCATAGGTTTTCATTTCCCTGTTTTTGACTATAAGATACTTTAGAGCAATACGTCATTGTAAGTATATTCGATGTTGCGCTGAAGTGTCTGGTTCTGGCTCTTGGTCATATACCCTCCATGGGTCTTCATCCTATACCGCGACTAATACTGCATACATTAAGTCCTACAATAGTAATTGGTAAGTTATTGAGTTCATTTTCACCCCTCCCCCCTGTAATCTTTAACACATTCGCGACCTTACGCTTTCGACATGGTGAGCCGTGTGGGACACGGGCGGTCCTTTGAGCACGCGTTCGTGCTCATCCGGTTGTGCACGCGGTCCCACGCGTCGCACCACGCATGTCAACATGTCAACCAGCTGAGCACATTGTCGCGAATGTGTTAAAAACCGCTCATTTCCATTGTGTGGAAGCTTATTATAAGTTTTTTTTTGTTTGCTGCTGATGTTCTTCCGTAGAATCCAGTGTTCCTTGTTTCTATGGATTAATATATTTCAGGCATGTACGTTGCTGGCCTAGCCATTCCCGCCTGGTTTGGCAAGTCATGGTTTTGGCAACACGTGGATCCAGTTGTTGCTGTTATAACGACCATTCTGTTCTTTTTGCTCATCATTCCCGCATGTATATTTTTGAACTATTTGCTTCGTTTTCCCGTTTTCCTACAACTTGAATCCGAATTTTCTTTAGTCAAAGAAATGATGCCTTACATATTTGCCGACACGCCAGCGAAATTTCACGTGGAATCGTTTCAGAGCGAAATTTCGGAGACGGTTTGTGATAGATTATTCTGTCATATTATTTTCTTTCTAGTGTGAAAATCGCTTATATCAACATTTACAGTTTCCTGATGTCACGTGCACTCACATACATGCATATAGGCTTTGGCCTGGCAACTTGTTTGAGGCATTAATTCACCTGAGCTTTTTGGTTAGTTGTTTTTATTGAGTTTTATTCAATATATTATTCTGCTACAGTGATGTAGGAGAGAAATAAGATCATCCACATATGGACACGCTTCCGAGAGAGCTCGCGGTTAATTCTCTGGATTTGTACTATATAGAGAGGGTTCATCATTTAGGTGGACAAATCCAAATCAAGTTGGTCAGACGAAGCTGCTGCACGATATTCTGAAGTTCGTCAGAATGTCACAAGTGTGTTGACGAGAGCCGGCGCTCAGAAGGTAATTCCACGCATGGCAAGCAGGTTACGGAGTGATGAATTCCCATGGCAACTCATCCATTCTCTATCATTGCACGCCTAAGAAGTGCTGGATTGTCAAGATTCAATGGGATCTATTCAGGTAGTTGTCGAGCCGTCATTCCTTGATGCTACTGAAATAGGTCGTCCATGGGTTGGATGCGTTGGCGCGACATGCTTCCGACAGGATCGCGGCTGCTGCAAAATACAGGACAATCAGGCTACTGTGTGATGCTACGCCAGTTTTAATCACTCTTCTTACATATCCTACACATGTTTAGTCGAGCTATTCTTAGTTCATATCACGTTTTAGCATCTAAGATGCATGGATGTTTGTTGTTTTGCTGGATGTCGATCCGAAAACGGGTGATGATCTACGTACATGTACCTCATTGCAATATTAAATGGCACATAACTACTTGTGTGCATTCATAATTAGGGTCGGGCATAAGTAGGAGGGTTACAGGAGCACTGCATTACTTGGAGTTTTAGAATTGGCCAGTTTTAGAATTGTCAAGCGGCTGAAAGACTGGATAACGGAGTTGTTTTACCTATTTCAGTGAACGTTTTAGCCTACTAACTTGAGGCAAGGATATGCTATTCAACTGGAAACGTGGATTCATCATTGACGCTATTGTCGTGCCAGAAGTGAGAATTAGGACTTTCCTCTATTCCAGAAATTGTATTAATTCCAAGTGCTGGGTATAGTTGCAGGACTAGAGCTTTATTCGGCGCAATATGAGTTCTTTTACGTATTGGATTGGACCCAAACCTATAGCGAAGTGATTATGTCTAGGTTCATCCTTTGGACTTTGTCCACTGCGCAGAATTTTTGGAATCGAAAGCATATAACTCTCTTGTTGTTTTTTTTTTTTCTAACAGAAATAGATAGTCACGCGCTATGTCCGTTTTTGAGTTACTAAGAGTACATTCCTCACTTAGTACGGAAAAAGTGAAGCGGATTGAGAAGGTGGATTGTCCTGTATGTTATCAAAAGCCTTCTGGTTGTGCCTTCCTTCGTGCCATTGTAAGAAAATGTTTGTGTTGACGTAAATCCTTGACAAACCCAGCTCGTATAGGGAACATAGAGCAGGATTATACAAGTATGGCTTCATTTGGCATAGCAGTCAGGGTACTGTTGTTCGAAAGGACATTGGATATAGCACGTGCATGTTCCGATTCGTACCAGTGCACATGTACTCATATCATGCAAATATTTTATTAAATATTGCGATGTGGAAATTAAGCAAAAATTCTGTTATGTTCTAGTTCATGGTGAAGCCTTGGACCTGTTCAGTTCTCATGATCATGCGTCGATTA
The DNA here is from genome assembly GCA_037903475.1 of Ancylostoma caninum. NCBI lineage: Eukaryota > Metazoa > Nematoda > Chromadorea > Rhabditida > Ancylostomatidae > Ancylostoma > Ancylostoma caninum. The sequence continues at coordinate 467,285 of JBAJFG010000063.1, forward strand.
AATCAGTTGTTCTGTAATTTTTCCCAATTCTGGAATGACTACGAATTTCTGGAAAGGTAGAGCGGTTCACACGAGAAGGGCGGTGTGGCACCACTCCACGATTGGCCAGTCAGATGTATTGGCCAACCGCAGAACTGGAACATACCACCCTGTCCAGACACACGACGGAAAGTGGGCGGTACCACTGTTGTACGATTGGTACAGTCAGTCAGCTCGTGCAGCCTTTTATAGTCAACTCGTCCGGTATTCGCGTAAAAATAGTTTATGTGAGGAAAGCTAAACATAACTGAATGGCAAACTGGCTCTGAAAGGCGGAGACTAGCCGAGCGCACCAAACATCTAGCAGTGGGACCACCCACTTTCTGGCATGATGCACCTCACACTGATATTCAAGATCAGTATTTGCAGGGCATCTGTATTTGTCTCCATGTTACCGATTAATAGCTATTCTTGCCATATAATTTAGAAACTAACGAAGAAAGAACAATGAACCAGTGATTTTTACATATAAACTAACTCTGTGTGTCATAAATACCACTGTTCTTTTCACTGTTGTTCACTCTGTTACTTTACTCTGTTAATTTTTTAGATTTATATTACATTTCATATAAGTCATCACTCATACATGTATATTAACAAATAGTGACCATGTTTACGAGCGCATATAAAACAATTCAATACAAAACGTGCTTCTCAGCATTGAAGAGCATCTGGCAAGAAATGGTGTGGAAAAAAAATACGAAGAATACAAAAAAAACAATACAGAGCTTTCACAGTAACCTTATTTTGAATATCACAATATTTTCATGACTAAGTACAGATCGGAGCCTTCAACTATTAAACAATAGTAAAAATACATCGCACAAGCTCACTACGATCACAGTTTGAGAGAATTGAAACCGCGCATGTGAAACGGTGAGTGGGGGCGGGTTAGGAATAAACTAGAAATGTGCCGAATCGATCGAGCATCACAATTTTGCCACGAAGAGCATGCTTCTTCCGAAGTAACACTTCGCATGAATGAATGAACGAAAACAAAACTAGCACAAACCCTGTAAGTGACAACATGACCTATAGGAACGCATTGCGTCTTGGTGAAGAAAAAAATTCAAACACTATTATTACGGGTAAAAAAAAACAACAAAAAAGCGGGACATGTACACAATTTGAAGGCGATTGAGTAAGAACTGAGAGTGATGACCAAGTGCACAGCGCGTAAGCGGTGCAAGTAAGATGGAAGAGCATATTTATGAAGAAAATAACAACAAGAATACATGTTTAAAAGGTGATGGGCGGAAGTGTTAACTGCTTTCAGCAGCGTCGGGTCAGGATAACAGGACCAGTAATACTCCAAGAGGTAAACCACACTTGAAAACAAAAGAAAGTCCTTCCTTATCGACTAACTTCCATAATGTATTACCGGGCGGCTTACCTTTAGGAGAGGTTTTCATCGAATGACCATTGTATCACACAAGCAGCTTCACTCAGATGAAGCAGTGGGGTCTAATACCCTTAACCTTGAGATGAGCTCATCACAGAGCAATTCGCTCGTCGGTGAATCACCGGCGACTATTGCGAATTCAACGTGCGATTTCTGTTCCGGTGGAAGTGTTGCACAGCCGATTTCTACACCGGTGGATAACGATAAGCGACGCATCTCTGAGATTATTTGAACATGGGGAATATCCTTTAACACATAGAGCCCGAAGCTGGGCATCAAAAACGTACCGTGATCCATGTAAACAACCTCATTCGTCTCCTCGAATCGAATTTGCATTTCATTCAAACAATTTTTCAATTCTTGAACAACATCGACGAGAGGAAGGGTAGAAACAAAGCTCTAAAAATTCAAAAAATCCAGCGGTGTGAAAAAAACAATGGAATGCATAATCGTTTTCTAGTAAGAAGATGCTGCGATCAATTTGATTTAGCACATCTAAAAGAATTTTCAAAAACCTCTCCATGAAACACTCGAAAAAATGCAAAGATCCATAAGTAAAGTGGTTCGTTTTTATGTAAGGAATTGCCCAAAAACGAAACCTTATCAGAGGCAATTTCAAAAGAGACCACAGCTGAGTATTCAAGCCTAATGTCTGCCTCTCTTTCTTGTCTATCCGAATACCGCACACTTTACCGCTCTAGCTCATTCTCTAATACCTCTCCATATATTTTCTGCGGAGAGACGGACAATGAGAACAAATTCGGCAATCTGCTACACAAGTTTTGACGGGATACTATGCTTTAGATAGTCTAGTCTCATGTAAGATTACAGGGAATGAAATCCCCTTGAAACTAAGTTGCTTTTGTTGTTGTTGCTGCCGCTGTTATAAAAAAATCGCCTCCTAATACAAAGCCGCTCATGTTTTTCTTTTTCAACTTTAGTGGAATGAACGTTTAAAAGGACTAGGCAGCCAACCAGTGACGCAAGTTCACGAACAAACAAAACTTCTATTAAATACAGTGGAAATCTCGATAATATCCATATCAACAACATGAGAACCCTAAGCCAGCGTAAACGTTCTACGCAGGCCTTTTTTTCTGAGGGATCTGTGTCATCAAAGACGTAGAGAAAGCTGGGATGGCGAATCATCACCCTCACCCTGTAGAAGCAATTTAACTCCCAACAAAGTTGCCCCAAACAACAACGGCAGTTTCCCTCGAATACATCATAATAAACAAGCTATTTACATCCGAAAATGATGGCACATGACCAGTCATGAAACTATCCATAGCATGATTAGGTGCTGAGCGAAATATATGCTGCGCACCCACCTTAACTCGATCATCCATGTTGTCTCTGTCCTCGACCTTAACATTCTGTTCAGGTGAAGACGTTCCCGATTTGGACGTCGAGGCAAAACCGATTACCGTCGCCGGTCTTTGTCCAAACACCACCTCGTTGACCTTTCAAAGGACAGCATCAGGAGTGATAACAAGGATCAAGCAACAACTAGTGCAACAATTCCCTGCAAGAACTCACTTTCTGCTCGAACAAATTCACCGGGTCGAATGAGCTTGATCCTGGCGCTAGACTGCGATTGTGCTCATCCGTAATTGAGATTCGAGGGCAACCAAAAGGCGCGGTCCGATGGTCGAAAAGGTGAGTCGGTGATCGGCTGGCACTACAAAGAACAGCCACCACTTCGAGTAAACATTGGTATTGTTAGTAAGAACCAGATATGGTGATGTTTTGGGTACAAAGAACAAACTATTCGTACGACAGGAATAACATCCTCACACATACTATCACCTGATCACAACAATGTACAGTTGGGCGAAACCAAAACAAAGCAAGAACAAGTTTGGAAACAGGCGAAAAATTAATGACAGCCACCAAATGAAACGTACGTTGGACTGCATCCTTGAGCAGCCATTTGACCGAGTCGTTGGAACTCCTTTTGTAATGCTTGAATTCCCATTAAGTCATTTGCACCTGAAAAGATAAAATAAATTCATTGTAAGTGGTCGGGAGCACAGCTTTGCAAACGCAAACCGTGCCTACTTTTCCCTAAATATCAAATAGCGAACAATTACACATGGTAACGTCTAAAAAACTAAGAATCTCAAAAAAAAACTAAGGGTCTAAAAAGGAAACTTTAATCAACAATATGCAAAGAAAAAGAGGAAGAATGAGAATGCAGCCGAAAGAAAATCATTTCCGTTGATACTCTGGCAAACTTTTAGTGGGAAACTCTCCGAATTATATTTCTCAAGCAAAAAGAGCGGTGAACACACTCCTTTTTGCCTGATCCATACCATGAAAAATTTAAAAAAAAAAAACATGAAGAAAACCTCTCGATATGGTTTCGATATATGCATGATACTGAAGAAAAAATAAGAAGGAAAATAATGAGGATATATGAAAATGAAGGATAATACACAGGCAGCAGAAAATGTAAAACCAACCAGAACCTGATATAGCTTGGCGATATAACCGTTCCAGCTGCTGATGTTGCTGAGCGGTGATTGCTGGTGAAGCCCAACTACTACGCCTTAACAAAGAGTTTTCAAACGACAACAAAGCAAAAGTGAGTACAGCGCCAACCAATTAAAGAGATGAAAATACCTTTCTGTTGAAGAGGCTTTCGTATAAGGGCTATGTCGTGGTACAGGCGATGACGGTCCGAAAGGCGATGATGCGCCGTGGACGGTGTTTCTTTTGCCAGCATATTTGTTGAGATATCTGGAATCAGAGGAGTCAAAAAAGTAGGGAATTGTTCAGAGCAAAGAGTCGAAATGACGGAAATTTCTACTCACCCCTCCCCCTCCTCCTCAACACTTCCAGCAGCAGGGCCTGTTGGTGGAGTTGGTTGGACAAGATGATTCAAATTTTCTATAGCACCGGGATTTAAGAGATTCTCACCAGCAGATGCACGCCGTTCACCTAAGAAAAAGACCAATATAGTAATAGGGTTACATGAACGAACCCTCTTTCGACCTATGAAGCACCTGTGGAAAAGGAAAAAAAAATAAAAAGAGACCCAACCAAAGTAAAGAAAAAAAAACCAGTAAAACGAACTGTTCGGAACAGGTAACATCCTCGTGTAATCTAGAATGGGCAAAAGCGGTAGGCCAGGAAACAAAGGCAGTTGAGGAGAGGTCATTACACTAGCCTCACCGGAATTTAAGGTCATATCGGTAAGAGCCGATTGATTGAGCACCGCCTGGAACACAGTGAATTCCATCGATCATTAAAACCAATCTATAACGCCGCATGGGTACCTGATGAAGTGGGGAACCGATGGGAAGCTGTGCCATCATATCTGGTGACAGAATTTGCTCACTAGCACATAGAGTATGCCTCCTTCAAACAGGAATAAGATAATTTATTGACCAGCACGTTTTCTGAGACTGAATGAAAATAATCTTAAAAGAACCTGTGTTCACTGCGATTTCCTTGCTCTTGTTTCATGGCCAAACCGAACTGACATCGCCCCTGAGCTCGGTTACGACTCGAACTTGATGGAGAATCTTCGCAGATATCTGATGCAGATGAATCGTCAGAATCCTGAAAAAGCCTAATGTACGACGCTAATTAGGCGGTTTTCGTTTTTATAGGAATACACTTATGTTTCGCGTTGCAAAGCATACACTTGCAAGTCATAGCGAAAAAAGGCCCATAAAATGTAGAACGAATATTTGACACGCAAACTACGTCAAAAAGTAATTAAACAACAATGAAGAATTGCCAACAATCAAGCATTTCTACAATACATTACATTACTTCCAGGTAGTTAACAGAACTTACACATTCAAAGCTTGTGGACAAGTTGAGTTGAGCAAGATGGTGAGCAGAAATCGTTGGTGTGATTGGTTCCGGCTCAACATTCGCTTTTCCACTCAATATTGATCCACGTGAGCCCCGTCGTGGATGATCGTCGGCTGTTCCTGGAAGACCGCCTTCTTCTAAACCATATGATTACGAAAGGAAAACGAAAAGCATTACAAGTTGCAAGTGATAATTAATTGAGTAAGGGTAAATAGTCAAAAAAAAACAAACTTTACAAGATACCATTAGATCAAACTGTCCCAAACCGTCTTCACATAATGGAATGAAGAACAAAGGTCTATCGAAAACCACAAATACTTGATAAAGTTAGTGAATGAAGAGGCACAACAAACTCTCCCAGATATTGTGATTGGAGAAGAGGACTGTTCAGAAATTTGTGTTGTTCCTTTCATCAAAATAAGTACTCGTTTTCCCCATAGAAGTTGAATTATAAACAATAAAAAGCTGGTAAATCCACATTGTGATTTTTTTTACATGTGACCCGTGTTAGTCAAGAAGATCGTTAGAAGCTATTATACCTTGCACGAAATTTGAAGCCATATTAATACTTCGAGTGAACATTCTTTGGAAAGAGCCAAAAAAAATTCCCGAAATATTTTCACCTCAGTTATGGAAGCTGAGGAAACTGCCATTAAGTTCAACGAAGTCAATGCTCTTGGATTAAGATTTTTTGAAAATTGCTCCTTTATCAGTCTTACCACCATATGTCCACATTTTTAAATCTAACAAAAATCACTGGATATGAAATACACGAACGAACCTTCTAGAGAACTTTTTCCGACTTTGTCACACAACAACTCGTATGTAGCAAAGATTGGGCTCTCGAAGTTCTGCTTTAGCACATCCTGTAAGAAAGCACTAACAGGCTGCGAAAATAATGAAGTGGATATGATTCAAACACAAAAAACAACTGGCTATTATTTGAAGCACCACTCACACACAGCCCAACTCGCCTACGCCTTTTTCAGAATGGACGTAAATGTCATTTCTATTCAAGAACAGAAACTAATAAACGGATCTCACAAATCCTATTTATTAACATGTATTTAACCAAAGTGCAAAGGAACTGTTGTATATATTGGCGTGACGTAGCCCAACAAGGCGCTATTTTAAATCCAACACCTGGAGGTTTTGAGAAAACAAGGATGGTAAAAAAAAACAGGCGACAACACAAGAAATTATGCCAACGCTGTCATTTTTTTCAGACAAAGGCACGAAGCAGAAGTGAATAAAACCGGATCATGAAATTTCGGAAGACGCTAACTTCAAAGCGGCCGGAATATCGGAAGTTCTAACCAAAATGTATGGCGAAAACGGTAACAGTTCGTAAAGTATCAGACAGAATATCAAATGAGATGAACTAGTGCTATCGTTATGCATAATACGTATCAAAAATTGATGTCGCCAGAGCAACGGCAACACATAGTGCTATACTCCATGTAGAGCATACCATTAATGTTAAGATCGTAGCAGTTTTGTAGTCTATGCCGAGTAGGAAAGAAAATACAAGCTCAATGTCTTTGTTCCACCATCTTTTGCTAGTGATGGAGACAACCACAAAAGCCAAAATGGACTAAAAAACGCATGTACCAAGAAAAACTGGGATCAATACGGATTTTCGAGTCTGCAAACGAAACTCGGGAAGAGAAAGAAGACTCAAGAATATACCTGCCAGACCAGGTTGGTATGATGGAGCCTTACTGACGATCTATTATTTCGACGCAACTGTCGTCATCAGAGATGCAAAATATTGAAAGTAGGGCTTTTGCCCAACCCTGGCGAGAACATTTGAGCACTAATAGGGCAAAAAATAAAAGTTTGCCTTTTCTTCTTGGCTAGAAACTGTTCTAAGCGTTCCCCGGAAGCGGAGTCACACGAGCAGAAATATTCCCTGTTATGAGTGTGAATGAACATGAGCCGACGGCTCAAACATATTGTAGGATTTTCAAACAAACAAGAAACAAAAACAATCATGACGTATAAAGATTTCTAGGAAGATTCCTCACTTCCACAATCTGTTCCTCTGTCCATCGCCCATGTTGCTGCATGAACAATAATATCGTCGGATTAAGTTTCAATGACCGCCGCTCCGGTAGACACGTTGCCGACGCCAACATGCTGTTCTTCACCAACAGATGCGTTTTCGCTGACTGACAATTCGTCAACCACCTATAACATAGACATCAAGTAAGCATAATCGTCAACATCGTCGCGCTACCATCCCAAAGTGATTCGTGTGCGCTGTCAACGTCGCACTTTCGCACAGTCGAACAATGACTCATGTCGGCCGCATAAAAAGCGGTCGCGACTCGCATAGATGGCGGTTGCAGCGAATTTCCAGTCGGTTGCACTTAGAAGCACGGGTCTCCCCCAAGCTTCACTGACGTAATCCCCACACGAAGCACAAAGTGCTAATTTGTTCGGTTAGACGAAGCGCGATCTCAACACTACGCGACGGCATGCACAATTCAGATTATGACGCGAAAACGCGCGCTCACATTAAAATCCATTAGAAGAAGCGCGATTCTGGTGATGAACGAGAAGCCAATTCTGCCATGAATCTGAGTAACTTGTATGAAGTTCGCGGAAAAGACACATGGATTTCCCTACGTGTTATGGTTCAGTCGCACGGTCCAAAAATCAATACCGCTCCTGTTAGACTTTTAATTCTCAGGGGCCACATGTAAAATGGAGTCTAATGAAACAGATAATCCTAGTAAATCTGTAGATGAAAAGAATAAAACATGGGCTTTCGTCCCGACAACAGAGCAATATGAACAGAAAATCAGTGACTCAACAATGTCAAGCCTTCAGAATATTTCGAAGACTTCAATGTTTCAAAAAATTGTTAGCATTCTTAAGCAGCGACTGGAAGCGGCATCCACACAATAACATGAAAGATTATTAAGCAAAACAACATGCATTACTCAGCAAGAATTCCCTTTTCCAACACAACACGTTACAGTAGCCCAAGGATTCGTTCTAAAACTACTGTAGTCAGAGCACGAAAACATTAGAAACATCTAAAAGTTGTAAGAAAACCATGTCACAGTGAGAGTAAACATAAAGAGTACGCGCTGGGTGCTGAGAACATCACTTTCACACCATGTTTCAGCCCCATGCAATGATCTGTCAGGGGCTGACGGACTGCGTGAATCCACGACAGTCGCATGACGCATCGTCACCGAATTCTTGACTTGTCCGCCATGTAATCCGACGCTTATGTTTAAACGCGATAAACGACGAAAAATGAACTCACCGATGCTGCATAACGGAATTGATACCGCATCGTTTGAACGGATTGAATACAAGCATTTTCTTGATCAAATCCGCACATTCTGTAAGAAAAAAGTTTGGAAAGAGAGCGGGAACGTTCCCAGCAAGAGAAGCATAAAACATCCCCAATTAAGTGATTAAAAGGAATGGTTGGAAGTGAACGAATAACGTCAATTACAATAATGTATTCCTTTCGATTACGGTGTATCTGTATAATGAACATACACATCATTTCTTATGACACAGACGTTTAGCAGAAATAAAAACACCATATTAGAAAATGCATCACATAAAATGCAGAAGAAAACTTTTTTGAAGGTAAATTTCGTAAAATAACGCACCGACGGACACCCAATATGGGATTTTCATTTGACATGACAAAACCGCCCGTTTCAGATTCTCGACGTTGTCGCCAGGAAACGGAAATCCACCCGTGACGAGAATGTACAAAATCACACCAAGAGACCAGATATCGGCTTTAAGACCATCATATTCTTTGCCTAAAATGAGCTTTGACTAGAGGAAGAAAAGAGGAAAAAGACTGAAGCTAACGAAAACTAGCTAATTACAAGAAAGTGGAGACACGACACTATAAATGCACCTAATAATAGTTCAGGAGCAGCGTAAGGGGGTGAACCACACCACGTCCGCAGCAGCTCCGACGGAGCTTGTGTATTGGAAAACCCAAAATCTGAACGAAAATATAATAAAATAAGAAAATATAGAACTAGAAGAGAGATGACATTAACAGACAACCCACCTATTATCTTAATGTTACTACTTTTATCCAACAAAATATTCTCAGCTTTCAAATCTCGATGAACGATGCCTAAAAACAAAGGACACTCATAAAATCCACAGCGCGAGGACATGACAAATGAATGAGGTCGTCTTTCAGCGGCGTCTTACAATGACGTCATCGAAAAGAAACAAACCTTTGTGATGTAAGTAGGCGACAGCGGATGCGGTTTGACCGAACCATCGCCGTGCCTCATCCTCAGCTGTTCTACCCCGTTCTATTAAAATTTCTGGAGGAAGTGTAAATTAGAAAAATGATGAAAAAAAGGCCTTAAAGAACAGAAAAACCCACCGAAAAGCTCTCCACCACTACAATATTCCGTAACTATGTAAATTGACGTATCGGTACGCATTATCTGCAATGACGACATCCTTCACAAAGGATTAATCAGCACAATGACGCACTAAACCGACCTCATACAACTTAACAATATGGGGATGATTAATGCGTGTTAATATCTGCATCTCTCGCTCCAATCGTATCAAATTTTCCTCATCAAGCGCTGACCTATTCACAATTTTCAACGCAACCTGAATAATAACTTATTTTACACATCTAAGAGATTTCATAGGGAAAAGCGAGCGTAACAGAGTAACCTTTGTTTTCGCGATGTCATGTCTGGCTAACCTCACAGTGGCGAAGTTACCGCGACCGATCGCTCTTCCTACTTGGTACAGGCCAACCTAGAACGTATGCACGCATACATGGATAGAGTTACATAATGTTGAATGATAGAATGATTCATGACTAGAGTGTCTGGCGTCATCCATCTTTCACATCACTCGTTTTTGCGGTTGAAACGAGTGAAGAAGTGCAGAAAATGTCCACTACACCACCAGCGAACACGTCATAAATCTGCTAGGTAAACAAGCAATAAACATCGGATTGAAGGACTGCCTGACCGTCACTGTAGCATAGAAATGCTTCTATTCAAAATACAGGCAGAACCCTACGAACAAATGCCAGAATCACGTCGATACAACGACTCCATCTCATCGACACGAGATCAGAATGACGTAGAGGGCATACCTTCTCCAGCCGCCGATTTGGGTTTCCATCCATATCGATGGTATAGAAGACCGATAAGGTCCTCCTCTCCACAAAGAGGGTCCCTCTCGGTGCTGCTCGTGCGTCGAGCGGCCGCATAGAGCGCACGACCACAGGCCACGCCTATCCGCACGCTCGCCCTCGCGCTGCGGTCACATGACGTCATTTGCGCTGGAGCACGCTTTTCCACATTTGACAAGTCACACTTCACCATAACACTTTGGATTGTCTGTGTAGCAAGTAAATACCTTTATCTTGCACAATCCTTAAGAAAAAAAAGTTAACAACAACTCTAGGAAAAACGCGTACACGCATCGCACAAAATTCCGTGTTAACGGTGATTTTTTTTAGTATCAACAACATCATAACAATGATTAACGAGGACAAAATATTCAACAAACGATGAGATGACACTATAGCGAACTATGTTGAGAAGAAAACAAAACAATGTGTCGTTGCAAAGCGATAAAGCAGAGTGCAATGGTAGTTTTTTTGTCCTCGAAGGGGAAAGCACAGAAGACGAAAAGATCTTCGCTATTCACCTTTGAACAGAACCCATACACGAGGGCTTTCGATGTAGCCTGAAAAACAGCAGAGTAGAGACTTTGCTTCAGTACAATGTATCAAAAAGTGTGCAAATATATGCAAAAGGCTTATGTGCACAGTCATGCACATCATACAAATCGTGCAGGAAAAGTTAACATCATATATTTCTCATGAACATTTCAGCATACTAAAACTATGAAATCCACATATGACAGAGTAAATTAAACATATTCAGTCTAAATGCTCTATGCGGGAGTAAAATACCGCAGGAACAAATTTAGTATTGACTAAGTAATGTATACACAGTGCACACCAGCTGGTACAGCAATTACTTAGAAAGTGATTTTATGACGTCACAAGGCTCACTTCGAGAAAACTACAAAGTTCTGAGAACCTACAGATCAATTCTTCACCTGCAAAATTTAAACAATGAAGAACAAGAGAAACTGATAGTACTGGTTCTTTTGGGTCGCAAGTACCTTAAAAGAGATAGAAGCGCCACGTTCCACAGGTTAGAGGCGATGCAATGGAGGAGAAGAGCTAAGGAGGCGGAATTATGACACATCCCAAGTGATATCTCTATGCACTTTTTAGCGCATTACAGCGTTACAGCTTTGCAAAATTATTGCTGTATTACAGCATTTCCTTAATCTTTTCGATCAATAATTTCATGACTACAACATGTATAATTTGTTTACTCATTAGGTATAAGGTTGTACTATCCAGGTTTTACTATGAGGTTAATTGTGCATCAAACAGGGAGTGCGTGCATCCACAAGAACCTTTTAATAGAATGTAATGAGGAATCTGACCATATATAGTCCGTTCCAAAAAGGACGATAGTTGAGTATTTGTGTCTATGGTCTGCATTTCTCGCCTGTCTCTTCGAATACGGCACTATTTGTCGCGTTTTCTCATTCTCTAACATCATCGCAACTACGTTACCCGGTGAAATACACTATAGAAAAGATCAACTTCAAAGGGACAGAAATATTTTAAAATCATGCTGAATGAATTACATGAATATGCTGATTCTTTTTTTTTTGGTCGAATAGATTACACGTGTGCTGATTTCTTTTTTTTTTTTATATTTTCCACCACTTGTCAGACTCGAGCATAAATGCACGCTACAGTCTGTTAGCCCAGGAAGTGCTTCAAGGTGGACTTTGGCTGCAATTGCGACAGCAGTGGTATCGGTCGGCCGATCGACTTCTTCGATCTATTTTTACACCTTTCTCTGTAAGTTTTGATACGTACTTGATGTGATTCATTCCATTATGATGTTTCGCTACCGTTTCAGTCGAACCAGCCGATCGAGCGGCCTATACCACTGCGGTCGAAGTTGGAGACAAGGCCAACTCGAAGGCACTCCCTGGGCTAACGGACCATACATTATGTACAACACACAGATGACACAGATGACCCCTAGGCTTACCCGCATTTTGCTCAGTCGCCAAGTACCCGCCATGTTTGACAAGAGTATGATGCTTCATATCACTCCATTCTGCCGTTTTTTCCTGACAGATTGAGCAGATGTACCCATGTTCGTTCTTGCAATGCTCATCCATTTGAATAAATCTATTTGCTTTATAGTCGCAGATACGACATTCGAACTTTATCATTCCTGTGTGGATTCGCTCATGTGTCATCACCTAAACGATTGCACGGTAAACAAAATCAAAAACTCAAACCAGAAAAAAATTCTCACCGCAACTTCGCTGATGAAAATCTCTTCACAGAAATGACACTGATAGGTTTTGGTGAACACATGTGACATCTTTTTATGTTTACGAAGCTTTCGAGGAGTCAAGAATTTCAAGTTGCACAAATTACATTTGAAGCCAGAGTTTGCACCTGGAAGAAAGAGGCTAGTTCCATAGTACCAAAGCGAGCTGAATGAGATAAAACGTCAATGTGTGTGAGCGAAAAACGAACCTCTGTGGAATTTTTTCCGATGGTTTAGAAGTCTTACATCGCTGCAGAGATTACGAATCGGTGTGCATTCGAAGCATACAAATGTCTAAATGAAAAAGGATTCGTGTAAGTATAGTGATATCAGTGGTGGTAAATTTCTTCCAGCAGGATTCCCTATTTTCGCATCGTGTAAATGCTGCAGTTTGCTCGTAACCTCAACTGCTGATCTCCTCAGCCAAGAAAGCAATTACTGACAACGGGATCAAGTATGGTGATGATAAAAAGTCGACTTCTCCCCTTTCAGTACACAAAACGCGACCCCCCCCCCCGGCACTTCCATCACCACACATTCAGCCGGTTAACAAAGATATTAATAAAATAGCTTTTCATCGGTTTAAAATCTACATTGTGGGAACCTTCTGATGTTTCAGATGCTCTTTCATAAGTAAATCTTTGTTGACGGCAAGCTGAATAACCTGAAATACTACTTGGATTTTTCTATACAATTTTCCCCACAAATCGAAGCAAACAACGAAACCTCACATGATTTTGCGTCAATTTTGGCAGCTGGGATTTCTGGGCGCATTATATTTTGCTGTATAAAAAATGATGAAATGGTCCAAACTCTGGCTTGAATGACTCACTAATTCACATAGATGGTTCTCCATTTCCTCATCATCCTTCACGCATTTGAAACATCTCGTGCATTGTTTGAATTCAACCAGTTCGGAATGCTTCTTCACAAAATGTTTTTTCAGCGAGTACTCGTTCCGGAATCGCTTATCACAGAAGGGACACTGGGGAGACACCTCAAATGTAAATTTACATTAGCTAATTGTAGAAGCAGCGAAATGTTCCAGACGAAAGTCATTACCTTTTTCTTATATGGTCGTTTCAGCTGTTTCAATCTTCCATATTGGTCGAAACGAGGGGCAACACCACCATTATTTTCGCCCGGAAGAGGGATCCTGTAAATTCACGAGATAAAACGCCATTTGTCTTAACTAATGTGTCATTTCCATGTATTCCTTTCAAGACCTGAAGCAGCAATCGAGCATTCTTACCCCTCAACATCTACATCGAACGAAGACGCCTCAATCTCTGATTCCGGAGGGATAAATCCCCCAGTTTGCAGCTCTTCAATTCGATTTGCTTCAATTTCTTCCTGCCGCTGTTGTTCCATCTCGGCTTCCTGGAAAACAATGACTTCGTAGTGTTAGCCTGTCCGCACCTACCGCAGTACAGTCTTCTGCGAACAACGGAACGAACCTGCTCTTCTATGTAAATCGTATAGTCCTCAGGATGTCTGTCTCTCAAATGGCGCTCGTAAATGTTCCTCTCGATGAAACGATTCTTGCATCGCTTGCAGCGAATCATTTTTGATCGCATCAGCTTGCGCACCTAAAATTTAGAAGCAGAAGTTAGCCTACTACAGTGTTCAACTATTAGCACCCACTACTGAGTGATCATTGAACCCTTGGCTTCTAGCAATCAGCTGTCACAAATTTCTTACAAAATCAAGAATTACGAACAAACCGAGACAACATCCGTAGGATGAGGAGGTGGAGGTGGTAAATCGCAAGGTTCCTGATGGTCTCCGAAAGCAATGCGCTGGACAACTTGAGCTAAAGAATATCAAACTATGAATTATACTGTTACAAACATAACTAAGTTATAGAAAGAGAGAATGAAAATAGTAGCACGCGAGAAAACTCACCAATTCGACACTCCGGCAACGGTCGCCGTGGTCTATTGATGTCCAACCCATAACTGTCGAGGATAATACGCTTTTTATCAGTAACCTTTTCACCCCTGAGCGTTGCAAGTAGTTCGCCTGGAAAATATGCAAGTAAGAGAATGAGGCTGTTTGATACTTGTGCGAAGCACTCCAGTGGAGATAAGTACTTTCAAATGCTCAGAGTACCTAATCCACGCTCAAAATCTAAAGGCGCAAATGCGATGTAACCGAATGGGGATTTACGAAAGAACGTGGAACCTTCTCTGAAGTTTCTTGAGAGAAGGAACGACATTTCCTGTTGATGTTATCAAGGACATGAATTTGCTCATGTTTACCTAGCTCATAATTCAGAGGGTTTAGAACGTGGATCCTGTTTAAACAATACGACAGCTCACGAAATCAGTATAAGCGGTGGACATTAGGTACCAAAGATTCATATTGAACCCGACTGCAATTTGTAGTCAAAAAATAATATCCCATGTGAGGACAGTGAACGTCAACGGCGGTGGCCCATCCGCGGCCTCGAGAAGGACGCAGCACGACCTCGCCACGTGTGCTGGAATCGTCACCGCGACAGCAAACCATAAGGTTCCCTTGAGAGTTAATTAGTTTTCTTGATAGCTGACAACAAATAGGACAAGAAACTTTCAAGAAAACCCTTTGATCTACTAACAGGGCGGCGGTTAGCTGCGGCATGAGCTTCCGGAACCATGGAAAATACCATTTCAATGATGTTCACTGAAATTAAGCAAAACACGCGCGTAACTTCCCCCAATTTTTCTCTACCTGTTTTGCTACATTTCACTGCTTCTTTCGTAGGGATTAAACTAGTTCATGTAACCTACCGACACCGGACAGATTTTTAACGATTTCATCGGGCTGATCACTTGCGTCCCGACTATTGTACGGAACAGACGGTGAGGGCTCATCGCTGAAAGCACAATTAATAAGAAAACGAACAAAAATCGATAAGCCAGAATCGACCTGCCACTATGGATGATAACAATAAGACAGAAAGCTCGTGCAAACAAATAGCATCGATTTAGTATATATGTGAAACGACGAAAACAATGGTCTTACTCAATGATTGTCAATTCTACGGTTCCATTTTTGTAAACAGTTTTTCGCTGAAAACTCGAGGACTGAGGTGGCGCAGGACTGTGCACACCAGCGTCACCATTACAATGAGGACTCTGAAGTAACACAAAACGGTAAAATAACAGTAATCAACAATTCCACTATAGCAAGAAAAAACTGCAATGGTAATACGTAAATATATGTGATAGGTTCCTTCTACTATGAGCACTCAGTTCAATAGACGAAATCTGTTCGATAAACTTTATTAATAAAAACGCTTTCATTGATTTAACGGTTCTTGTTGGGTAATTCTTCAAATACTGATCGCTGCTGGACATTGACGATGCAATCTGTCGCTCATGCTCCGCTATTGTAGTCGAGCATCACATCCGAAATTCTCAGTATACTTGTTATTTCACGTATCATGACGCAATATACGCGCAACGATATCAACATGAAATCGTCGCAAAATCCACCATTATCAGCACTCAGAAATCTAGCGGAATACCTCATAAGAACATCCCACTGGCGGTGGTGGCACGGAATAGTCGAAGTTCAGCGTTAGAGCGCTATAAGCTGACATTACCGAGCAGCTTCGGCTTCCTGAAACCGACAAATCGTTGTGAATAAAGCAGAATGCGACGCGATGCGGCCGCACTCTGTGAAGCCGTGCCGCGCGACGAGCGCAACGCGATCCTGATTGGAGCGACTGGTACGATTAGGGCGCGGAAACTCCAAACAACGGCAATTCTTGAAGCACTAGATGGGGTGGGTGACCATTCATATGAAAAGAAATTAACGAGGTCATCTCGCACCTTCCTAACACCTTGTTAAGAGCCACCATCATAATGTACTCGAGTCGGTATTTCTATCTTGATCACTCACTGAGAGGCAGTTCATTCGCAACCTGTCTAGTACATGCTAGACCAAAAGTAGCCTTTTTTAGCTACGAAAACGAGTGTGTTCATTCTCAGGTGCTCGAGGTTTGGCGACGGACAAAACACTCTCCATCTGATCCACGGCACTTATCCATACATTTTTGCAATTCTGGAGTCAATTTCTAAGTCTTTTGTTCGGTGTCTTCTAGTGGTTTTGCCGCTCTTTGTTTCACCTCTTCCAATGTGGCAAACCATCTCTTTCCAGAAGTTTCTCCTTTGCTAGGAAAAAAAGGAAGTTCAAAGAAGCTTGATAGGGTGAGAAGTGGAAAGGGAAGGTGAGGTAAAAAAAAATTGCACGAAATGCTTGATTTTACATCGAGAATAAACAAATCTTTTCATACGATAGTAGAAACGGTTTCCAAATTAGGAGCAAGAGTACTACACATACAGTCCTCGTCGAAAAGATAGACGGATTCCGTGACTGCTTAAACGCGGTGGGACCTGAACGATGGATACGGAGAGAGCATGCTCCGGTTAAGAGGGTGCAGTAGGTCCCAACGCGATACTGCAGCCGCGACGATATGAAACCGCACGCGCAATCCGTCTATCTTTTCGACAGGGACTGTAGGTTACTCCAGACTGATATATTGACACGACGTCGAAGTGTTGGTTAACCGCATCCAGTGAACGATCAGGAAAGTTCGGAACTATTGAATGTATAAGAGGAAGATTGGTAGCCCCTAACAAGGTGTGAGGGTAGGTGGGAGACAACCTCGTTAATTACTTTTCGTATGAAAGGTCCCCCTCTCAGGTAAAGTACCTCTGTTATGGAAAGACTGCGCTTGAATGACATGAGATTATCGAATTCCAAGGTTGAATGTGTAGACATCACAGCAGATTATCCGTACGCAGGGATTTTGCCTTCCTGGTAAAGCGCCAATGTAAGTGCCATTTGTTTCAGGATATACTGCGAGCTGAGCACTGTGCACCTTTAAAGATCTGTTATAACCGCCCCTGAGTGTTTTGAAGATGTTCCAACCATGAAACGAAGCATAAATCTTAGACTGTCCGTGAATAGCATTTTGAATGTGATGCAAACTACACGGATTGGGTGAGGTGTCACTGGTCAAGGTTCAAGCCAAAATTTGTGAAAGGTTGAAATGAGCGCCATCTCTGGTGCAGAATAATTAGAAAGCTGTCATTTGTCGTGCATTCACACATTTCAACTAAGCGTTCCGGTTGGCGTTACCTTGTTTGATAGCCACTGAGAACAACTGCTTCCATCATCGACCTCTTGATGATCCTAGTGGTGGTCGGAACCTGTCCTACATGTTAACCACTGTTCCGTTTCGGTATGAGCGTACTACGGCTGTTTAACTAATTGCAAGATGAATTCTTTCTCTCTGCTCTGCTATTCTTTTCAGACACAGAACAACCAACATTGAACAACCACAAACAAGGGTCTGTTCAGCTAAGTTCATGCGTTTTTTTGTCGTTGTAAATTCCAAAGTTTTATGAGAGGCAAGGGGTCGTTGGTCGTTGTGGACAGGGAATATGGATGAAATGTAGGTGGGCACCACCCCTTGTGACTAAGCTCTGCCCACCTGGTTTTTTTCTTTCACGTATGGGGACAGCCTGAGCCAAAGTTGAGCGTGTATTGTCATCTGTAGTGTACTCTCAGTATAAGATGCAAAAGAGCCACATCAATCGCGATTCGACCACGGCAAAAGGTGAAATGAAGCGGAGAGAGCAGTTCTTTTGAGCTGCGTGACAAGAGGTACGCCGCTGGTCTGTGATTGGTCGATTAATGTGCGCGTCGCGGCTGCAGGCTTCGAGGGTATGAGCAGTCCTCCGTGGATATGGACAACATTTCTAAGCTTGAGTGGGACAGATGAATGTTATTGGAACCCACAAACTGTGAGAGGGTGGCCACCAATGTCATCTGTATATATAAAGTAGAATGTCTGTGCGTGTGTGTGTGTGTGTATGTATGTATGTATGTATGTATGTATGTTCCTTATAGAAATCGCGGAGGGTCAACCGAACGGGACCAAACTTTGCACACATACCCATCAAGGGCCGGCGGAGGTTTTAGGCTACTTTCCTCTAGGAAATATCGATTGATTTATCGATTATATCGATTTTATTGATTTTTTGCTATTTTTGCTCAGGGGTCAGTGGGGACACAAACACTGGGGTATCTCAATACGCTGAACACGATCATGGCAACCGCTTTGCACGAAGATATCGATTTATCGATTTTATTGATTTTTCGCTATTTCTGCTCAGAGGTTGGTGAGGACACGTACACTGGGGTATCTCAGTACGCTGAACACGAATATGGCAACCGCTTCGCACGAAAGTATCGATTCATCGATTTTATTGATTTTTCGCCATTCTTGCCCATGGGGCGACAGACAGATGGCTACTGGAGTTCGTCAATACGCTGAACACGAATACAACAAACATTCCGCACGAATTACCGATTTATCGATTTCATCGATCTTTTCCATTTTCGTTTGCGGACAGTCAAGGACATGTGTACTGTGGTTTTCCAGTACGCTGAACACAAATTGATGATAACCGTTTTGCACAAAATATCGATCTATCGGTTTTATTGATTTTTCGGTGTTTTTGCTCATGGATCGGTTGAGGCGTGCCTACTGGGATTTTTCAATACGTTGAACACAAATACGGCAATTGTTTTGCACGAATATATCGGTTCACTAATGTTCTTTTCCTGCTTCTGAAATTTGGCGAAATGTGCTTACTGGATCAATCGAACACGTTAAACATCTAAGCACGAATATGGCAACTGTTTTCCACGAATTTGTCATCGAAATAACTTTACTGACACTGACGTTTCGCTTACGGGATTACTTGAGGGGAAGGGTTACAGGGCTTTCACTCCGGAGTAAACATAGCGTTGGAGACACGCGCGCGCTGATCCATTCCACAGATCAAATTCTCAGTTGAAAGGCTACGTCCGAGCCGCTAAAAACCATTCCCACGTAGCCTTTCGATTGAGATTTTGATCTATGGAATGGATCAGCTCGCGCGCGTGCCTCCAACGCGATGTTTACTCGGAGGGGAATGCCCTTACCTGAGCATCGCCAATGTGCTCACCACCAGAATTATGGGTATTTCCAATGATTTTATCAGCAATGGCAATTGTTCTCATCAATGTGAGGAAGCCGGGGTTGTAAAACACCCGAGCGAAGCCGGGTATGCCATCTAGTTTAGTATATACGTCGAATTTGAAGAAACAACTTGAATTTGAGAAGCATACGCGTGCGGTGCGGTCGCATCGCGGCGTACGTCTTGGCCGCCACCCGCCCTTTTGCACCTTGGGATGTCCACTTCCAACGTCAGCAGCTTGGGCGAAGCTAGGCTCATCAGCAAACAAATAGAAATTTCCCGTAGAGAGAGATTTCACATTTTACATGAACGTAGGTATATTCTTAGTGGAAAAATAAAAACTATAGGAGAAATAATCGGTATAAAAAAATCATAATAATCGGTTAAAAAAAATCGCACGAAAGTATTTAGCAACCTAATAAACACAGCTGGTTCCTAAATATATTACAACCGACTTAGAAGTAAGTAGAAGTAGCAAGTTGTTTCGTATGACTGAAACACTGAGATGGTCAATATTATACGTAAACGGCTTCAAAGACAAGAACACATTTGTTCTGCACACTACCTAGTCAACACGTATAGAAAAGAAGGTGCATCTAATGCATCGAAATATGAAAATATTGTATGTATGTATAGTGATAACAATGGAGGTTTAAAGTAAACGTCAAGAGAAGGTAAGTCAGCAGAAGGTGAAAGTGACAAGGAAAAAACCTTTCTTCAAAGTAAAAAACGAGACTAGGATGGTGAAATGCAGTTTTTTCTTGGCTGATTTGAATCACTACATATACAGTAACCAGCTACCTGCTGCAGACAATCGTGTCGGGAGCACACAGCGTCAACACCGTATTTCTCCCGTGAGTGGACTTCGCCTTTTTTCCCATTCCCTTGGGAATGGAGGAAAAGGGCATGATAATGATAGTAAGACTGGGGGCACTACTCAACTTTACTGGCCCCAAAATCTTCAAAAATTTTTTTGTCTGAAACTTCGCACGGGGCCGTTATTTGAGGGCGCTGAACACGAACATCGCATCCATTTTGTACCGTGACCCCTTTTTGCAGGGTCATGGTAGGTACACTGTAGACACTGTAGGTACTGTACGCCACAGAATCCTCTGAAATTTTGCTTAACTGGATTATTTGAGGTGCTGAACACGAATATCTCATCCATTTTGCATCGTCACCCGATCCTTGTGGGGTTACGGTAGGTGCGCGGTAGGAAATTGAGAGAAAATGCCGATTTCTTGTAGAAAACTGCAGTGACATGCAAACTAATGTTGATGATCGGGACCAGCGTTTGAAAACGTCTCTACACAAAATCTGAGAGGTTTTTGTGAGGCACCGTCCACAAATACCCCCCCCCCCCATGCGAGGTTCCAGCCGAATTTTTTTTTTTGAAGGTTTTGGGGCCAGTAAAGTTGAAGAATAGTGCCAGATTGGGTAAGATTGTGAATAGATAATAGGTTCACATGAGTGTCTGTCTTGACGCGTTAAATCATGGGCGAGGTTACTACCACAGATATGGTGAGGAGGAATACTCTGTTCTGGTATAACAGGAGTCAGTAAACGTTTTTGTTTCTGGAGCTGATCGAGCCAGCGCAATCATTTATTTTCACCCGCCCAGAGATCAGCTCAAGGTACAGGGATCTCCAAGCGGCCGTGTACAAGGGACTGGACGCGGCGCGGCTCTCTTGGGCAGAGACACAGAGGCTCTGCATGCTGGCTCTAGTTGTCTGCTTTCACCAGCAGCACAGAATTCGAGTGTTACGCCGCGCCGCAGTCCCCCCCCCCCCTTGCACATGGCCGTTCGGAGTTCGCTGTACAATTTGTGTATATGTCATCCTTCTTCTATTTATTTTTATTTATGTTAAAACTATAGTAAGTCAGCAAAGAACTAAATTCCATAGTGAATAGCAGTAAATTCCATAGTAAATTCTATAGAACCCTTATACGTCAACAAGAAGAAGTGATGTGTAGTTTCCTTTGTACCTCGTGGAACTTTAAACTCAACAGTAATCGTGGAAGACCGTAAAGGGTAAAAGTCCGAAATCACGTAAATTCATGCACTTTTAGAACATTCTAAAATTATCACTGATTACGTAGAATTCGAAAATAATTTTGTCGTTCTGATGAGGAATGAATACCTTCCGGGGTAGCAGCGCTTTGATTAGAGGGTTTAATCTTAACGCTTATTGCTGGAAAGACAGGGTAGGCGAAAGAATATGTACAAGGCATGAAATTTTGCAGTGGGTTACACTACCTTGCTATGGATACTATGGGGTACTAGAATGTCTCAGCGCTTTCTTTGTGGGACCTCCAGGCTGGTTGTTTCTGCGCCCTTCAAACATAGTATCTACAGGCAATGACATATATTCGGTTGGACAATAAGTTCGTGCGGTTTTATTCACCTTGATTTTTTACCCGGAATCAAACCTTGTTCGACTGCGTATCAGTAACCATTTTGTAGCAGCTCTTGATTTACTCTTTACAAACATCCCAATCGATTCCCTCGATTCTCGCCACCCTTCATTTCCTATCCCCTGAGGTGTGAAGCTCCAGTTCAACTAAGACGACAAGCTCCAACAACACCTACTGTTCCACTCCCATCGTGGAGCGGATGCAGCTCAACAATCAACATATATCAACTTCATCTAGAGAAAAGCAAATACTTCTGAAAGGGCAGTGAATAAATGGATTCCCGCCTTAGAGAGGTTAATTTTATCCTGGAGGATGTACCTTCCCTGGATATTGATTTTTAGAAAGAACGAGACGTCTATCCGCTAGATTTCGCTCTAGATGTAAAGAAGAACCACCGAGAATGTTTAATCTCAGCAACATCTAAGTTCAACTAATTCAGTTCGCAATAAAAAAACATACAGTGCCCTCTGTCAGCAGAATCCAGCTGTCTCCAGCTGGATTTGCTCGTGAAGGAGGAGAGACTGTCGTCGTGGATCTACCGTGGCTCGCTGATGAGTCGTTACTATGGAATTGACAAAATCGGAAGGGAGGTATTCGAGGGAAGAAAGTGAAGAAAGTCCATTGCTGTTAGGTAGATAAGCAGATTATCATATTTATGCACAAATGGCACCAGTAACAAGGCGAGATATTTACACACGTTGTAGATGAAAAAAGCGAATATTTCAGGATGTCCTCGTGTCTTTCATTCGTCACTTCTTCAAAATGATCCATGTTCCTCCGGCGAATGGTAAAAGTGAAGCACGAACCTGAAAAAGGTATTCTTCTCGCTCAGCACTACTGCTTTGTTTCGGGAAATGATACAAAATATGGAAAAATAGTAGATAAAACTATTTAATTTAGCATCAGTCGAACATGAAGAGTTTACTTCTAGTACAGATGGTGCAATCGTTTAATTGTATCCATTCTTCCAAGGGTCTTCAGCGCTGAACATGCGAAATCATACGTACCTATACGAGCGCCTATCAATCAAGTGGGGAAGGTATGGAACGGGGAAGGGGGGGGGGGGGGGAGGAGGGCTAGTCTTTGGTCCGCCAAGAGGTTTAACTAGGTTAGACGCAAGGGGAGGCCAGTCATACTAAAACTGATTTCTTCTGCATTCGTTTTATACGTGCATTTCCTAGAATATGAGTGGTGCTAGTGCATATATTCGTGAGGAGAACACAGACAACGAGAGGACCACTTTTGCCCCGCCCCTCTGGTCCGCTCTGTCAGTTCGTGGATGGTGTACTTCATCTCTTACGACTATATTTATTTGCATATATTTTCCCGCGTTAATGGAACGTAAGAAGTAATTTTTCTCGTGTATCTTGGCTGTCCTGTTCCCTCTGACATGCCTTTCAGAAGTGAAAAATGTTGGATTCTGCCCATCAAAAACCAGTATTTCAGCTGGATTTCGTGAACCATATGTTTTGCTAAGCAAATCCTCAAATTATTTGCTTTTTAGGGGCTCAGACTGAGTTCCTAGTTTCACAGCTTATGTACGTGCTACAGAACGAGAAGTGATGGCAAGAATGATTCCAAATAAGTGAATAAATAACGCATTCGCTCTCAATTAAAGTTTTTGTTATTTCTTCTACATATGTGTCAGCCTTGAACAAGAATTAGTCATAGTGTAATAAGCTCTGTGGAACAGGTTTCCATTCGATTCTAAATTTGAAGACAATCTTAACAACACGGAGGAAAGGGGCTCTTGCCTTGAAGCAAAAACATGGAAAAGCGCAGCGATTATATAACTATTCCTAATTGTCTTTATCCATAATCCTGTCCAATAGTACATGTCAGGTTATTTGCTCAATCCTTGGCGCAAATGCAACTCATTTGTGAGAGATAACCAAGCAAATCAATAATCGAGTTGATAACAGATCCTTATTGCCTCTGATGAAAGTAATCTGCAGTAAAACGCTTGGGTACAAGTATACATTCTACGACATCCGAGGGTAATTTTTATTGGATGGGAGTCAATGACGGTCGGTGATGTGATGATGAGAAGGACGGGGCGGTGGGGGGTATACAAAAATTTTTTCGTCAGCTTTTTGCGAAACCCCCATTACTACCAGTACCTCCAAACCATTATTTCTAGTATCTCACTTAGTTTGCAAATAAGATCTTGACATATTTTTGAATTTTATCTATCCAGGTCCATTCAGGTGGGGACCATCCCTCCCATCCCCTCCGTGATTGCGAGCCGCACTGATATCAACGTATCCAACATACAGGAATATATTCGTCAGAGCGCACTAACCTGCCGGATAAGGTATACTGGTACATGAGCTCAGTCGAATGTGAAAGCAAAAAAGGTAAGACACCTTCCAAAGATTGCAAGGAAAATCGTAATTCAAGGAAAGAAGTAATACATATTTTCCGATAGCTTTGTTAGGATGGAAAAGGGGAACGAACTCTTCCGTCTTCTCTTATTCGAACATTCATGCTGGACATTACTCGATCGTTCTCCGTCATTAATTCGGCATCCGTCAGTACACCGCCATTGTTCAAGGCCTAGAAACTACATAGCTTCCCAACTGCTCAGAAGTAGAGGGTAGTGAGTTGTACCTGATTTATTATAAGGAGACCTCCACGCCTCAAAAGACGAATTGAATGCTCATAATCGTCCAAGTAATTGTCTCGCTTGAAATCATCCTGGAAAGTGTTACTAGCAATTCTTCAAAGAATTTATTTTTACTGCTAAACTCACAAGGAATACAAAGTCGAAGTTACTCGGCTCATTTGCTGCCAGTTTAGCGAGTGTCTTCTCGATAGGCTCAGAGGATCTTAGCTGGATTCGTGAAGTGTGAGTATAGCCATTCTGTAAAGGAAAAGGGAGACGTCTTCGTCAAAAACTTATGATGTTGGTGGTTGCCGAGAGGTTCGCGTAAAAACCATTCACCATTTCAAATAGTTCTGTACTCCTCGATATTCAACAATATCTCGTGAACTCTCTATCGTGTCCTATGCTCTTTCATTCAGCTTTATTCTCACCTTATTTTTTGGAAGTGTTTGGAGTGTTTTTCACAGAATGAATGCATACTAAACTCAAATTTCTAGATGTATCAAACTTGGTGAAACCTAGGACTGTAACTATGTATATCATAGATGAAGACATGCTTGCGTACAATTCTGCAAATTTAATGACTTGTCACTCATACAAAGTGGCCATTTCGCGCCTTGCAAAGTGTACCATGTACGTAAGTAGAGATGTCATGAACCACTCTTTACTTACAGCTTACGTCGCAGTAGTATTACGAGATATTATGTTTCCGTATCCTTTTTCACCAGGTTCACACTCCCACGTGTTTGGACAGACGTCAGAGATGTTTTGTGAAAATGTTCAGGAATGCGTAGGCTTTCTGGATCGGGGTGAACAGGGGTAGAATCAAAAAATTTTCGGCTTTATCCTTTACATACCTTTTCTGTGCATAATCGCCAGAAATTTCATAAATACTTGGAAGGGTAGAGAAATTGCATAGCTGGGAACAAAGTAGATTTTGAATAAAAATTTTTTCGTCTCATTTCAAATGAATATCTTCTCCTTTACCAACTAATTTCCTTATTATATAACTAATGTACTTGATCAGGGTTATCAAAAGTTCAAAGAAAAGGCCGTAATCTAACCAATTCTTTAGTTCACTGAGCAAAATTGCCCTCCTAGTACCACAGCACCGCGGGCAGTGCATAAGCCTTTCGCATCTCTCCATTCGTAACCACCTATGTGGAATAATTCAAGTGGAAACCAACCCACCATTTTGGTCAATTTTAGCCCAACATCTTCCCAGTACTGAACAAGCAAAGGATGCTCAAGAGCGATAATGAGGCCTCTGGGTTCGATTTCTTCAGCGATGCCCAACAAGCCCAAACCGGTGAACACTCCTGAAGCAATAGTGACGAAGAGTTAACGTACTCAAAGATTATGAAAGTGATACCTAGATAACTAGAGGATGACCAGAGGTACCAGAAAATTACCCTTTATATTTGAGCGTCTTTGTAAAACCTACCTATAACAAGGCACCTCGATGGATGATATAGGGAAATCAAGGATTTTGTTAGCTGAATCACCTCAGGTGCTACTGAGTCTCTCCATGACAGCGGCGAAGGAAAAGACGTCATCTGAGTTTCCTAAACACTTCTCGAATTTAAAAGTTCCGTACAACCATACGAAATTGAATTAATAACCATAGCGCTTAGAATTTCGTAGGAAAAGGTCAGATCGAAAAGCTACCGAAATCTCTGCACATGGTGACTCACTTGACATTCTCTAGTAAGAAAAAAAAAGCAAGAAAAAAAACTGTAAAAAGGGACGTACCCGCAAAATTGTCTGCATATAATCGTTGATGATCGTCGAATGACTATAGGAGTACTGGAAGGCCGAATCCGTAGTGTCAAAGCTTCGTAAATTTACTTGACAGCGCCTGCCACTCCCTCAAAATGGTGAACTTAATCGCAGCATGTTACTGACCAGTAACTTTCTCTGTTAAAGGGTTTACATTAAAATTATTGCCTTTCAACTTAAAAAAAATTGCTGCTGAAGCCGAAGGTTATAGGCAATCATCAGAACTAGCGTTGTTGTCAATGGATACATATTTGCTCGACGGGTTCTGTTCATGTTTCGAATGGTTACTGCTTAAGAAAGCTGATTTTAAGGCGAGAGGAACACCGAATATCGAATCAAATTGAATAGATTCTGCCTTTTTTTATTAATTTTTTTGCAAATAATTGTAGGAGGATGATGTCTGGTGATGAAGAGGTGGTGTTGACGCAGCGAAAAGTGAGAAAAAAATCCAGTTGTTCGATCAAGTTGATGTTGATAAAATCGGTTTGTGGACTGGCTATATGCTTTCTAGATCACTGATACAAAATCAATCGAAATTGGTCCAATAAATGCTAAAAATATAAACAAATGTAAACGATATAAAATATACTATGTATTACATATTATAAAAAATGTCATGTAGAAAGAAGGACAAGCTAATGTTAGTTCATCTCCTTCGATTCATGCAAAGATAGTTTCTCCTCGCCCTCTCTGACAACTGTGCAGCACGAACGCAGCCCGAATGGCGTAATTGTAGAAACCCTAGCAGCAACGGTTCCAGTTGCTGCCATCCTCCCCTCAATTGCCGCCATCCTTCAGCAACTGATGCTAGAGGGACAAAAGCTTGAGCAGAAATTGAGGGGAGGATGGCAGCAAATGGGAACCCTTGCCGCTAGGGTTTCTACTCCAACAATTACGTAATTCGGGCTGCGTTCGTGCTGCACAGTTATCAGAGTTTCGCACAGGCGTCACTCATTAGAGCGCAGACATGCCAGACACGCAGGGCTGAGCGCAGACATGGCAGAGTCTTGGTGAGCTCGTCCGAGCCACGCCCCTTTTTGTCGACACATGCTATACATCCTCAGAGTTACTGACGAAATCCTGGGAGGGCCTAACTTTTGACCTGTATATGGGATAGAGAACAAACGGGCGGATCGGCAATATTCCTAAATAAGCTTTTTACTGTCTTTTTCAAGATAAGATGAAAATGGAGTTGGGGGGGGGGGGGCACTTCTGTGAATTCTAAGTAAAGGTGAAGCCTATGACCTTTTTCAGGGTAGCCCTCAACTCCCTTTTTGCCCAAAATAAAATTCTAAATAATATTAGTTGTTCCGTTAACAAGTGAATGAGTTAAAAAGTAAATCTTGTCACGAAGTAGAGCACGTAGGGTTCAATGGTCAGTCATGAAACTCACAGCATCGGTTGCAAGAAGATGGCGGTTCGTAGGAAGAGGTTGTTGTTGTTGTTGTTGGATCAGCGGTGGGTGGTGGCCGAGTGAACTTTCTAGCCTGAAAAATTTCTTAATAATGAAGATGTTCGAGAAAAAAATGAAAAATTTAGAACCTTGATTATGAACGGGATATTATCGGTGGTGGTCGACGCCTCCGTGGTATATGCTTGATGGTCAGGCTTATACGGTGTTGAAGTGCTTGCAAACCTTGATAAGGCTATCTATTGGGCCAATTAAAAATTTGTTTTGAGAAGTAGATCAAAGCAGGTAGAGTTCGCCTTTGTCTCAGAGGTTTACCCAAAAGAAAAGGATTCCTCTAACGTCACAAAAAACTAAATTTTGGAGCACATACCATACATCCTGAGGAGTCACCGGCCTCCACGTGAACCGCGGTCTCGTTATACTTGGCAGAGTCGTTGTTCTTGCAGATGTCGGCCAAATAATCACAGGACTATAGGTAGTGAAGGTACTAGTCGACATGGTCGATGATGCTGTAGTGGGTAAGGGGATCCTCGCCGAGCTGGTTCGGATTGCCGGAGTAGTCGCTACTGTGTGTTCTTGTACAGGAATATATGGCCTTGTGTAAGGAAACGTAAAACCAGGTTGTTCGGTGACGGTTGCTGTTGCAGGAGCTGAAATTTCTGGATTAGTTGAAGCGATGATGCTGAACCATAGCGTTGTGTAAATGATCTTCTAAATTATTTTCTTCTCTTCATTTAAATTCGGCTATTATTTCATGTTTTCATCTATTTATTTATCACTATTATGTATTTTGGTGACATATATTTATGACATGATATGATATGTATTTATGCCTGTAGCGCAGCTTGAATGTAACAATAAATAAATCCACTACATATTTTCTTATCTTTTTCCTGGATCGATTATGGATATGCATGAATAAGAGAATGCTCACCAGGTGTAGTGACGTTGAAAAATTCCCGTATTCCATTGGCAATAACGCGTCTATCCTCATCGTCAAACTTGGTTGAAAAGAATCGACTTATTCCAGAGAATAAATTGCTTCCAACTGGAAGTGTAAGCTTGGTGACTTGCACTATTTGCCAATATGTGCCACATTATTGTCATTACTCATAGTGTACTAATTACAGATGCAGTAAATTACCTGTAGCAAGATCTGCAAGACCAAGCGAACCATCAGAATCGTCCGCACCTTCTCTGAGTGTTGCTTCCCGTATGGCTTGGAACATCCTTTCGAGGTTTGCCTTTAATCCAAGATTCACAGCAATACATATTGAGCACTCTTTGATCCCTCCTTCTAGTTTTCTCCCATTTCTCACCATCAACAACACAATTGTCTCACTATTCAACAATCCTTTCTGGCACATAATTGAACAATAATGTTACAATGATGAAAGGTCATTTCTTATATAAAAGTGGAACCCGTACGACAAATTCACCGGGTGGTTGATATAACAATATCATAGCAACAGCAAAACTAGTGGTGAGATTAGCAGGAACTTGTATTTTTGAAATTTGCTTGAGTTTCATGATTTTATCCCTTATATCTAGAAGCGCTGAAGCTAGAGCTGTAAGTTCAACCGCAAATTTGTAAAAAGTTCAGCAATGAAACATTGAGTTGATTCGATTTGTAAGAGCTCGATATCAGTCAGGGAAGGATCCACAAATTAGCTGCAGTAAGAAGAAGATCATCGAATTGAAGAGCTTTGTCAGTGCGAGGCACAAGAAATCTCATGAAAACAACGCGTGCAAAAGAAGTCACATAAACTAGTCCTTTTAAAAGAAATTGCTGCAAATCGGTTGCAGGATGCTTCATAATTACAACAATCCATAGAAACTGCAGTAGTTCCACACTCTATTTACTCGCTAGTTCGACACTCTACTTACTCGCAATTTTTCGGTACTCGTAAAGTACAGTCGGGTCCGGCAGCCACTGCAAATGGGCGCCGGCGGGCGCCGGCCGCAGCCACCCTCCGGCGCCCCGGTATTGATGAATTATAAATCACTCGAGCTTGGGAGAAAGCGAAGAAAAATACAATTTTAGTCCATAGTAGACAGAGTGCAGTGGATATGTTAAGACTTTAAAGCAGGGGACCATTTTCACAACTTTCACGTTTTTTAATTTTTGTGATTTTCATGGGGAAAGATTTCTGAATACACAATAAGCAAAGCCCACTCTTCCATTTTCTGCTATAGTACACTGCTTCGCCAATACAAAAATGGCCGTTATTCTTCTATAGACTCAGTACTTCAGTTATCCCATCTGAATAATAAAGCTCATCCAATTCGGGATCCTCAGAAATAATTGAAATCCGTATAAATTGTTCCATATCCATTGCGAAGTATAAGTACACTTACACTTATCGTAGTTTATCTTCGAAATTTATGCAAAACGTTGCCGGATGCCTTCCTGGACTACCCGAAGGAGATCACGGGGGACGTTCCAAGCAGTGAACCCCAAACACTGCGATACTTAACTCTGGATCTCCACGGAGTGGAACCAGCGATAGGGACAGATTGCAATCTGCCACTCAAACCACTGAGCCATCCGGGCTACTTTTTATGTTGGAGTTTGTTAGATAACTGCAGCAGTCGTAGGCAGCATACTATATGTATTTGCAAAACGGGGCACAGGGCAGGATTCGATCCCCTGACCACCACAACGTCGATCATTCGCTCAACCCACTGAGCTATGCGCGCACGCGATGCAACATACAAATGGTGTCCAATCTTACTTACACTTACACTTATCGTAGTTTATCTTAGAAATTTAGGTGAAAAGGGAGTTGGGTGGGGCCACTCCTGTGAAGCCTAAGCCTAAGCCTTAAACCCATTCTTAAGCATAGGGTTAGGCTTATCTACCCTGTCTACTATGGACTAAAATTGTATTTTTCTTCGCTTTCTCCCAAGCTCGAGTGATTTATAGCTCATTAATACCGGGGCGCCGGAGGAGTCGCCCGCCGGCGCCCATTTGCAGTGGTTGCCGGACCGGACTGTACGTATGCAGGCCAAGAAAAGCGTACTGCTAAAGTTTAGGAAGTGGAATGCTAATAAAAGGATATTTCACAGGCCTTTACACCTATTTAAGCCTATTTTAGTAAGTAATATTATAGATAAGTGCATATAGTGAAGAGCTACTCCCACGAAAAGCCTATTTGCATAGCAACTGCAGATTTTAATCAGACAAGCGCTATACTAATTCTTTTAATGGGTCCCACTGGTGAGAAGTGAGAAATATCTGTTTACTCGTGTTTTTTAAAGAATGAAGCTTATCTGCTTATCCACATGTCCGTTTATTTTTTGAGCATGACTAAATGATGATGATGAAAAGAACCTAATAAAAATCTAAGTGTGATAAATTGAAAATCGCAACCAATTGAACATTATAACCAAGTTAATATCACAATCGTATCACTTGCAAAAGGTGAAAGAACCTCAAATGCAAATGCAACACTACATGGTGCGTACGTGAATACCCTTCTGTCCCATTTCAGGGCAAAATTCCAGGCTTCACCAACAAGGAAGTTATGTACAAAAGTTCGAAAGGTGCATTCTTTTTGGGCAGTACTGAAGAAGATTAGTTCGAGTCTTACAGATCAATTTTGAAAAATTGTTGGCAGATATTTGGGGGAAAATCCAGGGTTTCCCAGAGTAAATTTTAGGATGAGTCACTGTTTTAGAATTGTTACTCTTATCAGTTTTAGTTTTACTCTCTATTAAGAATATACAGTCGCGGTCAAAAAGATGTGATCAATGGCATGTTGAAGGCGGATATTTTCATCATAACTTAATTTGGGGTTGAGCTATTCGCCAGAAATTTTAGGAATTGATGAGGGTCGAAGTACTCTTTCTATGCGCTGCACAACATTGACGCAAACGGCTTTCGAACAAAACAGTCGCGTTCCAAGTCTGAATCCACCACTTTCACTAACATGATGGTTCCTCGTTTGTGTCGCCTCAATCCGATTTGCAGAGGAGTTATTCTAAATCGTATCTTGAGTGAATAATTTTCTGTAATAGTCGTGTTCTGTAGTTCTTCTCTCTACATGAAAAAGTGGGGCTACCAAAAAGTCCAACAAAGTGAGAAAAAAGTGTCCAATTATCTCGAACAAAAGGCAACCATTCCGACGGAGGATATTCCTACGATATCCACTCCTAACAACTATTCTGAAACTGGAATAGGAACCGTAACGCAGCCAACATTCTTTAGATAGAATAAAACAATAAAAATATTTTTTGTTAAATTCGATTAGTTATTTTGGTCCACGCGTTTGAGCAGCAAAAGTAAATGCAGCAATGGAATCTGGTAAAAAAATAGCCATTTATGTGCCCAATCTTTATCAACTCATCAGTTTTATTTGGGAGGTGGTAGTGAAGAAATTGGACGAAATTAAGCAAAGCTGGGGAAGTTGTTGTTTAGGCTTGATAAAGCCACTACAGAGCTTCAACTTATATCCAAATTTCATCTGGAAAGCTCAATCCAGGAACAAAAAATCCTCTTGTCGAAACGGCGCTGATCATATCTTCTTGGCTGCGACTGTACATAGCTCTCTTCGTTGTTTGTTTATTTACGCATTGAGAGTTTTTTTTATTCTGCATGGTTCATCCATGTAATGAACCTAATCTTAGTTTTAACGCAGTGAATGATTTCTTCGCTTTAGTTCTAACTCTTCTTTTAGTTTTGCCTTTGTACATACTGGTTTAGCCCAAGTAAAAACAAGTTCAAATAAATGATTTAAAAATAGCTCTGGATTCTTCTCAGTCATTTCTAACGAACGAAGCAACAAGAATATTCAAAAGTAAATAGCCGCCTGATTTCCTATGATTTAAAATATGCCGCTATTTTAGAAGAAATAGAAATTTTCTATTATTCAACTACTAACGAGCATTAAGATGCTCGAGAATAGTCGAAATTCGCACACAACTCTCCAATAAAATTCGAAATTCGTACACAACTGCCCCATAAAACTCTTATAAAATTAGGAAGGATACATTAGTGATCCCAACTATTTCTCTACAATCAATTGGACAACACCTCCATAAATCACCAAAGAAAACTTATTAGTACAATAGGAATAAAAACTCACAAATGGCAACCATAAAGCGTTTGCGGAGACCACCCAAGTAGTCAAAACAACAAAACCGACTCTCATCACGTCAGCGATGAAGCAGTGTGGTCAATGAGTGAGCCGAAGCCATCTCATCGTCCATGTGTGGTGTCACAACATGTCAAACTGTCAAACTGTTCGCGCGCCTCGCTTCCGGTATCCTCCCCTTCGAGGTCTGATAGACGGATACGAAATTGCTTAAGTTCTGGTCTAGAAACATAATTATTTCAAAACTAAGACGAGAATTGAAGCATCAGGTACTAGAAGATCGAGATTAGTGTTTGTTGTTCAAATCTCTTCCTTTTTGGTATTTTCTGCACTCTCCGAACGCCACAACTGTTCTCACAACTGAAAGAAACTCAGAAAAGTCAGGAGTTAAACAGGTTCTCATCGACAAACCATTGTTGCTTACCGTATAAAGTGTTTGGCTTGTATTTACATACGTACCCACAGTCAAAGGACGCTTCTTTGGGTGTGGCCTTATTTCGAAGGCGGTCAAGCAGGAAGCAGTTCCTGCGCCCTACAAAACTTTGCGATCCGAACAAGTTTACGAGGAACTTTCGACTAAATAAGACCTTGGAGTACTGCCCTGAAACGAACGAGAGGGAAATAGTCTCTTGTTTGCGAAAAAAACCAGCTAAATTCGAGTTCAGTTAAAGTGTGTTCTGTTCTCGCCCTCAAATAATAAATATTACGCAGCTGAACTCTACCGAATAGTTTTTTGTCTCTAAATGTCTCATTCTTCAGGTGTTCATGGGCCTTCCTTAGTCAATGGCTTCAGAAAAAAAAATTACCTTCCACGCCTCAATGGCTCACTCGATACTATATCCAGAACCGAATAAAAACCGATTAATTCGATTAATTTGAATAATAGCTAGAAACCGATCTAGATTTTCAGACAGTCGTAGAAAAGAAATTCGTGCAGTTTCTCCTCTTCCATCCGGAATCGTATTGCCTTTTTTAAAACCCTTCTACATTATTTCGTCCTAAGACATATATGTAGTCTCAAAAATAACGTTGAACCTAGTCAAAGTCTCGATTTTTAGAGATGGTGAAATCCGGAAAAAGCTCAAATGAAACCTTCAAGGCTCAAGGTTTCATACGTATTATATTTATGTGGGGGGGGGGGGGAAGTTTCTTTCCAGATTTCGTATAAGAGACTCGTATCCGAAAGGATAATAAAGCAGCAGTCATTCACTGCTCGTGCGAGGTCCGCAATTCTGGAAGAAAGGACTGTTTTGACATCCTGCCTGAAAAATTTTGCATCTTTCAAACGAACCGCTGCACATCCCCTCTAGAGTATTGTATTTATATGTAAAGTTTGCAATGTATTTTTCATAAGTAGCTGAAAACATTATTTTTAATTAGTGAACATCATTTAATTGAGTTTTGCTGTGATGTTATCTGATCTCACGACTGGGTTGAATAGTAGTAATAATATCATATGTATTCCTGTATTGAGACGTGGCTAACTGTGCATGTACTCTGAACAAGTGTGGAACGATTTCTACCAGCATTTTTCGAGGGAAACTGTTCCTTGGCATTCTGACTCTACAAATACAGCACCAAAGAAAAAGAAAAAGAGCAGTGTGACGCTGTGGCATAGGAGCTACCCATTGGACCGAATAGAAATCGAATAATGTTGATACTTCATTTACCAATTCACGAAACAATTCAAATGTATAAATATTCGAGAATGAGAAAGCCCTGAAGCTTTTCTTCTCCCTCATACAGCACTAAATTGGTCTCTATTGGTGGAATATTCGAATCTTCCATTTGCTCAAAACCGAATATTTTTGCTTTCGAATTTCGAATGCTTCGAATAAATGGGAAAATCGAATATTCCGACATTGGAGGTCAATTCGGTACTGTACGGAAGCGAAGAAGGGCTTCAGAGCTTTCCCAATCTCAAACACCTGGATCTTCAAATGATATCCTGAAATGGTAATCGAAATGACATAATTATTCGATTTTTATTCTGTCCAATGTATAATAGGAGCTTCTTAACTACAAGTAGCTTTCCGCCTAATAAAGGTGATCCAGCGAATTCCATTGCCTGTGGTCTCACGACGCCCATTCTCTGGAATGGAACCAGGGAACTAGTTGTAGTAGCGAGGAAATGAAGAAAGTTTTATCGATTATATTGGTAGGAAACTAGTAGTAATAGTAATCTAATGCTGTCCATAAATGACTCCTGAACGATGTGCAACGTGAAGATTGTGCAAATCTACTATGAACATTATATGTAGTATGGAGCGTTTTCTTCATTTTGATACAGTTAAGGAACGTTTCGATTCAATATTTTTCACTATACTTTCAAGTACTGAGTATCAGTAACAAGTACGTAGTAGTCCACTCAGGGATGTACAGTTTAGTGCATTGGATCTAAATAGTGCGGAATTCAATGTCAATCAGGGTGTTTTAACATACTTCTTTCAAGTAAGATGCCTTTACCTTTTAAAATCCCAGAAAAATCCCAGAAGAAAACCTCTATTGATGAAGAACTTTTTATCCCTAACCTCTCCTACTCACTACGATGTACTTCCTCTTCTATTCTTCACACACTGAGGAACTTTTTAGCACCTAGAATTCATAGAAGTAGTTGCTATCGTAGGAAGCCTGTAATTATTTTATAGCGTCAGATTGTAAAATTCAATCCATTTGAGTTTACTTTTTACTTTCACTTTACTCCCATCAACCATTACCACAATTACGCCGATCACTTCACATCGCTTTTCTTACGCCATGACTCGGAGTTATTTCCTTGATTGAATTAAAGGTTACATTGCAGGAGCTTTTTTGTTGGACAGGGCTTTTTCCTGGAAATTATAGAGGGGAGCATCAAGTTCAAAGAAAAGTTCTGCAAAGGATCTGAAATCCCTTGGAATTACATAGGCATCGAAGACTACAGTGATCGCAACGTCGTTGGAAAACTTCGCCCGCGTCACAACCAGTTTCGTTGCGTAACAAGTTATCACATTGATGGCAATCAAAAGAATGCGGCTTCTTTACGCTGAGGGACGAGGCGAAAAACGTCGAATCGCGCTGAGCGATTCGTCGAGGTGCGAGTCGTGATGATGGGCGTTGTCGTCGGCTTGGCTTGCAGCGGTGCTTGACGCGACTTTCACGACGTTTTCCGCGTCGGGCTCTGTCATTCGCATCAACGCTGGTGACAAAACGAGTTCCGGCTCCCGAATGTGTCGTGGTTCGTCGTGAGTTTTTTGCTCGGCCGTTTTCCGCACCTACCTAGATTTCCCGACCTTCTACGCCACCAACATCACCAGCCCAGATTTCCCGACCTTCCGTCGCCGCCGCCGCCACCGCCGCCATCGCCGTCGCCGCTCAGCCGCCTCCGCCACACCCCAAAAACGGCGTTGTAAATCAGCTTGCCCAAACGGCCAACCCGTTTCATATTAGAACAAATTCCTCTCACCGACGGGCGCTGCCTGGCTAGCCTCGCGACGGACCGCCCTCAGATCAGCACCTCTCGACACGTATGGAGTTTCGGCCTGAATATGGCCGACCTCCACCGGAGTTCTACCGAGGCGTCGACTATCCCGACTATCGGGACCGAGAGTTTCGTGAATCTGAATACCGTGACTGGCCTCGACATGACTTCACCACACAACGTGCACGATCTCATTCAAGACTCGATCCTGAATATATTCCGTCGGACTTCCCTACCTATGGACGTCCTCTAGATAAATCACTTAGGTACGTACCACTTTAATTCCTTTCAGGATTTATTCTTTTTAATTTTAACTCTTACAAAACTGCTAGTCGTTACCTTTTCGCCTTGGTATACTGGGCGTTGCCCCTTTGGGAACTAGTTCTGTAATGGGTGAATCACTGTTTTTGCATAGTTTTGCAGTAGGCAGTAGAAACTCTGCACTTCTTGACGACAAAATCGATTCATTCCTTTCTTGGTGATATTAATTTTGCCACACATAACTGCGTTGATGGTTTTTGCATTGCAGGAGCAAATCACTAGATCATCGCGACGCATTCCGTGATGACCCGTCGCTGTTTGACGATCGTCGTGGAGTGAATATACCGATTTATCGCGAACGTAATGAAAGAAATTACGACTACGAAAGAGATCTGTACACTCCATTCGTGAGGAAGGAAGACAGACGTGACGGCGCGTTAGAAGCCACAAGAAGTGCTGCCTACTCACGTGAGGTCGACATACCTATGAAGAGGATGCCTCGAGCGCTCACCAGAAGCACGGAATGGTTGGCGAGACGCAATTATGACGATAGACCTCGCAATCCACGGGATTTATCCAGGACTGAGGGATATTCCCCGAAGTCGGCGTCTTCGTCAAAGCGACATAATCTTAACATTTCCGTTGATCCGGGTCGTGGTCGGCGGGAATACGGCAGGTCGGAGGAATTTATTGGCTACGGTCGTGACGATGGTCGAGAGATGTATCGTGACGAGGCCAGGCACATGGAGGGCGATGTTCGAGGCGGTGGAAGCTCGCACAAACGACAGGCTCACTCCAGCTATCACTACGAATCACACGGTGGCGGTGGTGCCGGATTCGGATCTCCTGTGCGACGCCCAATAACCCAACAGCCAATGCACGGTCCAGCTCCGCCGCCTGCTCCCGGAGGAGCCTACCGCCCAATCCGACACCACCGGGTGAAGTGCTGCTGCTTCAACTTCACCTGGCCGCCTTGGAGTTACGAGCCAACGGCTCCACCGCAGCCGCTCTATAGGAACATTTAAGCCGTTTTCCTCTTATTCCCATTCTGCTGCCCCATATGTTGCTCAACGACTGCTACTCAGAGGACCTGTTATTCTTTGTATATACATCGCTACTATCATACTGTCGCCTCATTGACGTCGTCGAGGTGAGTCTGATGAGGGCAATTCTGATCGATATACGTGTGTTTGGCGTAACGCCTAACAGCCACAATCACTTGACGACCTTGTTGGGTAATGATTGCGCGCTCATTCGTCTTTCATCCGTCTTCCTTTCAGCGTTGAGAAAACTGAAAATGGCGTTGACTGTTTGCGGTACAAAGTGTGAACTATATAGAATGAGATTAATTACTATATCACTATACCATTCAATTTCCCTGTCAACAACAGAGAAGGATTTACTGTGAAAACTATGCAGTAATAACGCAGCCTGAACAACGGCATAATACTTCGAGTGCAAAGCGTACAGCACTTCCCTCCACATGCTGATGTCCTCTCCTCAACTGCATCTGCAGAGTTTTTTTTTTCTTCATCTAGGAGTAATTTAAGAAGGACGGCAGCAAGTGAAGCGAGGATAGCAGCAAGTGAGGGAAGGATGGAAACAAGTGAGAGGGGAGACGATTCTAGGCATTGAGCTCGACACATTACGCTGCACTGGTGATGATGCACGACTGTCAGAATCTTTAAATCAGTCTTATGAATTTCTCTTTTAGGCCCCCGCCAGCACTGCCAAACCCTCCCGCCCCGTCTTCCCTTCCGGTGATGTCTCAATGAGGAAATCCCTCGATCACCTCTCTTCGTTATTCAATTTTATATACTATATATGATATTACCAGTGCGACACACGTGTATCGTCCCGGAAAAGCTAATAAAAGAGTGCTTCTTTTTGTGAAGTTTATTGAGGTAAATATTTTCAACATTCGCACACAATATTACCTACTATGAAGAGAAAAAAAAACGAAATGATTTAATTATGGCGAGACACTGGTGAAGCACATCGCATCGGTGAGTAAGAGAAAAAAAATAACAGCTACAAATTACAAATTGTACATGTTAATTGAGCGATTTGGTAGCGGATGCTTACCTCAGCAAAAATTCTAAGGTTTACAATCCCTTTGAGCGTGACGAATACAATTTCTACAGACATTTCTGGAAAAAGTAAGTAATATAAAGTAGAAGAATAGCTTAATTTCGCTATGACACTTAACCTTTGACACCTGTGTGTTCGCTCGAATTTCGTAGAACGGTGGGTTCTAGGAAGTGTTACGGAAAGGCTTCAAAGCTTCTGTCAATAATGAATAAATGATAAGCTCACGACAAACTATGTGAACAAGTGAAGGAAGCTATACAGTAACCACATCGATCACTGTGGATTTGTATACATTTGGCCAATGTTTTGAGAAAATTCTACAGGCGAATGGCGTCGTTCTCAGAAGTGATATGAGGCTTCCCGTTCGCGTCCGCGAATGCTCGTGTTGTCGTAGTCATTGAGGTAGTCGAACTGACTCAATGCATCTCTGACATCATCTCCTGCAATGCCCTACAGGTGGAGTACGTCAACTTCAGATTAACTGAGTGAATCGCTGCAATTCGCCTACAGCTGCCGGTTTACTGAGAGGTGAGGTCATAAAAAGTTACTGCGACAGTAATTGCACGATTCGAATCATTCGTCTAATTAAGTTCTGAAACGGAGTGGATTCTGCGGCGCATCGGGTCGTATCGAAACTTGCACTAATCGGTTGACCTCATTAGAACAGAGTCTCAGTTTCGGCGAACGAAGAAAAAAAGCGCCAGGGCAAAGTGAGAGGATTGCCGAACTGGAGAGGAAAATCGCGATCCGACAAAGAACTAGTCACAAAGAGGTTTATTTGTTGGATTGTCTTCGATGGTTCGGCGAAAATAATTACGTGAAAAACTAGTAACGCTTTACGCAACATCCGTAACTAGGCCAGTCGTGGAATCCTAACAAACGGTCACCAGAGGGTCTTAGAACAGTGTTTCTCGCAGTTTCAGAATAGTTTCCGGGATGTTTTATATGAGAAGAGTCCTCAGAAAAGGAAGGAAAAAAAAAACTGATCACAATGACATACACGGTCCTTCATAGCAGTGCAGAGAAACCTATTTTTAATTTATTTCTTCTGTGGAAAATCCGAGGCTTGAGATATGTATCTTCCACACAAAAGTGTCATTGTTCAAAAAGTGGAGGTTATCCGGGAAATTTGCGGTGTTTTACTGAATTTCCACAAGATATAGATAGGATTGGAGATAGGAATACTTGCAGTAAGTTTTGGAGCTTGATTAGATCAACAGTGAGACTTCCTTGGTGCCCCTCATCAGTGGTTATACGAGGAAGTTATCCAAGTAAGCCAACGATCAATAATTACTAGATATGTCCGCAGGCATGACGATTTCATCACAAAAAAAGCGGTTTAAAAACGGGTTTCCCGCAGTTCCTCAAGAAATCCTGCATATCATTGTAATCAGCTTCTTTCAAAGACCCTTTTGTATGAAAATCTCGGAACCGACTCTGAGTTGAAACACTTACTCTAAGGTTAACCCACATGTCACGCCTAAGGGACTACAATTTCCTCCTTGTCATATGAGACATCAGTCTATCAACTTCACGATGAGATCCTTAATCCATCCAGACGATGACTCACCTATGACTCCATTAATGCTTGGACTGCGCACTTTTGCTCGGCTACTGGTTCTTGATTCAGTCGAGTACACTCCCGCGTCAGATCGGTCGTACCTGCTAAAAGCAAAACAGTAAAAGCAATAGAAGAACTCCCTGGATACAACCTATAGACGACGTCACCGCACAGGACTAACCTCAGCTTGTCGTGACGGCCGTTGTCCATGTTGATTGGTATGTAAACTACCTGTCCGTTTTCAGTGTACGACCTTGAACAGTGCAAATTGTTGGCGATATGCCAGAAATTTAAGGCAACAATCAAAATCACATGTGCACTTAATAAAAAATGATTTCGTTTTGGTTTACAATCAATTTCTAAAGTTGACAAATGGACAGCTGCATAGAAAAAATCGATACTGCAGTAAACTGGTAGTACTACACATTACAAGTTGGATATTGTTCAGGACTGCACGAGGCAATTAATAGAGTAAATATTTTCCATAGAATTTATTATAGATTTTTATAACATAAATAGCAACAGCATACAAAGCATAGTCAGTAGTAAGAAGGTGTTGTGGAAACGGGATGAAATTCTGGGATTGCTAACCTTGTGTCGTAATCCGGACGGGGGCTCGGCGACATCAATCGAGAAGCTGGAGACTGCGATCGAATAATTGACTAAAACATTACAGCTCTAGAATACTGCGCAGTAACACTAGCTACGGTTCAGGGACTCACTCTTGAATGTGGATCCGGAGTGATCGCCCTTTTTGGTACAACACTAGAAACCACAGGTTGAGAGGGGAATAGGTAACTGAATCCAGCGTGAGGCACTTGAGCCTCAACAATCGGAGGCTCTGCGAATCGAGCCCGCGGTGAGCTAGGACTAGCATAACGGGCTCGAGGTGGTGACTCCTCTATTTGCAATCTGAAACTACATCATTTTCTACAGAAAAAATTGGATTAACATCCTAGTGATTCCGGATATCGCAGCAGATCAACGACAGTGCCCACCCACGATCCCAGGACAGGCAGTGGCGCATCAACGTGCTTTACCTGGATGCAAACCTTGTTGGTGAGTGCCCCGTTGGAGTGGACACTCTGGTCCTTGTCATCGTTCTGCTCTGAGGACGTGCTGCTGATGGAGGTCGCGCAGAATTGGGACGTGTTAGTGTTGATGATGCTGCATCGTCACGAGACGACAAGTCGTGAACACTGAAAGCGATACCTTTAACTAGTAAGCCTTCACAACATCGGTTCCCGTACAACATACATGATACCACACTTCCTACCTCCTGGACATAGCTCTAGTATGCTGGATGGGATGGTACAACTGTTGCTCTTGCGGCGTAAATCGCTTTAATCCACGTGGGACGCCTTCTGGACTCTCACCTCTGGAACATTCTTTTTGGGATGAGCATCAGGTGCATGTATTGCATATGATGCGAGGATTACCTACCTTTCTGGACCAAGCATTGCGCTTTCGCTTTTAGCTCGGCGCATTCCACCCGGTGTTCTTCGATCTGTGGTGTAACTGGTACGAGTCAGGGATGGTGGCGAATAGGAAGCATCTGGAGAGTAGAAATCACGAGAAATGTGAAAAATCTCTTGTTCTTCAATAGCTGGCAAATCTTTTTTTCCTTTTGGTGCACCCAGCGCGCTTTGAATCAATAAATAAATAAGTAAATTCCTAAGTGATGTCGTTATAGCTAAATGTATTTTATAAACATGTACCACCCCTTCTTTCAGTAGCCCATCTCTCATTTTCATTTCAATTTTAATGATATTGTTTGTGTACTACCAAGGATGATTGATGATCGCTACAGTATCGATTATTTGGGTTTTTTACTGATAAATAATCATGGTAAACTCCATAACAATTCTCTGAGTACTGGCCCAAAAATCGCAAATGAGAGATGCCCTGATATTTAGATAGAGGCATGAACTACGTAGATTAGGTGAGATAAAGAAAAGCTATGTGTACCATAGTTTTTTTTTGCAACTTCCCCCTTCGTTCCTCCGTGCAATTAGCGAGCCAATGTGTGTAAAGGGACTCTAGAGATCTTAAATCGGTGATTTCCCGGTTAATTCCATGTAGACCTCCGCGTGAGTATTTCATAAAAAAGAAAGAACATGGCGTTTTACGTCTAGGGTAAATTTGGGTGAATTTTGGATATAGCCGCTGCCTTCTGCCTCAAATCATCCTCGAAAATCGCAGAACTTTTTTTTCTTGTCGTGTTCCTAAAAAATTGGCCACTATTCAGGCAAAAATTACTGGTGCAGAACCACCAGAGGAGTAGAGATCAGCGGTCAACATAGAGCCAAACTCATTTGGTTATCCTGAAATCCTTGAAAATTAAGGAAAACTGAAGAGAGTTTGTAATAGTTTGAGTCCAAGATGAAAGTTGAATAAGAAACGGTATCTACTGACAATCACCATGCAAAGATTTGAAGGGAATGGTACTTAGACAAGATAGAGCTCGTTCATTTCTGTTTGAGCCTGGTGGACGTTTGTGGTGAAAATCAGTGTGAAGCTGCAAAAAAAAAAAAACGCTCCAGGGCGAACATCTGCTCCAATGGGAAGCTTCTATGCTTATGTAGGTTGTAACAGGTAACTATTGACGTTTACCTGACTGCGCCTGCCATGTGCGATTGGATAGTGTCAGAGATCGCCGATCTGGATAGAACGCGTTGGAAGAATGTCGTTCACTTTCTGGATAATATCCTGGAGCAGAAGATCGTCCGCTAGAGCCCATTCCACTTTGTTTCTTGAAGCGTTGTCGCTCAACGTTTTTTAATACGGTGCTTCCCTAGAGAAGATTGCACATTAATTGTGAATTCTTATAGGATACGTATACTGGCGTCAACATTACTTCCAGAATGAACTCACAGTTGGGTACTTGCCCGTCGGCGGACGTCCATGGCGAGTTCGATCACTTTGGAGAGTATCAGCCTCGGTCTCAGTTAACCTTGAGAAATATGTGAATGAGACAAAGATATTGTGAATAAAACATAACTAATAAATTACCCGTATATGTGGTTGTGCTCCACACCATATGAGGGCAACGGTGGAGTTCCAAGAGATCTCCATAAAGCAAGCTCTTCTGCAAGAACCTCCATGCCCCCAAGGGGGACCGACTGAGTACTCAGTAGCTTGAAAAAATTCATTTATCACTAAAATCACTGAAAGTAGCTTGAAAGTGAGGTTTCCTACATTTTCGACGTATTCCACACTGAACTTCGTTAATGCAACCTCGGATCGGACTAGAGAACGATGCGTGGATGATGGAGCAGTAGCCAGCAGCTTATTGAAGAGTCGTACAATGAGAATCTGTAATTTTGAAAATCAGTGTTGGGGTAAATAGAAGAATAATGGAGAAGAAATGGCATCTTTTATCTGTGGCGCTCTTATTGGTGCATATCATGCGCAGGTCAATCAGAGAGAAGCGCTGTCTCACCGGATTTTACAAGAGGAAAAATGAACAAAACAGTCATATAGGCAAGTACTTATGGGAAGAAGTGAGAACACATGACTATCAAAGAAGCGAATCTTATTAATGCATACAAAGATGTGGTAGAATATTCAAAATACCCAGCTTCTCATGTGTGTGTAAGGCAGCCGATCGAGCGAATCAGCCAATTACAGATCGAGCCCTGTAATTGGCTGATTCGCTCAACCAATCAAAGGAGTACCGCCCTATCTAGCTGCAACGCTCCACACACTATTCCCATGATTTAGATGAGACATGAATTATTTGGATTGAAGCCTTAGAAGTCCTTGCGACAATTCTTATCCTTTAACCAAGAATCCTGCGTTAAATAATTCTAGTAATTGTACAAATTAATTTTACCTGGATGTGCAGTTTATTCGTATGAAGTCCGTGTTTCAGTTGTGCCACAAACATGGTAAATCGCAAATAATCCCTATTTCTAGCCGCCAACGCAGTTAGTGCTCTCATCAGTATCACAAATCCTTGTGGTTGATCCAGTAACAACAATAGGATCTATAAAGTTCGAAATGTTACGGAGATTTAGCTTATCCAGAGAAATTCAAACACAACCTCCAAAGCGTAACACTTCGAATCCAACTGTGGACTGTTAACTGAGTATAGCACAGCGTCTAGGCCGCTAGTGGAGTCCAGAAATCGACGCCATGCGTTTTCCTGAAAACCATGGCCTTCCAAAAGGTACGAAATATGGGGTGAAGCTACTTCTTTACCGATTTTTCTAAAAGAATTTTCAGGCATTCAATGCAGTCTGCTTCAGCCACCTGAAAACATTCATCTTAAAGCAAACATGGGCTTTGCAGGTGGGTGACGTCAAAATAAACAGCTGTGCTAACTGAAAGTGCGCAAAAACTTAAATTTTCCTATGAGTCTTTTTAAAAGTTCGGTCGTACCGCAGCTTTCCGCTTTCGATTGGTGTTTGAGTTATTCCTCGACAGTAGATTGGAAATTTTAGATGGAGGTGGCTGATTGGAGTTAACGATTCCCTGTAGTACCATAACTACTTTGCTGAGCAGTTCGACACCATTAAGGGGTCTGGAGATGAATTCTTGACAGAAGTG
This sequence comes from Ancylostoma caninum, assembly GCA_037903475.1. Lineage (NCBI taxonomy): Eukaryota > Metazoa > Nematoda > Chromadorea > Rhabditida > Ancylostomatidae > Ancylostoma > Ancylostoma caninum. The sequence continues at coordinate 512,218 of JBAJFG010000063.1, forward strand.
TTGGGATCTGAAAATGCAGTATATCCCTTCTTCACAAAATTGATGTAGATTAGATGAAAAGTTAGTTGCATATAGAGAAATGATGAAACATTGGTATTGACGAAAAATGGCCGATAAAAGCAGAGCAGAAAAGCCACAACACTCCAAATTGATCCTTGATTTTTGTTGAAGAATGGATGAGACACTGTCGGATGACACCAAAACTACATAAGTCAGATAACGATCTGATATAAAGCTCTTCATATGAGTTGTTGCATTGAAACGTCGGGTTAGCTATGAACAATGAAACCGATATTTTTTGTTGAGAATCTTTATTCTCAAAGTTTTAGACCTGACTTTTCATCCTAATAAAATATCTCCCTTGCGGTGATCTGTATGGAGAATACTTCCATTTTCAAACTATCAAAGAAGCGCTGATGTCGATCTAACCCATTCCAGAGAAGAGCGCCTTGCTGACTGTGAAAAAGAATTCATTTTCTGTAATCTGTTGCCGGTTGAGAATACTGCTGCGTAACCAGTTTAGACTGTAACCGATATAAAAGTTTTCTAGGAATCCATCGCATGGAAAGGATCACTTCCTGCACCGCATTTTTTCCTTTTTTATTACAATTATAAATTATACCATCATAAAAAACCGCTTCCTTCACTAAAATGGATATATAGACTAGAGATACATTGTTCTCTTAGACCTCATCCTTTTTCTATTTTTTTTTCTAAGTAACATAATGTGTTGAAAAAAAGAGAAAACTCCTACGACGAAAAGATAATAAAGACGGTAGCGGGCCAACATCCGTTTTCGTGATTTAGGACAAACAGTCCTTGAAGTGATTATCCGTTCACGTAAGATTCATATGTATACAAATGAGGGCTCAAACGTCTTCTCTGAGAACTATGAAGATTGTGAAGATTTCTTGGTGGGAGTTTAACCACATCTACATTCCTTGCAAAACCAATTGTCGGGAGATTAAAATAATAGTTTTACGTGTGATTGCGTCATTTCATAAAAGCAAAAAGAAACGAAACGACGAGTGAGCTGTCGAAAATATGGGACCATAGGTAATTACAACGACGGTTCTTGATGGGGAAAATCCCGAAATCATCATGAGTAGATTTTCGTATCACATTGCTAAACAGTGACACTCGTTGCATTGACTTCTACATTCGAATTTCTGTTTCACAGAACGTTGTTTGCTAAATTTTAGCTGAGGTTCGTCTTACAGTTGGCCTTTAAGTTTGTCTGACTGGATAAGTCCAGTTTATTGGCCGCCAGAAAAAATTTGTACTCAATCTAGGGCACTGTCACTGTCCGAAGTTGCAGGATGAGGTCTTACAACTTTGGACGGATTTGGGTAACTCTGTGATTAACAAGAAATGATCAGTGCCACAGTACATTTGGCATGTTTCGTACAGCATTTCGTGCAGCTGCGAATTTTTTGATTTTACGTAACAATGGAGAACTGCAGCATCTCGACGCTTCTCTATTGACAAAACGCTTGCATTGTACTTCTGATAAAGTTGCTGAACCACTGTTTTTAAGATCGTGAGTTAGTGAGACAATTAGTGAGACATTATGCAAACGGAAAACCGGTCGATGATTGCTGAGGGATAAGGACGCACGTTTCCGGTCGCGGCGTCCGGCAGGCAGCCAGTTTGCAAACAAGTGCTAAATGCAAATTTCATCCGTTAGCTTACCTTGAGTTGTCGACGAGAATCTGGTCCTTTAGGCTTAGCAGAACGAATCCTGCATCCGAAAGAGACGTTCCATTTGGTGCTGCTGAAAACCATAAGGACTTGTGAGAACTCGTAGATATAAATAAGCCTTAAAATCATACTGGATTGTGGGACTTCAGCTAGCAGAACAAATCGTTTCAGCTGCTCTGCTATGTGCCGAGGTGTGGCGCGAGGGTCCTGTATGGAAACGGACATATTGGCCTTTTCTAGGGCCCAGTTTAGGTTGTTCCCTAAATCTGCTTGCCCCTGAAACAAGAAGATTCTCTGTTATTATCCATGTGTAAGACAAAAAAAAAACACTGCTGAAGAGGGCGCAATTATACTTAGGAACGAATAAAACAAGGACTGGATGCATCATTAAGATAACCTAGGGTAAGTGGGTTGAAGGCTGTGTTAACGATGGGTGAATTTGTGTGGTACTAACACGTTTACCCCGGGTAATCTCAGTGACGCATGCGACCTCAAAATAGTTTGAATAACAGTTCAATAACCGATGTGAAAATTCGAATATTCAGAAGAGGGAAAGCCGTAGTGCTCCTTCTATCCCTCTTTTGAGGTTGCATTGTACTCTCTTCTGCAAACATCCTAATTTTCGAAGTGTTTAAAACCAAATGTTCAACTTTGGATGGATTTACTACAATAATCGGTCCCAGGTACAAAAACAATATAGTGGAAAATTCTTTTACTGGTGTTGAAGTGACTGTAAAATTCATAAGAAATTCATAAGAATTCCAGGAACGCTTGTACCCTATTCTTTTGTTTAAATTGGACAAATTTCCATTTTGCCCAGGCGAATCGTACCAAGTGAGAAATCCTTACAAATGTAAGAGTATCTAGCTTGGAAAGCTCGTCCAGCTTTGGGCGAAAATGCTAGAATTTTATCGGGAATATTAATAAATCCAGTTTTTGAATCGCGAATGAACAATTTCTAGAGAGAACATGTGGACAAACTATTCCAGATATTTCGAGGACAAGACGAAGAACGAAAAAATACGAGATCCAACAAAAGAGCGAGAACATCTGATACACGGGAAGGCAATAGTGTACTATGCTACCAGCAGAGTTGAGTCACAGCTGAGTAAGCAAGCGTAATTTTTGCGAAAAACAGGTGGATCATCCCTACACGTTGTTTCGGAGGGATCATGATCCGTCGATAGTATTCCTTCGATGCATTTTATGAGAGCTAACTTTGATAAATCAAGTATAAAGGTAAGGATGGGTTTTAGAGTACTAGTTATTTTCCCTGGAAGGATGCCCGAAAGATAAAGGAAATCCTATATGGTTGGTCCAAAGACGCTGTTCAGAATGTGAAGGCTAACATGGCAAAAGTGGTAGGAATACTGGAAGAGAGCATGTGTAACTGCAATATGTCAAAATATCTCCATAAAAAAGAAATATCTTTATGAAACAGTGGTCAGAACGTCTTAGCCAAGTGGATTCTAAATATTTTCTTATATTAATCTCTACACAATACAGTGAAAAACGGTAAGTAATAGCAAAAAACAACAAAGAAGTGAAGATGCACAACAGTTGAGATGGTCCAGGATGAACACATAATTTTTTTCTTAGAAAAAAGTTCGATTAAATGATATCCTTTGAAGGTTGGAAAACATCGAGGAACCGGAATGGTATGTAAACATCTCTGTTAAGCCATGAAGAACTGTTTTTTTAAATAATATGATATATTTGTTACTTGTTGATATGCCATAGCCACGCGTAAGAGCAAATTCTACAACGAGAAGGATTCGGAAGTCTCAGGACCACCCTCGGGGGTACAAGGTTCGTCGGTGGTCGTGGGTAGCTCCGCGGATGCGTCGTACCTCCAGGAGCGTCAATTTACCCGCCTGGATGACGAAACCGGCGAAAATTTGATTTCAGAAGATCGATGAACAGTTCGAAGTAATCAGCTAATTGCACAGAAGCACAATGTGAGCACTGAGGTCCAGAGTGGTCAGGTGGGATGGGAGGCGGAATCGATTCAGGTACGGCCGGGGCAGCTACGGTGCGCGGGAGCAAACAGTCTTCTGTTGACTCTAGACCGACGAAATTCTTCTAACTCTTTACCTGATTGCGTGGATGCTAGGGTTCCTTATCACTAAGGCAACAAAATCAAGAAATATCTCACAACCCATGACTTTACCTAGTCCAATTACATTTCTGCAAGAGCATTGGTGCACAGAAAGTAGCGACCTTTTAAGAATATCGTGGACAACTAGCGCATGCATGGTAGGATGCAAAAGATGCAAAACTGCAAGAAGTTCTCGTAGTAATAACTAGGTCTCGATGATGTCGAGAGTGCAAACTTTATGTCAGCCCACTTATCCGTTCCAATCTCTAAAACTGAGCCTCATCGAGACGGGGAGCGGAAACGAGTGGACATTGTTTGCCTATCTGGTTAACCACACCCAACAACAAAGGAGGGATATATAGCATCCACCAAAAGATTGTCATCCGATTCAACTTTGGAAAAAGGGCTCGCGAGGGTCAGCTCTCCGTAAAATCATCGAGTAGGGGACAGTGTTACGGATCTGAGCTTTCAAGCAAAGCATGTAAGCTCTCCTAGGCTCCACTATATTCCCTAAAGCACAAGCAAATGACCGTTAAATTTTCTGTAATGACCAGTGATTGAGAGGGAGCAAGTGAAGAAAACATGCATGGAAAATTGTCCTGTCATGAGGAATCCTCAGAAGAGATCTGATCTCGAGCTTTAGGTCGAAAGTATAAGGAAGAAAATCATGTTTACTACAGTGACTGAGCATTTTTTTCATAGCTATTCTCATAAGAATTTTCCCATATATCTATGTGAAACCGATGTGGACTCTCCTTGGCTTGATTACTTAGTGGAACATCGGCCAACGTCTACCTAATTAAAAATTCAAACGTGAAATGCATCAGTGAAATGACAATGACCAGTACAAGGTAATAATTAACCCTGGGTGTTAGATGACAGTTAACAAATTCGTGGACCTCCTTAAGATTATTGCGTACTCTAATGCTTGAGCATTTGATTCCGCATGCATTGAGGTGTTGTACAAGATGCGACCAGAGCGATCTGGTATTTATATTTTATTTACTTATTTATTCATTCGTACACAAATAAGGTACGCCAATGCAACGAACACCATGAAAGGCCAGAGTCCCTGGACAAACGTCTTTACAGCTAAAAAGCATGAGGACGAGTTAGTTGGAAGAACTAGTGGTAATTTTCTGCTCAAGCTTGATCGAGACCATAAAATCCAAATATTCCTCTCCTCTCAGTGGCAGAGCATTATTCATTTATTTATTCATCGGCGAAATCTTTGCACCAACAGCTTTTTTCCTATTTACGGAACTTTCGGGGCTAATGGTGCGATTTAGGTGGAGCTAAACATGCAGATGAGGGGAAAATAGTCCGATGACTGACGACCTTTCGGAATCAGTACCTCACACGAAGCCACGCGTCTTTGAGCACATCGTTTTGCTTCATAAATACTAGTGACCAAATTTATAACACTTTGGATGCTCTTCGGTCTAGTTCCATGCAACTGGTAGTAGAACGTCTACGGGCAGTTGGCATCCTTTTTCTGAGCTGGAGGTTGCATCTTGTTTTGTACTCGGAAGATTTGCTTTAGATGTGAAGAAGAAGTACTGCGGTAATTGAGTTCCAAAAAAAACCGAACTTCAACTTGATCACTTTATGAAAATATGTACATTGGATGCTCAGAAAAACCGCACAAACTCATTGCTCAACCTAATACATAATCTCCTACAGAGGCATTATGCGCACAGGTGATAAGTGTTCCATGATGAAATAAAAATTTTAATGAATAAAGAGAGCAATCCCCAACAAATTTCGTCGCTTCATCATTTTACAGGACCAGATCCTATAGAAAGATTGCTAATTTACTTGAAGATCTCACCGGTACGCCTGAAAAAGCAAAAAGAGCATCATGGTTCACGTCACAATAGCAAAACAAACAAAAGAAAAGAAACCAAATTCAAGTGGTGAGGACAGCATTCTGTCCTTCTTGTCTTTAGCAGAAGCATACTGGTTCACTGAAGTTTTTCTTCACAACCTTGAAACATTTGGAAATTTTTCAGCCGCTATTCAGCGCTTCTTCTTTCTGAAGGGGTTACGGCTCCAAAATTCTTGAAGATTCAAGAAGAAACTACATCTTCTAACGGAAACTCATCAGAATCTAATCATGATAGAAATTTACGAACTAAACCTTTGTATAAAACCCACTGAGAATATGATGATTTCTAAAAGTTGTGGGACAGTGCAGGAGCAGTTAGCGTAGAATGGTGTCCCAGGTTCTCCACTGGAAAGGGATTATCAACTGGTTCCTCCACGAGGCAGCGCTTACGAAAAGAAACCTCGAGTTTTTGATCACTCTATAATCTGTTTGCACAAAGTCTCAACCCCACCAAATATGAAGTGAAAATATTGTCCTCATTGTTAGTTTGGATGTTATTCTGCGCATCTAAGTACAAAGAGATGTCCTCGAAAGTTGGGCAACCTTGCCACCCTTCCTATACCTTGCCTTCCACCTGCTTTGAAAGTTGTTTTTTTTTTTTTTGCGAAGGCACAAGCGTGAATAATAGGAAACGTGGGAGACGCATGAATTCGCTGCTAAAAATTAAAACGTACAGTGTCTTAAAGAAGGTGTTGTACATTGCGTGGAGTCGCCCAGTCACCAGCAGGTAGCGCATCCGGGATTGCAACATGTTGCGCCGGGACTAATACGGTGAAGAACACAATATTTGGCTTGTGACCCTGTGAGTTTGATTGAAAACGCTCATAGAGACACGAGAGACCTTGCACCAGTTCCCACAATGACAAAAAGGCTGAGCTGTCGCTGGCTGCCTCATTCCTTACCGTTTTCCACATTTCCTCACTAGAGGTGACTTTGCTTGAGGTAGAAAATTTGGTTTCAGCAGAAGGTAGTGGAGTAGAAAATACATTAAACGGAATTATTTCTACTCATTGTTTTTTTTCAACCTTCTCAGCTTTTCGAAGCTTTTCTTGGTATCTCAAAGAGTTAGTCAGTGCAAGGTTAAATCTTTCGCAATCTATGTCACAGACTTCAAGTCCTGATATTCAATTAAGTAATGGCGCTGCTCATGACGTTCACTAGATACAGTCGGGTCCGGCAGCCATTGCAAATGGGCGCCGGCGGGCGCCGGCCGCCGCCACCCTCCGGCGCCCCGATATTAATGAGCTATAAATCACTCGAGCTTGGGAGAAAGCGAAGAAAAACACAATTTTTGTCCATAGTAGACAGAGTGCAGTGGATATGTTAAAGCTATAAAGCAGGGGACCATTTTCACAACTTTCACGTTTTTTCATTTTTGTGATTTTCATGGGGAAAGATTTCTGAATAATAAGCGAAGCCAACTCTTCCATTTTCTGCTATAGTACACTGCTTCGCAAATACAAAAATGGCCGTTATTCTTCTATAGATGGACACAGTACTTCAGTTATCCCATCTGAATAATAAAGCTCATCCAATTCGGGATCCTCAGAAATAATTGAAATCCGTATAAATTGTTCCATATCCGTTGCAAAGTAGTTCTACCGCTGTCATTTATCTTTCGTGGAGCAGTCCTTTACGGCGGAGTTACTCTCTCCCGGTTTCCCTCAACTTTGAAAAAGTGGTTTTTCACTATTACTTACACTATTACTATTACTTACACTTATCGTACTTATTGAAGTTTATCTTCAAAATTTATGCAAAACGTTGCCGGATGCCTTCCTGGACTACCCGAAGGAGATCACGGGGGACGTTCCAAGCAGTGAACCCCAAACACTGCGATACTTAACTCTGGATCTCCAATGGAGTGGAACCAGCGATAGGGACAGATTGCAATCTGCCACTCAAACCACTGAGCCATCCGGGCTACTTTTTATGTTGGAGTTTGTTAGATAACTTCAGCAGTCGTAGGCAGCATACTATATGTGTTTGCAAAACGGCGGCACAGGGCAGGATTCGATCTCCTGACCACCACAACGACGATCATTTGCTCAACCCACTGAGCTATGCGCGCACACGATGCAACATACAAATAGTGTCCAACTACGATAAGTGTAAGTGTAAGTAATAGTAATAGTGTGAGTAATAGTGAAAAAGCACTTTTTCAAAGTTGACGGCCCGCCGGCGCCCATTTGCAGTGGCTGCCGGGCCCGACTGTAGCAATTACTTGGGAATGAACGATAAGGAGTGGAAAAATAACACAATAGGAAAGTGTGAAGAGAACGCGGGAAAATCTGAAAACCGCACAGAAATGGGGGTGCACAGGTAATTTTCGGCCACCCTGTAATCGTGGGAGCTGTTCCACTTGTTATTTTACTACGAATCTACTTCTTTACTTATTAGTATGACTGATTTTCGTAAGTTTTTCAATTTCGAACTATTTCATTGTAGTGGGATTATATTAGAATTTGTTAGTGTCTCTGCGACATCCTGATCATTTATCTCATCTTTTCCTATTTTTTTCTGCATCAGTCTCTGAAACACTGCAAAACAGTGCCAAAACCCGATTTCGCCAGGAAAACAGTTGACAAAAATGGCAGCGGTATCGACTTTTTTGGATCCGTCCACATCGAACAGGTCGCGCAACTCGGCCCAATCTGCTTGAAAGCGATGAGCCGAGAGGTCCCAGAAAACGTGGATTTTGAGGGTTCCGATTGTTCTCAGCATTGTGGCAGTGTTCAGCACACGCTATTACCCCGAAGGGTGCCGAAATCTCGAGGACGAATATTTCCGTGGATGCTGCCTTTAATTTATGGAAGAAATCCTTGTTGTTATGGGCGCTGCTAGAGGAAGCGTGTATTTATGTGATGGACTTTTGTAGAGAATACATTTGAGGGTGGATTTTAATATAAGTTCCGTAGGGTACGTGAAAATTCGTTGGTGTTCTACAAGTGGAACATGAAGCTCAAAAAAATCTACATATTTGGAACATGATCTAGAGTTCCTGAGCACTGAATTCTAAATAATCAGTAGCGATTTTCAGGTTATAGCAAATAAAAGAGCCACCATGGCTGAATTGATTAACACTAGAAGGTGGACAATCTGTCTTGTTATATCGTCTGATGACTATATTATTGTCAATTATTTTAATGTTCAGATCCAGAAGTTACATTGTGAGGTATTTTTGTGAGCGGTTTTCACTCCAAGTACATCGTAGTATCATCCAAGATTTTCCTTAGAAAAATTATCATGAAGATTATGTGTAACAAGCAAATCACACATGCATCAAAATGGGGTAGAGTAAAGTCAACCAGTTTTGGAGCTACCTTCAACTCTTTAAATATGCCATTTCCCGCTTAGCTAAAGCTGTTATTAAGTATGTAATCTATAAAATATAATGCCTCCAATTTTATTGTATCTATACCTCGGATTATAATTGGTGCTGTCAGTGTAGAAAGCTTTATTGTATGTAAAGGCAATGTGCTTCTTGTTAGAATATTTGAAACAAATCTTGAATACATATTGCACCTATATTTTTCTCGATAAAATCGTGGGGGATTCTGCGTCTGTTCTGTTCAGGCGGTGTCCATGAGTATTCTGTTTAGCAGAAGCAACTCAAACTGCCTTATTCTTCTTTATTCGCCAGACGAGATTGTTTCAAACATGGTTGCTCCTAAAGCTTCATATCTCTCAACTTGGAACGTGTGGTTGATCGAAGCTCTTACCATGGAATTCTTAGCGACACTTCACTTGACTGTGTTGCTTATGTTTCAGTCGCCAGTGTTCTCCAAAGTTTTTTTTACAGCAACTCGAAATAGATAGTAAGGCAAAAAGTACCTTTACTAATTAGAGCCGTGGTCTCATGTAGCTCTGGTGGAATCACATTGACAATGGGTCTAAATATCCTGCAAGTCGCATTCCTTTTTTCTGCGAGTTTTAAAATGGAATTTTTTGAATTCGAGTTAGTTGTCAAGGTACTCGCCGTTACAATTCTACAATTTTATAGTAGCTTATGTTGAACTATCACCTGGTACACGATAATCCCCCTCTCCATTCTAATGATGAAGACGTGTTCTGGTGAAAGGACAATATTGAGGAGTGTTACTTGTTCGGTATCATGTTGCTGATGTACACTGCCCTCACATTCGGTGAAAAACAGCTGTCTGTTGTACAGTGTTGGATTGAGTTCTTCTCGCAATGTTATATGTGATTGCCTTCTCTAACAAATAACAGCCTCAAACCTGTTTCTAATGCGTCGATGTTACGTAATGCTTCTTTATGCCGGTATTTCCTCCTGTTATCGTTCTTATCTCCTTTAATCAAATTGCTTTATTAACTTGTAGCGTCAAGTTTTGAGTACGTCAGAAATCAGCAAAGGATAAAAGAGATCAACAGATTCTTAGTAGAACGGTCATCCTGCTGAGAAGTTATCATACAGATTACGTATTTTTAACTTCCCCTATGCATTTTTTTCACATTTCACACCCTTTGAAAATACGTCATTCACCTCAGGGGTATGTAATGCAGAAAAGGATTTTTATTTTACGTCAAGCTTTTTCTTTATCTTCTACAATCACATTTTCTGGAAGAAAACAAACCCGTGAGACCTAAAAAAGTCAATAATATGCGTGAAGTTTTTACAGAGTATGTAATGTGTATAAAGTGTTGTTGAGTTCTCCCAACACAAGCTTACTTCTTTAAGTATTTATGCTATTGGTTACCATTAGGAGGACGAAATTGACAAGGAATAAAACTCAGGAAGATCTTTACCACGCTTCCATTTCAATGAAGCTTGGTGAACGGAAAGAGCTGGATAGCTCGGTTCAGGGGTAGTGGCCCGCCAACTACCCTTGCCATCCCTTCAGAAATGCGAATGACAAGTTTCTGATAGCGAACTTAGGTCCAACAAACCTTCTCATACAAAGACTCTAAAATAGGGCTGGATGCGGTTGAGTAATTAGCCACAGTTGAGAGGGGTTTCAGGAAATAATCGACCAGATGAGCCTTGAGAATCGCTTCTATCCCAAGGAGTTAGTATTGAAACCACCACTCTTGTGCACCGGTAAAAACTCACTCTCTTTGTTAAAAAAAGCCTGAGCCTGATACTAGTAGACTTCATTCTTGCACAAATTTCATAATCATCTCTTAGTGCACAAAATTAATGACCATCATATGTTCCGAGACTCTGTTCGTGGCAAGCAATCATAATTTATCATTCGACCACATGTTTCAACCTATACACAGTTCAAAACGTTATTTTGCATAGTATACATTTCGGGTTTGAAGGAAGATATTTGCTGGAGATTGGACATTAGTAATCTTTCCTCCCTGAGAGCCATCAAGTCAAATGCTGCCTTGTGGGCACTGGTGATTTTTCAAACAGCTACACCAAAAAAAGATGTGGTGACGATGTTGCACAAACAAATGTGGTGTTAATGTGTTACAAGTGTTACAAGTGCTAACACACAAAAATATGGGGTAGAAATTGTTCTCAGCAAACACTTTCTAACTGCGACTCACTATTTTAGGAGCGTAGAAGTACCATGCATTCCTAGCCGTTACTTCGGAGCAGTGGCGTTTTTCTTGATATTTTTAGTTTGAAGCATAATCATGGAGAAATAACGATATTTCGATTGCATGATCATACAAATAAAATTGTGTACAATTAATTACGACGCATCCCCAGCGACCACTTCATTGAGGAGTGCGTCACGGTGGAAGGGAATTAGACTGTAAACCATAGTAGATTGTAATACAAACAGGCTTAAAAGTAGGGCATAAGCTCATCTGACTAAATGTCCGCACTAGCCCATAAAACTAATCAAGAACCAATATATTATTAACGTAGCTGAATTGATTAATACGGGTAAAATTGAATATAAATCGAGAAAACAGAAAATCATCCTTCACTTTTCTGGACTTTTCAGTGCAAAATGTTCGAACTTTCCAGACACAAAATAAAGATGGATTTTAAGAAACAATAATAAATGGGAAGAGGAAGAAAACGCTGCACCTACCGTAGTGGTCTGTTAGACCTTATTAAAAAGGGGATTTTTCCCAATCAAATTGGCTTGTTTGGTACAGCAATGGAGGTCATGAGAAAAGCTCTGAAAATTCTTTTAAAAAAAGTTGCAAATTTGATTCTGGGTAGAAATCTTCATAAGATGAAGAGCACGGATTTCTTAGAAAATCAGAAAGTCCGCCATTTCTAAGTCGGAACTTCTCGGGTGTTGTTGTGCCTATTTTTATGGGACATCGGGTCGCAGAAATCTAGAGGAATCTGCCAGTTTTAATCGGAACAGTTCAGCGAATTCTTGTGCAAACATGCTGAGGATTCTCATGATTGGAAATCCAATGTTCATTCCTTTTGTTTAGTTTTGGATTTGAAGATTCCGTTCAATTCTGTTTCTGAAATAAAGGCAAGAAATATTCACAATTTATATGTAGACCTTTGATACAGCAAACGTGCGAAATGTTGGCTCGCAAATTTGCTGAATTAGACACAGTTAATGTTAAATATATAGATAATAAATAAACAAAATGAATGAAACAAATAATATAATAAACAAATGATAAGATAAACAGCGAATATCAATGTTTGTACTGATCCAAGTGCTGTGCTTCTTCGAATATGTGGCGGATTTCCCAGTAGCTGGAGTGCCCAAGGTGTTTTCTTATGTTTCCCTTGTATTTCTGGACCCTCTCCCCTATGTAAACAAACCCTGAGGGAAGTTTCAAATGCAGCACCCGCGCTCATTTCATCATCTCAGGTTCTGCTGTAACGCTAGGTTCAGACGAGAACAAAAGGCGTGATCAACTTCGTCAAATCCTAAGAAGATGACGGTCTCGGCTGTTAATAGTTGGGTCCACTAGGAAAGGATGGGAGTGCTGTGTGGGGTGAAAATGGAAGGAGGTGGGAATGTATGCCAGTTGTCTGTTTCAAAAACGACGACAGTCGAGTATTTGTGGCCTATATCTGCATTTCTCGCCTGTCTCTCCGGATACGGCACTATTTCTCGCGTTCTCTCTTTCTCTAATATCTTCACAATTATGTTCCCCGATAAAGCACACATAGTCAGAGAGAGAGAGAGAGAGAGAGAGAGAGAGAGAAGAGAGAGCGAGAAAGAGAGAGAGAATGATGTAACAAAAAAAAACAGGCATTCGCTTTTCGCTACAACTTTTCTAGTTGATCCATCGAAACACATCTAATTTCTTAAATATTGTATTTAAATGCTAATGCCTCCAGCAATGTCACGTTCCGAGTTCATCATGTGTTGGATGGTTTCTTCATTTTCGCATTACTTTGTCAGAATAAACTCCATACTGTACTATAGTTACTTTCTCGTCTTAATATTTCTACCCACACCGGTTACAGTTAGGGAGTTAGACACCCGAAAATTGCTTATTCCTACCACTACCAATATGAGTAGGGTGCTGAACACAACAATGATCGAAGATTAGGGAATAACTCAGTTTAGCTTGGGTTAATGTGGAGATTAATCCATAGGAGGATAAGGAGGTGAAAACGTATCAATCCAGAGATCCTAAGTCTTCACATTAACAGTTTCGACGCTTGAACCGCAGTATGTAGACCAGAGGTGTAGCCTCTTTGGTGTCGACGAACCTTCACTATCTTGTCCTGAACGTTCACCCGAAGAAATAATTAAACTAGTAATAAATTAATATTAACTGCTCTACTTCAATTGAGCATATGTTGTCTCAGAAACCAGACAGGTCTTTGCATTCCTTGAGACGAGCTGCTCACTCATAATGTGCGTGACCACAGAAAAACCTCTTTAATAATTTCGAGTGGGAATTTTTATTGATTATTTTCTGGAACACCTTACTGTATCTAAACGTATGAGTGATTCATTTAATATTCCATGCACCAGTTTCCGAACCGAAACACTAAATTGAAACTTTATTCTCTTCCGTATTCAAGTGATCTGAAGCACGCCAACTAGCGAGAATATACGAGCGACAGTAGTGATGATCGTAGAGGAGGGCAACCAGAGAATGTGAAAACAAGTAAGTAGAGTAAGAAGAAGGGATGAGGATAACTCGATGTACCCAGGAGAAATCTCGTATAACTGAAACGTCAAACAATTCACGATTACATAGAAACCAAATCAATTTAGAAACATACTCTGAATATGTATATGTGGCTAATGAATACATTGAGCGAAATCTTCGTCAGAGAACTGTACACAAATACTTCATACTGTTCCATTACTTACTAGTAACCCAACGAGAAATTCGGCGGGCATAAGTGAGAGTGAAAAAGGCAGTGAAAGTTCGATGGATCGCGCCTAAACATGGGCAACACAACACGACGGCAGAAGGCATGACGAGGAACAGGCAAGAACACCACCAGAGTGAGCACGCTGTTTTCACGCAAAACTGACAATTTACAAATAAATCAATACTAATCAATACTTTTCATTTAAAGAAAATTTCTGCGAAAATAACTCAGTTTTGCGCTTAAACTGCATGCGAGCAAACGATTTGTTCTTAACAAATCTCTGCAGAGAACATGACACTGATGATAATAAACAACACGTTCAGATACTGTGACCTCTTCGAGATCAGATGAGCGGATCAGCTGATCAGTGGTTCGACATGAGGACGAGTTGTGCGACTCACAAAAAACTGCTTCAAGCTATCAATATTGTGAGCTGCACTGGATAGATACTGATCCATGCCTGGATCACTGCAATAATCAACGTCCATACGTCATATATCCGTAATAGCCGTTGTTGTATTGTCCAGCATATCCGTATGGATAGTTACCGTATCCTGAACAAGGAATAATCAGTCACAAACATTGTTCTTGATCTACAGTGTGGCTTGAAAGTTGTTGATCTACAGTGTGGCTCGGAAAAATGGGCGGATAAAGTGCATGTTGCGGCACGGTTTCACAAAAACTCACCAGCATACGTATTGTAACCGTATGGCACCATAGCTCCCTTATCATAGTAGTTGTTCATCATGTATGCGCCATGTTTTGCCGATAACGCCTTCTCTTCCTCTTTCTATAATGAAAAAAGCATAATGTGGTAATCGCATGTTCAGTGACAAGTTCGCCACCTCCTGCTTACACAACTTCTTACAACGCCATGTAGATGAGAAACTGGTGTTGCACACTTGAGAAGATTCTATGTTTTCAACACTTTCGGGCTTATCCGAGGCCTACCGGTTGGCCGACACTTTCATAAAAATCCACTTGTGTTTTATGAGAGCAGTTTTTTCCAGCTTTCAGCTGAGATGCGAATGCTAGTTTCGAGCAGCTTCACTTGCATGTAAATTTGAGCTAAGAATAAATCCGGAATGAGTGATGCTGTTTGGCAAGAGCCAGATCATTTCTGGATTTCATTGATTTTTCACTCAGGAGTTTCATTATTACATGAAATTGGGAAGATTCGCTAAAAGAACATCTTCCCGTGAGTGGAGAAGTCTTCGGAAATGAGCCTTACTTGTTCCTTAGTACTACTTGCTTAGTATTTAGTATTACTAGTTCAAGGATATGCAGGAATCATGTCTGTAGATGAAATACGAGCGAGATATGCAGAGTGTAGCGAATATCTGCTTCTATGTACCTAGGACCTTCGTAAAGGCGCTTAAGCTAATAAACAAGTACTGCAAAAATATCAGTGGACGATTCGGACAACTATTCTGGAGATGTAATCCTTCCAAGGTATAGAAGGCATAAAAATTCCCTGCGGAAATTTTTGATCTTTCATTTGGCTTTTGCGGCCACTTTTAGACTGCAACTATAGCGCGTTTCACTGGGAATGATGGTTGAAGAGTTGCCAGACAGGAAAAGAACGCGGGAAAGAGTGCGGCAATTGGTGAGGAATGAGAGAAAAACAGATCATCCACATGGTTACTCAACTGTGATCGCATTTGAAGCAGAGTGCATATACCTTTTCAATCACAGAGCCAATCCACCCAACCCCCTTCATCCACACCTCGCCCCCCCCCCCACCTCCCCATAATGGTCCCTTAGGCCAACACGTTCTCCGTGATTTATTCAACGCTATCCTAACCAAACAAGGCAATCACATGCCTCTCTCCATCCCTCATCTGCCTCACGTCGCGTGTAGATAAACACAACGTCAAGGCGGTCATCATGTTTGCTGTCGTAACGGTTGATTTCACGTTCGATCAGAACACCCCGTAGCAATACCGCCCCTCTGCCTCTCCTTTCCCCGCTCACGTCCCCGTCATTTTCCCTCTGCCTTCCTCAATTCTCCAAACGCGACATCAAACATAAGATCGGCACTCAGGCAGCGTAATACGACGTTCTGAGCCTATATCAAACATGGACGATCTATTCAGATTGGTCGTTTCGTAGCCGTTCCATTGTGGGCGTGGTTTATTGTGGAGAAAAAGCGAAATGCTCCGTCGAGAGAAATGGGTGCGTTTTGAGGCGCTGGCGTTATTACTAATGGAAGGCGCGACACCTTCTGCATGTTCGCCTTCCCGGACAGATCCCACACTCGTATAAGATGCATCCGTGCAAATCCAGAGCGAGGTAATCGCATGGATGAGGTTTGGGATTTTGCGGAGCGATAAAGATCGGGCGTTGTTTCCACCATGTGAACGATCGACAACGAACCAGTCACTGTGCAATCGCGCATTACCTTGTAAAAACGACACGAAGTCTCACAACGAGAACGCATAGCGCTCTAGTAGGCACTCCATCTCCGAAACAAGGCCTTACGTCACTCACATCAAAAGCAACTATTCGGCTTGGACAATTTTTGCGCATCGCAGTGCGATATCGCGCACCATTGCGATATCGCGCAATCAACATTCACCAAGTACATTTCAGCAACAGGTTGCCGTCTTAACAGTCAATCAGCTATAATCGCATCAACATCACCGGCAGCAACGACGTCAAGAGCGAGAGAGAGATAGCCGCCGTTGGCCCCGACCCTGACTGAGACCGGGGTCAAGGAAGCCGCGATGTGATAGCATCGCATCGCGTCCGCCGCACAATTGCGGGCCACCGTCCGTGCAAGGTTTGCGCGCATTCCGCAGCAAATGTTACGACATCATATCCGAAACAACACCGACGATATCCTTAAGCTATCCGCAGACAAATGACCTACGTTCGTGTCGGGACATACTGAAATTTTTCGCGTGCCTATAGCGACGGGATGTTGCGTAATGCGACGGAAAAACGAGGACATGTCGGAAACATACGGGTAATCCATTAGGAGCGATGTTTATGAGATAGTGTCGTTACGAACGGGGTATTGCGCGCTTAGCTTGTATCCTTTAATAGCAAAACAAAAAAAGCCACTGAAGGAATAAATTTCGGGAAAATGTGGAGGTTCCAGGCGCATCGTTTGAGTTGAAATGGTCAGAAGGGCGTAAAGAAGAATTGTCTATGGAGGAGAAAATAGCCAAGAAATGAAAATGAAAGAGAATAGCTGGGCAATCCAAGACGAACGTGAGTGGTTTCTGACCTTTTACGGCTGAATACTATTTTACATGTGGTTGTCCAATAACCCAAGGCGCAAAATGATCCAGAAAGTCAGGCTCTAAAGTTGAGTCGAATCTGATGGAAGCATGATGTACCTTCTCGTTTTAGCCAAATAATTTCAAGCGGTTTCCTAGAATTTCCTAGAAATTGGAAAAAAATAGTGATCTCACTAGATTTTTGAAACAAAATCCTAATTTGACTCAAAAAATTTGAAAAAAAAAACTGAAGCTATGAAATATCAAGATCTACTATCTCAACAGGAAAGGGGAGACGGGGACTTGTTTCCAAACTGGAAATCTTCCGACAGAAAAAAGTACAGAAAGGGAAAATTCTGAAAGGCTGACCGGACTAGGGTTTTGCAACATTTCTCACCTTTAATCGGCTAGCGGAGCAAATGAAAAACACCGATGCGAAGAGTATGAAAAGGATTCCGACCCAGGCTACGACCAGCGACCATCCGAAGTTGAAGCGAGTCGTGGATTTGAGGATCTGAAATTAGTGGATTTGTGTTACTCCGTCCAAAAGTTGTTGAGTGAGCACCATATTTGGCTTGACGCTAATCTTACTCGGCAACAATGATTTTCGTCGTAAATTTCAAAGCGGAAAAAATAGCTGCGCATTCATGGCCTCCTGAAAAAAAAACGCTGCCCTAGAACGTCGGCCTTGAGTTCCGTCGTCGATGACCTCAATTAGAGAGTGAGGTAGCGTTTGGAGCTCCGCCAATTGCTCATCTTATTCACTGCCAAATTACTAGGTAAGATTAACTGGGTCGTGCTCATATAAAAGTCGTAAGTGTGACGCTGTTACGCTGGTATCGCACAGGTCAACGCAATAATTCATGCACTAAACCTGCGATTATCCAGAGTAGTTTGTGCTGCGGTTCTTCCTCATGAGTGTGAGTGTGTGTGCATTTTTTGCTCTACAATTTCGAGATTAGCCATGTTCTTGTGCGCGCATCGCTTCATCGAGTGGCCCAATGTTCGGTCGTTGTCCCGTTGAGGAGCAGACCGGTTTGTTTCCCTCAGCAGCTCGCGTATCCATCACGCAAGGCGCCGGCGTTCGTTCGCTGCTGGCGCGATTCGCCTCCCTCAAGTTTCCCTCTCGTCTCACCGAGTACGGCCGTAAACCGTTATCTAGATGACGAACGCCATGGAAAAAACGCCAAAACAATAGATATCCCCATGAAGATAGCGGCTGTATCTGCTTAATCCGTGAGGAAATGGCTATTTAGTGCGATAACCAGTTAGCTGTGAGCGAGTAAGGCGTTACACGCACCGGTTCCCAGGATTTGTAGAACGGCGCCATTTCGAGCACGGCTCGTTCGAGGTAGTTCACGTAGTGCCAACAGGCCATCGAAACGGCGAAGAGGAGAACTGCAACAACAAAATTTTCTCTTCCAGAAGTTAATCCTGATCGACAACCAGGCAGTCATGGAAATGTTGATTGGAGAAAATTGAAAGTACAAGTGTAATGTGTCTGTAGTACAATCGGTGTTGGAAATGTTCACAAAAACATGCACTGTTGCGTGTGTACGGTAAATAATTCGCAATATAAAACTTGTCTAGGATCTTGTTGTACAGAAAAAGAAGCCTATGCCAGTAAAAACAAAGCGATAGCCATGATGCTAACCTGTGAGGAGAAGGCCGACGCCCGTGAACATAAACGCTTTGCGGGATTGTCGGGCACATCCAATTCCGGCAATTGCCAGGCATACCACCACGACGCCGAGACCTATATGAGAACGTGTGTATGAGTCATTCAGTACCTCATAAACCTCACAAATTCCCCTCATTCAACTCACTGACGCCATGATAATTTGCTCACAAACGAGCCTCATTTTCAGACTTAATTGCAGTCGAGCGGAGCATGAATAAAAAACAAACAGACCCGTTGATGATTTAGTGGAATTTTCATGGGAACACTACTATTTGTTGGGATAGTATTTCGTGCATAAAAGAGTAATCCAAAACCGAGACACGATCACGACAGACGCATCCGTACAATACAATAGTGCTACGTCAAACCAGTGTCAACAACTGGATACGAACTGATCGCGTTGACACGGAGAACAACGTACATACTTTTAGTACATACGAATATACACATTACTTAAACTCTAAGAAGATGAATCAAGCACGTAGGTGGTCTACTAACCAAGCACGTAGGTGGCCACATTCGCCCTCATGAAATAGAGTCGTTGGGTCTGTTGTGAAGAGTAATTCTCCTGAACGGCTTCAACCGGGAAGTAATCGGTGTTGTCAATGCACGGAGATCCATATTTGGAGAAACTGCCGATATCTAAACGAGCCAATGATTGTTCAGGTGGCCGTGAGAGCAAGATGGGTGGTCATTGGATCCGGCCGGCTCTCACCCCCCCCCCCCTTACACACATACGTTCGCTTTTTTTCTCGTCGCCAAATCCGACGCGAGAGCGCAAATAAGATCATATGCACAAATGAAACGATGCGTAAACGAAAGAAAAAAAGCGCAGTACGCGAAAGGATTTGTGACGAGGCGAACTGCGAAAACGAGGAGGTGTGAAGATGACAAACTGACCGGATGGTACGGAATCTGGAAAGCAAATCTGGAATAGGCCGTAGTTTCGCGAGAAATAGTTGACATTGCGAACGAACGCATCTTTTAGGCGTACGTTTAGCTCTGGCTCTCGGTTGAACGCATTGATCACTTCCCGTCGGTTCACCTGAAAGTAGACTGGAAGTAACTTGGATTTTATCACCATTCAGTTAGGATAGGTTCCAGACTTGGTTCCTTTTCTATCAAAGCGCACAAATTTGAACTTCAGGATTTGTTATGCGAATAAAATTATCCACTAAATGTAACCCAAACTAGTTAGCTAACTAAGTATACCTTGACTGTTAGCTACCGAACGTTCCAGAGATTCAGATAGGTTCTAATAGGCGGACATGGCGTTTTTGCAAGATCTTTCACAGAACAGATCTCGAGAGCTAGATTTGGCCTCGTTAGCCGTGTCAAAATCTGGCATCTGCCCTTTTCGAGGATAATTTTCAGAATAACTCAAGAGAATCCTTGAAAAAAAAAAAGCTATCTGAAGTTTTAAGGAGCTATAAGAAACACCAGGAGCGATCAATTTAAATCCGGAACCAACTTTTACTGGTTGACTAGTGTGATCGACAAATTGGAAACCGCATTTGCCTTGTTATGGGTGGAACCACTTGTCTTCTTCAATTCTAAGTTTAAGCACCTCTCAATAACCCGAAGAACCTAAAAGACAGCAGAGACAAAAACCCTAAAGTGTGCAAGTCTCTAGCCTAGGTATTTACTCCTAAGAAGTAGCTGTAGAACTGTTCAACTTTTCCCAGAATTTCTAGAACTAGTTGTGCATGCATGCGTCTCTCGTCAAATTTGAAATGATTACATGAAACTACAAGGTGATGCATGCGAACTTTCGTTTACAAAACATTGACAAAATTGGATACACTCGACGAAACGAGTAACTTTACTCTCAGTGGTACCCTGCAAACATTGACCAATGAGAGAAGGCGCGCTGACGGTAAAGATGGGAATACTAGTGAATCTACCAACTCAAGTGCTGTTGACGACTTTCGCGTCAAAGCTGTGCAATGCGCGAAAAATAAGTATCCAAAACAGGATCTGTGCAGGCGAAAACCGATCAAATTGTCTTTGCTTTGAGTTCTAAGCGGGTTAAGCGGCTGTACTCGCACCTTCTGAGCCAGCTCATCTACTTAACCCGAACTTGTTAACCCAGCCACTTCCCCTCCTTGTGAGAAAACGCGTCTCCGATCTCGCCGCGCCTTATTTGATCGATCGAGGTCGTCGAATCGATCCACAGACAGATGAGAGTAATGTCAAGGTGTGCGGCGACCAGCGTCCGAACGCGTGCGTGACTCCTCAAGCACCGAGGCAAAACAATGCCCGACTGACCTGGCGATTACAAGCCACCTAGCCAGCCACTTTGGCACGATCCGTAGCCGCGTCGGCAGCCGGGGGTGGTTCACGGGATCGGGGAGGGGGGGGGGGGCTGGAAGTTGCATAAGCTGCAGAACCTGAGCGAAGCATTATCCACCATTTGCAGCTTTCTTGATCCTCAGAAAAAAAAGACAAAACATCGCTGAGGGTTCGCCCTCGGGCTAATACGAGCTAAGCGTACAGAAGAGGAGTGAAAAAAAGAGATCCGCTTTTAATCCCGACTTTTTTCTTTCATCCCCCGTCACTCTCTCATGCTCTCTAGGACCGCATTCTTACAGGTTCTCAGCAGCATCACTCAAACCACACAGCGGCACGGATAATTATACGGTGCGCGTGGGATAAGACGAAATATACGGCGGCAATGTGCACACATATTTGGCGAAGAAGAGGAGAAAAGAGGGTGTAGGGAGGGAACGATGCAGCATTAGTCATCACACCGATATCTGATTGCATTCGCACTTTCTTAAGACAAAAAATGAAGGCGATGTCTAAACTGGACAAAGAGGTAAAAAATCACCGCGAAACGGCGAAACATTTGGGGATTGGTGGCATGTATGAGACTGTGAGCAAGTATTCTTTCAGGGAAGTATGCAGAGCTGAATGCAGAAAGAAGACAAGGAAATTTGGCAGTAAATACGGAGCAGAGTTGAAAAGTGCACGAAATACGGTTAAAAAAATGGTGGAAAAGGTGGCGCGAGAAAAAAAAAGAACTGAAGGTCGAGCGGTACTACTCGACATCGACTCACCTGATACTCGGTCCAGTTATCTGTAAGGGCAGCAGCGAGTACTAGTGCTAGACCAATGATTCCAAATACGCTGGACAACGAGAGGAGGATCGTCGAAGACCACATGCTTGAGGGCGCGCGCAGCACTGGCCGAGCAGACTGGCCACGCCTACCGTCAGGGTGCGCGGTGGGAACAGATACACCGGGAGGTCGCATGCAAGAGACATACTGGACGAAGATATATGACTAGAAGTCAACAAGAACTGATCGAGATCCACAGATCGTTGCGATGAGTTCGCTATAGTACGATCTGGCAGGTCCAATTCGTCTGACAAGGCCTTCGGCCCCGCGCGGGGCACCTCAGGGGGGGGGGGGTAGCGAGCTGGGGTGGCCCACATCCTCATATCCTCGCTTTGACATCCATTTCGCTCCCTTAATTTTTTTGCAGCTCATAAAGCTCAATCTGGCCCGACTCCACATACCTGGACACATACCTGGACTACGAAAACATGGACCTTGCAGGACTTTCCCACATCCGATTTTCCAGCTGACCTGTTAGAATACCGAAGTAACAAGCAGTGACTCTCCTAATTCTCCTACCTAACCCCTTAAGCTAGGAATACAAATCAATCGACGGTTGAATGGCTTTCACAGCAGTCCAACTTTGAATTTCATATGTTTTGGGTGGTTTCGAATGCCAAAAACTGTCATCTCGCTCTCCGTCACCTCATTTCCCCGTTATGTAGAACACCTGCGCCGATTGGGCGACAGTAATATGTGTGTGTGTGGCGTATGTTGTGTGCACAGAACGTTGGAGAGGTCATCGATGTACTTTGAAGACTGGACATGTGAAATTTACAGCCAAAACGCGTGCATGTAGGTGGAATTAGCGAAGGAACACGGTTAACCTTGAAAAAACTGTTTTCAAAGATGTTTTGATAGAATAAATCGTATAAAATGCGACAGGTGAGAGTTACCAGACATGTTTTTGAGGCAGTTCTGCGTCGATGCGTTCACACTAGGGGAGCATTTTGGAGAAACTGGCTAAAAAATGGCGGAATTCTAGTAGAAGCAATTCAAATTGTTCTAGGTTGTGTGATATCCCAAGCTTTGCAGTGAGATCGAGGAAGCTATATTTTGGGAACATTCAGGACCGATATAGGTAACTCTTCAAATTTTTCGTCTAGTATCGTCGCTTTTTCCTTAGAGCAGTAGTAGGAAGTTTTACTCTTACTTTTTGCTAGGCTACTGAAGCAACATCCTGAAATCCAGCTGCGAGCGGACACTGAACTCAATTTTCGAGACAACCTTATCTTTTGAGGTCAACTTGTTCATTCCTTTATGCAGAGAAGACACCGCTGTCTAGATCTCTGACATCTGCTGTTGACGGAAGACACTCCATTATTAGCGCTTCCGTACAAGACTTACTCTTGTTTTCCAGAAACTACGAAGCCATTGGTTCCTCATTTCTCTCTCAGAGCATCAAAATTTTTTTCTTCTCCACCTACTTTCGAGTATGCAACGAACACAGGAAAACGTGTCAACAATGCAGCGACATTTTCGCTCGTCAAGGATCGCGCCGCTTGCGTAAGTATTGCTATGGCTTTGCTGCAATATCCTTGGTTTCTTGGAAAATCATTCATTGCTTCGTTGCTGTGAAAAATAAGGGTATGAGCTCTCTACAAAGCCATGTATCGGTTGGTGTTGTATTATTTATTTATGTATTGGTTAGGAAGAAAAATGGGATTTCTTTGAGCTTTTGTAAAAGTTGAGGTGGCTTTTACTCTACTGAGCACCCTGGCACCAGCAGATCCATAGTATCCTCCAGATTTTCCAAGAATTTAGAATGTGATGAGCTAGGAAAGGACTATAGACGGATTAGAAGATTTGAAGTGGAAATTATAACTTCTCTGGATTTAAGATCGATATTCCGGATAAGAACGAATTCCTTCAAGCCCAAGTGTACCTATTCTAGGATTTTTTTTTTGGAGAAATTTATCTGGAATTGAACGAGCTCAATGAACATTTAGATAACGTGCAATTGGGTTACTCCGAAGCGAATGTTGCGAATTCTTCTTGAGTAGAAGTGGAACCACCACCTAGTTACGACGGAACCTGAATCTGGAAGAGACATCTCCGAAAAAACGTCTTCAAAACCACAGAAAATCTCCAGTGGAAGGTATAGGTGGAATTCGTGGAATTCTGGTTCCAGTTCTCCGTTTCGAAAGCAGGGTCTTCTTCTTAGGAGCTTTTTCTCGGATTGAAACAGCTTGGAAAAACATGGTAGATAGAAATGCTTTTTAAGGGCCCGTTTGGTACTACTTTCTACTTTATTAATATTCATTAGTCAATTATTGATTATTCATTTAAAATACTGGACAAGTTAAAGTGCAACTATTGACATCCAAATACATGATTTTCCCCTTAGAAACGCGCTGTGAGGCCTAGCCCCCCTGAATAGTGCCAGCTAGCCCGGGTGCAAAGGCTAGCTGGCAGTAACCCCTATTGTTACGTAGTGGTTTGGTATCGTATACATATGTTTCCTGAAATCTGCGAGTGAAGTTTTGGACCCCAGCAATTTTCCGAACTGTCGCTGTTCTCAATCCTTGAAATGAACTTTCCTCATGAAATGTCTGTTTCGTGCCCAACAAATCGTCAATGTTTTGTTACGCCACACAACGCATGCAAATTCAACTATTCACCCTCTTGACCGTGACTCAAGCGTGTCGTGTACCTGTTTTGCAAACATTACAATGTTCTTCAGAGCGTGAATCTGTTGAGTGAACCAGATCGAATGATTAATTAAAGGTAAGTAGGCTTTCTTGTGAACGGAGCGCAATTTCTTTTGATGTTACATGATTGCTTGTGTTCTTATACCACCCATTTCGCCATCGTTTACACAAAAAATAACGCCATGGTATTTTACTTCGTTTTATATAATGGCGTGGATCTAGGCAGTTATGTAGTTAGCCTGGATAACAACATGTTGCGGAGAAATCGTACTGTCTATCTATGTCACTGAGGATCGAAAAGGAACTACTAGTCGTAGCGTTCATTGAGCAATTTGTACTTGCGCTTAAGCAAATATGCGCTTAATGCCTTAATGAAGCTCACGTTAGTTTTATTTCCCATACATATGCTCGAACTTACAATCATCATCACAATTTATCCAGGCTGCGGCAATTTCGAACCGTGTTTTCATAGAAATTCCGAAGAAAGTGACATCTATGTGAGTAAGGCTCGAAAAGGAACTAGTAGTAGTAATTAAGTAGCCCAAATAGCACTGAAAATTCTACCATCGCTCTGCTATGCTTGGATCCTCTATAAGCCTATTACGTAAAATGTTGCTTCAAAATAACTAAAAAACTACAAAGATGAACTGGTCGCTAACTATGTAGGGATGGCACTAATCTAAGTAAAGAAAAGTAGCAGGCAGATGGGGTAGCAATGGCTGGGAAGCCCTGACTTGTGGTAAAGCCTTGTTTAATTTTAGAGAGATAATATCTAGACGGAGGAGCTGTGAGGAAGTGATCAAAACGCGCTTACTAGGGCCACATTCAGTAAATAGTGGATCCTTCAAATAATTCCATGTTGTCCAGAATTTTAGCCGGGCTGCTGTGGAGTTTGTGGGAGGTTCAGCTCTTTGATTCTTGATCGTGAAAGGTACACGTGTTTATATTTATTTTCTTCGATTGAACATCAAAAGAGAGGGTTGTTTCTTTTTCCTATTGGTCCAGCTGTGACAAAAACTAATGGCGTTCCATTACTTGTCAATTGAGAGGTAATTTCAAGCCTTCGCATTGAGAACTGCTCATTTTATTATTCTGCACTTGTATTCTGGATTGCACCCAATGTGATTTGTTTTCAATTTCCAGAAATTCAGGATACTGAATTGTAATCTTTTCCGTCAATGAAGGACCACAACCTGCCGCCGAGAGAATGTTCCCACCTTTGTGGCGTTGAATCTTTCGGTAACCGAAATCCGACTAACCAGTTTTCTATGGTCAAGAGTTTACCCATAAACGAACTTGGATGTTTCAGCGCTGCAGAATTTCATGCGTTGTTACTTTTTTTATTCGTTAAAGATCTTGTCTTGAATCTTTCTTGCTTAAGGGAAAGACAGGAAACCAAAGAGAAATTTCTCAAAATTTTGAGCAAACAGTGTGTCGTCTTCAATTTTTCGGTGGAGTTTCTGCGATGTAAGCTAGTGTTTGTATACAAATCTCGAAGCTTTTTCCTTTACACCAGTGATGTGCTATGAAAACGTTCCGATGGTATAGCGAAGACCACCCTGCGTGCAACTCTATGTTGAAAGAGGCGCTAGTTAGCAAGAAAGAAAAAGTGTTAAGAATAACTTCAGCTGAGTGTATATAAGAGCATGGAGAGCTGCTTCAAGTTTGTTTTGCTGAAACAACTTTCTACGAAAGGAGAAAGTGCTTCGATTGTAGAATGGAGACGTTTTTCTCAACTGTCCACTTCCTCTTCAGCTAATCCCGAATTCTATAAAAAAACTATTCGATTCCGAAACAACAGCCAAGAAAGAAAGTTTAAAACTTGTCCAGGAAGGTGTCTACACAAGGCTTCTGCTAGAACGCTACTAGTCTTCAAACCTTTTGAAAGGTTCACTTCCTGGTGAATTGAAATGAAGCTGATGTGAGACTAACTGCACTGCTATGGCAATACTTAACTATAAGAGGTTGTGAATTTTTGAAGAACACAGACCAAAGCAAAGCGTATGCGTCATCTCATTGGCCCAGTTTTTAGAGAACCAATCGTAGCAGTTGTCTTCTCAATTCACTTGTGTCAGTAAGGCTCCTCCAAGTGCTTCATTTTGTCACTTCTGGGAAATTTCCTCATACGATCAGGACTCAACATTACTAATCGGCCCGAAAAATGTCACTATATCGGAGGCGAAATTTCCCGTACTATTCCGTGCCTTAAATATTGAGTTTGCTTGATCCATCCGATGCGATCCATCGAAGGTGTCGCTTAAGCTTGATATTTTGCGGTACAAGAGTTGGGACAGTCGTGGGAGTAGTCTGAACTCTATGGCAATTCTATTTACTTATTCATTTATTTACTTGCTTATTTATTCATTTCTCTTAATCATTAGGACGCCGGTAGGAGAAGTCGATAGAAATGCCCAAGCGAATATTGGAAACCACGACTACACTATGCGAGGTACAACTACGATGAAACAACATCTTATTAGTCTAGTCGATTCCAGAACATTTCAGGAATGCCTTGATTTTTTTTATTGCGGCCAACTTTCTGCGTCGTCGCCTTCCTCCTTTAGGACATAGGAAGCAAGGACTGACCCGTTTTATTCTCACAAGACGGTTATCATTTTAAAGGCTCAAGATGAGGGCATGAGTCCAAAATGTGATGCGTACTGGTTAGGAACTCGGAAGTAAGTAATAGTAAGAATGGCAGATCACATTGTCAACGAGTTGGCATACCACCGGGTTTTTACCATGCTTTGCTTATTTGCAAGAACACACAGTGATACTGGTTTCACTGCTACTGCTATACTACTATCAATGTATGCTTGAATAGCTTCTTCTTATCCGGATGCGATTCTGGACTACTCTCTCTATTCAATCACAGCTTTGCATGGGTGTAAAAATCTGATGAAGTGTGATTAAAAGTAGACAAGCAGTAGATTGAGCTAGATCAGGATAAAATATAAATAATGATAAGCTGTGTTTCAGTTAAAAGTATACATAGAGTGCCAACCAATTAGTTATGAGCGTTAGTTTCATCTTCTATCTTTCACGATACAGGGCCTTGCTCTGGTGAAGATGATAATGTAGCGGCCAAGAAAACTAATATATTAGAAAGAAAAACCCTGCTCGTTGTCTGGTCCAACAGAATTTGATTTTAAATGTTTGATCCAATATGCTCTGAAGATGATGGAAATTTTGCACCTGTTAAGAACCCTCTTCAATATTCGGTTAGCCGCCACATTAACAATGATGGAAGGATACGATGCCTCTAATTCTAATGTCTTTCTCCTTGAACGTTAATAGCAGAAAGAAATTTGTGAGATAAAACCAGCATTTACCAGTCCTTCGCTTGATTTTTGTCTGAATTTTACGGTTACATTTCCATCTACATCTTTTCTTTGTCACGTCCTTACTTAATTTTATGAGCCTGGTTTAGTGCACTCCATTGTCGTAACAAGTAAAAAACCGGGAAGTCGCAGGGTGATTGATCTTCTACTTTTTAGCTTCTACAAAAGTAAAAAGTACTTTTTCAAGGCCACCTAGCAAGAAACATTCTGCGGTGTCATTTCCGGTGCGAACGTATTTCGGAAATCACCATTTTAGTGGAAACAAGACGATTTTGTGTTGCTCAAAGCCGAGAAGCTTCTTGAAATGAACATTTTGTCCTTAATACAAGCCTCAATAGGAGCTTAATGCTACAATTGCAAGCCGACATCATAAAAATAGTCCTCGAAGACGATGAACAATGGCTGGGGCTTCCTCTAAATGGGTCTTGAACAGAACATGCTATTTGAACGTTTTTGTCATGGGAATCAAGCAGTTCACAGCAAATTTGACGTCGATCCTTGTTCAGGAGTATAGCAGGCAATTAGACCGTTATTTTCCTGGGCTACCAGCAAAATCCACTCATGGATTTCTGGAGTTGAATCCCGGTGTGTTCAGTGCGTCCATACTCCCGTTTTAAAGATTTATTGGGAAAGAAGGTGTTGTCGAAGACACTCTTAGCTGTTCGTCTTACATAGGTGAACGTACAGCAAACTGTTCAGATGTAGAAAGATTCTGGTAGTTGGGAATAATGTATGTAAGAGATTTTCCTGGTAAAATATATTTCAACGGTCAAATTTCTCCGCTATGGACGTTCTGGAACTCAACCTCTAGTCAATGCGATATTTGCACAGGTCAAATCCTTATTTAATTACCGTCTAATACGTTTATACATAGGGCAATAAATAAACGTAATGGCAGACGGCGGTTTCATCCCGTCGATCGCCGAAAAATTTCAATGCCATCCTTCCTGCCTTCACCGGAATCGCCCACCCACGCAGCAAAAACGCATCGTATGAGAGTAAGGTGTGCGTGATGTGTTGCATTCGGCTACCAGTCATATCTTCACTTTTTAAGGACACCACATCACATCGGCATCCTTACCATAAAAGTCAAGGACAGATATCTCATGAGATTAATCGGCGGATACACGACACTAAGACGGGTGGTGCCAGTTGGTTTGACGTTGCACATTACTGCAATAGTTGAGGGGAAAATCTGGAAAAAGAAGCGAGAAGATTGATAACCTTCATCAGTTATTATCGAACAACAATCGAACCACATGAAAGTGCAGGAGAAGACACAGACCAGTACAAGAAAGTTTACGAATTCGACAGGTTTAACAATGAAACTATCCTCAAAAATGAACACCACAACAGCTAGAACATAGAAATCTTCATCCTGAACTTAAAAGCACAACTTCATAGTGAGCCTACAAGTACGAGAGAATGTTTTGAGAAAGCAAACAGGCACGTTATTCACTTCGAACGGATGGATTATCGCATAAAACTGCAAATATGAAAGGAGAAAAAAAATGCGACAGTTGATTATGAAACTTGACCGGCGTTCAAGGAGAAGACGAAAATCACTATGACATATAAGCCTACATCCTATAAACCCTGTGAGATCGCAAACAAAACTGAAGATCTCATTAATCGAACAGCTTCCTAAGGTCGATAATGTTGTGGTTCCGCTACTTTCAACCAGCCTCATCCTGACGATCACCACAGAAAAAGTCGTGCAAATTGCGGCACATTCCCTTGCTGAAAAGCGAACATTACAATTAATTCAAATGAGCCTTCAGCGAATTCTCGTCATAATTCCGGCATCGGAGCGTCTTTTGCCATCGATTGGAATTCGCGGAGTTTGACAACAGTTAAAACCGCTTTGGTGGGGAAGTAAAAGGGAAGGGGGGGGGGGGAGGAAGAATCTCAAATTTCATATATATCAAAAAGATGGCTAGACCCCTTAATAGGCAAATAAATTCATTCATATCTGTAGATAGCGTAGGAAACCGAGAATTCCAGAATGAGAAAGCTCTGTATCCATTTTGCCTTGTCCCCCACAGGGTGGGCGGTCCAATTTCGACTTTTCCTAGTCTGTTATTGAAATTGGAATACATCTAGCACATAAGTTACTCGTTCCTCACTACTCATATTGCCAAAGCATTTTTAACCATACAATTCGAACGGATGGATTATCGCGGGAAACTGCAAATATCAATGGAAAAAGTGCAATAGTTAATTATGAGAATCATTACATATGAGCCTACATCCTATAAAGCCTAAGAGAGCGCAAAAAAAAAAAACAAAATGGAAATCTCATTAATCAAACAGTTTCTTAGGGTCGACAATGTTGTGGTTCTGTTACTTTCAACCAGTACAACTGGTGATTTTACTACTGTTCTTCTTCGCTACTGTATATCGCTGTAATCAGCGCCTTCAGGCTAATCTTTTTACATATGTCATAGAAATTATTACACACTGAACCGAATAAAAATCGAATAATTTTGTTACTTCAGTCACCAACTTAGGAAACAATTCAAATGTTAAGATATTCGAGAATGAGGAGGCCCCAAAGCTCTTCTTCTGCCTCATACAGCACTAAGAATGGTTGAACATTCGATTTTCCCATGTATTCAATATCGAATATTTTTGCTTTCAAATATCGAACACTTCGAATAAATAAAAAATTCGAGTTTTCCAACATTGGAGGCCAATACAGTACCGTACGGAAGAGAAGAAGGGCTGCGGAAGTTGCTCAACCTCGCACACCCGGATGTTTAAATTGTTTCCTGAAATGATAAAGGAAGTGACGGAATTATTCAATTTTTATTCGGTCCAGTGTATAGAAATTATGTGGGACTCAGGACAGGCCTTATATTATTTTTGTGATAGTGGTTGCTTTGTGTGGTGGTTGCTTCCTCATTATACCTAACATCTACGTACCCCTGTTGTAGTTATGCGTAGTTTTGTTCATTTATATGTTTTTTTACTGTTCCTGTTACTAACACCAGCAATAGATAATAGTATCCAAAACATAAATGGTATGGAACACTGTCATCAGCAATCAGAACAGAGGGAATCATCAAGCTGTACTAGTGAATTCGCAGTTCTGCTTAGTGGCAACCTCAGGAGCATGCCCATCATTTCTGGATTCAACAAGGATTCACTCATAGAATGAGCCAGCACGTACATTTCTATGTAGAAAAGATACTTAGGAACTGATTAGCAAAGAAACTAATGAACGAAACTTCAAAGACTTCATAGTGAAAAAAGAATGCAGAGCAATAGCAACAAAATCATAAATTATGAATACCACTAGATCATTTAATAATTCTCACACCATTTTTATAATTGCAATCACTATAACTCAGTTAGTACGACGAGAATTTTTCCTTGAAGTCATGTGCTGCCACTGATAGGCTAACTAGACTCAACTTTACTAAATCAACTTTACAGTGCTTGGAGCAAAAAATTATTTCAGTCTTCGCATAAGGATAGTGCACGAAACGGGAACTAAAATATATTCAAAACAATTTTTAAATAAATTATGTTCAAAGTACTTTAAAATTACCTATGGGTAGTTTGAGTTTCTAGACAAATATATGGACGATTTCTTCCAGAAAACGAAAGCTGCTGCAGCTGCTTATTATCTGAGACCTGTAGGAGACGGAAATGTAACTACATTACCACAATGTAAGAATAGAATCTTCCTCACTGCTCTGAGGTTCCCTGTGTGTATCTCAGCACATCTGAGAAATCCATTATTTCCGGGAAACAAGGCCCCAACGACAGGCTCCCTTAATTTATTAGGCGGAAACCTACCGAATCTTAGAAATGTCAGCATTATAATTCTTAACACTGAACGATGCGAAAGTTCCCATAGGTGCTACTTCTAAACATATAATCGTTGGTTTTTTTGAACAGTTCTGTGCAGGTGGCATTAGTTACTGGTCATTGATCCAGCTAGGGCTTCCCACAGAGTTCGGGCGGGAAGGCGGTGTGGAAGGACGTTTCAAAAACGCATGCTAGCAAAAGACGTCTGAAAACCGCCCGAAATCTGTCTATATGGTAGCGATGCGTAGCCAGTACGATGTAAATGATTACTCCATTAGTAGTAATACTAATGCGCAGTGAATTTTTGACAGGATTTCTTCATTTTACCCATTCATATCACACGCACAGTGTTAATAGATCCATGTTTTATGACTCCCAAACGCCTCCAGAGGAGAAAAGCATGGGTGACAGGCCGAGATTTGTGAAAGTTTTGTCCATCATCGCTTCTCCCCCAGCTCTGCGCTCCGAACTGTGGGGAAGGGATTGGTTACCTAAGTTTTAGAAAACGGGCCGTGTGCATCGTTGAGATTACCTAAGTTGAAAGTATTAGCAACACACATATTTACTCGTCGTTAGAACAGGCGTCAACACGTTTACCATAGGTCAATGACGCATCCAGACCAAGATAAACTTCAGGCCACCGAAGTACGCTAAGGACTCTGGAACAGGCAGAGGATACGCTACAACTCATCTAGAAGGCACCATATTGCAACAGCTTAGCAGCACAGCGTTCACACTTTCTGATGCTTTATGGATTTATTTTGCCTTCCTTTCAATGGTGATGAAGCTTCATCGCAAATTTGATTCCAGAACGGTGGTAGAGATGAAATAGGAATTAGGTATACTGTTTCCTTTTTTCTTATTGCGTTTCATGCTGTCACTGTTTCGTTTCTTAGCAAAGCCAATAGTGATGTGTTGAACCCATGTATGGTGTTTATTAAAAACGTATTGTTGGCCAACCATGGCTGAAACTGGGAAACTACCACATAAGGGATGTTAAAATAAGAGTTCCTATCACAGGTGATCATGTACATAGCTGAGGGAAACCCTAGTGTTCGAAGTTTTTTACTGTCTAATAAGCGAAGGAGCTAAGAAATTGCTATTTGGCAGGCTTGATTAGTTAGGGCTTTGTTATTTATCTACATCAAAAATGACGGAACCACCTAGAACATTGTGCGATTATTTCCGGTAATATTTACTACTTTCCTAAATTTTGCTAATTTTGAGGGCGAAAATATGGGAAGATCCAGATTTTGCGCCAAAAGTTTTCATTCCATCACAGAAATTCACCAAGAATGGTAATAATATCTCCATTTAGTTCCTAGTATTCAAGAGCATCTCGACAAATCAAATGGAATTTCTTATGACTGCATATTATTCGACTGAGAAGGTGAAAATGGCAAGGTGACAGCTTTCCCTTTCATTGATTATCTTCCAATCCTCACAACTGCATCATCAGAATATTTCTAACCATGGTAGAACAGTAACGTTGGGCGACGACAAGTCAAGTTGTCGGATTGCATCCGAGAAAAAAGTCGACCCTACTCAAAACAGGAAACTCCATCGAGGATCAATCAACTCGCGGCGGTGTGAAACATCGTAAAAACACAACGAGAATTTTTCACGCATCAAGGAACTTCAGAAGGAATTACTGCGACAAAACAACGCTCGGACACCTCTCAGACGACTTTTCAGAGGGCTGCAATAGAATAACTACTTACTTGTATGGACTTCGAATGTCGAGTTGATTTGTGCCGACTTGAAAATGTGAATATCGATGGATATTAAGACGTTCGTTCGTGGTCACCTCCATCAGGATTTGATAAAATTGTATAGCAGTCATCGCTGATGACCATCTGTAAAACAGAAAAACGTAATTAACTGCACTACATTACTACATTATATTAGAAAGTGAATGGATGTTTGTCAAACTCACCCGCAAACCGCAGCACCAACTATGAAAGCAAATAGTAACCAGTGATCACACATTATCACATCTTCTAACGTATGCGCACCGCAGATGTCCCGCCAGTCTGCAAGAAAATACAATATCGATTTTTGGCAAATTTAAAATTACTGCGACATCAATACTTACAAAGTATAACGGCTGAACAAAAAAGCGCCGTTGAAATAGCGATTACCACCAGATAGCAAATGAAACTGCGATGGTTGTTAGCGGCGATGCAGTTATTTACCTGAAAAATTATAAATAAACAATAAGTTTCAACATTAAAAGTGAAACAAATGAGTAAAATTATTAAAGTTTACTTGTTGTCATTTGTTACTTTACTTACTGAATATTATTTTATTCGTTACTTTATTGAATTGTCATCTGAAGCAATTTAAAAAATAGGAACTTTACTTAGGACGGAATCAAAATCGTTGAAACTCCATCTAAAAAATTTGGATGTGTGAAAAAAGAAATGGCCCTAACCCTCTTCTTATCATTTTTTGGAAGTTGTACATCTACCTCCTTTTTGGAAATCCGAAATTTCAAGTCATTCAAAATCGAATTTTCAAATTCAATTATATCTAATGCATGCATTATCCGGCCCTAAGTATGACAGAAACCTGCAACATTCTGGCTCAAATAAAAATGGAAATGTCAGAAATGAAATGGACGTCTTTTTAAAACTGAAATAAGAGGAATTAAACGAAAAAAAAACCTTTAAAAAAGTTGGAGTACATAGCGAAAATTATTTCGGAAAAAGCTCAAAAAGCAGGAAGAGAACTGAATCAAGCTAGAGTGGAAGAAATACCTATAGGAGCGGAATCAATCAGTAATGTACAAACAGAAATTTTATTAAAAAAGAAATAAGTGAAACTATCATAAAGTAGCCCACCCATGGACAATGATGATCAAATCTCGCAACGCAACGATCACAATATCGGCAGTGTTTTGACCTTAATCGCGATTAATAATTACTAGTAAGACTCCATTCATTTAATAGTACTAATTTGAGCAGCAATTACCTGGCTGGTTTCATTAGTAGACACGTCGGACAAAATGACACGGATGGACATTTACCCTCACTAATATTGATAATAGTTTTACACCTAAACAAAAAGTAATAAAGGCAGTAAACAAGTAAAAGTGATTGTAAAGTAATATTTGCAATTCTTGAGTGAAGTCAAACTGACCTATCTTGATAGTTCGTATTAATATAACCCGGATCAGAGTAAGACACCGTAAAGAATGTAAATGGTAGAATGAATATCAAAAGTGAAAATGCAATTTGCATGTACCTGAAAAATAAAAAACTTATGCATACATATAGGGCTAGAATGTGCCTTAGCAGCATGATGGCAACACTATGGCAGCACAACAGCAGACATTACATCTACTCGAAAATACTTGCAAGGATAAAGACACCTATAGAGGTCCTTTGACTTCTGTTTAATAAAAGTGTTTTATGCCATTCTAACAGTTTCTCCACTAGCGCTGTAGCAGCACAATAGCAGCAATTCCTGAAGAAAAACGTACCATGTAGATATGGGCTGTAGGTAGAAAAACCACGTGAGGATCAATGTAACTTTTGTTGATGTTGCCACTGATGGAGGAATAGAATCCAACAGGTCAGTATTGGAGAATTTTCTGGAAAAAAATTGCTATTGTTTCAGGACGACTATGTATTTACACCCGTATTTTTGGGGTCCTGCCGCTAAACCCTTTGCTGTGATAAAATCCTGACCCGGGTTCTGTTTGGAAGAATAACTTCCATGATTTTGGCAGGAACGCACAATTTCTTTTCTGATATTTGATATGCTTCGAGAATTACACTTACAGTGGAAAATATTTACAAATTATGGCAGTGAGCAGGAGGTAGGCGAGTTTGATTGAAAGCGAGGTATTCAGATGAAGGATCAACCAGATACAGAAGTAGATGAAGAACGGTGCACACCAAAGGATTCGTCTTGAATTCGTCTGGAAAGAATCCATGAATTCCGTAAAATTATATATTCCACTGCAAATGATTGAGAAAATCCACCTTATCCTCGGTGAGCCTCTGTCGCCACGTGGAATTCATTAATCCTTTCCGTCTTGCAGCTAACTCCATCCGCGAAATGAGTATGGTATCGCCGCGTCGCACCGCGATATCCAATGCCGTTTCATTGTCGCGATTCGTCGCCGACAAATCGCAGTCGGCTGAAAATCAGCAAGCTCATTTAAAAAAAAAATTAAGACGTGGACTGAGTTATTAAGATGGATATTTTACCGCAAAACAGGGTTTGTTTGAAGATAATCAGGAAGTAGGACTCCTAGCCATTCTACTTTTTATTTTTTGGATATATGAGGGTAGAAAATTGATGGAATTGCAAGAACTTTAATTTATTATTAGGTATCCAAAGGCCTCCGCTATAATACACGTGGAGTATTACAGCTTGCGTCGTCATGACTCTGCTGAGATTGATTTTAATATCTATCGATTTTCAGTGGCTGTACAACAGCAACGCCAGCGACATTACGCCCAAAATCAATACGTATCGGAATTGATGTCGCTGGCGACTGTGGGACGAAATTCTATATTCAAAGTGGATTCTGAGCCAAAGACTTTACTTAAATGGAATGGGGAATTTTGCCTTGAATTTTGCAAATTTCTCCTCCCAAAAATCAAAGAAAAATTCTTGAAAGTAATGTTCCCATTCAGATCCTATGCGATCCTGAATGCCTGTTCTTCCACCTCCAGAAACTTCTAAAAGTTTTCCAGTGTTATTCAAATCTTACCTTTCAACAAAGTATTTACAGCGGTAACATTCCCGTTGGTTGCCGCCCAATGTAATGGCGTGTTATGATAGGCGGCGTCAGCTTTGTTCACGTCAGCACCAAGCGTAATCAGAAGCTGAAGTGGGTCAACATGCGGACACTGAAATGGGGCAGATTTTAGCAGTGGAGCAAACTCCGAACACAACTGGACGTCTCACCTTGGCCGCTGCCCACATAGCAGGCGTAATCCTCGACTCGTCAGGAGCGTCCACGGATTGGCCTCGAGCAATGAGGTAACCAACCACCGGTGTAGCACCGAACTGAGCTGCCACATGTAAAGGAGTAAATCCTGAAGTTTTTAGGAAAGCGGTGAATCAATTATTTGGTATTGCTGCACTCGAGAAACCAACCCTCGACGTCCCGTTTTTCCACTTGAGCACCGTTCGTAACCAGAAATGCCACCATAAGGACATGCCCTTGCCTTGCGGCCCAGTGCAGCGGCGTCGAAGCCAGAACACCACCGACGGCATTTACGTTGGCTCGCCTTCGCAGAAGCAGCTCAGCAACCTGGACGTGGAATAAGAACAAAATCCGTGGATTACAGGCTTCAAACCAGATCAAACAGTGCAATTCTGTACCAGATGATGAAGCCGAACAAATCCGAAAAAAAAAACACAAATATGGGAAGACTCACATGTAACCGGTTGTTAATGGCAGCCCAGTGTAGCAGTGAACAGTCATCAGAATCAGTCCAGTCAGGAGTTATAGCACCTGCAACACAATGATAGGAGCTTTGAACAAGATATTAGGCAAGTCCACTTTTAAACAAGTTAGTAGTGCTTCACAATTGACTAATCACTCCTAAGAAACTAATGCTGTGCTTTATGTTTTTGCAATAGCTTTCGTGAAATAGAGCTCGTCCCGCATTTGCCCTGGATAGACTCTGGATGCAAGTACGTCTGTGCAACTCCAAGGCCAAAGTACAAGTTGCAACTTTGTAGCATAATGGTTCCATAAGTACAAATCGAAGCGAGATAATGAGACCGTGTTTTGAAGTTTTTTTTTCCAAAAAAGAATTTCTATGGCTACACAGCAGCAAAGGTCAAAAACAGCAAATTTTGTTTGAATGTAAGGAATTAGTAGAGTGTAAAATTATAATGCGCGCAAACTTTTTATCTCTATTACAGAGTTATTGAAGACATATGCGCAACGCCTTAGTGTAATTGAAGAGCAAATTTCCGTGCATCTGCGAACGAATGAAAAAGCTCAATCTTTGAATTTTTTTAAATTTGAAAGACTGCCGAAAGTGACGCAGTTCTGGCGGAAGCCGCCACTAAACAAATTTATCTATCTAGTACCTTGAATAACAAGTTTCTTGGGAAAAGTTAAGTACCATATAGAAGAGCCCCATATTACGAAAGCAACTGCAGAAAATTATAGCGGAATAGCTAAACAGAGCAACGCCATCCGACTCCAAACATAGTTACCCATGCACTGAAGGGAACGTTGTCTTTATGTATGGTAAAGTATGAAATGAGTGATCTGATGAGAAGAGCTGAGTTCCATAGAGACAGTTACGTCACATTTCTGCCTACGGGAATTGGGCCACGTAGGCCAACCACTTCATCATTTTATTGTCAAAATAACGACTACTAGAAAATTTTCACGACCTAGCCCATTCAAAGGCGAGGAAAAATACACAACAAAAAACTATAGAAATATGACGAGAAGTCCTGTCTCAGCCTCACTCAGCCAGGACTCCCCACTATCAGACCAGTACTTAGTTATCGCTACGAAGCCTTCCTCGCTAAGAAAAAATGCGAAAACCGTGAAAAAAATGGTGGTTTGGGTGGAGAGCGCCTGTATTGACTCGTTCTTAAATAAAGAGCTCCACTAACTGCGTGGAGCATGAGAAAGAGTAGTCGAGAGTAATTGCACACAAAATAAACAAAAATCCTTGAAAAAAAAAACAATTTTCTCACTATAATTCTATTAACAATAACTAACAATTCATATGAATATGATAATGAAGGTGGACAAGTTTGATGTAAGCGTTCAACCTTCGTTTTTAGGAGTAAATTCTGTTCCACGTGGAAGCGCGCATCCATAGTTTCACACGCTAATATTAATATGCCAGGAATATTGTGAATTGCTATGGTGTCAATAGCTCAGGCAAGATGAAACACTCTAAGGATATCTCTTCTTGTATAGTGAGATCCATACTATATTATGGATTTCTCTATTATGTTCACTTATCATTATTGCTCAAGAAAACAGAAACGAAAGGCATCATAAAGATCTAATAGAGTGCGCTGAAAAGTTATCATCATGTTTTTATTACTTTTACTTATTTACTATTTCGAGTTTTTATGTTATGCTTCTGTTTTACTTTTTCACTTTTTTATGCCTTTGTTTTGCTGTTTTATATTAGGCCGTATAAAAAGTCCCTACGTTTTCTCGCCACAAGCCGGTTCTGATAATTTATCCTCACCAGATTGTCTCGAAAAAACATTAAAATGTAACATCGCTGCTCATATATTTGTCAAGATTGTTCTCTAATTCGTTGCTCGTGTGAAAAGTTATATTTGTTTGAAAACGAGTAAAATATCTGAAGAAAAACGGTAAGTGATGCCTTTTTACTATGAAAAAGGTAAAACCGTTGCAAGAA
Organism: Ancylostoma caninum; assembly: GCA_037903475.1. Classification (NCBI taxonomy): domain Eukaryota; kingdom Metazoa; phylum Nematoda; class Chromadorea; order Rhabditida; family Ancylostomatidae; genus Ancylostoma; species Ancylostoma caninum. The sequence goes on from JBAJFG010000063.1 coordinate 551,349, forward strand.
CATGCCAAAAAATTTGTGAAATGTACGGCGAAAATGCTGTTAGTGAACAAAGAATCCAGGAGTGGTTTGCTAGATTCCGTTCCGTAAATTTGGATGTTAAAGATGTACCGCGCTCTGGCCGGCCAGTAACTAAAAAAGTCGATGAAATTTTGCAACTATTAGAGGAAGATCGAAACACAAGCTGTCGCGAAATAGCGGAGGAATTAAACACGACCATACGACAGTTTGGAATCATTTGAAGAGAGTAGGCTACAAAAAGAACCTCGATGTTTGGACGGATGTACAAAGAAACCGCGGAGACTTTTTATACGACGTAATATATTACTCTCACTGTGATATCAGCAGAGCTCTATTTATTTAATGGTAATTTTAGCCACTACTCATTGCTATCATGATTATTTGTTCTTTGTAGACTCTAGAACGCTCTGTTCATTTCAAATTCAAACTGAGTTTTAACATCCATTTATCACTTATTTATCATTTATTTTGATCAAACAATCAAATACAGTGTATGATATACTGAGCCGATGGGTGTGCTTGAATCTTATCATTATTGCCCTGACGCTAATTACATGATAAAATATACTACTAGATCCTGAAATTACTCTTTGCCTCAGCCAAGGAGCATGTGCAAAGCACACTAAACGCACAAAAAACCCCCATTAAGGGCGAAATAAGTCCTTTTAGGGCCATAATGCGTGTTGTTATAGTACGTAATTATGCCACTAGTATTAAATTTATCTCTCATTGACAAATTCTAGAGTGAAAAAAAAACTATTTTCTGTTGGCTAGGCCATACGTGAGGGTAGCACATAACTGACGAACTCAGTAGCCGTGAGTACATTTAGTTGTAGTAGTACGTTGCTACCAATTCTACCAATTCTACATATGTGCACGTTGTTCCTAGATTTTTCAGAAGTAGTAGTTTCGGATACATCGCCCGTCACATGTTGCCGTATGTACGTCTGATAGAGAATGTTGGAAATTAATCAGAAATTGAGCAGCTGCACGTTGATGTGGAAGAAAATGGAGGTGTTCCTCGTACGTTATCCAGAAAAGTGAGGCCAGAATAAATCATTGAGTTCTGCAGGATTTTCTAACTAGTGTTTTCTACTTCAGAAATATCTGTGAACTATTGAATAGTTAGGCTACTTCTCATTAATATATCCAGCAGGATATGTATGTAAACACAGGTGTAGTTTTAGTTTCGACGGCGTCGTGAAGCAAGTTCCCCGATCCGCGGCATGTTCGACTTGTCAGCGTTCTCGGGAAAACCGGAAGCAAATCCGATGATTCACGTTATACATCGAGTTTCGAAATACCCTCTCAATTTTAAGCATATATTAGGAGATATTTTGAAACGTGAGCTGTTTCGGACTAGGCAAAATACATTGTGAATAGTCTTTTGCTGAAGATACCACATAATTTCTCCCTGTACCTGAAGGGCTTCGCGCGAAAAGTACCTGGTCCAGGCTCCTAACCAAAGAAGCCGTGTGGAGCAAGGAACGAAAGTGATGTGCGTGATTTCTGGATAACCATAATTATGTGCGTGATTTCTGGATAACCATAATTCAGATTATGTCACATCTCATAAGACCGGATATCGTCATTTATAATGCCAGATGCAATCGGCAGCGGCTTCAGCCGCACCCGCGTATCTGATGGTTCACCCGTGATTCATGTACGAGCAATTTTTCAAAAGCGTTTCTTGACTTCCACAAAGAGAAAACATTCACATCCAGAAACTGCTCATTCCAGGGGATACTGGGATGGATTGTTGCTACTTAGCGAGTTAGCGGATGTTTCGCAACAGAACTGGAATAGGAAAGCGAAGTAAACCAGTGGATAGCTGACTAAACGGGCAGTATAGCGAAAACAATCCCACTTATGTGCAGTCTGGATAACAGAAACCAAAACTATCCCGACCATATTTTGGACCATCTTATCTGCGATTGAAGGAATGAATAAGATTCGCTACTTTCTCGGCTGCGTCCATTTCTAATGCAACCCCTACTTTAGGCAACTGGAATAAACGATTTTCTAAGGCGATAAATCAGAATTTTACACAACGCCAGAATAATCGCAGACAGAAACATCAGCCAGCACTTACGTTTAATCTGTGTTCTTCAACTTTGAAGTAGCAAGTACAGAAGTAAGCAAAGAAATGTTTCAAACAAGTTGCTGCAAAAGGGCTTCGTGATATAAAGAATGAATAGCCCATTATAAAGCTCTGATGCGTACGAAATGGAAACAAGTGATCCGATCGATACGTATGTATATTTCTTGAAAAGTAAAACTCACCGCTGTCTAGCAGTTGTTGAAGCCTTTCAACGTTCCCGTATTGTGCAGCTTCACGGGGATCCATAGCAGAGGACTTGTCCACCCCGATTCAGCTGATTGTCATAGGTTTCTGAAAAAAAAAACGTAGTCGTGTTGAGTGGAGGATCTTGTGAAGGATTTTGTGACGACGTCGAGAAAGACAGGATAGTGGAAAACACAGTACTCGAGGGAAAAATCCAGAAAAATGAGTGGAGATGTAATGAAGATCGAAGAGATCTTCAGAGTTGATGTGTATACTGTTTTCGCTGAAAGAATCCAGAGAAGTGAAGAGTCAGGAATGGCGGGAAGAGCACGAGGAAAGTAGTAATGTTTATTCGTTAAATGACTAGAACTCGATCAAATAATAGAACAGCAGGTGAAAAAAAAAACAGGAAGTTCTCCAGAGACTAGGAGAATGGTTGAGGATGGCTCGATTGCCGGTTCCAAGAAACACATGACTTTCCGAGATGAATTCAGATAAAAGGCAATCCCAAGCCAGGATATTACCGGAAATCTGCACGGAATAGTGAATATATGACCAGATGATGGCCATTCAAGATGAGGTCTCATAGGTCTTCTTCTGACTACAGCAGCTGAGTGCAATGGGCAAAACCTCTGAGACAGTAGGTGATAATAGGGTGAATAAATAACCCTTTTAATGGATCTAGTTCTTCAGGATCGTATGGAACAGGCTTGTGCGCATCCATTTGATGTGCTTTTTTTCTAATAAGCAATACAGATAATCACAATCATGAGGAACTCTGTTGAGGCACAGAACAAAGCGTGCAACTGGTTTTTGAGTCCATCTGTATTCAGTGTACTTTAGCTGTTGCCCGGATAATTGCTGTCCGGATTACTGGTGCTGCGCTGTACAAGGACTGCACTGGACTATTTCTATCTTTGGAGGATTCAAACCTAATGAACGCAGTGTTACGGATCATTACAAGCGATTACCCAGCAATCCAACAATAGAAGCTAAATTTTGGAACATTTCAAACAGGTAATAATGCTGCACGATCGCCTTTGAACGTGTACGAAAGTTATATGCCGTGAATCGCACGTTGCACTGTAGGCGATCAGCAATTCTAAATAGGGCCGTTCAGCACGGTGTGAACGTTGTGACTAAGTTGAGCGTTTGAAGGCGATTCTAGCGCTAAAAACAGGCAGTTACCAGTGAAAACGCCCGGGGAAAAGCTGCCTGCGCACACGGCACCGATAGACGTACACACACAGGCACGGGGCTGAGGAGTGATCCTTATCGAAACGACCTCCAGCGACGAGGATTTCCAGTTCGAGCCTCAGTGTAATGCTATACAGACACGATAGCACGTGCGACGACATTTGGTGACACGAACGTGAGCACGAGCAATACGGACGTGAGATTCTGAGCCGCAGATTCGCCTGATAACGATGTTTTTGCACGGATTGATGGTGGATCGTTGCGGTTGGGACGAGGGAGAGATGAGCATATGAAGTGGGGCTCACTTCAAATACGACGGTTACCATGGAAATTCACAGTCAGTGTTTTTGCTGATCTATTGTACTTAACACCTACTGCATCACATTTTCTCAACAATTACAAGTTAAATACTGTTCTTGAATTGAAAATTGTGAAAGCGACTGCCTATGGGACGAAGAGCAGAGGAAATCCAGGAAAGAACAGCTGGTTTTCGCTATAACTGTTGACTCCATGACTGAACGAAATATAGCACCGGAATTGAATCCAGTAAACCTCACGTTTTTTCCTGATATGGGACCCTAGAAAATGTGTAGGGTTACTTCCATGTTTTTCTTGAGAAAATTTATGTTCTAGGAAAGTCCATGGACTCAAGTTAATAAAGGTGTTAAGAGCTGAGCTATTGCACTTATTACCTACGGCATCACTTTTTCTCAACTTTTACTGGTTAGATACTGTTCTGAACTTCCTTGATTGGACGAAATATAGCTGCGGAAGTAAAGATTTCTGACTGAAATGGGATCCTAGAAAATAGTAGCTGTTATTTTCATGTTTCTTTCTTGAAAAATTCATGTTCCGGAAATATCCATGGTTACGGCAGAAGCTCGTAAGTGTTAGGAAGTTTATATAGGAATAGGCAGTACTTGACAATAAAAGTCAGAATGTCTACCAAAATGTCAGGTTAGAATTTCCCCACAACTAATTCACACCTCCCACCCCTTGAAGTAAATGTTCATTGATCGACTGACAACTGACTAAATAAGTTAACAAATTAATTCGGCAACTAATCAAATAACGACTTAACTAACTAGCAAATATGGACATTCACCTGCCCCTTCCAGTGAACTGCGATCCCAACCGACGGTTTCAAAGACAGCTGCCACCAGACACCCGCTACCGAATATCTATGTATCTCGCTAAGCAGTAAATTTTAATCAGAATGAAAAAAAATTTCAACACCTTCAAGAAATCAAGCTTATGCAAATTGTAGCGCACAAAAGCGCTCACCAGAAGTTCCGGAGACTAAAATTGTGGAAATGGTGTTTGCTCATGATCGGATACTAGTATGTAGCAGTTTTGAGTAGTCAAATGAAATTTTAAAGTTTTAAATTTATGAAATTGGAAAAAAAATTGGATTTTGAATGGAGCTGATTCCATAATTCTCCATCCAGCGAGATAGGACTTTCAGGAATTTCTCCCAAGACCCCTAGTTGTGTAAATTCTTTAGCATAACTTAGTTTTCCATGTTTTGCCGGGATTGTTGGGAATCAATGACACCTGAAGACTTTAGAGTAGTCGCACGTCGATGTACACCACAGTGTCGATCAAGGGTGAGAACGGTGATACCGTTGACATATGCGGATGCGCAGACAGCTAGAGTGCTAACAGGAAGGAGGAGCGGAGCGGTGCGTAGGTCTGGCCCACTGGATTCCCCTATGAGTGAAACGCAACATATGTCCTGAGCTATTAGGAAAGAGTGGAAGCAGTTGTGACGGCAGAGAAAATGTGGAAATTTTGAGGTTTTTGACTTCTAGGCGGTGCATGAGGTGGGTCAGGTAGTTGGACACATCATCAAACTGGCCAATCATAGAGCAAGGCCGACCTTCCTTTCAGGTACAATGCTCCACACTATGATTATCGTCTAGGATATGCAGACATGTGGCAAGATGACGCGTTTGTTCCGCAGATATCAAAGGTTGCACTAATGGTACCGTAAGTTCAAGTAAAATCTGTACACTTCGATGCTTTTCTTACCTCTTTATTTGATATATTTATTACATTTGTTGGATGGTAATTCAGGCTAGGAAAGGGTCATAGCAAGAAGAATCAGAAGTTAAAGCAAAACATATGAACGTACAATAAGCGTCGATGGAGGAGCGCTTTTTCGCTTGCGCTAAAATCGGCGCTGTAGTGGCAAATCAGGTATTTTCTTAAAGTTTTTCATCATTCTTGATGTTAACTATCAAGAAAACTAGCCAATTATTTAAAAAAACCCTATGGTTTGTTGCTGTGGAGAGGATTCTAGCCGAAACAGCGCGGTCGCGTCGCGTGCTTCCCAAGTTCGCGAAAAAACGCACCACCATCGACGCTCACTGTACTAATTTGTTACTGCAATCAAGCCTATTGTTGATAGCGGCACAAATGCCGTGACACAACTCGTATTAAATCGAGTTAGGACAACAAAAGCCAAAAAAAGATCGTCATATCGAATCGAATTTGGACTGGAATTTACACGTACTGCAGTAATAGAGAGTACAGTGCAGCCACGAACACCGAAGTGTAGAAGGAGCGGTTCGAACTTGATCCACAAGGGTATAGACTATCATTTTTGATGATCGGCATCGGAGGGACAATGGAGCAACGACTTGAGACGTTAACTATGACAAATAACTATCTAGTAATTGTTGATGTTGAAGTCTTCCAAACCTATAGACACGTGATCCAGGGTTTAAAAATGGAAAGTACGCGCCTATACTCGTCATTCGATACTGTTATGAGGTTAGTTGATAAAAAGGTTGACTGATAGTGATGAGTTTGGAGCGCCTTTAAAAACAACAAAAATGTCTGCACCTCACAAAAAAAAACATTTCTGCTGAGTTTCTGGGATGCTCAGGTAAAACAAAACACTTTGAAATAGCAGCAACGTTTGGTTGAACATATCAGCAACTTATATGTGTGTTCCAGTAATCCTGAAAGTCCGGAAACATTTAGTGAAGAAAGATTAGACGACTTTTCAGAATTTCAACAACACATATGCATGGGGCAGGTGTTCTTGACAGTATTATTGTTGAATAACACCAGAAAATATGCTTCGGCAAATCAATTTGCATAGGCATTATAGACACATACCTTGATATGTATGACAATGTAATCAATATCCAAAAAGAATTTCATTATTGTCAGACTTCCCACTGTTCTCAGTAATTTGTTCGAAAAAACCAGGATTCAGCGCCTTCAATCCTGACAAATAACACTTTCGTGAGGCAGAGACTGAGATACCATCGTGAAAATGAGAGTTTCATTCGTTTATTTAAAGCAAAATAGGAGCAGGTCTGGAAATTTACGAGGTTAGCGTAGATAAGAACTTTCACTCGTTCATAAGAAGAAAATTTCAAACGAGAGAAAAAAAACGCTGCGAGAAGGTGAGTCTTCGTCAAACATCTGAGAACCAGCACAGGCATCAGATAACAACATATTGCTGATGTAATGTTTTGCCGTTCTTCGGACGGGAAAAAACTGCCTCTGGAGCAGATTACTTCTGATAAAAAGGATGGTACGAACGATTGGGAGTGAAGGTTCAAAATGTGAAATGATTTTGTGTAAGGGAACAAACGATACGATGTGGGATGCAGTACTAGTAATGCTAAGAGTGACATTCAGAAACTGTGCAGGTTTCTACTGTTTAAATGATTCGTAGCGAAGTTCGAAAAAAGTGTAAAATTTGCACTAGATATAAGGAATTCCGTTGATCCAATGAACTAGGACAAAAAGCTGCTCCATTGCGAACAACTAAAAGTCAAAAGATCAAATATGAAAAGTGGTTTCTAATACACAATGCAATGAACACACAGGTATTTCGCTGAATGTCACCAGCTCTCACGACGCCCATGTGACACATTGTTGCAAAACAACAAAAGTACATCGATCAACGCGTGTGCCGCTACCAATGTCATGCTATCACGTTATAAATAGCTATTGATTGGTACGAATGGTCACGAATAGATCACAACAGTTCGCAGGTTTACGCGCGTGCTTGTAGGTGGGAAAATCAATAGTTGTAATTTGATTAAGAACAGCATCGCAATGTCAAGGGCATTTTTACGTAGAAAAAAAAACGCAACTGCGCTTAATTTCCGTCGAGCTACGGTGAGGAAAAACAGTACGTAAATGTGAGGAATAAGAAAGGATACTGTAGCCTTGTCACAGAAAAGAGTGACAATAGCCATCCGTTAAGTGGATCTTTCTAAAGTCCACAGTAAAGGACAAGGATCTCAGGAATTCGCTGTGGAATGCTGAATTCACGTGGAAAAATGTAACTTTTCTCTCTAACTATGAAGAGAAAAAAGTATGTTTGTAGTTAAACGTGAGAAGAAGTGATAATTTACAACAGAAAGTTCACTTTCCCATTTCATTTTCAGAAATCATTATACACTGCTGTGGAATCCACAAAAAGAAGTGGTTCAGAGAGGCGGATTTATCCACAAGGTGTTGTAAATTCAATTTTTCCTAAACAGGTCCCCCTATTAGAGAAAATATCCCTTCCAAAAGACTCCCAAAATATCCTTTAGAGCCAAATAGCGACCAAAACCGCGCCTTCTTTACTTTTATTCCAGCGATGCCTCTGAATTCAAACAAACTCAGCAGGTATGAAGATGATGATCCCGAAGAGAAATCTCAACCAAAAACCTAGTACGAAGAGTAGGGCCAAAGTCTTTGTGTCTACACAAGCCCTTTCATTCAATAATGCATGAGCTGTATTCATCCTGTTATTTACTCTTTCGCAATCCACATTGTTATTGTAGTGCTTGTTATTCGGGTCCTTTACGTTATTTTCATCCGTATAAAAACGCGCAGTACAGTCCATAAGAACCAACCAAAAATCCAGAAAAAGAATCCAAGACAGGGGATTAAACTGCACGAAATTACACATATTTCGACATCCTTCGTCAAGAAATTAAGGGAAATGATAAAACTTTCGCCTCGAAAGTATGATTAGTGGTATTTTAGAGTATTCAGAAAAAAGTGGATGGAAGAATACAATGGAAAAGAAGATATAGTTAAAGAATTGGATCTCAAGAAAATGGGACACCAATGAATGCAAAATCCAAAGCTGTAAATTAGTATGAAATCCATGAAAAAGGAAAGGCTACACGCTTCATTCAGAGTACCCGGGGTAAACGTGTCAACACCACACAAATTTTCCCATTGTAACGCAGAAGCCAATACATTTACCTTGGGTAATCTCGATGATGCATCCAGGCCCTGAAGGTATTTGCATATAAGTTTCAAGCCAGGTCAAGAGGGTGAACATTAGAATCTACATCTGCTTTAGTTTCATAGTAATAGAAATGCTCCATATCAATTTTCAAACGATTTTTTGGATCTCAAGAAAATGGGACACCAATGAATGCAAAATCCAAAGCTGTAAATTAGTATGAAATCCATGAAAAAGGAAAGGCTACACGCTTCATTCAGAGTACCCGGGGTAAACGTGTCAACACCACACAAATTTTCCCATTGTAACGCAGAAGCCAATACATTTACCTTGGGTAATCTCGATGATGCATCCAGGCCCTGAAGGTATTTGCATATAAGTTTCAAGCCAGGTCAAGAGGGTGAACATTAGAATCTACATCTGCTTTAGTTTCATAGTAATAGAAATGCTCCATATCAATTTTCAAACGATTTTTTTTTTGAAGATTGCGTTGCTGGCTTCTAGTGCACTACAAAAATTGGAAGAACAGATGGAACGTGAGCAAAACCTCACCGAAAAAAAGTACATCACACGCAGACCATGTACACTAATCCCACATTGAAAAAAATAATCGTCGGTCGCCTTTTTTTCACGAAAAACAGTGTGATTCTGCGCGCTGTCTAGACATAACATAAAAATATTGCGCCCTATGGGGCGAATCAGTAGACCTATGGTTGGACAATCTAACGAGGAACCTGAAATAATCTAGATGCTTCGGGAAAGGGCAAAATAGTTGTTGAAAGAGGTAAAAAATCGGGTAGTTGAAGCTATGTAGTGTTTCAGCTGAATTTTTATTGAACGTAAGCATGTAGTGACGGACCACCCGCAAATTTATCAACGACCACCCATGCACCTATTTCGCTGGTGAAGCACGAACCACCTACGCACCTCTTTCACTGAAACTATTTAGTAAGTGAGTACAAGTAAGTCCATCTCGGTTTCTTTCTCCTTAGAAAAGTTTGCAGATATATGCACTAGCACGTGAGAATTCTCCAGAAAACACTCAAAATGAAATTAGGACAGATTTGCGATGGAGCAGATTCAGAAGCAAGCCCTGGCTGCACGTTATCGATTGGAAATGCTCGTCACATTCATGCGCATTTGACCCTCCTCATTCCTGAATGGGAGGGTACTTGGTCCGCTTGTGAATTATTACAGCAGTACCGAGGCTGGCAAGCACTTCTATGGAACGATTACTGGATTTTTATGGCCTGAGTGAGGGCAGAATTGGTAGTGTCTTGTAGCTTGATGGATAGTAAACCAAGGTAAACCAAGGCTGGAAGATTGCAAATCCACTTCTTGTTTTTCTTTTCTTCTGCTTATTTTTTCACTTTCTCTTAATAAAGTACCTACGAGAATTAGATACAATAACGAATATATTAAGAGAACACTCATTAATAATTTCTGCGCCAATCACGAATTTTAAAACAACAAAAGCAATGAAAATAAAAAACAGCAGGCGAGAAATAACGCCCTTTCAGAACTGTTCCTAGGAACGATGTTGCTGAAGAGTTACCGGAGCACACATTACAAATAAGAGATTCTTATAACTAGAAGGGCACTGCGAAAATGAAATCCTAGAAAAACTAGTTTTACTCTAGTTTCTTTGTTGTGCCTGTGGATTTCTTAGGGTACATAGGACTCAAAAGAAGGAAAATCTCGAAACTTGAAAAATATGGCTGAAAATTTATGGGTTTGGAGCGTTGTCATTGGGCAGGGCAATGTGAACAAGCTCAACGATAGGCTGTTACATGCGTTGGTCAATCGCAGAGCTAATCCTAAGCACATATTCCAAATACACTGCCTCACAGCCTAGATTTATTAAAAATGTGAATGTAAAAAGCAGTGGTATGATTTCAATTACCTTGTGTGGTAACGTGGGTGTAATACAGTGGTAAAGGCGTTTGGAATCACAATATCATACATTCTCAACTCTGGAAGAGATCTCGGCCGAGGAAATATTGTTGCTTCAACTAGGAATGTTATCTGCTATTGTAAACATGTGCCCTCAAAACTTCCTCGTCTCTTTTCTCACTTTTATTTAGATATCTTCATTTTTGGCATCACGCGCCTTTCTCCCTGATTACCATGAGTGTATTCATAAATGAATAAACTAGATATTCTTTGGAATTGAGTTTCAATAATAATTCCTAAAAATATTAAATATAAAACAATAGTAGCTCAGAAAAAGAAATAAGATTAATTTCGGGAAAGAATAGACGGACAATTTGACGATGTCATCAGTTGAAGCTTGCTAATTAGGTGAAAACTCATGAGAAAAGACAAATTTCATAGGCAGACAGTAGAAGAATAGTCATCACCAGTGGCTAAAGGCAGAGTAGAACGTTCTGGATCATTCAGCAGAAGAAGTAATGGCAGCGAAGCGATGGTAGGAGAAGACAACCAATCTCTATTTACACTGGACAACTGGGTGCCGGAAAAAATCCCGATTCAGTAGCATAGCAAAGAAGCTGCAGTGGCATTTTTGAGCTGATTACTTCCAAGTGATTGCTGAAGACCTGTTTGAAGCAGTTCAGATGGAATCAATCATGGAAAAGAAAAAAAGCCAATGGATTGGCGTCACTCATCAGGACGAACTCGAATGTTTTGATGGCGTTTCTTCCCATGTCTGTGTCTCTGACTCATGCAGAACGTCGCCAATGTTCGATCGCATGAAAATAGGGAGGAATTAAGGGAGAAAGAAATAAGAATGAGCCATTATCCTGTAGTTACGTTGAGAGTAATAGCGTTGTTTTAGGAAGGGGACAACACCGTAATCTCTCAGCAACGAGTAGAGGAGGCGCGTTGCAAACATTCTAATGGAAATGGAGAATCGACGTTATTCAAAGATCCAGGTTAAGAAGATGTCGCCCAAAATGTGGCGCTAACAGAAAACCAAGAAAGTGGGAAAGCAGAGACGCAGAGTGGGAAGAAAAAACTCGCGAAAATTGCAGGCCGATGAACTTCGCAAGTGATGAGCTATTCGAAAGTTTGAATAGTAGAATGGAGGCGTTGGAACACAGTGAAACTACTTTTTCCTCCGAATAATGCGATTTTTGAGGGGAAACTATTCGAAACATGCATTATATTGGTTGTTAAATAGTGACTAGTTTTAAAGTGCAGAGAAATATCCTAAAGTTTGATAAATCAGCTTAGCAGCGTTACCAGCATCAACGTTAATTTATGTAGAAGATAAGAGAATAGACGAATTTATGAATTCATTAAAGAACCGACATTGATATCAAGTAGAAAGAGATTTTGGATGTCGAGTTAGAAAGACCACACGAATTATGGAAACAGAGAGCAGCAGAGACGCAGAGCAACCTCTGGTAAACATTTAAAATTACCATTTATGGAAAAACAACATCAAGCAGATGTGGCGTGGATAGCAAGGATCTAGGATCATCTCCAGGAGTTTCACGACATCTTTCGGGAACCGAACAACCGAATACCATTAGCCAATCCGGTTTGTTCGATATTGTGCTTAAGTGCACGCGTAATTTTCTCACTTACATTCTGGATTCTTCGTGAAAAAAAGGGGGAAAAGAAGAAAAGAAAAAAAAAGAAGGACAGGAGAGTGCACTGAACAGAACAAATCCATAAAATTTTCAAAGTTTGGAGACTTGTTAATCCTCGTAAGTTCTTTCTTTTACCAGACTATACATACAACACCACTTTCTATGCTAAACTAGTTTTTTTTGGTATAGTACTTTTCTGAGACGGACAATCTGTCAGTCGTAGCAGACGCGTTGTTGGGCGGCATTTCTCCTCGAAAAAAAAGAGGGAGAATGAGGCTGAGAATGATCTTACAACTAGGAAATCTATATCTAAACCATGTGCTCCGGGAAAATCAGGTTTTACTGGTAAATCTACCTAACAATCCTAGTTCCTCTCACTTTAACCTGCCCAGCTTTTCAAGATGGTCACTTGTTTGGTTTGTGGGCAAAGATTTCCAGGAGTGAGCCTAGGTTTTGTAATGGAAATAGCTCACCGAATGAGTTCGTATGTCCTTAACACCTCAGTGGATTTATAGGTTAGGTAGTGTCAGAAAATACGTAACCCCCATTGAACCGGCTATCTGCACGTCTACTTGGTTAGCGTCAAAAAAGTTTTAAAAGAGTTTTAACTTTTATTCGTAGCAATGACTACGGAGGAATACCAAAACTTTCCGCAAATTTTGTTAAGCAAAGTAGAGAAAGTACAAATGAAACTCTGGAAGAGATAATAACGTTCAAATCCAGATTTTTGAAGCGCTTAACGGTAAAAAGCTACTAGAGAGTATCAAAATAAAGGAAGAATGCTCTGAAAAAGTCCTTTTATCAGTGAACGTCAATACGAAAAGCACGAAATGCAGCGGCATAGAGGTCAGTGAATCACTTCAGCACGAGACTGCACTAGAATGAGGATCAAAACAAAAATGAAAGCATAACAATCCCATTTTTGTACTGACGAGGATTGTATACAGATCCTGCCGATTAGTGGATAATAATATGAGGCCAGTGTCGATTTTGAAGGCCACCAGTGAAAAGCAAAACGCATGTCTTATGTAAATACATAACGACGTTGTTTGTGCAGTGAACTATAGACGTATAGAGTCAACCATGAGCGTTTTTCTGAGAAAAAAGCATAGGAACAGATCAATACGTGGAGAATGTCCATAAAAATGCGTGCTCGGCTTAGCGATGTTGAAATTTCGGGGGCGGAACAGGCGCAAAGACGAATTTTTGTTTTGAGGCTGCAGAATAATGTGCTGGATAATTAGAGAAGAAGGGGAAATCCATAAAAACTCTAGGAAAGACGACGCTGACGAAAAAGCGTTACGAATGTTACAACATTAATGTCACATGGCGCAATGTGAACAGCGCGTAGGCGATTTTTGCGATGACGAACTGAGGGGTGAACTCGTCCACGAGAGCCAAAGGCTAAAATGTTCCAGAATACACACGGCTTCCGATGCAAATATCTGGATATATCATTTGATGCGGCATATACGAGGAAAATCGATAACAACCACCAGCCAACGTGCGGAGATAATTGGAGTGGCAAGGCTTGCATAGAGGTAGCGCTCGGATAGCAGTACAATGGCGGCTGGTGTCCGGGTTTTTTTCAGCGAGGAAATGAGGGCGAATTGAGGATGAAGCCCGAGAGAATTTCGGTGTGCCTGCGAAATGAAAGATGGTGCGCAGACCGCACAGCAGGCGACCGGTTTATGCGGGGGTTGAGCGGAGGAGCAGCAGCTGATTGCCGAGAACCCCAACTGCGCATTCGGCGGAAGTGACGCTCGAAACGGACCACCTCGAGGTGAACTGCCAACTGGCTGGCGGCGTATCGTGACGCCGACTGTCGTTTTTTTTTTACAAGTTGTGGAACCAGAACCAGTACTCGTGAGGTGTATTTGCTGAATGTTTTCTTCTGGAAGAACAGAACAAAAGCCCAACCAGTCGCAGTAGAATAGACTGCCAACAAGGTGCAGAATATCCAGATCTCTTGAGGAAATGCACCAGATTACCACAGATAGGGCATTTAGGTGATTAAGAATTCACTAAGACAAACAAGTGGACAATCCTCCCGAGGCTCAACATCATACCAGGACAATGCCACAATTCTTCCTTTCTCTCATCAGCATCACCAACATTCAGAAGCGTAAACACCTCATTGGAATTCGGCCGAAACTAATGAACACCTAGCCAGGATAGCGATCCATCTTTTAACCGTGTCGCTTCTTCTGCCCACCTGCTCCATGCGTGGGTTTCGCAGTGGGCGTTCCTGAACCCAGAACCGCATTCCGGAGAAATTGTGGAACGAATCATCAAGCGTTCCGCTTCAGTTAAAGAATCGGGGGAATAGCATTCCTGAGGCATGAGCACGAATAGCACACGATCCAAGGGCACGCCCACCTGCAACGTGAAGAAGCGTCAAAATTACAATATTTCTGGATATCTATGTATAAAGTTGGGCAAAAAAAAAACAACAACGAAAACCTGCAAAATAGTAAGGACCCGATTGCTAGATATTATACTTCAATTCGATATATTTGACAGACATATGTTTGACATATTACACTCGAACCTCCCATGGATCGAAATATATTTACTGGATCGCGTTACTGACCAAGAAAAACACAAGGGTCCTGTGGGGTTCTTGGTTTAGTAAACGAATTAATTCTTTTATGAATTATCTATTGAGAATACTCGTCAACAGAATAAGCCATATCAATTTAGATAATTGTTAAGTCGAATTTTCCTTGCTAACATGGAACGAAAATCTGTTCGAAAATGTGCCTGTCAACAGCTGCTCACGCGCCATTGGTCGACGACAGCACCGCTTCGATCGATACCACCCACGGCGCGGATAGAGAGCCAATAGTGGCATTCTTCGGAGTCTATGTTACTGCAACCAGTCGCCGCATGCATCACTGAGTTTACCCGAGTAAGCGTGTTAACACATTCTGAATTTACCCATGTTAAACGTGTTTACCCTGGGTAATCTCAATGATGCATCCAAACTATGTTCATGAACATACAAAGATGTATTCTCATATATCGGAATGAAACTCGTCCGGTTTTTCGTTTCTAAAGCGATCAGCGAAAACAAGTGCCTTCAACCCGGCCGCAGTCACCTGCGGACACCTGCCAGAGAACGGTTCGTGCACGAAAAAAACCCATTCATTGAACGAACGACGAAATCGCCTCGCCATCCTGCTGATCAAGCAGAACAGCCAGCATAAACAAGCCATTTCAGCAACGACAGGTGTTTGTTCGCGGTGAATAAAAAACCGTCTCTCAATAACGGTAAAAATCGTCGTCAATCGAGGTCGCTGTGTACGAAAAAAACATAAGGGAGTGGGGGGGGGGGGGAGTACGACTTGCTCTATGTACTGATTACTATGGATTCCGTGCAAAAATTGCTGACACGTGACGATGGGCAGTCGACGACCATTGGAAGATTATATTTGTACCTGCAGATATTATGCCTGCAGATATTATGCATTCACAGCGGAATTGACACATAGGCATTATCTTAGTTTTCCCCCTGTCAGTGGGAGTGGAGAAAAAAACTCAGGATTTCGTGGAAAGCAGTTCTGGAAGATACAGACTTCGGACCAGAAGCCGAAAAATTGCTAGTGGAAATCTACTTGGAAAACTTGGCGATTCATAAGGGATTTAGGTGTTCTCCGATAGTAAGTTAAAATTGAAGTACTAGTAGAGAAACTATGTCAGAAACTCAATTTTCAAAGTCTATTTCCAGAATAACTAGCTTTTTGCACTGGATATAAAGCCCACATAGTACATGAACTACCCAAAAAACTATCAAAATACACATTTCAACAGGTGCCGTGCTGCTAACAACGTAGTTTTAATATTTGGCAAAGCACTAAAACACGCTGAATATCCTAAGCGCATTTAGAGAAACTTGCGGCGCCTTTCGTTCAAATATTGGCGTGCCGCCAATAACTCTGCTCACTCCACCGTCGTCACACTGTTTCGCGCTCGTGTTTTAGCACCACCTCAACTCCCATAAAATTGTATTAGTTTTGCCGCTTTCGCCTGCCGATTTTCGTTACAACGTGGACTTTACTTTTTTGTGGATCACTTGAAACTACAACTGCTTAGAAACTTGTACTACTAAGTTAGTAATGTCGATGGAGTTCTGTCGCTTGTCGACAGCATGAGGTGAATCACCAGCCTTCCGTCTCGCCTTGCCTTTGTTGGATTGTCCTTTCTAGCTCCATTGAATTCTACTGACTGTATGTACTTGGCGTTAGCCTTGGCTATGTGCTAGATTTTTTAAAATGTTTTGGCTAATTATCACCTTAGATTGCAGTCTATGCAGTCATTCTGTGGGAACAGCATGGTTACGGGTGCTAACGTACAAGTATTTCTACTTGTTAGTAATTGCACACTCACTGGACGTTTCCACGGGTCATCCCAGTCTTATGTAAGTGCTTGAATAAGAAAATGCAGTTAAGGGTGGGTCGCCCTAAAGGTCATAGGCCTTTGCTTCGAAACCTAAGCCCAAGCCTAAGTTCAGACCTGGGTGCCTTTCTCCCACAGATCCCTTATCACCAGGCCTAAACTATATTTGAGTCCGATTAATTCATTACATACATTCGAATCATTCGAATTCAAACCCTCAATTTTGAATTAGTCGAAAATTCGATTGTCAAAAAAAAAAAAGAGATAACGATACGTATGTGAGCGAAAGGCAAGAAGGTCTGTGGGGTTTGCTCTTTCTCGAAAATCATTTCTTTTTCGAGCTGGCTCCTAAAGTATTGAATTAATAGATCAAATCATTGACCATCACCATTCGGTTCTTGCATTTGCTGTTTTCAGGGAGTAACTCCCAAAGTTTACTGGAGTATTTCGTCAGTTAGGTGGAAAAAAGCGTTGGAAATTTAATGAATTCTGTCGTTTCGCCTCACAATCATTTTAAAATTCGTTGTGCCACTAATTTCTCAAAATCGCTTAGTTTTAAAGTTTTGATAATCGTATTTGTTTTCATTTGTTGTTGTTTTTTGATGTTTTTCAAATTGTTAGTTAATCAACGTAGTGCACTTTGATTTCAATGGAAATAAATAAATTGTTTAGCCGTATTCATAATCATATTCGCTGTAGTGGGATTCGTTTCCCATATATTACCAGTCTATACCTTTTTAATTTCAATAAAACTTCGCTTATAATTCCAAATCTTCCTAGATTATTACAGTTTGTTTATAGTAGTAAGCCGAGAATAGTTGAATATTTGGGCCTATTGTCTGTCTTCCTCGTATACTTCTCCGAATGCCGAACGTTTTCCCTCGTTCCTTCTTCTTTCATGACTGTCCAGTCATCTACCCTCTGTAGTGAACCACACTACAAAAAAAAAACTGGAGATATCTCATCGTGAATAATGTGTTCATACGCAATCTACTTCCGAATCCTGTTTCAGTTCATTCATTCCCAGCATGCTTTAGAATCCATGTTGTTTCTTTCCCAAGGATTTAATTGCTTAGTATCCTGAGAATGTACTATATAGATAGGGTAGGCTCTATTATGGCAGTCGACGTTAGTGGACAAGAGAGGAGGAAGATGAAGCGAAATTAAGAAGTGCGGTAGGATTTTGACAAAAATGGAACTCTGTCAACCAAAACTTCCGTTGAGAACCGAGCTATTTTGCAAGTAATGTTAAATCTAAGTAAATATGCATGTGTGATTAGACAATTCCATCAGAGAAAATGCTTTTAGAAATGAGCTGATAGGATTTTTTACATCCTTTTACATCCGTAATTTCCTCTACCGCTTACTCGAGCACTCCTCTCTTGGAGGAACTTCTAAACCTACATAATTGAGACAGTTTTCCCATTGTTTATTTTTTGGCATTCCACATCGTAAACAAATGTTCTTTCGGATTTAGCTACAAATCGCCTCATCCATGCCTATCTCTTGTTTTATGTACATGTCGTTTCTACATTTCTCAGCTGTTTTCCGTTTTGTTCTGAAAAAATAACCAGCCGATTTTTCCAAACGAAAATTTAGACAATATTTCTACCCGCTCTTCCTGACCACACCACCTCTTTCAAACTTCCGCTTTTGATAAGAATCACAAGGAGCTGCACGATGTCTGATATTGCATATCCCTGCTCGGAGTTAGGAATTCGGCATACCATAGTAAATTTCGGTCGATCGGCCCTGACCTTTGAAGCAGGTGGGGACTGCCTGAAAACGATGTGCGCGACCCTTTGAGTATTGGAAACTAATGGTGTCAACTGCTCACTGGTGCTTTTTTTCTTGAGTTCCACCTTTTTTTCAGAGAAACTGGTTCATCACTTCAAAGTTTTGCTTTTTTTTGTCTTCTTGATGCTAATTTTTGTCAAGCAAACTGTGGTAATTTCCAATATGTGCTGTTGGATTTGTATTCTGCAGCTAGCTTATGTTAATTCGTTGCCAATATTCAGGGCTGGGATTTGCGAAAAGTTAACTAGGCAAACCAGTGATGATTAACATGAGTGGTTATCCTATAGACTATGAAATGTTAGAATACACAGGACGTGAATGTTGATTTGTTAAACTGGTTTCGCTCGATTTTACGTCACTGATTCCCAGAGCTGGTGCATTACATAGTTCTACGGCAGTTCATGGATTTCAGAATTCGAGAAGACGCAAAGAATTTGCTGGAATATGCCTTTGTCGGCGTCAGGTAGAGTTTATTCCCAAACTAACTGGGTGGTCCGGGCTTATCGGTAGCAAAAGATGTCCTCATCCACACATCCATTGGTGCATCCGTTTCCCGTTTCCCTATCTTTATTTTCCACTGGATGAAGCAGATTAAAGCAGTTTTATGTAAGGTATTAGAACATGAGCGCCGAATACGATTTCATTACGATTGACTAGAAGAAATTTAAAATTTAAGAGCCCCAAGGTCAATGGTCCTAGCTCTGAGCAGTATTTTATTGACTCACTGCCTTTTTTAAAAGTTGCTGACTGTTAGCGAGTCACTCACCGTCTACCTATATCAAAAATGAGTGGGAAAACATGACCAAATTAACGTTTTTTTTCAACCTATCATTGCTTTTTTAGTCAGATTTCTGCGTAGGAAGGCCAAATGCGACAATTCCTTCTGATATTCCTATGATATGCTGTTACATATTCCCACGGTATCAAATTTCTGACTTTTGGGTAGTACCGGCAACTATACGAGATGCACGAGAAATTACCTCTATTTCGATAGGTTTCTTCATGGCTTCTCTTGTGAATACTCCCTAATAATTAACAGAGTTCTGTAAAATGTGAATAGTTGCTGCATGTCTTGAGGTCCAATTGAAAGAAGCAAGTGTGTGCGTACATAAGGAGACTCTCATCTTGAGATTGGACGCTGCTTTTGAATGTGATGATTCTTCTGGATGCTGTTGCAATAAAATTTCCCTACTTCTGCATACTTTTGTCATAAAAGCAAACAGAGTAAACAAGTAAACAAAGCGATCATACCACGGTTACAACGAAAAAAATTGTATTATTTGGAAACCTATCCTTATGTGTACTATCCATCGTTCTTATCTTCTTTTTTTTTTAATTTGAGTAGAAGAACTGTCCACCACTTCTCCGCACTTGTTTTCCAGTGGGACCATTTAATGCATTTATTTAAATCTTTTGCTAGCATATACCTTACATGCTCATAGAGAGCGAGAGATCGAAAAAAAAAAAGACAGAGGAGAGAGAAGAAAAAAAAAACAGCTGCACCAAAAGGTTTTTCCGGCCTGCCTTTTAAATTCTGAAATACGATTTGCGCGTGAGCCAGTTAAACAATCTGAACAACCCTGAATATCAGGCCTAGAGATAATTGCTGTGCATTTATTGGAGTCCTTGTATGGACGCCGATAATTCCTGGAGAAGAGTTAGTTCAAATATGTCCCTTTGTCCTGTTTCTGCTTTCTTGCACTGTCCCGTCGCAATTCTTCTTTCATGCTATTCTGCTCGCCTTTTTAACGGATGACAATTCCTGGAGGAAATTTTTCATCTTTGTTTTTGTGACGTGGAATTTAATACAGACGTTTTACTTCGTAATTTAGCTGTCTCATCGAATTTTGTCCAATTTGATAATTAGTTCTTCTGACTGAAAAAGGAGAAAAAAAACAGAATTCTATGCGATTTCTATTAAATGGATTGGCTCTTGTGACCTTGTGATCTACGCTGTCTCTTGG
Organism: Ancylostoma caninum; assembly: GCA_037903475.1. NCBI lineage: Eukaryota > Metazoa > Nematoda > Chromadorea > Rhabditida > Ancylostomatidae > Ancylostoma > Ancylostoma caninum. Next base: position 571,776 of record JBAJFG010000063.1, read on the forward strand.
GTGGTCTCATGCCACCCTCAGCTAAATTCTATGCTGTATCTGTCAGCTTCCATTTTCTTGTGCGCATCATGACCTCGTTTGTCCTTCATTTGCCCCTCTGGCGGCGGTTACTCGTTCGTTAAACGTTACATCATCGGGAGATAATCCCCGTCCCATGGGAGGTCCCGTCACACTTCTCCTTGCTAGTAGAAGCAATCCAGTGCCGTAAACTGTTGCGAATCCATCTTCTGCGGATAGCCGCCCGGCTCGACTCCTCCGGTCGTTACCCTATCCTGTCAAATCGGAACGGCGCCTTCTTTATAGGCTAATTGGAGACGCCCCTCGACCACATGGCCCTCGTCCCTCGTCCCCCCTCTCTCATCACCGCCCCCGCCCCTATCCCCCACTACGAATCAATACCGCGACCTCACGATTGTATGCAAATCACGCACTCATTGAGTCACACCGGTTATTATGCGAGATCAGCTTTGTTTCCTTTTATGTTTTTGTCGTTTTTCGCTTTTGTTGCAATGAATTTCGCCTTTTAGTTTCGTTTATTTTGTTGTTTTTGTGTTACTTACGGTATCTCCTCTGTCCAGTCATTTTTACGCGACAATGGCTTTAAAACCACCACCTATTTCACCTATGGACGTTGCTTTGTCTAAAATCCATAATTGTACTGGATCCGTTGTTTTTTTTACGTGTTTTCGGACATTCTCCTCAACACATGCACTTTGTTTTTCACACTTGTGTGCAATGAAAAATAAAAGTCTTCTACTGACTTTAATTGGAATTTATTGTTGAGTTCCAGGATTCGAACTCAGTTCTTCGACGATTTAACCTGCAACTTGTTTTCCTTGTAATTTCCCAGTTTTACTCGTTAGTAATGATCTTATTTCACAATTCAGAAATGGTGCTACCTGCGTTATCTGCCATAAAAACTTTATTACATGTTTCTCTATTGATCATGTTTATCTATCAATTTATTTCCGCATTTTCCTTGTTATGTTATTATATGTTGTTTATTTAATTGCTTGCATATTGTCCAAAAAGTATGAAAAAGTATGGTGTATTCATATAGGAGGACTAGCAGCTGCTTATAATATGAGAAATATTAACTTATACGTTTATTATTGTTGGAGCGTTCTTCCTACTCTGCTTTTTCTCCATTTTTTTTTTCAAATTTCGTCACCTTTCACTACTTCTGTTTTTTGAAAGAATTCTTGCTTTGTCCTATATTGTCTGCACTTTCGAAAAATTATCAGACATTTTTCCGCCTGCTGGGGAAATTTTTCGGCACATCTATGATTCTTCATCAACCCTTTGTAAATTCTCCAGTCATCACTGTTCATACTCTACGACTTGCGAGGCAAGGTGGCGATCTTTTTTTTTGCAAAAGGTAAAGATTACATCTTTTTTGGCTGTCCCTTTGTCTTGTGGAAGGCCTGCAGATCGTACGCGTCCTTCTCTTGAAGGCTAATTTATGCAGCTAATCCACGTCGGATTGAAGTGCTTCTTCAGAAGGTCAGCTTTTTTTTCGCAGTCACCCCCGAGGGCAATATTCTTCTGGAATATTCCAAAGCAATTAAGCATTCACACTTCAGCGCACTCGTTTCTTCAGTCCCACTTTATATCCATAATTCATAAGAAATCCACCATAAGTTTGATGGGAGTGGCGTTTCAAGTGTGTATTATAGATCCATGCATTCGTGTTGAAACATTTTCTATTTAAATTTTGTTTTATGTCAGGAAGTAGCTTGCTTGCACATCTATCGTTTTCAACCTCCGGGAAAAGATAACTACAGTCAGTTTCCGGAAAATTACATTTTCTCGGAGATTTGACGTTTTGGATACTTTTTTTTCGGATGAAATCCTTGGAATGTTTCTCCTCCTTGAGTTATACTACACTTAGTTTCATTTGCTTCCTCTATAGTTTCCCCTTGTTTTTTTTTTCATTCATATCGAAGCGTGCCTAGCCTTGCCCTGTCATGTCTTATCCTGCATTCATCAGGATTGAAGCGGAAACTTCTCAAAAATAAGGTGCCCATAATGTCATGCTGTCCACTTTCACTTGGAATTTAATCAATATCCTTGAAATCCTTCATAATTCTCGAAAGCTTCTGTGCACCCGTGCAGGTACTCGTACACATATCGTGTAATAGTGCACGGTCAATATTTATGACCCACTTACTAGTTCAAAGCTCGTTAAGTCGCGAAGGGAATGAATGCCCGGAAAGCACGTAATTAGTCGCCGGCTTCGTTTTCAAATTATATTTCATACGATTCTGTTCATTCGTATTGCACGTGCACACCTTATTTCTGTAGAAAGGTTTTTTGTTTGTATCAGTAATCTTGTTTGATCTTTCTTTTGCTCGGATTTTCTGGCTGGGTGTGCTAATTTTTGTGTTTGCTCTGAATTCTGAAGAAAAAATCGTGACTAGGCTGGTTTATCAGGAACAGGAACGTGCACACCTTATTGTATGTGTCACTTCTATGTCACTGCTCTGATTTTATATTTCTATTACAGTAACCAAATTATGTGTGTAGATCACAATCGATTTTGTTGCTTTCGACCCACGCCGTTGACAGTTGTTTTCGACGTGGGTGGTCTAGTTACTGTTTTCTGCTTCAGAAACGTCCGAATTTCTGCATTTTGAAAGCGGCTTTTTTTTTTTCAAAGCAGATATGCTCGATTACGAGGTGGTTTGCGATTAGCATTCGATCCGTGGCTTCTTTTACGGGTTTCTGGATGTTTATTGCGCGAAAACATCTCCTACGGTCGGGGCTTGAGCTTTTATGCGATCTCATATCGTACTAATGGTGCACATTACATGCATTCATGATGCTTTCTTTGGTGTGGCTGCATGAATTTAGCCTGGTCTTCTGGTGGTCGGCATTGTGCTTTAATGGCATCTGTTGTCACTTGCTTTCTCTTTAAAATCTTCGTGTTTTTTTTTTATTAAACCTGTCATCAATCATGATTCTGAACCAAGCGCTGTAAGTATGTGTATTAATATGTTTAGTAGTCGAAGCATCAGGGATACGCTTTCATTCATCTCTTAATTACTGCATCTATATGACTTCCGTTGTTTTCTAAGCTCTGTCTGTCTGTCTGTCTGTCTGTCTGTCTGTCGTCTGTCTTATAACTTGCACTTACGCATATCAGTAAACAAATAAATAGTAGATAATAGGTTTTTCTTATGTTCGGATCAAAATTCGCTCGATCGCCATCTTTTTAGTATAGAGCACTAATAAAGCCTGGTGCACTTTTTGTTTGGTTCCTACTTTTTTCAAAGTATGTTTCTGTAGCGTGGCAATAAAAAAATAGTTGCATTAAATGAACAAATGATGATAAATTAAATAATAAATAAATAATAATGTTAAATAAATAACTAATAAAAAGTAGCGAGAATAAGAGCAAGTAGAAAGAAAAGACGTTATGTCCAAGGTATCCAAAAAAGCATTCCAAAATTAGCTCGAAATCATTGCGTGACTGGATGCCTGTGCTACCTTAATAGATAGAATTTCTTTGGACGTACATCTTGGATATCGCCATAGCGCTTGGATTGTAAAGCTATAGCCTAAGTTGCACATAACTGGGCCAGGTTCGGCTTTCGGTCAAGCAATTTTTTTGCTTCCTTCGACGAAGCCCTAACTTTTTGAGCATTGCTGAGGCGACTTAGTTGTCGACAGACAGGTTTCCAACGTATATATTGTCGGATTACTACTGCTGTAGCCTTATTGTTATGTTTGTTTAGTTTCTTTGGATGCATTGTGTCCGCTGTTTTTCCGATTTTCTGTATCTTCCACTACTCGTTACTAATTACTTGACTGGGTCAAAAAGGGCGCAGAAAATATATTTAGAAAGAGAGGACAGAATACTTTTCTAATGACAAAGCAACATTGTATTGTTGGTAGAGTAACGTCCTGATAGTGAGTGAGACATTCTACGCTATCGATTTTTGTCATTTCATCCCACTCCTACTTTTTGGTGAGAATAGGTTGGCGGAAATTTCAAGATTACTTTAAAAAATGGTTGAAAATTTCAAACCACCTTATTTTTATATCTTTGCTCCTGTTATTGTTGTTGTTTACAACTGTTTCAACTTAATGGACACAGAATTACTTTTCTTACCAGCTTTGTTTTCGATGTCCTGCTTTTTTCTCCTAAAGCTGAACTTACAGTACACCTTCTTATTCCTATTCCGACGAGGACAATACGTATCCTTTGTTATCCGACCGGATCGGACTCCGATGCACTGTAAATGCAGCTTAAGTCACTTCCTTATCACTCAAAGACGTTCATGTTGATTTTTGTCCTTTATGCCTTGAATTATACACCGCCACAATAACTTCCTAGAATTGCACCTATTGAGTCTTCTATCTCCTCCTCTTCCACCTCCCTCCTTTTTTTCTGTCTCGAACATTGAGTTTTTGCGTTCCTTAAGAGATCTTGAAGACATGTTTCTCATTGCAGATCTTAAAGGCATGTCAACGGTGTCTGCCGGCGGCCGCCGCGGTCCGCCGAAAGACTTCCGTGGAGTACCCCGAGGTGATTTGAGGCTGATGAAACCCCGCGGTCGAGGCTATTCCCAGTCTGACGTCGGCGAACCGTTCATCCCTCGATTCTCAGCTGTTGCTAGCGAGGTGAGCCACTGTTCTGTTACAGTACCGCTGCATGTGTATATCTAACCCATTCCAGGGAGTAAAATTAGGACTACCTCCTGAGGAGTACGGTGAGAACACGACAGTCTTGACGGGTGTAACCAGTGAGCATTCATACAATGGAGATGATCGGCCTATTTACGAGCCTCCAATGGGGCGAGTGATGAGTAGGAGGTGAGCTAGGCTTTGCTTGGGAGCTGGTGGCGTCTAGTATTCAGATCCAGCAGTTGTCAGGAATTCAGTGCAAAGTGTATGGATCGCTAGAACATTTTCTTTCAGATGCTCTCGGGTGTTATGGCTGAGTGCCGCTGGATTGATCTCCCTAGTAGCCCTCGTGTCAGCCCCTCTCATGTGCTCATTACCATTTGGCATGGCTTTTCTAGGATATCATTACCCACAAATTACTTGTGAAGTTAGTGTGATTGCTTCTTCATCTAATCCTGAGAACCAATGCATAGTTTATTTTAGGTCGACTGTCAAGGTTACTTGTTATTAATAGCTATTAAAACTCTTTTACTAGTTGTTGCTTTATGGGCGCTTTATTGGCGACGTGCTGCTGCCGACCTACCTAGATTGTGAGTCATTTCAATTACACGATAAGTTCTTTCATTGCTAAAATAGTTTATTTGCAGATATTTTGCCCGTGCGGCTCTAAGCTTCTTTGTGTTATTCATATTATTCGCATTCTGGTTGTTTTACACAGTGCGAATATTCCTGGAGAGGCATAGTAATTACACATATGTGGTTGGTTTCACTTAATTATTCTATGTTGAGTTTCTATGCTCCTCATCCTTACGTAACTGTGCCTCGCTCCTATGATTATACGTCTACTACACAGTGAACCTTTGACTTTTTTTAAAAAAGAAATTTGTCTGCGATCGAGTTCCGGAACCTCTGTCTAAATCTATTAGCCCAACTCGATACCGGCTGTAATCTTCTTGTGGGCAAAAATCTGAATCCGTTCTGAAACGCTGTTTATGTGCCAAGTCGAAATCCCTATAACATTTACTGTTTATTTATTTTATTTATTTATCCGACACGTTGTAGTAAGACAGACGTGGAAAACTTATGTGTACATCATATTCAGACAAAACATGACCATAAGATCAGAGGCTTAGTACCTGAGTTAGAATTTAGTCATTTTTCGTTTGTTTGTTCATTGTTTGTTTATTTAGGTGTTGTTTATTTATTTACTTATCTATTTATTTGTCGTGTCATCCACTTCAAATCCACGCTAGGTCTAAAAAATGCTTTCTGTACAGTCAAAATTTCCGTGAAACGCTCCATATCGACAACACATTGGGAGAAATGATCCATATTTTTGGGATGTGGGAGTTATTTCTCTGTATATAGCTAGATTTCTTCTGCGGCGACGCAAACAAATGCGAGAAGTGAGAGCACAGGCAACAAAGCAGAGGCGGAGCTTTTTTCTGCGTCCAGGGCCTGCACTGCTGTGATTGGTTGATTAGTGTCTTCGAGTGAGAATCTTTTACTTTGATTTTTTTTGAGCCAAAAATGCGACAGGATATTCAGTAAATGGGGGAAAAATTGATGCTTCTTGCATAGTAATTACCAGCTTTGCTGCATTTGCGCTTTTTTAGGAAGCTCTTTTCAAATAAATCCTACCCGAGTGAGTGTTTAATAGTTAGGTATCGTCCAACTCTCGTTTATTCAGGTTACGTATGCGTTATCTTTACTGGATGCTTTATTGTATACGCATTATATCTCAGTAATAGTTCTGGAACTTCGACGCCTCCGTCCAGAATACATTGTCACTGTTGTACGTGATCCCGATGGCGAATCGAAGACAATGTCAATAGGTGAGCATCGAGGGTTTTTTCCTATTCGGCTGCTCTGAGGTAACTTCCAAAATTCCAGGAATGATGTCGCTGCAGGAGGCTGCTATACAAGTGCTGCGCTTCCATGAATCTTATTTCCCATCCTACAATGTTTTTCTCGATAAGGTATGTTTTTTTGGGATCTAATAAAGCATCATTAATAAGTACTAGAATGCGTTTCGTAGTTTGTTTTACTAGTTTCTCACTAAGTAGTACTAATTATTACTACTGCTTAATCATTTGCAGGCTCGTCAATCAAGTCATCGATTGCGGAATTCATCTCAGCCTCCTGGATTCAAGATGTATGATATTGAGGGATTAGGAAGTGGGACTACGGAAATCAGTCAGGTATACATTACTTCTCCCAAATGGGGAGTGCTCTTTACATTACCATCACTAATTCTTAGAGTAACCTTCGAGCACTCATGGAAGCTACGTCCAGACGGCGTAGCACAAACCATAATGACATCCTTCAAGAAGAATGCGAGTGGGAGAGACGGGTTAAGAAGAGGAAGTAGGCGATAGTAAACCTATATATTCTGATTCGCATTTCACCTCGTATGTTTTAGATACCGATTGATTGCCTCGGCTGAGGAGGCGTTTGCTCAAGTGCAAAGCATTGTTGACAACCAAGCAGGGAATAAGGTAATTGTACTCAACTTGTTTAACTGTAATAGTCACGGACATCTGGCCCCATAATGACAGCAGCCGGCGCGAGAAATGGCCGTTGACGGCTCTCACATCGAATTTGGAACTCACTAGGTGTATAGGATCATCACGGCAGTGATAATTGGCTTCGGCCGGACGTCGCGTTGTTCATCAGTGGGCGATTTTAATAGTGCGTCATTGTTATTTCACCCAAACGAGGTGTGAGGTAAAACTGTCGGCAATGGGTGGCCTATTCCTGGATTTAGTTGGATCGTAAACGGGAACAAGAGCCCATTGAGGCTGGATCAGTTCTTTTTTTTTCAAATGCGACTGTGTTCTTCATCCCCCCCTCTCCCCTTCATGTACTTCCTCGCAACGAGTTCGTATCGTCGTGTAGGGAAATGTGCAGGTGAATTCTAGCCCTCCAGGGTTAATTCATCCTAACTAACGTTCAAGCCTTGTGCCATGCATGTGTAGTGAAATCGCACACAAGACGAACGAATCGAGCCAGAAGGTCTGAAGCCTTGCACTAGACATCTGAATTGATTGACTCTGTCCAGGCTACTTGAATTCTTCATATATTTACTTATTTATTCTATCTATTTATGTGCACGTACGTGCGCTATACATTCATGAATCACAAATACAAGAAGGTGGTAGGGGAGCTCTCCAGGTCTTGCAAGTTAATCAAAAACTAATTCGAGGTGTGTTCTTGATGTAGTACATAGATGTAGGTGATAGTTTTTCTCTGAGGTAAAATTCTTCATAGGAGAATTATTGAGTCATCAATACATTTCGCCCAGAACTGCTCTTACGTACAGAGCAGATATTGAAACAACATAAACCTGAGCTGAGCTTTTTTCTGTGATAGTATTGCTCAAATGGGATAAAAATCGTAGATATGCTTAGCAGCATTGCAGTATGCTCATTGCTCCTCCTTGCTTAATCAGCATTTATCATCATCATTTATCTGGCAATAACTAAGGGACGAAAAAAGGAACCACACAAGAAAATAATTAATTGCCACTGACATATGTAAGGATAGATTGACTTCCACGAAAACGCTTCTCTTAGTAGAACCCAATGAATATGGTCAACAAGCCCACGGGCAAGGCTAGCTGGCATTACCCCAGAAACCAATTAGTTAGCGTTTTCAATAGGGGGCTAACCGAGAAAAGCTACAGAACACTCAGGGCTAAGAACTCTGCAGAATGGCGTGTTTCTCACAGAAAAGGAGTACAAAGTAGAAAGGCAAGAGGTGAGAGATAGAAGGAGAACAGAAATTGATGTATTAAAACAGATGTATCACTGCGGCAGCATGATGATCTATTGGCTGGGTAGGCTCTTATTTTGGTGGAGTGAACTGAAAATTGGAGGTATGTATATCAAGGAAGTCACAAGAAGCTTCTAATAGAATACCCTCTATCTTAGGAATGCTTCACGTTCAGAGTAGAACGGTGTTGCTGATGTAGACGCACAGTGTATTCTGGGAGATCATTCCATGTTTCAATGTTCTCACCACAAGGAATTCTCTGGACCTCTGGGAATGTGCCCCTTCTATGAGCAATCTATGCAAGTATCCCCTGGGTCTGCCGTTATACCTGGGCAAAGTGAATAAGCGTTCAGGATCGATCTCGATTGACTATCCTATAAATCGAAGTTTGCTCGTATAGGATTCTTCTTAACAGCAACGAGATAGTACTTACGAGAGAGAGCCTCTGTACATGAGGTATTCGGAAAAGCCGTTTCTGGCGAAGATCCGGGATGTGAATCTTTTGAAATATGGGGTGGATTGAAATCAGTCCTCGGCTCATATGGTAAATGTGGATATGGAACTATTCTGTTTTTGGTTTGTTTCATCTAATTTCTTACATGGCATATCCATGTGAGTACAATGTACAGGTTCGAATACAAGTTTAGTAGTAGTACAATACAAGTAATCTAGTCGACAGCCATATTCAAGGACACGTATGTCAGCATTAAACACCACGGTTTGGTGGGAAGTAAGCCTCATATATGTTGATGCATGTATTGGTGTGCTAGCGAGAAAAACAAAACAAAATTGGAAGAATAGGAAGTGAAACTGGGAAACAGACTCATATTTGTTTACCATCTACAGTTGCATTTGTCGAAGATCAAGTTTCTCAGAATTTCGTCTTTTCGAAACGCCAACGAGGTCAAACGTATGTGTGATATGGGTGAAATGGAGATGTGAAATGAAGTTAGATAAGAAATAAAGTTCTGATTTGCCGAAATCTCGTTCTACTACTTTTTTTTTCAGAACTTGTGCGATGCCATGGACTCCACGACCGCTGCCCAAGGAGTATTTGCATGCATCATGAGGCCTTTAAATAAGTACCTCAGGCAGACAAGACAACAACCTCGGCACCCTGCCGAGGCAGTTACTCACCATATAGAAAGGTCTGTGGATTTTCTAGGGAATAACATGTTCGACACTTGAAAATTTTTATTTAGATGTCTAAGCATGCGCTTAAACTACAGGACGTTTTTACAACGATTCTTTAGTGACAGGTTTCCTGCAAAGGTAGGTTTTGTATTCTACTATGATGTTAGTATAGAAAACTAGCTCGTGTTTTTGCAGGATATCGTATCCGAATCGAAGTGGTCTATTATTTCGGATGAGCAGGCTTCGGCTTCTATTCAGCATGGAACGACGTTTTTGCTTCGTTCACACAATAAGGTTAGTGCTACCACCATTTATAGGCGGTTTCAATGATCTGGACCCGCTCGCGCGCTGTGTACCAGGCCATCGAGTGACATAGGTGATATCAGTGGAAAGTGAGTATGCGCAGACAATCAGAGTGCAAAGACGTAAGCGGCACGGCGCTTGCGAAGGGATCCGGACTAGAATTCCTCATATGTGCCGTATGCTCATTGCTCCTCCTTGAGTTCTTTCTCCTTACATACGGATTAGCGTCCCGAAAAAATGTTCGTCAGGATGTTAGTTTGTGCCAAAAAAAGAATGAGGATATGGAGCTGTGCATCTGGCAAGGGCGGAGCGACAAATTTCAACAGTTGGTCGGTTAGACGAGTACGAGTTGACCAATCACAGATCCCAGCACACTGCTGTTTGCCAGTTGCAATGCTCCACATCCAGAGAGTGGTAGCTCTGATTGGTCGGAGCTAGAGGTGAACATTTAAGCGTACGAGATTCCTGTTAATGACGGTATGTTTTGTAATCGCATAAAGTACGCTCATCAAGGATTTTTCATCTTTCTCGCGGTTATGGGAGGCTAAATGTTTCGGTGCGTAGATGCTGTAGGCAGCATATGTATTGATCGCATCACTTTTATACGCTATCAGACGTACATGATTTCTACTCATCATCATTTCTTGTTTTCATAAACTTCACAGCATTTAAACAGATATAGTCTATGTTTTTCTGAATTTCCTTTCATTCACTATATTATTGATTTGTACCCAGGACGACGACGCGGGCGTGCAATTGCTGTGCACTATAAGTTCGCTGCCTTTTTTCAATCTCACCGAACAGTCTCGATCTTCGAATAATAAGTTTGCCTTAAAAATTAGAAATGAATCCTCAGTCTAGAATGGTGTTATGTTATTAGTAATATCTCATGAGAAAATTTGAGATTTCTCCTACGATTCTTTGTTTACTTTTTGTTTTGTTCTGTGCTTGTATATCTGGACAGTCCCCAAACGTTAACATTTGGGTTTTGAGTAGTAACACCTTAACTGTCTGATTTGTGCCTGAATGGCTGCTGTTTTGCCCATACTTTAATGAAATTACGGTGTATTTTGTTGTCATTCCTTTACTAGTATTTTAATAACACTTACTCTACTTCGAAGTTCTCACATAGGCAAGGATCGCACTGTCAGCGGAGTGCATTTCAAATGTTAGTTACCGTATTTTCTTGCCTTTTTTGTATATAGGTGTTGTATTGCATTGCAATCATAGTATGACAGGTGTTTTCACGTTTCACCTGCGTGCATCTGGCTCGCGTTTCTCTATCATCTCATTCTGATGTTCTCGATATTCCATGTGATCATTCCGTTGATGCGATAAAGTTGCGAATCTTTGCGGTGTGTTGATTGCTTATGAAGATCCTAGTTAGTGCGTGGGCACCCCAAACTGATATCTTCCAACTTATGTAATTGAGATGTCCAAACTGCATCAAAGTCTTGTGGTATTATCATGATGTTCTACAAAGCGTGGCCCATCATTACGATTTACAACCCCATCAACAATTCTTCGTTCTCCATCAGTACGAAAATGGAAACTTTCAGATCTGTAATGTGCACTACTAGGCTACAATCTATCCGGTCTTGGACATCTGGGACGCTGGAAAAAAGCTCCGATCCCCAGTGAAAACGGTGAGCACCGCAGTGTGAGGAAAGACCAGAAGAGATAATCGTATAATCATAAGGAACACGCTAGTTTGGGAAAAATGATGAGGTCACGAGACTGTCCTCGCCTTTGCAACCCGAATAATGGAAAGAAAAAAATCTCCTGAAGCTGTGGGAGAAGTAAACATATGTCAAGTGCAAAAATGTCTATTTCTGAGTGAAAACATTTATTAGGAGGTCACATGGTTCATGGAAAGAACCTGAACTTATTACGGATTGCTTTCTTCGTCCTGGGATCATCAAGATACACGTCGCCGATGTCGATGGTTTGGTCACCGTCACGGTTTCCAAAGTTGATGGTTATAATTTCTTCGATCTGAAAAAAGGGGGTAAAACCTTTTCAGAACACTGACATGGCGAGAAAAATGGAAGAATTTCCAATGAATACTGTCTTGCAGAACCAAGGAAGGGGGAGGGATACAAAAACACAAACAGAACATTGAGATATTCAGTAGATTCAAGTATACTGAATTCAGGAAACAGTATTCAAATGAATTGATTCACTGTCACATAGCTGTTTACATGTACAGCTAAGCTCTATTTTTATGGCGTCATTTTACTTGAGAATTTTTTTCCTGGAGATTTGTCACTCAATTTTATCAAAGTCTTGAATTTACTTCTAAATATGCCTACCCCACGACACTTGTGGAAAACCCTCAAGTAGGGCCTTATAAAGATAAATTCGTCTTCTGTTCCTTTGATTTCAAATTTTTCATGCGCCATTGTTTGCAACCATTGAAGACGGTCATCTTTGAAGTCTACAAAACTTATTGTTAATGTTAACTGACTCAATGGCACTTGAATGATTACATAGCTTACGGTCTTCTTCCATCAGTTCAACATAAACCGGCAGTTTGTGGTCATGCTCGCAGTAGAAAACGCCTTTTACCGTGATGCTGTGTGCATTTGCGGCTAGGGCAAATGTAAGAGCGAGGAGAACACTCAGGAACATGCCTGAAAAGGTTGCGTTAGATGAACCACCGATTAGAAGAGAACAATAATGTACCAAAAATTACAACGAGAAAAAATTGATCCATTTTCCACATCGCATAAACGAGAGAAAAAAGAACAAAAGACATAGGCTCCGTCTCTGCTCGTCCGTTAAGGAAGGAGGCATACGAGGCGATTGTGAAAAAAAATCGAATTAACCTGTCCAAAACTTTTGTTTGGTGGTAAGGTCTTTCGGAACCACTGCCCTATAAGTCTGTCTCTTACCACTCTTACTCGTACACCCTCAACATAGGTTTTCGCATGACAAAGGAAAAGCTCTCATGTGGTCGCCAGCAAAATTAGTTCCGAACAGGGATTGAATAATCCAACTAATTCAACTGATAACTTGTGAAATTGATCGTTCAATTGGTACCCTGTTAGAACATCTGAATATTCAAAAAGGAAAGAAAGCCCATCAACTTGTATAGTCCTTCAGAGAAAACTGCAATGTTCTGTTATGTTATATCCAAAATTTTGATTAGATCGAAATCGAGTATTCGAGTTCGAATTCATTCCAAAGTGTTACTCACCCCTATCTATAGCTACCACCCACAGCATTGAGCAGGGCCAAGTAAAGCAGAGAAAATAAAGTGAGTGAATCTCTTATGGATTCTACACCAACTGCTGGAAGGTAGCTGTGGTATTCTCCCAGCACAGCTTATTTAGGAGGAAAGCAAAAAGAATTGAAACTGCAAAGAGGCAAGTCCATCCGCTCTGTTATATAGTATCCACCATTTCTATGTTTTGAATGAGTCACTAAGCTATGTTAGGTTGGAGACAAAACACTTACTGACTTTCTGGAAACATTATTGTCATACTTGTGCTACTGCTATGAAACGGAACCACTTGATTCATGCGAGAAACAACAGTTCCATTGAAGTCGTCGTTCTGAACAGTATTTACTTGCTTTGTTTGTTCCCATCACAAAATGAGGCCATGCTTACTTTGGCAGGATTGGCTCGAGTGCAGGAGACGAAAATGGTGCAAACCTAGTGTCAGGAACCAATTTGTGGGACATCATACTATATATATACTATCTTGTAATACGAATGTCACTCTTCTGGGTTACTTTATGTGGGCTCATTAGAGTAAGAGCATTGCCATTTCTCATAGGGATACCAAGTACTGATCTGGGACTGGATGCATCTTTGAGGTGACTTATGATAAACGTGTTGACGCACCCAAATTCATCCCTTATACGCCACTCATCAGTGAGTTTACCAATACGCGACGTGGTCCACACCAAGCTACTACCCACCGATGATCATGCATATGGGTACGAGATTAGCAAGTAATGCATTGAGGCCTAAAGACCTCGAAAAGCGTCGACTACAGCGTACGGGCCATATTCCGTAGAGGAATTCGTGACTACTTTTGCGAAGAAGGGTTTCACTTTTAACAAGAGTGCCTTTTTTTCGAAGATGCCAAAGCAAGCCTTTATTTTATATATGCATAAGCACATCGGAATTTCTTATATCTTGCCCTTACTACTAGCTCATATGAAGTGAGCTAGTAATTTTGACGCACCCCGCACATTAGCATGCATATTGAATTGGCTAGTGGTAATCTGTTGATAAAGATGTACTCCTGTTCACAGTGTCTACTCTGAGGATTTTCATCAAGGTTGTCTTATTTTCCTTATTCGTTCCCTTTAATTATTGCTCAGGCCACTTATTCGTCTTTTCATTCACTTATCTACTAGGCGTGTTGTTCGCTACTTTTCTTTTTGAGTTTTCTTTGAAATATTTTTTTTGAGTTTTTTTTTGAAATACACTTCACTCTCTAGCCAAGCAATTTGCAGAGGTGGGAAGTAGAGGAGTTGGAGGAAAGTCGGCCAAGAAAGGGTTATATGCTCAAAGTCAGATCCGTTAGCCATCCGCCCAAGTTGGCATTATACTTGCCGTCATGAGGGCAGCTCTGCTTAAGAGGCAGCACTTTGGGTGCGAACTAGGCGTGAGGTGCGGCCATTTGATGCAGCTGGAAAACAGTGAGCTCTGACGATGTTGGAACTTTTCTCAACATCCTCGCAATCTGCGCGGACACCCAGTTAGTATCCACGAATCTTGAGTGATCTTGTACTGCCGCAATTGACATTGGAAAGGGCGATAACTGGCCTCCAATGTTTTCGAGTGCTTTCTGCTTTTTCTCATCGTGAGAGTAAATGTTTATTGGTTTCGTATTACCAAAACAATTTTGGTAAGGGCGAAACTAGTACCCTACCTTTTTGGATGTAAATCTCGGTGTTTCTTAGCTTGGAGATCAATCTTCATCAATTCTGCAGAACCGCGATTACTTTCACTGAGATAGTAAGCAAAGAAAACTAGTTCGATGTATCTCAGGTCATAATTGAACTAGATACGTTATCTCGCTTAGGATGCGCATCAAACGAGTCTCGCCGACACTATAGGCGTATGTCAGAGGCTTTTGCCATATGTGATGGTAGCATGGAACTCTGCTGCCCATTCTAGGACTGCCGCGTTCAGGATGGGAGAACTATTGTAGGACGAGATCCTGCTCCCTGATTGCCATTGCAGTCATTAATGCTCGTGAAAGATTCATGTATGTGAATAGCAACTTGCCCATCTCTGTTCATGGTTTTACAGTACACAGCATCAGCAGAATACATGATACTTTCAGTGAGGGAAGAGGGATTCTGTTTGATTGGGGACTTTGAGTTGTCCAAAAGCAAGAAGATCTTGACGCCGTTTGTCAACCAACGGAACTCAGAAGAAAATGATGGTGGTAGCAGAGTGCGTGTCCGTGATGTTCAAGAGACGTCACCAGATTTCAGAGACGACAATGCATCTTAAACCGAAGAAAGCCGCTTAAGTTGTGATGGCTTGCGCTGTGTTGCAGAGTATACAATCGCCATGCTATGTCTTCCCATGCTTCATTTGGACAGGAGATTGGTCCACCTGGCACATTGGCCACAAGACATAACCGATATGTATCTGTACATCCATACAAAGTAGAATGTATGCGTGTATTTATGTTCCTTATAGAAATCGCGGAGAGTGAACCGATTGGGGCAAACTTTGAATACTCTTCAATCATGGGCCGGAGGTTTTAGGTTTTAGGCTACCTTGTCCCTGCCATTATCGATTGATTTAACGACTGTATCGATTTTATTGATTTTCCGCTATTTTTGCCCAAGAGTCGATAGGGACATGACTACGGGATAATCGTTTTGCACGAGATATCGAATTTTCGATTTTATTGATTTTTCGCTATTTTTGCCCAAGAGTTTGTGGAGACATCTGTTTGCTGGGGTTTGTCAACACGCTGAACACGAAAATGTTGACCATTTTGCGCAGAATATCAAATTATCGGTTTTATTGATTTTCCGTCATTTTCACCCACAGCCCGTCGTGTCTGTCGGAATTTCCGATTCCGCCGATCACGAATATGACAATTGTTCTCCACCGATACATTGAGTAACCGATACATTGAGTAATCAGTAATTTCTTCTGTTTTTTCCTCATTTTGGGAAGGGACAGGACGAGAATGTGTTTACTGGATCAATCAAAAACCCCAAACACCTAAGTACGAATATGGCAACTGCTTTCCATGAATTGGTCACTGAAATAACTTTACTGACTTTTCGATTACGGGTCGGTGGATGAGGGTTACTCAAGCCTGCTAATGTGTTAGCCACGAAAATTATAGGCTTTTGCAATGTATTTGACAAGACTAGCAATTGTCGTCATCAGTGTTAAGTTGGCGGAGCAGTAAAACACCTGAGCGAAGCCAGGTATGCCGTCTAGTAGAAGATAATTTAATAAGCACATAACTAAATAAGTTTATCCTGGATTAGCAGCAAGTGTTACTAGTAGTATTTGAGAATCATCATAAAATATTAGGCTGTCTGTCAGAGGTGAAATCGTCGTCCAAGAGGAAGGGACGGATAAAAGTTTCAACGGTGACTTGTCTAGGCCAGTCATGTATATCTTGCTGACCTCTCAAGAAGTACGTACATGACCAATTTCCGAGTCGGAACATTTGTCAGAAGGTCAGATGCTTTATGCTGGAAACTTATTACGGAATTCATCCTTCGTCTCGGGATTACCAAGAAATACATGGCCGATGTCGACAGTTACTTCACCCTCTCGCCGACCAAAGTTACTTTACTAGTATTTTAATAACACTTATATAACTTCGAAGTTCTCACATAGACGAGGATCGCCCTGTTAGCGCAGTGCATCTCAAATGTTAGTTAACGTATTTTCTTGCCTTTTTTTGTATATAGGTGTGGTTTGTATTGCATTGCAATTATAGTATGAGAGGTGTGTTCACGTTTCACCTGCGT
The DNA here is from genome assembly GCA_037903475.1 of Ancylostoma caninum. Taxonomy (NCBI): domain Eukaryota; kingdom Metazoa; phylum Nematoda; class Chromadorea; order Rhabditida; family Ancylostomatidae; genus Ancylostoma; species Ancylostoma caninum. Next base: position 588,591 of record JBAJFG010000063.1, read on the forward strand.
TCCTCTGGCTCGCGTTTCTCTATTATCTCATTCTGATGTTCTCGATATTCCATGTGATCATTCCGTTGATGCGATAAAGTTCGAATCTTTGCGGTGTGTTGATTGCTTATGAGTATGTTAATAAATACAGGAAGTAACAACTAGTGAAACCAGTACAAGCGCAATAATACGACATACAGTAGTCTCTAAAACATTAAGGTGTAAAAAAATAAATGCGCGTTTGACTGTCAAACAAAAATTATTCTGAAAATGATGACACAGAACACCTCAGCTCGAAATGTATCCGTGGTAGGTATCAGTGACTCTTTGCCATGTTCTGAGAACGAGGGCCTCCTTGATTGTAATCGCTGCGCTATGGGAGATAATAGCGACTCGTCCATGACCCCAGCACCGCTTTTGAACTTTTTCTCCTCCAAGGAAAGCTTATTGAGCAGGAACAAGAAACAAGTAATTCTCTGATAGCGCCAAGTCTGAGCTACACGGCGAACATGGGGACTACTTAGCGGCCTACGATAGAAGATGAGGACGATCAAAAGTTCGATGGGCATTCAAAATATTGGTTCAGTTAGCAAATGTCGGGGTATTTTAAAAAAGTCAATTTTTATGCGATTGCGGCCTTGGAGGAAAGCAAATATTCTATGGAACCAGAACCAACGGGCATACGATCCGTACGTGCCGACGGTGCGTTGGGTCGGAGTCTTCTATCCATTCGCGTGATATACTTTGGGAGCGGTTAGATGAGTGGTCGACCGCTCACAGTGACAGCATAGTGAAGAATGAGATACATATTCCATAAATGTTTAAAATATAGCGCTGGGTAATTCTGTCCTCGTATTTCCGTGCTTGCAGTCGTATACCATACGGGTGAAAAGTCCACAATTTTGACCGACTATTTTCTCAATTACTTCAAAAATCGGAATTGGAATCTACTCAGCATTCCATATATTCTCAGATTCGCCATGAATTGCTCTTTCATTCAAAAAATTCGGAATAGGTGCTCACCAAGCTATCCACTAAGGCAGTGGAAAACAGTGCGCACCCACATTTTACACCCTAATAAATCGCCTCTTACTTTTTTTCATAACTTCTTTCTAGGTCCAAGATTAAATCTTCTAGTCTTGACGGACAGTACTATTGCTCACTCGTGAAGGGTAGAGCCATAAATATCTGCAGTGCTCCTGAAGATTTTCTTTATAAATTCTGTTTTCAAACTCGAAGTGGTCAAATCCGTGAGTTTTTGGTGCTTATAGTTCACTACTCTTCACGCCACTCCAATTTTTTTCCCGGATTTTGGACTTTATCCAAAATGACCGTGGTGCGTGAGCACCACAAACTGATATCTTCCAACTCATGTAGTTGAGGTGTCTAAACTGCATCAAAGTCTTGTAGTATTAGTATGATGTTCTACAAAACGTGGCCCATCATTACGACTTGCAACCCCATCAACAATGTTTCATTCCCCACCAACATGGAAACTTTCAAATCTGTACTCGGCACTAGTGGCTATAATCTATCCGGTTTAGGACATCTGTGCCGCTGGAAAAGCTCCGATCCACAGTGAAAACGGTGAGCAGCGCAATGTGAAGAAGGAGCAGGAGAGATAATCGGATAAGCATGAGGAACACGTTAATTCGGGAAAAATGATGAGAGTCACAAGACTGTGCTCGCCTTTGCAACTCGAATAATGGAAAGATAAAAAAATCTCCAGAAGTTGTGGGAGAAGTAAACATATGTCAAGTGCAAAAATGTCTATTTCTGAGTGAGAAGGTTTATTAGACGGTCACATGGTTTGGAGTAGACCTAAACTTATTACGCATTTCTTTCTTCGTCCAGGGCTCATCAAGATACACGTTGCCAATGTTGATGGTTTCGTCACCGCTACGATTTCCAAAGTTGATCGTTATGATTTCTTCGATCTGAAAAGAGGAGGTAAAACCTTTTCATTGCAGAACCAAGGAAGGGGAGCGGATACGAAAACACAAACAAAACATTGATATATTCGCATACCCCAATTACCTAATGCAGAAGAAATTATTCTGCTCTATCTCGTTCGCTCAAGTCTTTTAGAAACTAATGCAGGTCCGCTACCTTTATCTTTACCGTTCATGTTTACTGTTGTGTTGTGACTAACTAATCGTTACTGGTCGGCTTAATTTTGTTCATTTTCTCCCTTTTCTTTGGTGCTTCCCTATTGTATATCATTTTTACACACTGTTCACCGTGATGGCACACCTTTATGGTGTATACAAATAAATAAATAAATAAATATTCAGTAGATTTGAGCAACTTGAATTCAGAAAACAGTAATCTAAGTGTCAGTATTTGTCAAAGTCTTGAATATATTTGTAAATTATTTACTGCTGTCACATAGCCGTTTATACAGGTAAGCACTATTTTCATGGCGTTATTTCACTTGAGAAATGTGTTCTAAAGATTTAGCACTCAATTTTGTCAACGTCCTGAATTTAGTCGTAAATAAGCTTACCCCACGACATTTGTGGAAAACCCTTAGATAGGGCCTTATAAAGTGATACTCGTCTTCTGTTCCTTTGATTTCAAATTTTTCATGCACCAATGTTTGCAACCAATGAAGACGGTCATCTTTGATGGCTACAAAACAATAATTGTTTATTGACTCAATGGTACTTGAAATTACATAGCTTACGGTCTTCTTCCATCAGTTCAACAAAAACCGGCAGTTTGTAGTCGTGCTCGCAGTAGAAAACACCTTTTACCGTGATGCTGTGTGCATTTGCGGCTAGGGCAAATGTAAGAGCGAGGAGAACACTCAGGAACATGCCTGAAAATATTGGGTTAGATGAACCACCGATTAGAAGAGAGTAATAATAATAATAATAATAAATAACTTTTTTTCGTAATAGGTGGTAACGCCTTTCGGAAACATTGTCCTATAAGTCTGTCTCTTACCACTCTTACTCGTACGTCCTCACCATAGGTTTTCGCATGACAAAGGAAAAGCTCTCATGAGCTCGCCACCAAAATTAGTTCCGAACAGGGACCGAATAATTAAATAATTCAATTGATTACATGTGAGCGTATTAGAACATGTAAATATTCAAAAAGAAAAGAAAGTCCTTTAAATTGTTCAATCCTTCAGAGAAAACTACAATGTTCTGTTGTGCTATATTCGAAATTTTGATTAGATCGGAATCGAGTATTCATGTTCGAATTCATTTCAAAGCGTTATTCGCTCCTACCTTCAGCTATCACCCACAGCGTTGCGCAGGGCCAAGTAAAACAGAGAAAATAAAGTGAGTGAATCTCTTATGGATTCTACACCAACTGCTGGAAGGTAGCTATGGTATTCTTCCAGGACAGCTTACTTCAAAGGAAAGCAAAAAGAATTGAAACTGCAAAGAGGCAAGTCCATCCGCTCTGTTATATAGTATCCACCATTTCTATGTTTTGAATGAGTCACTAAGCTATGTTAGGTTGGAGACAAAACACTTACTGACTTTCTGGAAACATTATTGTCATACTTGTGCTACTGCTATGAAACGCAACCACTTGATTCATGTGAGAAACAACAGTTCCATCGACGTTCTAAACAGCTATTTACTTCCTTTGTTTGATCCCATCACAAAATGAGGCTGTGCTTACTTTGGCAGGATTGGCTCGAGTGCAGGAGACGAAAATGGTGCAAACCTAGTGTCTGGAACCAATTTGTGGGACATCATACTACATACTTTCTTGTAATACGAATATCACTCTTCTGGGTTACTTTATGTGGGCTCATCAGAGTAAGAGCTACGCTATTTCTCACAGGCACACCAAGTACATAACGGCTGGTCTGGGACCGGATGCATAATTGAGGTGACACATGATAAACGTGGTAACGCATCCAAGTTCACCCCTTGCCTGTTACTCATCAATGGGTTTACCAATACGCGACGTGGTCCACATCCAGGTACTACCCACCGATGTTCATATCCATGGGTACGAGATTATCCAGTAATGCATTCAGGCCCTGCTAACGACCTCTAAAAGCGTCGAGTACGGCGCACGGGCCATATTCCGTAGAAGACTTCGTGACTACTTCTTGCGAAAAACGGTTTCACTCCTAACAAGAGTGCCTTTTTTCCTAAACCCTGAAGCCGGCCTTTACTTTATATATGCACAAGCATATCGGAATTTCTTACATCTTGCCCGTACTACAAGCTCATATAAAGTGAGCTAGTAATTTTGACGCACTCTGCACCTTATATTACAGATGGAGGTGAAAGTTAAGAAACTTTGGCTTAAATTTCCATATCTGAATGGACCTTTTTTATCTCTCAGCAGAACCCAGTTTTAGTGAAAAAAAAACTTGGAGGACTAAGGTCATGAAAAAGTAGATGGAGATAATATGTAGTTTGTCACATATACCTAAATGCGTAGAATGCATGAAAACTTAGGTTCACCGGTTTAGCCAGTGGCCTAATTGTTTTGCCCGCTGGCCAAACCAGAAATGGACGTCACGATCAAAGACTTGCCACAGAGCATCGGTGGAGTGTTCGTTTAGTCCTAGGCAGGTAGCCGAAGGAGAACCGTATTATAGTGTACTCCTTTTGCTGACTACAAAGTGTTGCATCGCAGTCGTCGTCAGACCCGGTGGTAAGAATTACAACCACCCACATCCGTAGTTCTTGAAGTGAGTCAGATGTCGCAAGTTAGTTTTATTTCGACAGCGCTATTTCAGAAGGCCTAGCCGACTTAGTGGTAGAGTGGTCTCCCGATTATAGGCATTTCCTCTCAAGCAATATTCTATTCATTTACTCACTTACTTGTTTATTCATCCATTTATCTCGCCAGGTAATGTTCTTGCATCATACATACCATCGCAAAAATTTAAAGTGCATTTCATTGAAGGGGGATTGTAAAGCACGCATATTGAATTGGCTAGTGGTAGTTTGTTGATAAAGATGTACTTCTGTCCACAGTGAAGCAAGTATCAAAACACCTTTAAAAAAAGCGATGAGCTGCGCTGTAAAATCAGCTGCAGAAAAATTCAATCTACTCTGAGGATTTTCATCAAGGTTGTCTTATTTTCCTTATTCGTTCCCTTTAATTATTGCTCAGGCCACTTATTCTTCTTTTCATTCACTCATCTACTAGGTGTGCTATTCGCTACTTTTCTTTTTGAGTTTTCTTTGAAATACACTTCACTCTCTAGCCAAGCAATTTGCAGAGGTGGGAAGTAGAGGAATTGGAGAAAAGTGGCCAAGAAAGGGTCACATGCTCAAAGCAAGGCCCCTTATCAATCCACCCAAGTTGACGTTAGACCTGCCGTCATGAGGGCAGCTCTGCCTAGAAGGCGGCACTTTGGGTGCAAACTAGGCGTGAGGTGCGGCCATTCGATGCAGCTGGGAAACAGTGAGCTAAGACGATGTTGGAACTTTTCTCAACATTCTCGCAATCTACGCGGATACCCAGTTAGTATCCACGCCCCATGTTCCGATATTAGCAAAGTCCTATTCTCGACAGTCTTGAATACACGTTTAAAAAGGGCTTAGAGCAATAATCACTTCTGCTCGCTTGTGTAACACCGGTAGCAACTAAACAGAGGACATGAACGTCCCTTCAACAGCTTTAATCTTGGTTTTCGGCATCCCCTAGCAAAGCGGTGGTCAGTTTTCCTGTGCCGTCGGGAACAATTTTTCGGAAGTCAAAATGTGGTCTCGATATTTTTGAGGTGCAGTTCTTGATATTCATCAGTGGAAGAGTGAATCTTGAGTGATTTTGTACTACCGCAACTGACATTGGAAAGGGCGATAACTGGCCTCCGATGATTTCCAGTGCTTTCTGCTTTTTCTCAGGGTGAGAGTGAATGTTCATTGGTTTCATATTACCAAAACAATTTTGGTACGGGCGAAAACTAGTCCCGACTTTTTTGGATGTAAATCTCGGTATTTCTTAGCGTGGACATCAATCTTTATCAATTCTGCGGAACCGCGATTACTTTCACCGAAATAGTAATCAAAGAAAACTAGTTCGATGTATTTCAGGTCATAATTGAACTAGATACGTTATCTCGCTTAGGATGCGCATCAAACGGGTCTTGCCGACACTATAGGCGTATGTCAGAGGCTTTTGCCATATGTGATGGTAGCATGGAACTCTGCTGCCCATTCTAGGACTGCCGGGTTCAGGATGGGAGAACTATTGTAGGACGAGATCCTGCTCCCTGATTGCTGTTGCAGTCGTCGATGCTCGTGCAACATTCATGTATGTGTACAGCAACTTGCCCAGCTCTGTTCATGGTTTCACAGTATACATCAGAATACGTGATACCTTCAGTGAGGGAAGAGCGGATTCTGTTTGATTGGTGACTCTGAGTTGTGGAATAGCAACAAGGCCTTGACGCCGTCTGTCAACCTCGAAACTGACCACCAACATCGATTCAACGAAACTCAAAAGAAAATGATGGTGATAGCAGAGTGCGTGTTCATGGAGTGGAAGGGACGTCACAAGATTTCAGAGACGACAATGCATCTTAAACCGAAGGAAGCCGCTGAAGTTGTGATTGCCTGCGCTGTGTTGCGCAGTATACAATCGCCATGCTATTTCTTCCCATGCTTCATTTGAGAAGGAGATTGACCCACCTGGCACATTCGCCACAAGACATAACCAATATGTATCTGTACTAGCGCTCCTTCGGGACGCTAGAAAGCGGGGTGGGGCAACCACTTGGGGCATGTGCAAAAGCTTGCCGAATCCCTGGAAAATTGACAAAGAAGCGAAACTAATCATTAAATGGGCTAAGATATGAAATCTTTCTTATTAGCTAAGTATGAGCATGACAAGTCCTTTCTCATTCGTAGGACGCATTCGTGCGTTTTCCTCATTACTGGGCCAACGCAGACGCGTTTTCCATCGGCGAACCTGTATCCTGCCGTTCTCCACACTATTGGGCCGAAGCGAACTCGTATTCTAGTGTCCTCCGCACTATTCGGCCACGGTGGGCCTGTCTTCAATCGGTGGACCCGTATTCATTTTCACTGTTGGGCAACAGCAAACCCGTTCACAGTCGGCTGAATTGTATCCTGGTATTCTCCACCTTATTGAGTCACAGCGGACCCATCCTATACTAGCAGACCCCTATCCTGGCATTCTTCACATCATAGGACGGCGGGCCCTTCTTACATCTGGGAGCCTGCATTCTGGCGTCTTTCCCACCGTTGGGCTACGGTGACCCCTTGTTCCATTGGAGGACCCGTATCCTGGCGTTCCCCACACCACAGGGCCCTAATGGAGAACGCGTCTGCGTTAGCCCGGTAGTGAGGAATACGCATGAATGCGCCATACGACGGAACGAACTTCTCATGCTTATACTCAACTCATAAGAAGGACTTCATGTTTGGGCCCATTGGAAGATTATTGATTTTTCGCTATTTTTCCCCAAAAGTCGATGGGAACATGACTACTGGTGTTTGTCAACACGTTGAACACGAATATGATGCCCATTTTGAATATCATATTATCCACTGGTATTCAAACAAATCGTAGGCGTACCGCAAGGTGGCAATTTCAGCCCCCTCTTGGCGGACCTTACTCTATCATACTATGAATACATCTACGCTAAAAATTATTTGGATACGAACATATACTTCTATCTCTTACAGATATATGGACGATCTACTGATAATACATAATACTTTAGACAGTAGAATTTTAGCAGTTCTGGATAAAGTCTATCATAAAGTACCATCGTTGGAATCCACAATTCAATCCAACTACAAATGTAACTATTTAGATTTGGAGATTAATATGCATAACAACGTCGTGATGACAGAAATGTATAATAGGACTGATTCTTTTGGCTTTGCTATTAAACGATTTCCACACTCTTCTATGTACTAATATTTCAACTTGTTGTACTAGAAAAGACTTTATAAACAGACTGAATCGAACAAAAAAACATACTGTTAGCCATGGACTACAGTCGATCTGTAATAGAAAGCTCATATATACGTTGCTTGTTTGAAAATAATTATATTTTGCACAAATTTGACATACATACTTCTAGAACTCAGGAATTTATAGAAGAAATATTTTGGTTACAATATAATTAGCCAAAGATTCCTAAAAAGATGTCCAGGGGTGTGCGGAATTTTCCGTTTTCAGTTTTTGGCCTTCCGTTTTACGTTTTACGTTTTACGGGTTTTTGGCCCGGAAAACGGAAAATTCCGGAAAATTATGGGGGGAAACGAGGTATTTGTTTCCGGGGTATTTGAAGAGGGTTCACGTGTTTCTATGCGCAATGTATATGAGTTCACAACAGTGGCGCCAATATCGACGTCTAACCGCCATTTACCGTCGCAATTTCGCTGGTCCTCATGACTGTTCCAAATATGCCATACAAGTGCTCTGCTCTCTTCAAAATTCTCAAGAAAAAAAACAAGGTACCACAGAAATGTGGGGTGAACTTATATAAAATTTCCATGAAACTGTGAGTGCCATGGTGAGAGCATCAAGCATTCCTGCGAAGCAACGCATCATGTAGGCTTTCCTTCAACTCAACAAAAGCATAAGGCTACATCACAATTGTCGCTGTCTTAGTCAGATGGGGTGCCTGTGTTTCACGTTCCCCACACACTGTTCTTCTCCATCTTCCTCAATCGATAACTCGCTCCAACGGGATCCTCTGTGAATAGCGTGATCCTCCCCAGATTGCAAATGTACAGTAGCGAGCAAAAAGATTGCAAATTTTGGTTTTTCGTCCATAACTTCTTCCAAAGCAAAGCATGGGAGTTCAAATTTTTACGGGAGTTGTAGATACCCATGGGAGATAGAAACAAGGAATAATCTCTTCACTCCATTGACTTCACTTTTTTAAGAAAAAATTTTCTCCCAGCGGCATAAATATGTGAATTGGCACCACCCGCAATGTCTCATAAAATGACGTCTATCGTTAGGATCTGACCACGAATTGGTTCCTTGCTGCAGAGTCCACCCGTATGTGTTTCAAAATGTGCATGCGCTGACCACTGGCCGACACCTACAAAGACTATGTAAGATTAATTCAGCACATTCATGCATTCATTCATTCATTAACCACCGTAGTTACCTTTTTGTCTGAATTTTTGCAGAATAGGCCTGCTCTAAAGTAAAGCAAAGAAGTCGCACTTTTCATACTTTACAGTTTTTCGTCTTAGTAAGTAAGTTCAGTGAGAGATATGCTCGTTGGTTATATAATCTCTCGTAACTAGGTGAAGGATAGATACTCCTCGGTCCCCCTATATTCTAGGCGTTTGAAGTAAGTACAATCAGTAGACTTAAAGTTACCTAATTACTTGAAAGAGTCACCACTTATGCTCATCAAGGAGATACTTAGGAAATTCAATGTTGAGGAGGACTTTGATTATGCTTGGGCAAAATTTTCCGTTTTCCGCTTTACGCTTTCCGTTTTCAGCCCATTTTTGGCCTTCCGTTTTCCGTTTTACGTTTTACGGGATTTAAAATTCTACTTCCGCACACCCCTGCTCAGGACTCAAAATACCATAATAAATTAAATCTCCAATCAATAAATACATCCATCTATTTCAGCTATGCAATACATCCATTTAGTTATGATCTATTACAAATAAACAATTCTAAACCAGTAAACCCAGTGCCATATAATCAATATCTTCGTGTTGATTATATTCCCCTTGGTACTACTCACTTTTTATTCACACTGCCTATATGTGGTTGGATGTTTATATCAATCTAACCAGATGTAAGTTTTAGTAGCTAATATTTAAGTAAGTTTATTTCAAAAATATGTGCACATATTGCACATTACTTAATAAACATTATTCAGTAGGTTTCCTTCACCTTACTGATAAGTGCAGGAGGAAACCTACTTTTATGTTTAGTTTTCGTATAAGGTTCGTGCACGAAACGAAAATTGAACAGACCATAAGAAATTTCAATATAAATTTGGAATTTATTGACTTCCCGTCATTTTCGCCCGCGGGCCGGTGAAGACGTGTCTGTCGGGATTTCCGATTACGCCGATCACGAATATGACAATTATTCTCCACAGATATATCAAGTCAGTAATTTCTTCTGTTCTTTCTCCGCTTCTGGAAAGGAACAGGACGAGAACGTGCTTACTGGATCAATCAAAAACCCTAAGCACGTAAGAACGAATATAGCAACTGCTTTCCATGAATTGGTCACTGAAGTAACTTTACTGGCTTTTCGCTTACGGGTCGGCGTAACGTAACGTTACTCGAGCTGGCTAATGTATTTGCCACCAAAATTATAGGCATTTGCAATGTATTTGTCGGGACTACCAATTGCCCTGATTAGTGTGAAGTTGCCGGGTCAGTGAAACACCTGGGCGAAGCCGAGTATGCCGTCAAGTAAGAGATATTTTAATAGACACATAACTAAATAAGTTAATCCTAGATCAACAACAAGTGTTACTAGTAGTATTTGAGAATCATCATGAAATTACTATTATTTTATTAGGTTGTCTGCCAGAGGTAAAAGCCTCGTCCAAGAGGAAGGAACGGAAAAAAGTTTGAACGGTGACTTGCTTGGCCAATACTGCATGTATATCTTGCTGATCTCTCAACAAGTACGTACGTGACCAATTTCTGAGTAAAAAAGCATTTGTCAGAAGGTCACATGCTTTATGCGGCAAACTTATCACGGAATTCATTAATCATCTGGGGATCACCAAGAAATAGATGGCCGATGTCGATAGTTGCTTCACCCTCTCGACGACCAAAGTTGATGGTTGCAACTTCATTGACCTGAAATGGAGGGTGAAACCTTTCTGGAGCACTGATGGAACAACGAAAATGAAAATATTTTGTGTGTGTATTGTTATGCAAAGCCAAAGAAGGACTAGAAGGCGCAATTAACAGACAAAACGTTGAGTTATTAAGTAGATTTATGTATCTTGAGTCAAGAAAACAGTAATCTAACAAACTGACTCGTCGGTGTTACATTCTCGTGCACATAAGTTATGTCCATTTTTATAACATCATTTCATTCCAATATGTTCATAGAGTTGGAACTCCAGGACTCTATGAATATATTGGAATAAGATGATATGCGGCTTCGAGACGGAAGAATGTTACAACATCGTTTCAGTTGAAAAAGTTCTTCTGGGCGAAACGATATTATCAAAATCCCAAATTTACTTCAAAACATGCTTACCCCACGACACTTGTGGAAAACCCTTAAATAGGGCGTAATTGAGCGATACTCATTTTCTGTTCCTGTGATTTCGAAGTCTTCCATCACCTTTATTTGCTGCCATTCAAGAAGGTCATCTTTGAAGGCTTCAAAACAATCAATGTTAACCGAGTCAGTAATGGAGGAACAACTTTAAAGCTTACGGTCTCGTTCCATCAGTTCTATAAACACCGGCAGTTCGTAGTTGAACTGGCAGTAGAATTTGCCTCTTACTGTGACGGTGTGGGCATTTGCGGCTAGGGCAAAGGCAAGAGCGAGGAGAGCACTCAGGAACATGTCTCAAAGGCTTGGATTGGTTGAATCAGTAAATGTAATGCAGCTAAACTTTTTCATAGTAACTAGCAATGTCCTTTGGAACTGCTATTAATTCAGCTTCTCTATGTGTACGCCTTCACCATACATTTTTGCATCACCAACGAAGAACTCTCATACGGCCACCACCATAATTAGGAACAAATATGAGTCAAATAATTTAGCAAATATTTGTAACTCACAGACCAATCAGAACACTTTAGTATTCAACAAGAAAAGGGAGCTCCACAACTTTTTCAATCAATCCTAGAAAACTGCAATGTGCTCTTTTGCAGTTGCCTCGATATTCGAAGTTTCGACTAGATTGGAATCGAGTATTCGAATTTGAATTCATTTCAGCGCTTTATCACTCCCTAACTATAGCTATCACTTGGCGCAGCAATGAGCAGAATCAAATGAAATAGAGGAACTAAAGTTGGTAATTTTCATTTCGATTCTATCATACTTCAAGCACTAGAAGGAGGTGATGGTGTTATTTTAGGACAGGACAGCTCACTCAGAAGGAGTGCAAAAGGATTGAAGCTCCATAGTGACAAGCCCACCCATACTCTTATATACTACTTGACATTTCTATGTTTTGTATGAGTCACTCAGCAATGGCAGGTTGGAGACAAAACACTGACTTTCCGGAAACATTGTTGTCATACTTGTGCTACTGCTATGAAACGCAACCACTTCATTTATGTGAGAAACAATAATCTCGTCAACTTAGATTTCGTATTGTTTTTGTGTTGAACTGCGTGTGAAATAAGCAGTCAGTTTATTCAGACCGGCCAACGTCTCGGAGCTATCTCTTTCTCCGGAGCCTGAAATGGAAGCGGTTGAAAGCGTGTTTAAATTGCAACATCTTCAGATGGTCAGGAAAATACTACACGCGAGTTAGGAGGCTCGCAATGGGGCAACGATTAGCTCCTTCCTAGCAGGAGTTTTCATGATCGAGAATCGGACGCTGGACCGTGAACCAGTGCTCGCTTCTTAGGCTTACAAGAGAGAAACCAAGGAAGAATTGGTTGCCTTTCCTCAACGTTTCGATTCATTGACTCCAATAAATGTGTAGCTCAAAATGCAGTTCCGTTGATGGTGTCCCAGTTAAGAGGATGATGTCTGAACATCATATAGTATATACATCATATAGACAGTGCCCCGAAGCTATGGAGGCGCTTTCCCAGAACTAAACCTTATGAGGACGCAAAATATCACAGCTTGTCATTCATTGCGCATTTCTATCTCGATAAGACCACGTAAGACATGACCGCAAAATTTGCTGAATTTGAGGATGTTGACACTGAATAACCGACAAAATCAGAAGATCCTGTGTAGAAAAAGACTCAATGCTCAAGAAAGAACAAATATTCCTCTATTTTAAAGCATTGAAGCTTTCCCCTCATACAAAGTAACTATGAAGTTATTCGCCTCACGTTAACACCCCATTCTTAAACTTGACAAAAATTAGGTTGCTTCATGCCTTTTTCTCAGCGTATATGTAAAAGCTGACAAAATTTTAAACGTGGTTCTAAAAGAGGAGGTCACGTCACTCTCTATATTCCCGTAAAATATCAGCTTTCACATTTACCTGGGACAAAACTTATTCTGTTGGTCGTTCCCTTTAGTATTCACTCTATCGACTTTTCAAACTCTTTATTCACTTATCTCTTGGATATTATTCGCTTCTTTTCCTTTTGTTTTTTATATACATTCGACTCTCGATCCAGCCTATTTGCAGGGGTAGAAGATTGAGAAAATGGAGAAAAGTCGGCCAAGAAAAGGTCACATGCTCAAAGCAAGCCCAGTTTGCAATACACCCCACAAGTCGGCGTCATACTTGCCATCATCTCTGCCTATAGGGCGCCACTTGAAGTGCAAACTAGTCGTGAGGTGCGGCCGGCCGATGCAGCTGGAAAACAGTGAGCTCTGACGATGTCGGAACTTTTTTCAACAATCTCGCGATCTGTGCTGATATGACGCGACCATGAAAATACCTCCCAGTGATTGCTCAATGAAGGCTCCTGTGTACTACTGAATCTAGAAAGTTTGATCGATTGTTCAGTGGACATTGATCAACCGGAAGAATTTCCAATGTTGCGCAAGCCGCGATCACTCCTCGTTTTCTTATCAATCTATTTTCCGTTGTCATGTTTTAGCAAATAAGAGGAATGGTCACAGTGTTACTTTGTCACTATTTGTAATGTTTTGATGGCCGTCAATGATCGTGCCCAGCTTTACTATTATGCACGGACATGTACACCATTGATGTTGAAGTTTTCCCTGAAGTGTCGTCGTTCTAACTTGGAGTCGGAGCGTCTACACCATCTTCGCCTGCTTCATGCAGTCGAGACACCCTAAGGAGTAAATATGTTTTGACGAAAACACCAGCTACGGCTCTACAATCTCGGAATGCCTCTCATGAACGACGACAGTACCAGCAACTAGAGTGCAGATCTGGAGAATAACGCATCTAGCGAACTGTGCCGGACACGAGCCATAATTCTGAATACTTATTGAATGCTTATCGATATTTTGTGAGTATATTTCTTGCCAGTTAGTACCTTCTCCCCATGTTTCGATATTAGCGACATCCGATTCTCGACAGTTTTGATTGCAGGTTAAAGTAGCATTTAGAGCAAGACTTATTCCTGTTTGCTTGTGTAGCACCGGTAGCGACTTAACATGGGACAAGAACTGGTCCTCAGCAGTTTTGAGCTTGGTTTTCGGCATTCTTTAGCGCAGGTGTCGTTGGTTTTTCTATATCATCGGAGTCTTTTGTTACCGAGCACTGAAGCGTGCTGCCCATTTTGGAAAAGCCGCATTTAGGATGGGAGTTCTATTGCCGGAAGAGGTCCTACTCCCTGAATGCGACTGCAGTCATCGATGCTGGTGGAAGATCCATGTATGTGAACAGCAACTTTCCCATCTCTGTGCATAGTTCCACAGCTTACTACCTCAACAGAATATACAACGCTTTCAGTGGAGGAAGGTTGCAGAGTGTGTTCTGTTTGATTGGCGACTCTGCGTTGTGGAACAGCAACAAGATCTTGGCGTCGTTCAGAAACCTCCAAGCTGACGCTCAAAATCGACGCCGAAGAAGATGATTGTAATAGTTCAGGAACTGGAATGGACGGTTCAAGACTTCAGGGACGACAATACATCTTGAACCGGAGAACTTAATAATTATGTTATAATTCGGTCACCCATATTGGCGTTCACAGGTATTTTCGAGTATCAACATGGTAGCTTACTGCTTCCTTACGCCAAAGAATTAATATCATATCAAAAGAAGAATGGAACACTCGTTGACGCATATGCTTTTGATTTTTATGTTTCACTACTTGGTTCCAATATGTTTGACTTTTTGCGGCTTCCTATTTTCCTCGATCAGCAGTGTTTCTTCAAGTCTTATGCTCTTCTGTTACATCGTCTGGTGCATCGTAACTGGTTGCCCGCTTTTTTCTATAGAACACTTCGTGTGTATTCAAATGAATAAATAAATAGAAGAGATAATCTAACTAATCTCATAGCTAATTAATTGTGTCGTAGAACAGTAAAGAGAATTAGTAATAGTTTTTGAGCACTATATATAATCAAATATTATGCTGTCTGCTGAAGTTAAAAGCCTCATTCAAAAGAAAGTTACGGATAAAAGTTCAAACGGTGATTTCTCTTGGCCAGTACTGCAAGTATACCTTCCTCACGTTCCAACAAATATGATGCAAATAGCTACGTCGAATGCGAAAATGACAATTTCTGAGTGGAAACGTTTATCAGAAGGTCACTCGGTTTCTGCGACAAACTTATCACGGAGTTCATTCTTCGCCTCGGGATCACCAAGGTACACATCACCGATCTCGATGGTTACTTCGCCCTTTCGACGACCAAAGTTGATGGTTATAACCTCATCGACCTGAAATAAAGGAAGAAACCTTTTCGCGGCTCTGATGGGACTAGGGAAATAAAAAGATTTTTAGAAAATGTTTGCAAAGCCAGGGAAGGGTACGATGGCGCTAAATACAAACAAAATATCGAGTTTTTTAGTGGATTTATGCAATTTGGAATGAGAGAACAGTACTCCTACAAACTGACGTAGCCCTGTTGCATTCTCATTTATACGCTTAGGTCTATTTCTATGACTTCATATGTCAAAGTCCTCAGATTACTTCTAAGTATGCTTACCCCACGACACTTGTGGAAAACCCTTAAATAAGGTGTAATTGAGCGATACTCGTCTTCTGTTCCTTTGATTTCAAATTTTTCCATCACCATCGTTTGCATCCATTGAAGGCGATCATCTTTGAAAGCTTCAAAACAATTATTATTAGCTGACTCAATAGTAGCGGAACGACTCCAAAGCTTACGGTCTTGTTCCATCAGTTCCATAAACACCGGCAGCCTGTGGTTGAACTCGCAGTGGAATTTACCTACTACCGTGATGGTGTGGGCATTTGCGGCCAGGGCAAACGCAAGAGCGAGGAGAACACTCAGGAACATACCTCAAAAGTTTGAAGAGGGTGAATCAGTGATTGTAATGCAACTGAAACTTTTTGATAGTAACTAGCAACGTTCTCTGGAACTAGTAGCCAATTGCTTATCCATCAGATCTTACTGTCCGTTACCACTCTGTGTACGACCTCACCATACATTTTGCAGGACGAACGAAGAACTGTCATCAGGTTGCCACCATAATTCGGACCAAATAACAACCGAATAATTTAGCTAATTCAATTGGTAATTTGTGAGCCCGTTACAACATTTCAATATTCAAGAAGAAAGAATGCTCCTCAACTCCTCCAATTCTTCAGAGAAAACTGCAATGTTCTGTTAAGCTATATTCGGAATTTCGACTAGATCGGGATCGAATGTTCGAATTCGAATTCATTTCACTGCATTATTCGCTCCTACCTTTGACCACCACCTAAAGCTCTGAGCAGTCCGGATAAAATAGAGAAAATAGACTGAGTAATTCTCATATAGATTCCACTCCAACTACTAGAAGGTTGCGATGGTATTCTTCGTGCATAGCTCACCTACAGCTCAGTCCAAACATATATAATGGAAAGAAAACTTCAAAATTCCGTAAATATTACAGTAATGCAAAAACTTTTTCTTCTATTACATTTAGAAGGAGTGCAAAAAGAACTGAAACTGCATAGAGACAAGTCCACTAGCACTGTTATATACTATCCAACATTTCTATGTTTTATATTAGTCACTAAGCAGTGGTAGGTTGGAGACAAAACACTTACTGATTTTCTGGAAACATTATTGTCATACTAGTGCTGCTGCTATGAAACGCAACCACTTGATTCATGTGAGAAACAACAATCCCATCAACGCTATCGCTTTAAACAGCTGTTTCCCTCCTTGACTGTTTTAATCACAAAGTGACGCCATGCGGGCTCTGGTAGGACTAGCATCCAGAGCAAAAGACAAAAATGGTGCAGACTTTCTATCAGGGAGCAATTTTGAGGAAATCATATGTACTCTTTGTCGCTCAATTACCAATCTGTTAGATTATCTCACGTGGGTCCCTTCAGCAGGGACTGTGCTATCTTTCGCATAAATACCGAACTCCTAAGAGCTGCTCTGTTTAAGATGTGGAACAAAGTCGACTTCAACTACTAGTGTTGCAATGGCAATACGCCCATTCGGCGTTTAAGTAACTGCTTCCGCCTAAAACGAGTGCATATCCAACAGGAGGGCGTTTTTTTTCGGCTGCTGAGACATGTCCTCTCTTTGTGTATGCACATGTAAACTGTTTTCGCGTTCTGCTCTTTTTACAGACTCATTTTAGGTGCGTCAAAAATTTTGGCGCAATCTAGAAGTAATCCAGATGTCGTCACTACTCAGATAACTGGATAAGGCAAACGCAGCACAACCTGGCAAGCCACACCCCCAAGAAATGGAAGGCAGACTTTGCTGCAAGAGGAAGAACTGCTGCATTCCGTATGCTAAGAGCAGCAAACCCCGTGTTTCGGCTTCGTGTTTTTGCCCGATGAACTGTGGTGCAGTTCAACCTGCGTTCTGCCTGCTCCTTGCCACGTGGCGACACGCCCCCTGGGAGGTGTATATGAGCCGCAGGTTGAGCATCAAAGCTAAGGCGTGTCTCCGCTCCGGCGGAAACAAGGGGAGCGCAGCGAGACTCGTCAGGCGGGCTGAGGCCCGGGTAAAACCGTGGCCCAGTGCAATAACTATTATTTTTGGATGAGCTTGGGTAAGCATCCACTTACCCAAGTCTGCACTACGAACACAGCCCTGTGCCCAGATTGAGCTGCGATCCTAGATTTGAGACATGCAAACCAGTTCATCGCCCCCGAAACACAGCCTTCTAGGGGCGAACGCACCTCGTGGGGCGACAAAATAAGCTTTCACCTCACGGTGTAACTGTTGTTGAAACGTGTTCGGCCTGCGTTCGCCGTCCCGGAATCTCTGAGTAAGAATCCTATTTCGGTCATGTGCTCTCTGAAGGCAACCAATTAATGGATTTAACAAAGCGAAGAGAAGACCTCTAAAAAATACTGTACATTGTAATTGTCACCATTGCCCTTTGACGTTTGTTCAGTCGTTGTTATGCTTTTATGAAGTACATTGGGGTACAGGTGTCGATGTCATTCTTGTCATTTTTCGTCATGATTATGCGCCAAAAGCAATGCACAATCAGACAGATGTCACAATTCCTCCATGAACCTAGTCCACCACCCAGTAATCGTTTAACCAGTCGGCGATGACGTTGACAAGGCTCACCGGTGAGCCGTGCCTTTTCTCGCCTGCTACAGTATTCTTGGGAATCACTGCGACCACAAAGTTCTGGATTATTATCCAAACAAGATTCTGAGGCAATGAATGGAAGCTGATCCTGTGACAGTAAGAAAACACGGAAAAAGGCGCAGTCGTCATTCGGTCAGCGGGTTAGAAAATTTTGTCGATCGATGTGTCGATTTTGATCCCGGAAAATTGTGAGCCCACACAAGATAACAACATATGACGAGACATTTCTTGATAACGTGTTATTTGGCCACCCTGAAAATAGTGGGGTAGTGGTCTCGTTGTGATGGGATACATGGAGGATGCTCTACATACTCAGACTAGTTGGATGGAACGCACAGAATCACTTATGACGTATACATGTTGCACATTCAGGCGCCAATGAGTAAACTGTACAGTTCCTTGTCTCTTTTCCAGCACTGCAAGGATCGAGGTTTTCCTCTTTCAACGTCAACGCTTAACTCCATGGCTCTCGCCGGCAGCTACAACAGGTGAGATAGATACGTCGCTCCACTCTCCGAGCTCCTTTGATTCGGCCCCCTGACTTCTAACCTTTTTGGTTCCTCAAGAGTAATGTGCGAAAAAAAGAGCTTTGAATCTGGACAAACTTAGACTGGAGCTGAATGATACCCTCGGTTAGCAGCCTAAAGAGTTTTGGGAGAGGTATCCAAGCTCGCAGATGGAGGAAAGCCATTGATACCTACATATGCTAATGACTGATGTTAAAAAGGATGAATTGAAGAATCAATTAAAATGCCGCACTATTCTCCAGACAACCTAATGAGTGACTGGTTACAACGCATAGCTGCCAGTTTTTCAAAGTCCATATTCCACTAGGTGACAACTTTTTTTTCAAAAGGTGACCCTTGACCCTGCAAGTTCTCTTACTCAATCTCTACTTCTATTCCAGTGAAAGACTGCTTGATCACAACCGGGATTACAGCTATTGGCCTGACAGTTACCGTCGTGGTATGGACTCCGGTCGTGTTCCAGAAAAAGGAACCTTTTTCAATGAAAGGATCTGCTGAATAAATAGAAGTAGTGGGATCGTGCCATGCCTAACTCGGAATTCCCTCGACATTCTCAGCTGAACAGCCGAAGCGTTTTTAAGAGCATCTGCGCTAGTTAATTCGCTTATTTATACAGTGGACATTTAGTACATTTCGTAACCACCGTGCTGCACTAGACTAGCAGTGTCACACCCAGTTTTTAGTGCATGTTTTCCACGAAACTGACTAGTATAAAAGCGAACTCTTGGTCGCAGTCATATGCATCATGTGTACCCTTTTCATGATCTTTTATTCACTAAGTGAATCCATCCAGAAATCCTTATCTCTACCTACGGTAATTTTCATGTCAAAATGCCTGTATTTCTTCTTTCAGAATGAGGTCTTCCATTCTGATCTTGGCTTTCGCTGTCGGTGTCTCGCTTGCTTCTTACGATCCGGTGTTTGTCGATGAGCTCGAAGATATAGTGACTAGCAGACAAGACGAGAGGGAACTGGACCGACTAGATGATGATAAATACATGATACGGTATCTTTTAAAATTTTGATGCTGGCCACTATCGTCTCCCTCTTGGTGATTTGAACGTGCGAATCTTTGTGTGAAAATGGATCCTTCGGAAGTAATTGTGATTCGGGCTCAATTCAATCTTCCTTCCGGACGTTCACTGTACATAATCCTGAATCTCGTCCCCCTGATCAGGCTTCTTTCTATCAAACTTTCAATATAGTTCATACTAAAATTTTTCAAATCGATCACGAAAAGTTTAGAAGAGTAGGGTTCAAAAGAGCTTCACCTGCACTTCGCGCTTATATGACTTGTGTGGGGAAGCCGTGAAGTCATTGTCTACTTACGTTTACTACATCAATCCTTTATTCAAAAATGTTGCTACTCCATGCATAGTCTATGCCAGTAAGAACAACACCTTCGTTACCATTAAACTAAACGTCAGCAGTTACTATTTGCGAAACAAATGAAAAATCAAGGCTAGCACCTGCGAAAAAACTAACAATAACGGCTGCATACTGATTATTGTTTGATTTACTGGGCACCAGTCTTCATTTCGCAGTACATTTTTGTTTTATCTAACTGGGATCAATAGCTGGATATTGCTGTAGGGATTCATGATTGTGAAGGAACTACTACATTGTCACAAGCTGTTCGTGATGTAATAATAAGTATGAATATTTGAAGTAGCATGTTTGATTTGAAGGAAGACACTGTTTGAAGTGCACTTCGGAAAATGTAAACTGAGGACTTGAATCAAACACTTTACAGATCCGAGAAGAAAGAAAAACTCGATGTTATTCTGGCGAGACAGAGTGAACTTGTTCAGGTTTGGTTTGAAATCTATATATAGTGGTAAACTGTTGATTACAACTCGGATACATACAGTACCGGCCAAAGTTATACAGCCTTTTAAACAATCCCATTGTTTGAGACAGGCTTCGGGGCTCGAATTTTTATAAGAGTTGTAGGTGCTCGAGAGTAATGAGAAACTAGCAGAACCTTTCTATTTCGTGGATGAGTTTACCTAGGAAAAAAATTCTCAGAATCTGTGACATAGTGGCATCTAGAAAGAGCCACGGAATGACTTTGATAGGTGGAATCTCAGAATAAAATCTATGTATTTTAGTGAAGTATGTGGAATTCGAGCGTTTAAGGCACAATGGTCTGCATATATAAGATCTTCTTTCAATCAATTTAGCAATAACGTCTTACGAGTATTTCAATAATCTTAAATCAATTAATGCTGCACAATACGGAGTCAGCACTCGTTCCCATGATTCCTCACATCATAGCAAGTGTGCCCGGCAATTATGAAAGCTCGAGCCCTTCTGAATTCTCAAATATTATAACTGGTCGTGGTGCGCCTAGTAGTGCAAAAAACGGAAAAGCTATATAATTTTGGCCGGTACTGTTTCTGTTCTCATATTTCTGTGAATACTCGTATTTCTTATATTTTATGCGACAACGTCTTTATATATAGAAACTCTTCGCGGTCGAAGTGGAACGCAAAAAGCTCCGTTACCAAATCAAGATGGAGCATAGACTCTCACGAGTAACAGATCCAGAACTCGTTGAATACTGGAAACAGGTTGAAGAAATTGACAACGATATGACCATTAGCAATAAAGGGGCAGACATGAAGAAAAAGGAGGTAAGAATGATGTCTACTCGTATAAATGTTCTTAACTTGTACTCGCTACATTTTAAGCTCAAATACAAGCTTCCCCCGATGCTACGCAGACTTGTGAGGAAGTTGTAAGAAGACTCACGAATCCGATACTGATTTCGCATACTATGAGGGAAATAAATAAATGATCATGGGTTATTTCCACATTTTTGTCAAAAAGTATTAATAAATATGTTACAGAATATTCCATATATCCAGAGAAGATTGTTATTATTGTCACAATTAGCAGTGTTATTACCATTACATTTATTATCATTACAATTATTACTCTATATATGTACTTTGTTTCGAAATATATTCCCTTAGTCTTTTGATAATGAGTATTCCGATGATTCTAGAACGCTAGTTTCAGGGAAAACTCCCTCTGAATCTCGCTTAGATTGGGCTTGTTCGAAATCATCGACGGATCTCATTTGAAATAAATTCCGGCTAAATTCATTATCTTTCGCTGAAGTCCATATTCCTGCACACTTCTCGCACTTGCTTACTAAATCCACACGAGAACCGCTGGCCCTGGAATTACGCATAGTTTGTGGTTCAATTTTTCGTTCGAAACCGAAAATTTCGAGTACCTCGGATTCTCGTCCTTCATCAATCAGTCGATGCCTGGAAGACTAGACTTTTTACTCTGTATTCCGTCCGCTTGAATAGTCACCACTCGAACGTCGATCTTAACTCATCCAGTTAAACGTCTAGGAGTTGGTTGCTTCCATATTCTTTCATCTCTAGCCATTCACTATTAAATGGAGAAATCCATTAATTTCCCCTCATATTCGTACATTTACTGGTAATGACCATGTTAAAAAAAATCAAGGAAAGGACCATGTGACAAGGATTGGATGCATCACTACAGCGAATTCTGGAGGTTGCTGACCCCAGGAAAAGGGATTAACAGCTAATTGCGGTCCTGACCACTGGAGAATCAGCTCCTTGGCGTAATGATTCGTCTAGTGTCCCTGTGAACCACTTCCGTCAATGAAGCAATAGTGCACAACAAAATCCGTCTTTAATCCAGGTAAAGAGAGATATCTGAGGAATACCTGATTCCAATATGGAAGTAAACAGAGCTTGGATAGGTGAGCACGATCTAAGGTCGTCAAAAAGAAACTATAATTCCTTGCCAATCTCATCTTTCAAATATTAAAAGCTTAGCTAACTCCACATTGCAATGTTCCTCCATTCTTTTTGGACTGAAAATTCAAGCAGTCACCCAATCAGAAGAAAGGCGTATCGCCACATTAATATGGCGAAGACGATTGTAAGAGTTTATTCATGACTGGTAAAATTAGAAGTATACATCGAAAGAAGACTGAAATTAGCATGCAATCCCTGATGAAAATCAATACCAGGAAATTATTGTTGGTATAAATTTACATAGATGAGAACGGCTATACTAGCAGCGCCATATTTTTCCCAGTGATCTGCGTTGTTCAGGAGTGAGTTTTGCAAGCATCTGTAAGATAACGGCTCTCAGGAGAAGACAAATGCTCATAACAACGAAGAGAAAACCTCAAACTCTCGCTCGGCCGCTTCGCCTTCAGAAATACTCCAGTCGGTGTCCAGACGTTGTATTTGCCTCCAGAATTCTCGAATTTCTGGGTCACTAGACCTGCTTAATCTACCGGCGATATGTTCGTCGTGCATCAGCTTCCTTATACCCATCCTGGTGCTGTATTGAGCCTGGAAAGAAGAAAGACAAAGTTGAAGCAACGATAACAGAGTCAAATTTGGGAGAAGGAAATTCTCACCCCGACTTCTTTTGGTTGTTTCATTAACAGGAAGCGGATTTTCTTCATTTTGTTCCATCTAAAAAGACAAAATTGCACAATATGATGCATTATTCTGAAAACAAAATTATTCTGATTGTGAGTAAAGAAGTAAGGAGGTGGAAGGATGCACTTACAATTGATGTAATGTGCGAAAATGCGATAATGGCTTCAATCTTATGACAATTTCAAGACAGTCGCTTGCTAACGTTTGCTAGTAAGGTAAACGATCGAAGCCCCTTGCTTCTTCAGGGGCAAAAATAAAACCAAATCTGAAGTTCTTAGCTCGGTGTCACCTTTCCCAGGAGTATTTTAGTACTCTAATCAAACATGGGATGAGGGGAGAGGTAGGCGAAGTGGTTCTGAGCAAGGGTTGTGCAGAACCTTCAGTTTTCCAAGCCATGCAAACCAATCCACAGCCGTGCTCGGATTTCTGGTTGAAGCTTGACGCTTTTCAACACATTGACGACCGCGCGCCTCACCGGCGAACCGCTCATTTTTTCGTATGGTCTAGTATAAGTATGTACATATTTCTCATTATAAGATGTGCCTATTGGCAAAAGGCCATGATGTGTGGCAATCGTTTCTTACAGCTAACCATGACATCTGATTGTTCGCCAAAAGTCAAACCCTCGCAGCCACATCTACATAGCAAACCACTACTCGAAAATAGAGAATTCTGTGCTCTATAAAGAAAAGGAATCAAGTAGAGATCATCTAACAACCTGGTCATGTCATCATCGTTCTTCAGCCGCTCTAATTCATATATGTCAACCTTGTCGTCCAACAGATCTTGTAGCTCCTCTATATACGTAGGATCGGATAGAAGTTTCGCGAAAAGTGTGAATAGGATTAGAAGAACCGTTGTCATTTTTTCTGGAAACAGATACTAAAAACATGGAGAGATCGACAAACATGGAATTCAAGTCATGCAAAGAAAACTACACATTTCAATGGATCTATCAGTACAGATCAGTAGACTTTCTGCAATTCTGGAGAAAAATCCTTGTAATCCAAGATGTAAGGTCATCTTGGATTACATATGTGACAGTGATTAGGAGAATTCTGAAAAGAACGGAAAATTCAGCTATAGAAGTAGAAGCCGAAGGACGAACAGCGGTGGACCACCTTTGAGTCCACCCTAGTTCTATAGATCAATATTGATCGCTGTGCAGTTGTTTCGTCCTCATCTATAATGTATATTCATACGCGATTATTTATTAAAATTGTTCCATCTGATGGTTTCAGAAATGGCTTGACGCTGTAATCCTTCCAATAATCCTTCAGCTCTTTTGCTGGTGACGCAGAAGTTTTTTTTTCGCTATTATGCACGAATTCCTTCTTCGTCATCTGTATGTATGACTAAGAGTGAATCATGGTGATTTCAGCTAACAAAAGAGAACTATCGTTACTAAGAAGCACATAGTCAATGGTCGTCCTATGCAAAGACGTCTCTCCTCTGCTACAGCCGTTTGTTTACCTCAAGAAGTCGTTTCATGATAGTAGTACTTACTTGTACTCGCTTGGGAACATTGTAAAACCATTGATTTCAATTGCATATAACATACTATAAGATGATGTAATCGTAATATTGGAGGCTTGAAACGTTATGCAAATGTTCTAGAGGTAGATCAAAACGCAGCATATATTCTGATCTGCGTCGCCCAATAAAACATGGGTGGGTGCTGCCATTTGCAAACGTGTTTCTTCTTAATGTGGCTGCAGCCGGGATTCTTTCTATTTTTGCAATGTATTCGAGTCTATATCCACAACTCTGTGCCCATATCCGAGCCGATGCATAGCCCATGGCTTTATTTCGTGGATAGGTAGTTCCTGGAACGCATAGAAAAATACATAAGGCTCGTAGGGCCAGATCCCTTCACTTTCCATATTCCCAGGTTTTTTAAAGATTTTCATGAACATTTGTGCCCATGGAAGTTTGTTCACGCGATGATCCTAAGCTCGTGGTTTGCTCACACACATCTGAACAAACGAAACAGTCACCTTTAGGAACATCTGTGGTTGATCTTTTTCACCTATTTCTCCCCAAAACCCATGACTATATACCCAATCATCGTTTTAAACTCATGTTGTTTTGTCGAACAATGAACATTTCGCGGTCAGCTAGGAGTCCGTCAGGATTTGGACTAACGATGACCTCACTATGCATGTTTTTTCGGCATGTTCTATGTTCTTTATGACAGTCCTGACTATAAAACAGGGGTCCTCCCCGCTGCCGGCATAGTTACGCCAAGTTTGTCTTTGGGTGTTGCCGTTTCCCACTCCTCAGTTGCCTCCTTTTAGTTTGTTTACTACTCTAAAAAAAAGGAATGGGTCTTACCATCTGACATAAAGGTTTCCCTTTCAGAATGAAATTTTTCATATTAATCCTCGCTCTTGCTGTTGCTAGCTCCCTAGCATACGATCCTGTGTTCGTCGACGAGCTAGAAGACCTGGTGCGAAACAAGCAGGACGAGTGGGAGCTGGAGCAACTA
This sequence comes from Ancylostoma caninum, assembly GCA_037903475.1. Lineage (NCBI taxonomy): Eukaryota > Metazoa > Nematoda > Chromadorea > Rhabditida > Ancylostomatidae > Ancylostoma > Ancylostoma caninum. The sequence goes on from JBAJFG010000063.1 coordinate 614,315, forward strand.
GATGATGATGATAACATGATAAGGTAGCAGTTTCTTCATATTTCTTCTGTGTTCCAAGACAATGATTGGCATATTACTACAGTAGACAATCAGCATGGGTAAGGCTCATCAGAAAAAAAACAGCAATTCATAAAGAGCCAGTTAGTTGGCAAAGTTTTGTATATCCAAGCAGCTAGGCTCTTTGAGGAGGAAGAGGCTAACCTCTCATTTAATGTATTGAGTTTTCCTACCGAGATTTTGAGTCTTCCTGGCAGAAAATGGTTTAAGAAACTGAAATGTGTGCTTATGGGGGGAACAGATGTATGTGGGAATCCAAAAGGCACACTAAAGGTGAGGTTATTGCTACGTAACTCTTTGGATGCAGCATGCCTTTGCGAAATAAGGGACCCTCTTCATATTGTTTAGCTTCCCACTGTTTTGAACCATATCTTTTCTTCATGTGGCAGTTCTTTTTCAAGACAGTTTCAATGGCGCACAAGGAAGTTGAGACTAAAAGCGACTACTGGAGCAGTGAAAAATGCATTTCAGATCTGTGAAGAAGGAAAAACTGGACGTCATATTGGCCAGACAGCCTGAGCTCATCAAGGTTTTAACTCTCAAATCTCTTCCCTGTCGTACGTATAAAGATCAACCTTTTCTCTAGAAACGCTTCGAGATGGAAGTGGAACGCGAGCAACTTCGCCATCAGCAGAAAATACAGAAGAGAATCGCGAAAGCCACAGATCCACAAATTCAAGAGTTCTGGAGACAGATTGAAAAAGTCGACAACGACATGAGCATTTCCGAGAATGAGGCGGATGTCAAGGAATGGGAGGTGAGCTGGTTAGATATCTATTAATGTGTTTGGAAGTGTTCTTCTCTGTTTCTAGCTCAAATCCAAGCTGACTCCACAGCAACGCAGGATGCTGAAGAAAGACTGAGACGGATGCATTTTGCTTGACACACACAGATTTTTATGAAACATTTATTCTGCTATTTTCAAATTACTTCGCCTTATAGATAATAATGTAATTCGGATTTAATTATAATAAACTAATCGGTGACAAATTTGTGTTTTCTGCATTCTTTTCATATTTCATCATGAATTCTCACCAATCTCTGCTGGTTTAGAGTACTGGATATGGGGGTGATGACCTCTTACTTCAAGATAATGAAATGCTATGCTTTAGCACAGTGCTGAGACATAATTCTGAAAGTTCCTAGAGGAGCAACATACTTAACAAAACTTTCCTTGTTATGGTAATGAACAAACATCATTACCATAGTTCAACTTAACTTTTTTATCTTCACCACATCTCCCTTCGTGATTTCTAAAGCAAACAGAATAACAAGTGCAAGAGTAAAGAGTAAGAACTCAGTAAAGAAAACCTTGTAACACGCACCGTTTTCTAATCAGCCAAATAGTTGAAGCTAAGAGAAAAAAAACTACATACGAGGGACTCAGAGAGGCCCTATTCATGCTTGAGATAAGAATACTGTTTTGGTTAAAGAGAAGCTCTCGAAGTAAAATGCGTAAGCTGGCTGTATTTCTCGCGATTAAAAGTAGCAGCGACAGACGGGGAAATGTAATATTGTTAGAAAATATTTCTTGGGCATTAGAACTGAGACACTGTTTATGACCTCCAAAACACGAATCTACACCAGTAAACATTTAACGTACGAAAGTATATGGCAGTCACAGAGGCTGTCGAAAAGTGATTCGACTTAAATGAATGCTTGTTCCAACTTCAAAAGTTCCATATAACCTTGGAAAACTAAGAATGTAAGTCAGTTATCTAAGTCAATTTGTCAATAAGTCAATTATCTATAAAGCCCATTTATATGTTTAATGCTATTCGCCACAGGGCAGGCAGAACTTCAATTTTATGGAGATGCTCATTTGAGATGACTCATTTGAATTGTCATTTACGGAACATTCAGGTAAAACCTCAACCGCAGCAGAAACAAAGCAACACAAGTATTAGGAGGACGAATTCACGTCTGATTGGAGACTGCATGAATGAATAACGTGCTCAGCCGTTTAGTGGTCATTTTAATGAGATTTTAGTGGTACCTTCGGAACATCTCCCTTAGGACGGTAACCTCATGTCAATTTTCATTCACTGCCTCTGCCAAGCTGAGCGACGTTGAACTGAAATCAGAGGTAACAGTTCCATCCGAACTTTGTCCCATGGTTAAAGTAATAGAAATCTTGGGTAATTTGTGTAATTTGTTTGGGAAAAGTGAGCAAGCCAATGATGGATAAATAAGTATGAGACAAAAGTGACTTCAGGCCCTAGTGCAGAAGATTTCTGCCTCTAAAAACAAGAGAATTCCAAAGTGATCTAACGAAAAGCCGCTCATCATCTTCTATCTTCTGCGGCTGTTATAGGGTTCATAGAAATTCCCGAAAATGTAGACTTCCTGTGCTTGCAACCCAACAGCGAACAACTTACTTGTAAGCAGGGAATGGAGTATTTTACTACGATTACTATGTTTAATCTCCGCTTGCTCTAATGAGTTCCACGGATAAAATGCACACACATTGGCATGAGGAATTCGTCCATTCTCAATATTGGTTACAACAGTCCTAGACACACCCAGCAATCTGACACCCAATATACTCGACCGTTTGTCAACATATCCCTAATTCTCGGATAGTTTCAGTTATACTGTTCAATCCATGCGATGGAGGTGTGTAAGGAATGCCACTCCTCAAAAACAATGATAAAGAGTTCCCAAAAAAATTTTTTACAGATCCCTGCAAGGCGTTAACGCACATGATGTAAGCCACGCTGTCATGAAGCCGTCATTATGGTGAAAGTTTCATATCAAATGTACTTCGGAGTCGGTTTTCATCGCTACCAATGGACAGCCCTGATTAGACGTTTAAAAAAATTGCATTCAATGATAAGGGCGCAACGGTACGTTATTCATTCCAATGGCGAAACTCCTCGAAGTCACCACTGGTAAGTATTCCGTGATGATTTGTGTTTTGTATTGAATTTACTCATGTGGAAGAGGGAAAAAAATTCTTGGAAAGGATGCATCATAAGAAATATTCTATTCCTGGCTACTGTTGCGTTAACCATGAGATCCCAGAGCATTTTCTACTATTTTGTATAGACTAGGTGGATACATGTAGAGCCTTGCTTGAATATCACTTCCAGAAATATTCCTTTATCATCATTCTCAGCAAACCTTTTTTTACTATCCTGACTCGTGGTGCAGGAATCCTTGCTTCATCATTATTGCAACTTTTCTTATAGATTGAGAACCCAGACAAGGGGCGGGAACCATAAGTTATCTACATCTAGGAGTTGGAAAGTACACTGAAGAGGGGAAAATCCAGAAAACCATGAGTTCACACAGCTGAGCTTCCTCTCATTTTTCTTCCATGTATCACAGTTCTTTTAACCGTCCATATTCACTCATGCTAGAAGGGACCTTACACTCATATTATGCCGGCAATCTAATCACTTACCAGTTTTGGTGTAGTCCCCGAGATCTCCGAATCTTTTTTACATGTCACTGTCCATGAACACAAAACTAGTTGATTTTTTTAGCGTAGTTATGACTTTCTGGACTGAGACTCATGAAACAATAGCGAAGCAAACCAAAAATGGTTAGCATGATTGGTTATCGTATAGACTAGGTGATGCCAGGAGAAGCACGGATTGAAAGTTGGTTTGCTAGCCTGGTTTAGCTTGTTAGGCGTTCATAAGTCCTAGCCCTGTTGGTTGGCCACCGCCCCATTGTTAGAAAATACTCAATGCTTCATAACTGGTTCTTCACCTGTTCTAGCAGGAATACTGATGATAGCAATTCATCGCCATCATTTTAGGGTTAGTCGTCCTCCTCGGCGTCCTAGGCGTTATCTCCGTGGTTTTCAACGTCCTCACATGGCTTAAATTAAACGAGAACAAAGATGACTCATCACCGGCTCCGAAGATATGGAATGTGGGAGAGCAAGATAATACACCCGTGCTGACAAATTTGTTAGTTTTGGAAAAAGAGGAGTTAGCAGCAAAGTTGAAGAAAACACCATATGAGGAGGTGGATGAGCAAACAGTTAGACAATCGTCGGTTATGAAACTCAGGAATATCAAAAATGCCCTGTTCACTCCAATAGAACCAGTAGCCTCAGTGTTGCCTCCATTGCGTGTGAATGACTCGAAATATTGTCCGAGTTACGGTGAACCGGATAAGAAATATGCCTATCAGGTGGGTCCGCATCATTTCTTCTTTATTCATTTGTTTCGAATAGCAGCATTTCTTCTAATTTAGTCGAAAATACACTGCAGACAAGGTTGTGAGCAATATGAGCTCATAATAAAAATATAGAGAAGATAAAATTATCCGTATCATTTAATAAATGAGTCAGTCATGAAATAAAACAAGAAAAAAAAGAGAAAAAGAAACTGAAAGTGAGGCAGTCCATTTTGTTTCAAACTTTGACGGGAAAGCGAATTTTGATTCAAGACTGAATCGAAAGGGATTCAATGCACACAGTAATCCTGCGAAGAATGCAAGACTATATTTTATTTCAAAACCTTGGGTAATTTTTAGTGTACATCAGGTCTAAGTTGGAGAAGTAGAGTATTGCCATGAGTTATTACTCCTGCAGGAGTTGAGGGATTAAACATGTACTTTTTATCGCTATCGCTAACCTAATTTACCTACATTTTCTCACAGTAGACCTACTTCGACTAAAAACTAAGCCGGTTAAGAATAAGAATGTGTCCATCTATGATTGTCACCGGCTCACAGTATTCGTTCCTCATTGGTTGGCCCACCCAAGACGTCAGTAGGTCAATAGTTCAAGGAATGCATAATTCTTCTTTTTCTTCTCCATGTTTTGTTTGTTCGTGTTGGAGCACCTTGCGTGCATAGATGAATAAATAAATAAATAATCTCTGTAATTACAATAGTGTATACCTCAGTGGCAGACGTAGAAATTTTTTCCCTGGGGGGAGGCATAAAAAAAGGTCAGCGAAAAAAATCCGCAGTTCGATTCGTTATGAAATTGATCTAAAAATTATTTTAATAAAGAAAATTAGAAACGCGTGCCAGAACTGTGCTAATACAATAACTTCGTTTATTTTGAAAACAGTTTTGGGAATTTTTTCGACCTAAGGGAGAGCTGTTGAACTATTCAGCTTAATAAGAAGCCTCATGAATCTTCCAGACATTTTAATTGTTCCAGGAAGCAGCATCTTATCTTCTCAGTGGTCTGGATCAGACTGTAGATCCATGCGAGGATTTCTATGCATTCACCTGTAATACGGTACGTTATAATGCATAATGATGACCTTATCGGAATATTCATTTCCCTTTTCAGTACCTCAGAAATCACAACGCCACCGACATTGGCGTGAACCGAATCGGAACGTACAAAGACGCTCAAGATGACGTGAACGCTGAAATCGTGGAAGCACTCGAAGAAGTTAACGTGAGCGACACAAAGTGGTCGGAGACGGAGAGGCTTGTGAAAGCGGTAAATTGAAGTGACCGAGAGCGGCTTGCAGCTGCACAATTCCGAGCTACTTATGGGTTTTTTTTGGTACTTCATATTATTTTCAGACTCTCTTCACATGTGTACACCACACTCGAGCGAGAAAACCCATAGACAATTCGAAGAACGTTCTTATAGAGATGAGAGACTTGTAGGGAAATCTGTATTTTCTCTGGAGTGTTCAGAAACAAATCCACGAATGGTGAATAGTTCTCAGGTTTGGCGGAATTCCATTCCTCAATCATACTCTGAAGAAGGACATTGATTTCTTTGATATAATGGGAAAGTTCGAGCAGAATCATGCGATGGGAACCCTTCTCGGAGCAATGGTCTCGGTCGATTTCAAGAATGTGAACAAACACTCCTTATTCTTATCGCAGGTGAGGATTTCATCACCAATTTCAAATATCACAATGATTCCAAGCAGTTGGTGCGGATGCAGAATTGGCGCTCCTCTTGACGCGCAAAGATTCGTTGTATCTCGACAAAAGAGGCGGAGGCATTGTACCTGGGATGGTCGATCAGGCCGACCTGTGCCATTGGACAATCCATCCAACTATCCAATTGCGGCGCTCGAAGCCCTTCCTTTCCTTTTTGATAGGCACAACAAGAGTGTGAACCGTTGCACTTGTGGACAGGAGGCACTTCCTGTCCTTATCTCTCAAGTGAAACTCTACCACCCTCAGGAAAAGCGGAGCAGTGGAAGAATTCTATGATTCGCTTATTCAAACGACCTTCCGACCCATGGTTCTAACTCATCTGCCTATCAAATTTAAATTTAACAACATTTGTAGCTTAAAGGCAGTTACTAGAAAAGTTATTATAAAAGTGAAAATGTGAGGAGCGAAACTTTCCGTAGGTGTTGCCTTTAAGCCGGTGTTGAATGTGGACTAGTTGGCATATATTAAGGGCGGAAGGAACCTGCAAATTGACCACCCGCAAGAAAACGTCACGTTTCTATATGAATGCCATTCATCCTACGCTTAACAACGTTGTTTGTGCCGTTCTTTGTCTCGGACATAGCCCTTCCCACCTTTAAATTAGAATCACGTCCAGTGCTCGATGATCCTGAAAAAGGTGGTATGTGTAGGAGACTCCAGTGGTTCCAGCCGCGCTCAGCATTTCACCACAGTATCGATGGAGAATGAAAGCGGTGATGTCAATGAAATGTGCGGATGCGCAGACAATTAGAGTGCCAAGGCGTGGATGATGCGAGGCGGAGCGCGAGCTCGGACCCACTGAGGTCTCCTATACCTAAGACGCGCGAAGACGAAAAATATGAAGGGGAAAACTGAACTGAATAATTTACAGGAGAATTAAATAATGAAACGTGTTGCAGCCCTATCTTCCAATGGCTCGAGATTTCTATGTTTTCCCACAACACACAAAGATGGTTGAGAATCGCGTAAGTCTCATCAACTCTGTGCTGAGGTCGTTCGCAGAGGCTGTTCTGGATGATCCTTCGCCGTATCTCGATCTGATGTCAAGAGTAAGACAATAATTATCTTAAAATAGGCTTACTATTACATTAGAACAAACGAAAAGTACATATTACGTAGAATTATTTAAGTCGGCAAGAGATGTAGTGAAGCTGGAGATGCAGATTGCGATGGCATCGTGGCCAGAGAGTGAACTGAGGTTGGTTACTTATCTCCGAAGGAAGTTAAAGTTATTTTCATATATTCACTACGGCCGTGATCCAGAAACTACGCACAACAGCACAATCCACGCACTTTGGATCAGTTGAAAGCAGCGTATCCAGCGATTAAATGGGACAGTTATTTCAAAGCTCTGCTCTCCTCTGTGCAGGGAGTCGATATGAATAAGCAGAACGTGCGTTTTTTATCCTCTGAAATTAAGTAGAGGTCTCTACGGCACTTAATTAGTAATTTCAGATCATACTTACCCAACCATCGTACTTCGGCTGGTTAAATGCTCTCTTCAACGGTGGCGCAGATGACAAAACCATTGCGAATTATCTTCTTGTTCACCTGATTTTCGTATGTTTTTGAGCGGTCATGTGTTCCTGCAACGAATTTCCTCAAATGTTCCAGGAGGAGGCTGATTTCCTTGGTGGAGCACTTAAAACGATGGTTCAAAAATCTGATTATGTTCCATATGCCTTAAGAAGAGGAAAGGGAGTCACAAGGTACGTAGTTGCGAAGAAGTGATTAAGTTTGCAAAAATTCCGCTTCAAAACTGAAGAATTTCTGATTTCCTCGAAGGAGAATTAGAGAAACAGATGCAAGTTATTTAGATACGTAGGAGATAAAGTAGGCAGTAAATTATTTTGAATCGTCCGGAAAAAGTTATGTTGCCTCGTGAGGGAATACAGGCCAGTGGTTATACGATTGCCCGCTTCGTACGACGTTCCTGCCATTTTGTGACAACTCGTACATTTATATAACTTCAGAGTTGGCCAGCAACTTACTCGATCACATGACGATACTGTTGAGGATGCAAACATACAGTGCTTGAACAGCATGATGACGTATATGCCATTTGGACCAGGTACTCCCTCCGTACATTGATTTCCAGTTCATTGAGAACCACCACCTTTTTCTGCTTATTGTTTACTGAAGATGCTATTGGTGCAAGGTGTTTGACAATATACAAGCTCACTAGACAGTACTAGTAGCAGTAGAAGTAGAACTCATGAAGAAACCACTCTTGGTTCGAAAATTCAACACAGATTTTGCAACAAACTGATAGTACATAGAAGTAAAAGTTGAAAATTGTAGGTTACGTGTACGTGAAATCAAGGAAGAACAGAGATGACGTTGTCAAGGACATAGAGCACCAGACCGAGCTGGTCTTCAAGAACTTTGTGGTAGGGAGTTTAGTAGTTAATCAACAACTGTAGGTTATTATTTGTTTCATTTCTTCTAGAATTTCAGTAAAGGAATTTTCTCACATTGGATTTTTGCTAGAATTTCCTTAATGTTTCGTAAAACTAGTGCCGTTTCAACTGTTACCACGCTAAACCAATAGGTAGTATAGGTGGTAACTTATGCTGTACCTGTAATATGCCATACTACTACTGCATATGTAGTATTATATAAAATACTGTGATATTTGCTAGTTTAAAGAAGCCATTGCTCTGATCCTACATTTGTGGTTTCGCTCCTAATTTCACAAGATGATGTGGAAATGCCATTAAACAGTGATTAACAGTAAACTAACAGTAATTTTGTAGTAATTTGAGAAGAAGAAGATGAATTCACCGGAAACTCACCTGAAGGAAAACAAAGCATTATCTGCAGTTTCTCAAAGAATTCACACTGCACTCAAATTTCGAGCGGAATTTACCCAGTAACTGTCGTTATAGAATCATCAATGCACTGTGCATTACTATACTTTACAATACAGTAATTTTTCCCATAAACATATGCTCTAGGAAGTATTTTAGAACATGATTGGTAACTTAAATTGGATGACAGACGCATCTCTGGAGCTCGCCATGGAGAAAGGTATGACAAGGTTTCTGGACATCTATGAAATCACGACATTGTATAATGAGCGTTTGAGCTGATACGATGGTGAAAAACTATGGATGGCCCAAGGATTTGTTTGGAAATTTCAGGGATAGTAGCAAGATTGATGCTTATCACAAGGTACCCGCATTACTGATGCTGAAATATTCTCATTTCGCTATATTCTAACCTATTCTTGCAGAAGGATTATGGTAACATCATTAACCTGTACAAGGAGAACATTACTCATAACTACTACCACATCCGCAGAACTATGATCAAAGGCTATTCCAACCATGAATCGCTGCGATTGCTGACTGAAGCGCCGAAAAGGCAAGGAAAGATAGGTCAATCAACAAATTTTATATGTAACTAGTAAAACATATCCTAGGGACCACTTCCTGTTGTCACCCGCTCTGGTGAATGCGTGGTACATACCGGAGAGAAACTCCATCACATTCCCTTACGCCTTCTGGAATCCACCCTATTACAAGTTAGTGCACAGCATTCAACTCCGCCCACGCAATACTAGTACTTAATTTACTAATTTAAGTTACGAATATCCTCAAGCATACAACTACGCTGGTCAAGGTGGAACTGCTGGCCACGAATTAGTGCATGGATTCGATGACCAGGGTAAATTACGCATTTTTCTTGCAACGTCAGGATGTGAATAGCAAACCGTTGGCATTCCAGGAGTACAGTTCGCTGCCGACGGAAGCCTTAGCGACTGCACGTGGATCGAGTGTGGATGGTTGGAAGAGAAGTCCAAGAAAGGATTCAGTGATATGGCACAATGTGTTGTCACACAGTATAGGTAGGTTATTCACTGAAGAAAAGTTAGTTATCCAGGTGTCCTGCATCCTGCGGAAAATGTGGGCGGTGCCGCTGTCGTTCGATTCAGAAATTTCTCCCCACCTTCTGTATCAGCTCGTTCTCTCTTTATGTTTAAATGATTTTGACATATGGCGCAAATACACTCGATAGATAACTAGTTGACACCGAACGGGAGTAGTAGGCAAGTATTTGAATTAACCAATCGCATAAAAGCGGCGCCGCCCCCACATCTTTCTGGATGCGAACACACAGTATGAGATCTCACAGGTGAAAAGATTTGTTCGTATCAAGGGCGAATGCAGGGATGAGAAGAGAAACTAAGACCTCAATCATTTTGGGAATTTAAAAAATGATGCCATGGCAGAAATTGATTTAAATTTGAATTACTAAAAAGAATAAATAAAAATAGTAAAAAAGATAGAAAGTTGGGGTAAGCCAAAATTTTTAGTGCATTCATCTTCTTCATTCATCTGTTTCAGCACCCAATGCTGCCCTCAGACAGGTGGCGTCACCCACTGCGCTAATGGAGCGACCACCCAAGGAGAAAACATCGCCGATCTTGGAGGTAATCCCTACGGCTTGGGGTGTCTAATTCGTCGTTATTATCCATTAACATTCCTTTCAAGGTCAACTGGCAGCATATCGAGCCTACCGTGAATACATCACCAAGGAAAGAGGAGAGGAGGAGAAGAGGTATTCACTCTAAGTAATACTCACTACTTAGTCAGCTTTTGTGTTAAGACTGCCGGGATTGGAGCAGTACACACCAAATCAGATCTTCTGGATAACATACGGATATTCGTGGTGCATGAGCCAAACAGATAGCAGTCTTATTAGACAAGTAAGTGCCAAAGTCTACTGATTTTGGAAGAAACACTTGAGAAACCCTATTTCCAGCTCTTGACCGATGTTCACTCACCTGGCTCATGCCGTGTTAACCAAGTCATGCAAGATATTCCGGAATTTGCACTCGATTTCGGATGTACAATGGGCCAGAAGATGTATCCAGAGCCTGAGCAACGATGTCCGGTTTGGGTAGCAGAATAAATGTTCGAAAATGGACCGTCAGATCTCATGTTTTCACGTGAATATGACGCTCTTAACTGAAGTTTTTCAAGTTTCTTTATAAAATCCTTTGTATTAAAGCGCTGTCGTGCAAATATACGGTTACTATGGAACTCAACCCGACAGTTTAAACCAAATAACACATTTTCCAACGAGACCCATAGGAAGAAAAGAGCAGGAAAACAGCTTCTGTATACCAATGACAAGAATTCGTTGTGGAGTATGTGTTGCGCATTTATCCAGGAAAATTAAATTTTTAATCGAATCGGAGGGATCATTTTTATGTAATCTGAAATATAAGATAGAAGTGTTTATGAATATCCAATTTTTGCTAATTTCTTCCGTCAATTCTACTCAGATCACTGCGATCAACTCCAAGGCAACTCAATGGAGGAGTCTTTCTCCGCTCCATTGCCAATTTCTGCACCAACAAAGTTATTTAGGACATTAATATCCGTCACGTCGATCGCTGTTCCGTGATGACATCATACAATGAAATGAGTAAAAAAAAATGAACTAAACAAAGAAGAATTCGATCGCACTTCCAGGTAACAGAGGCTACGCCCATCAGATGCATGCGTGCTTAGCAAGTATATCTATTATTCTGACACAGGTGCTCATCTTGATAGTCAAGAGAAGAAAGAAAAAGAAAAAAAAAAGAAGAACAGCTGCCTCCCTTATCAAGCCATCATTTCGCAATGCAAAGCTATTGAATACTCTCTCCACGTGCTTGCAATCCATCACCATCCTGAAGAAATCATCAATTGCTAAGGCAACGTTTACATTGCACCATCTTACTGATACCGAATACAATCCACGGGTTTTAGCGATCAAGATACTCGAGAAATTCTGAAAAAAAAGCATTCGTTCTCCGCTCGAAGGCTTCTTGTTGGCGTCCATAAATTCACAAGCTTCTCTTATCAAGTCACTTGAGCTTCTTTGCAGACGGGTATTTTCTGGACAGCTACGATGACGTCGAATTTTATCATCTTAGCAAATTTTTTGTATGTCAGCTCAACTGCAGAGAGGGGTGGTGCTGACACTGGGGTGTAGACGAGCCGTCAAGGGGGGACTCTATCTCAAGCATGTCATTATAACTTGTTAGTACTTGGAGCACTACGATTTAGGACAAACGTTGATCAATTTAGGACTTGTTAGATAGAAAAAGATTTTGTGACGAGAACTTTTGTTCGGCATGAAAAGCATGTATGGTTTCATTGGCATCTAACATATCGCATGATCATCCATAGAAAGCCTGCTGTATTCCGAATGTCCTGTGACGCATTTCCTTCCGTGGGAGGAAGCCAACATAAGCAGAAAGAACTTCAACTTCTTAGAGCGAAATCTCAGCTCTTTTTTATTGTACAATGTTATTGCCAAGTGCTATAGTGGTCCTTTCTAACGTTATGGCAAGTACGATCGTATTCAGCTCCAACTCCAAAATCATCGAGGGTTTTGAGCAGGTACACTTACGGCTATAGCACAGACTTCATTACAGTCCTTGTGAGCAAACGGTAGAAAGTTTTCAAACGCGTCGAGCATGCGGCGCGTGCGCGGCGCGGCCCTGTTGTGGCAGTGGCCTGCCGTCCTTGCTCAGCTGTTCGAGAACGCCGCTCGGTAGGATTAGGCTGAGGTGAGTGTTTTTATTCGTTATCGCCTCATCACTACAAAAACATCCAAAATAATGAAGAAAAGCGGATAAAAACACTTACGTGAGCCTAATCCTGGTGAACGGCGTCCTCGAACAGCTGAGCGATGGCGGCGAACCGCTGCCACAATAGGGCCGCGCCGCGCACGCAACGCATGCTCGCCGCGCTCGAAAACTTTCTACGGTTTGCGCAGAAGAACTGTACACCCATGATTTTGGACTGTACGACAGATTTTTTCACATTTTTTGCCCTCGAATGAGGAATCAGGACTAGTTCGATATTTGTTGGGGTCCTATAGTGGCTTATTTATTCCTTCTTTCACCATGAACACTCAGACTGCTAGTGTCGTAGTCTTCGTATTGGCTAGGACCAAGGACAGGGGCAAACCATAAAGCTTGAAAAAAAAAACTTCTCAATGCTTGCCAAAAGCAAAAATCGAACAAAATCTGAAGACAAAGCACATGTTTCACCTCTGTCACCGTAAATCCTCTTTTTTCTTGTGATTTTTCAGGTCTGTGACAATCTTTGCTATTCCCTGAAGTGAGCAACTCGCATCAAGGTTTGCTATTAAACGTAAAAACAGGTTTATTCTTGGTTAACCAACGTGATGTGAAAGTGAAAAGGAAATGCTCTTCAGTGTCCCTTATTTTATTCTATTTTATTTTATTTTATTTTATTTTATATAGGCTAGAAGAATGGCGCCCCAAGACATAACGAAACAAAGGACGCAAAACGGTCAAATAAATGCCTAAAAAGAACAGAAAGGGCAGCAGAACAAGAAGCCAAACTGCTTCAATTCACGAGATTCACAGAATCATGATTGTACTAATAGTGCCGTCAACATATGAGCATCCAAACTTCAGGGAAAATTTCCAGTTTTCCGACCGGCAGGCGCAGGGAGGGCGATACTTTGTAGAATAGGCAAAAATTCCTCAATAGCCTATTTTTGATAGCTTATTCTCATTTTATGATTTTATTTTCCCTACGAATGGAGGAGACCTCACTTTTTCCCATGCCGGATCCAGAGACAGTTCAAAGTACGCACATTGTTCGGATTCGGCAAGGGAACGTACCACACAGGAATGACAAACTGCAACTGAGGATGTGTCCCATTTGGAATACAGTGATCTCCCTTCATTAGTAAATATTGATTAGTTTGTGGAGGGTATTTCCAACCTCCCAGTCTGATCAGCTCCACAAAAACACGTTCATAATTATACAGTGATATGATATGAAAGTTCTAACTTGGGCAAACAGTTGTGAAATGACCTAGACATGACATTTTCTGCTACTTTTGACATAAGATGACTACCGTCATGAAGTGGCACGTCCATCATACAACTGAAGCAGTCATAACATTCCAAATTCACTTTTCGCCATAAGATAACAATTGCACTGATTAGAAGTTAAAAAAATACCCCAAAAGATAAGAAAATGTCCGTGCTTCCTTCATTTCGATGACGAACCTCCTCTCAGTCACCACTGGTAAGTTTTCAATTCGACAATATCACTGCTGTTTGCAATTCAAATGTATTTTAATCAGCAATGATAAATATCACTTTCTGATATTATTCATGAGAATATAAGCAGAACAAGTTCCTCAAAAGATATGAGGATTTTTGCACATATCTTTCGCAGAGAATGAGTATAGATGTGGAAAATCCTATCAGATTGGGTTTCAAAATGTCTTGCTGAATGAATGCTTGAAAACGAGATGGAATTGGTAACCATCGTTGGAGTTAATGAATAGAGAGGATAAATTTTCAGGAAAAAGTGGAGAAAATACGAGTAAGATCATTTCCCTCGATCGAGGCTTACTTTTTCAAAATGACTAGCAACGCACCTCTTACTTGCATGCCGTTTTTCATAGCGGAGAGACTACAGTATTTTTTTTGTCTTCCAGAAAACCATTGTTTGCTTGTTTCTTTGAGGAGTTGTTGAAATTTCTTGGAAAAAATATTTTGCAGAAAAACAAAATACTTCAGAAGTCATACGGTTTGTGATTCATTTTCTGTTGCCGGAAGTTACTCTGACCTTGTCCTAAATGGCAACCTTACTACTGTGTAGATGGTAATAGAGGAGACTACCTCATAAATTCATCTAGTTCTATGTCCAATGTTGAATATCTATGCAGCACTTAGGAGTACGGGACAACTTTAGAAACTAGACCCCCTCGGTCTCTTATTGAGCTCGGTGCTGTACACATGTGTTACCTCTAGAGGAAACTATGATTGTGAAAAACGGCTAGATTCCATAGAATTTTCCAAGCAGGATTTCCCAAATGGATTCTCCTCGAATGCCTGAGGGAAACTCTAGACAGACACCGGAACATTCTACGTTCAACCACAAGATTGCGCAAATTGTTGCCATTCCCTCAGAGATGATTCTTCAATGTTTTTCCTTCGGGATGTCGTCATCTGTGCACCATTAGGAAATAGATAAGTTATCCAGGAAAATGGGTTAACCCTCGCCATGAAACTCGTATTGGTTAACGGTGGTTGATATTGCTAAAACTGTACATGTTAGATTTTGTCCAAAATTTGACCAAGCTGTATGAGGGGGAAGTTTAGAGTCTTCTTGAAAAACACCACAAATTTCATCACTGGCCTTCAATGGTAGGTGACTGAACCAAAGATTGAAACCGCATGCTTTTCTTTATTATAATGTTATATCGCAGGGGAAATCATAAAGTCATAACAGGATTTCTCCTTCCATTCTGAAACTCATATATTTTTGACCAGGAAAACTGCAAACTATTACGTACAAGTTTCAAATTCTTTTTAGATCACTTATGGAAGAAATCGTAGTTATTTCCTTTCTAGGATTATCCGGAGTCGTTGCGGCGCTCTTCGTGACGTCGCTGGTGTTCAACATCCTCATATGGACAGAGGTTAACAAAGAACAGGAGAAGCCGACTCCGGCACCTCCACCAGTGCCGCAGTCGTCTTCGGTGGTACACACCACCGTAACCGAGTCGAAACCAACCAAACTAACGACCAAACCAGTAACAGGTACACCAGTAACTAAAGTGCCGAGCACAAAAGATACTTCAAAAACTAAAGTATCGAGCACGACTGTAACTAAAGTGCGGAGCACAACAGATACTACACTATCTACAGTGCCGAGCACGACGCGTACAAGGGTTTCGACCAAGAGAACAACAACGAAGAGCTCAGCAGCAACGACTCCTCGAACTCTTCGACCGTCAACAAAAACGTCTACAAGAAGGCCGATAACTACAACTACGGCCGAACCAATTATTCCAGACAATGAGACAGTGTTTTGCCCACGATACGGTGTTTCCGATAACTCGTATGAATACCAGGTAAGAACTATTTTCCTAAAGTAAATCATATGTCCATTGCAAACGAGAATATGAAACGTTCGTGTACATAAAAATACAGTCTCTTTAGTAAAAAAAACTGTAGTCTCACTTGTGAGCCTTTGATTTTTTGTAGTGACTAAGGCACAGAAAACCTGATTTTCTCTTACCAGTCAAAATTGGCTTGCAGCTCTTTCGCTACTTGGATTAATGACAGAATTATCTTGCTTCTTCGCCATTCCACTACTAATTTGCAGGCTTATCCTAGAAAGAAGCAATGGGTTATCCTCAGTCGCTCTCAATTTCAGCCCAGAACTGTCCTAGATCAACAATTAATATTCATATAAACCTTTATTTTGCAGCAAAGGCTTATATTCACTCCCAAACAGGATAGAGGCCCACCGGGCCTAACAGCTATAATATATCCGCAATAAGCGGTCCCTTTTTCATATCCTACAGTATTGCAGAATTCCTTTGAAAATAACGAAACAAAGGTGGAATAAATGAGAACTTGGCCGATTCTGCAAATTTCTGATCAGAAAATGGACATGGGCTTGTAGTACGTATGTTATACTAAATTGCATACCCTGCTTCGCTCGAGTGTTTTACTATCCCGGCTACTTCACATTTCTGAGGACAACTGCTATTGCCGATAAATTTATTAAAATGCCCATAATTCTAGTGATCAGCACATTAGTAAATCTCAAGTGACCTTTTCCCACCAACCCGTAAGCGCAAAGTCAGCAAAGTCATTTCGATGACATCGAATAGATGTGTTCGTGCAAGATAATCGTCATTTTCATTCTCAGTTGGGGAACCCCAGTAGACATGTATTCAGCACCCCATGATGTAGAGAAGCAAAAAATCAATAAAATCGATAAATCGATATTTTTGTGCAACACGGTTATCGAATTCGTGTTCAGCGTATTGAAAAAACCCAATAGACATGTCTCTATCGCCCCATGGGCAAATCCGGCAAAAAGTCAATAAAATCGATATAATCGATGAATCAATTGATAATCCCAGGTGTAATGTAGCTTAAAACCTCCGCCGGGCCGTGGTGGTGAGTACGTAAAGTTTGTTCCTGACCGCAATTTCTATAAGGAGCATACATACACACACACGCTCAGAGATTCTACTTTATATATACAGATGTATGCGTGTACCTGTACATTTTTCAGGTTTTTTTTAATATCCATACAAGGGGATAACTCTGATCAGGGTCCGAGCCATGGAAGACCTTGGCTTAAATCCTGTACTTCTCATTTGTTCTCTCATACACCTTCACTTCCTAGAACTTTCGGCACAGTTTTATTGTAAAGCTTAAGAAAACCCATTGTCAGGTATCATTTCGATAAATATATTGAGGATCCGATATACGATTTGCAACCTTGAACTATTGAAACTCCTAGTTACACATCTTCAGGAAAGTCCTAATAAAGATCTGGAGAAATTGTTTCTTCAAAAAGACAGGAACGTTGTTTCTTCCATGGATAGAAACAAATTTATGGAAAAAAATTACGGGAACATACCGATTTGGAATAATTCCCGTGTGTTTTCTCTGTTTTCATAATCACCTGGCTTAATGACGCTACAGAAAAATTGTTTCTTTCATGGATAAAAACAAATTCATGTAAAACATTAATAAGGAGACGTTGCAATGTTTTTTTTTTTAATTTATTCTTTGGCATTTATACTCTCGATGAAACGCATAAACATTAAATGAGCTCGCTGGCCTAGTTGTTTATTTAAGGCCTTGACGCACAGGCAGAGGTACATACACTGGACCATACACAATAAATTTCCGCAAATGTCTGCCCATATACAATTGTGTGATTTTAACGACAATTCTGCATTGGATTGTTAATTCCAGGAAGCAGCAGCTTACATTATCAGCGGCCTGGACGAAACTGTCGACCCTTGCGATGATTTCTATGCGTTCACTTGCAATAAAGTGGGATTCCGATGTGCTTGCTGGTTTTCTGAGGCAAAATATGCTAATTCTTCTTCCCGTTACAGTACATAAAGGAACACAATCCTCACGATCTTGGCGTTGGGAAATTCAGTCCTTCCAAAGAACTTCAGGACGACGTAAACGCCGAAATAGCTGAAGCCCTCCATAAAGTCGATGTAAATGATGCGAAGTGGTCAAAAACTGAGAGAATAACGAAAGCTGTGAGTTTCAGGCGCTGCATTTCCATTTAGAAGTGGTTAGAATAATTACCAAACTATTTACTTTGATATTTTCACCAAAATAGAGCATACAAGCTTGGTGTTGTCAGCAATTTTCTTCCGTTACAGTCAAAGAATGGTTACCATATGACGCAACGCGAACGATAGTGGGACGTGCAAGGTTTTTCTGGATGTAGACATTAATCGCACATGCTGAGTGCAGCCTTATCTTTTTCTACGACAAATGAAATAAGGGACTCTAGAAACAGCTGGTGCTATTAGCTGAAAACCTTAGCTGAAAATAATAGCTGCACCGAAATGCTCGCGTAAATTTCAACGAAAAATCTACTACAAATGAAACAGTCTCCTCAGAATGGCTCACAAATTAAAGCTCATTTTCCTATTGTTCAAGCCTATTCAAGGATCACGCTACCTCATTATCCATACAATACACCAAATCGAAATTATTCAGTCTATATTACCTTACGTGATAGATCCAGTGTAAGGAGTAAGGAGATCCATGCTTTTTGGCACGCTTGAAAATCGTTATACCGCTTCTATACATGTATTTCTTCTTGTCACCCTATTCTTCCGCTGGTAAGAAATTCCTTATGCCTATGAAAAACAGAGCAAAGCAAAGCAGAACAGAACAAAGCAAAGTTAGTGAAAGTCCTATGTGGACAATGTAATACTTACAACTTTTGAATCGCCTAAAGTCACAGCAGCTCATTGCAGCTTCTGCACAGTTGCGTGTATCACAGCACATCGAAGACTCCTATTGACAACACAATTGATTTGCTCTATGAAATCAAACGTTTGTGAGTTCAAGACTTCACGATCACTTCATTTTC
This sequence comes from Ancylostoma caninum, assembly GCA_037903475.1. NCBI lineage: Eukaryota > Metazoa > Nematoda > Chromadorea > Rhabditida > Ancylostomatidae > Ancylostoma > Ancylostoma caninum. Next base: position 633,178 of record JBAJFG010000063.1, read on the forward strand.
TGAACACCACTGAGAAATTGTCATCTACCTCTCAGATTCGGAGGTATACCGTTCATCGGCCACCCGCTCAAGGATGGCTTCGATCTGTTCACTGCTATGGGCGATCTGGAGCAGACTCACGCATTGGGAACTCTTATGGGTGCTATGGTTTCTGTCGACTACAAAAAAGTCAGCCAGCATGCGCTGTACATCTCCCAGGTGAACAGCTAGTGCTTCTCTTCAATAACCCTTCAGTAGCTCTTTCCACTCGTTCCAGAATACCCAGAAAACGTCGAACAGTAACAGTGTTCTGGATCAATCCAAAAAAAACAGCGCGCACCCGAGAAAACCGACATTCTGCAGAATTTTCTCGTTCCAGCCCTCTCTTCCGATGCCCAGAGAATTCTACGTTCTACCACAGTTTACCCAAAAGCTGAAGGATCGTGAAAAGTTGCTGGGTGATGTTCTATACAAGTTTGCCGACACCATCCTGGATGATCCAGAAGAGTACGCAAAGGAAATCAAGAAAGTAGGTTCTTTTTCTCTTTTTCTTCTGTTTTTCCCCTCTGACGCCGATCCTGGTAAAAACAGTGACTTTTTTCAAGGCCGCACTAGATATTGTCCAGTTAGAAAGAAGAATTGCTATGGCATCCTGGCCAAGAACTCAAATGAGGTTGGTATTCTTGCATGGGATGTTCTTCGTTTCAAATCAGCACTATGTTCTAGAAATTACGCACAGCAATATAATGCGTACAAGTTGGTAGACTTAAAGAAAACCTATCCAAGAATCAAGTGGGATAGTTATATCAATGCTCTCATGTCAACAGCTGGCAAACCGGATTTCAATACCGCCCCTAGAGTGAGTTTCTGGGTGTAAACTCTTTCTTTCCTAGAATCATGCGAGTTAAATAGAGGTCCTAGAATTTCAGCTCGTGATCGCTCAACCTTCTTACTTCGGTTGGCTCAATGCCCTTGTTGCTGGAAATACCGTCGATGAGAAGATGATCGTCAATTACATGATCACCCAGCTAATTTTCGTAAGTGTCCACACGCCTGTTAGGAAAATGTGAGATACATGAAATAAAGTAAAAGATGAATGGAGAAGCACGCAAATGGTTCGCTCTAATTTTCAGGAAGATGCAGATTTCCTTGGCGGTATGTTCAAAAAAGCAGCGGAAGAGGCCAACTATGTTCCATACGCTCAACGAGCAGGCAGAGGAGTTGCACGGTAAGCTTAAAGTTAAATATTTAGAAAAAATCTCATTTATAAGTCTTTTATATGTCATAAATGTGCAGTGATGAAGAGAAACGATGTTTTATGAAACTGCATAACGAAAAGATGAAATCAAAATAGTTTATCTGCAAGGTGAAGTTAGGTTCGAACGAATTATTAGATGTATCCATATTCGAATATTCGATTTTGAATAAATTCAACATTGCGTTGTTCGATACAGGGTGGGGCTAAAGTTGACAAGATCGCTTAAGATTTGCCTGCTCTGCTTCCAGATGACAAGAAGAAAACGCGTAGGCGGAGCTTAGCTGCAAGCGGCCGAGCTCACCTGCAATCAATTCCATTGTCGTGAACATTAGTTTATTTTCTCTTTCTCCTAGAAATACCTACCACATTATTATTGTACCTGTCATGCAGATCATGATGTTGCTGAAAATTGTGGTGCGCCTATGGGCGTATAAAATGAATAAATAAATAAATAAATAAATAAATAAATAAATAAATAAATAAATGGGCGAGTTACACTGGTCATTCCCCAGCCATATCGAGCATTGACCCCTCATCTCTCATAAACCCTCAACATTTAAAGAAAAAAAAAACAAAAAAAACTCGAGGACTTACTTGACAACCTAATACACATATTATGAAAAAAAAAAACGATTCAATATCCGCAGTTTCATTTAAAATCATGAGATTTTGTCTAAAAACTGCTCTTAATGATGGTTCTGGTTTATATCTGAGAAGATAGCACTACCCAATTTCTGTTTAGTTCCTTCATCTAAAATTTACTCGTAAACATACCCTTTCCTGGAATTTGTTAGTAGTAAGGAAAGGTAGCAGTGATGAACTGAATGTATAAATGACCTCCAATCCAACTTTTTTCTATTTTTTCCTGATTTAGTATTGGTCAGCAACTGAGCCGAATGGCTGATAACACCGGCAACGCGAACTTGCCATGTATTAACACCATCATGCATTACATGCCATATGGACCAGGTATGCTATTTCTGCTCTATATCAAGCAGCAATTCTAACTATGTCATGAAAAAAAACTATATTCTTAGGTTTCGTCTATGTCAAGAGCAAAGAAAGTGAAAGGGATCTTGTGGTTGCGGATCTTAGCAGGCAGACAGAACTCGTCCTCAAAAACTTCTTGGTGGGACTTTTAAATTCTGCGGACCATAAAATCAAGCCTATGAATAACAACTTCACAAGGACTTATGATATAGAACAAATCCAAGAAGAAGAATCAAGAGTAGTAGCGAGGAATGAAAAGAGGAACTCAGTTCTAAACTTGAACTGGGAGTACATAGAGGGGAAACGAAGAACTGCGTTATTAGAAAAAATGAATGGGAATTAGATAGCATGGAAGTTTACCTGAATCAGATTTTTCTTTGAATAGTCGACATGTCGAACTATGTATACAACTTTTGGGCCTCCTAAAAAAACTCGGTTTTCGCGTGTTTCCAGCATCTTGAATTTCGAAAGACTCGAATTATTCGAAATTGAACTCGAAGTGAATTGATAAGCGATGCTTGTGGTCAGGAGGAAAAATGCACCATATATGTAATGCTGAAACATGCTAAAACATATGAACGCCACAAATTATATCTGTAAGAGGTAAAAGTATCGGATGCTCGATCTTGAATTTCGAAAGACTCGAATTATTCGAAATTGAACTCGAAGTGAATTGATAAGCGATGCTTGTGGTCAGGAGGAAAAATGCACCACCGGATGGCTTTTCCAGGAGTAATGGCACTACTTCAACAAGTACAAAAATTTCGGGGAATCTTTTTTTGCGGAAACTCAAAAGAGAGGAGGTTTCTGAGCTGCTGGTCATGTACATACAGTCCACTAGGAGGAACCGTACCAATTTTCGCAGCGCTTACCCTCTCTATATGGTTAATTATTTCCACTGCACTTCAGGGTGCGACATAACACATACTTGATAAAGAACCTGACAACTGGAAACTAGTCGAAAAAAAAAACGAAAATCATCTAATCTAAGGCAAAGCATGAACATTTTTCACAGCAGACACCTGAAGGAACTCTTTCGAAAGAGATGTGTGCTAAAAACATAACATAGTTAATGGGTTGCCCTAACTTTAATAATCAGATCGTTCGTAGGTGTACTATAGATGACTCGATCTAACGATGGACCATGATATGCAGACCAGAGATTGCGGAAATCTGTACAGCTCATCCTGGAAGGTTTTCTATCCATTCTACACCCATAACTATAATACATCTGTTCAAGCCTATAGCATTACGGTAGGAAAGTTTGGCAGCCTATAGCATTACGGTGGGAATGCAATGAAAAATTTTTGCGAAGTTATGGCATCAATATGCCTTATCCTCACCTTCAACAGTTTCGGGGAGAAAAAAAGATAGGAGAAAGTGGTGGAACGAAATTATGTGAAGAGCAATTTCAAAAACAGGTGGAGAAAAACAGGTCAAACATAGTCAGCAAAGAACTAGGAAACTCGTACTTATCACTACTCGTTATTCAGGAAATGATGTCCGGCCTGAAATGGATGACAGCCGAGTCTAAGCGGGCGGCGCGATTGAAGGGTGATATTTTGGGATAGTACTAAAATTTAGCTGCATCAAATTTAACGTGTATTACAGCGGAGGGAATGGTGAAGAACTATCTCTGGCCAAAAGCACTATTCGGTGACTTCAAGGATACCAAGAAGCTCGATGATTATCACGAGGTAATTAAACCAAATAACCATTCAGATTTATTGGAAGATTTCACCTATGCGCTTTACAGAAAGACTACGGCGAAATCATCAACCTTTACAACCAGAACTACACACTTAATTATTACAAAATGCGAAACATGATGATCAAGGGCTTTGCAAATCGCGAATCACTGCGCCTTATGAAGGAGAATCCTGATAGGTTTGTGTATGAGCCGTTTGGAAAACCGGGCTGGCGAACCGGATAGCATGGATTTACAAGAGTTGTCCAGAAACAGACATACACACTGCCTCAGTTCCTCTGACACTGAGCTGCATGAGAAGTTGATGGTTTGGACTATTCCCTAGGGTTTTTTTAAAATATTTTGGCTCGATCAGTCGTTCACAGAAAACCTTTTCCCTTAGTTTCATTCCTGCATATATCTAATGAAATTATGATTTTAGATCCAGAAGAACTTATAATAGGGACGATTTTCAGTAGCCTGGGATTTTCAGTATCCTAAGTACACACTTGAATTCACCACAAGTTTGCCAGCCCGGTGGTCCAAATAGCTAATGTTATAGGCTAACGCATTCTCCAGAGAGAAGATCGCAAAAATCCTAATGAATCGAATTCAGAACGAATTTCGTTATGTCACCAGCTTATGTGAACGCTTGGTACCAGCCGGAGAGGAACTCCATCACATTCCCTTATGCATACCTCAACCCTCCATTCTACAAGTAAGACTCATTCACTAAAACAAGAATTGTGCAAAAAAAAAAGATTTCAAAAAATTGACTGTTAAATATATTGCGTAGATGAAACTCTGAAGGAAACATGATGTAATGCGTGATACAAAAAGAAATAACATGTAGTGATGAAGTAACATACACGCTCTTAATGCAATGACCTTAGTTTTTGGTAGACGAACCAATTCTTTCTATAGAATTTAGCTAAATCATCGGATGGTATCCCAATGTGTTCAACAGAATAAAATGAACAAAATAAAAATGAAAATGTAGCGATAAGAGATAGGTGATCAAAACTAAAATACATTGCGCAGAAAATATAATCTAAAAAATGAAATATAACAGAAAAAGGGATTGTAACTTAAATAGCTGCAGTCATGTTCAGCCTCAAGTATCCTCAAGCATACAACTATGGTGGACAGGGTGGAACTGGAGGACACGAGATTGTGCATGGATTTGACGATGAGGGTAAGTTAGTCCAGCAATTTCTGGATAGCTATCAACGTCAATTTTTGCACGCTACCATACCAGGATCAAAGAATTACTCTGCTACTCTAAGAGTTTACTTTAGGAGTACAGTTCGGTCCAGATGGAAGCCTTAGCAAATGCCAATGGCATGAGTGTGGCTGGATGACAAGCAAATCAAAGGATGGTTTCAGGGATATGGCACAATGCGTTGTTACGCAGTACAAGTTCGTTGGTCTTCGATAAAAGTCTTGTTACAGAATAATTTATTTTCTGGATTCGTAGATCAGTAAAACTAACCTCCTTACTGTATTTCAGCACTCAATGTTGCCCAGAGAAGAGTGGTAACATCCTGTGTGCAAATGGCGCGATCACCCAAGGAGAAAACATTGCTGATCTTGGAGGTCATAATACCCCGGGGATCATGTAAGATGCTCGATCGATTATCCCACTAAGTATAAGTTAATTGCAGGTCAACAGGCTTCGTATAAAGCCTACCAAGAATACATTAAGGGTAAAGGAAGGGAGGAGAAGAGGTAAATTTTCCACAAAATAAGGCTAAACCCTAGTGAAAAAAGCTTTTAAGACTTCCTGGATTAGAACGCTACACACCAAACCAGATCTTCTGGATAACTTATGGATTTGGTTGGTGCAGAACGCAGACAGAGGAAAACCTAATCAAACAAGTATGGGTTATAGAACTAGGCCTTTTGGAAAGCAAAGAAAGACCACTGTCACTTTCAGATCCTCACTGATCCGCACTCTCCCAGTGTTTGCCGAGTCAACCAAGTTGTGCAGGATATCCCAGCATTCGGAAAAGACTTCGGATGTAGACTGGGCCAAAACATGTATCCAGCACCAGAACAACGATGTTCAGTTTGGGTTCAGGAGTAAATATTCAGTCACGACCGTCAGATCTCATGTTTTAACGTGATTATGACGCCGTCCACTAACATGTTTTAAGATATTTTTCTGAGAAAAACATTTTTATTACAATGATGTTGTGTAGCAAACTAGTAATGGCGGTTGAACATCTTTGCAGATGAGGATAAGCACTGATTTGGAACTCAAATCACCTGGTTATAATCACAAAGTCGACGCTGCTGCGTCGCACCACCGTGTATTGGCTTTGAGGTCACCCACTTATAAGTAAACGAGCCCACAATTACTTTTCTAAATGGTTTAAAAATAAATTTGTGCCCTACACCTTAGTTTAGAAGGAGTTACGCCCTTGAAAAAAAAGAGAAAAAAAAACAAACTTGAAAGCAACTGCTTGGTGTCATATAGTTTCTTCTGCGTGCAGAAACTCGTCGAATCCTAGGGTATTTTGATACATTCTTCGTAAGCTTGCGCGCCTCTTTGCTAATCAAGAAATCAATGTCTGCTGTACGGTTCACAATGAATTATCGATTATTGAGTACCTGCTATCCGACCGCATCGCTCGCATGGCGGTGCAGCGGTGATCGAGTAATCGAATATATGACCGAGTCACTCATTCGACTTTTTGGAAGAATAGGAAATTGGGTGTGGAGCGTTATACCTGGGAAGGGCGGAGCGGTAGAGCTCTGCGATTGGTCAACTTAGCCAAATGGTCAATCACAGAGCTCGGCCATGCCGCCAACTCCACGTATTACGCTCCTCACCCTAGGAAATTCGAACAATTCGTCCATTCTACATCATGAAAATTTGTTATACGAGTAATTCATTGAATTGTGTGCTCTAAAATGGGTTTACTCGAACTACTCACTCGTTTGAGCTACGGAAAAAATTTACTAGTAAGCACACTATGAGCTCGGACATTGCTTGGTTGTTCGCTTATGCAAATCCTATTTGGTTCCCGGACAAGAAATTTCCCTTACATCCGATGGAAAAGAAATTCATATCTACCTCGAATTTTTACTAAATCCATGCAGTTAAGAACAATGTAAACACACTAATAAACTTCAAAATGGTTAAATTTTCATCTCTCTTTCCCCCCCCCCCCACCCCACCCTCCCACCTCCTCTCATTTCCCAAAACCCTTCAACGATTTCACCTGAATTTCCGAGAGCAGGAATTCCTAGCGGTCACATTCGGGAAAGCAATCCTGGTGAAGATCTGGGTACGAGAGAGTCTACAGGGTATGAACAGGGTGAGTCTCACGCCTGGTTACACCTCCAATCTCTGAGAACTGAGAGGCAGCTCTAATTTGTGCACTATAATGATGTAAAACTATAATATTTATGTGATATACATACATGTAATTGCTATGTTCTTCCTGTTAGAATCACTAACTTTTATTTTGCTGTGACTTCTGCTAAATAAGACACGAAAATCCTGTGCTATTCTGCCGTTTCTGGAACTTTCCAGAGCGGGGTGTGGCTGCAGTAAAGCACTGTATCGAAGCCAAATGTATTTAGCGTTTAAGAACACTTAAGCGACTCACAGCGAATTAACGAGATAACGACGAACTAAGGATTTAATGAACAATAATAGTTCCTGGTTTGCTGTAAGCACAATCAGGGGTGGGAAATTCAGATGTACACGGAAAGCAGTAACAAGAGAAGAATGGTGATGGAAGTACAGAGTATGGATTGCATGGAGTATGGATTGAGGAGCAATGACCATCAAATTCAATGGTGGAGGTCAATGGTTCCCTGGTAATACGTTAGGAAATTGATCTTGGCAATGAGCCAGTGACTTTATAACATCTTAAAATAGTACATCTATCGAGTTCTGAATTCTCTTACAGATGAAAGCTTGTACACTTAAGAAGTTTGGTCAATTACTAATTCAGTAGCTTCCTCAAAAGTTGTTGTAATATCCTTTTACATTTTACCCTCGATTCAGCGACAATACCAACAATATAATGTTGCCCACGAGCATCCTCTAGGATTAGCCACTAGCTAAAGTCAGGAAGGAGATCTCTGCTTGCCTTTGCAGAGTATTTTCCCACTTTTTCCTGCTGGAAAAGTAGGTATAGAATGTTTATTCCTTCAATCTATCCAGTAATTCCTTGTATGTGTCTATGAAACTCTCAAAGAAAGTTCCTCGGGTATCTGAAGTTCTCAAGAAAATCCAGAAGTAGATCGGCATCGATTATTGTTGACCAATTTTCCCGCCATTTTACGTAGCGATGTATCCTGGATTTCATACTAGATCCATCACTTCACAACTACTTCATTTATTGTAATGTTCATCCCATTGTCGTGTGACACCCAGTTCTTCCATGTGGTTCTACGGTTTGAATGTTTTTAAAGAGAAATTAGGAATGAAAATCCATGGAAATAGCTTACTTCCAGAATGAAGACTCTCCTCCTTTTTGCTGTTGTTGTGGTCTGCGCTCTAGCCTACGATCCAGTGTTTGTTGATGAGCTCGAAGATCTTGTCTTCACGAAGGAGGAGAAGTGGGAGTTGGAGACACTTGATGACGACGACACCATGATCCGGTTGGTTAGCAAATTTAAATCCTTGGATATGAGAAAGTTATCCTAGGAATATATTCTCATACATAATTAAGTAGTCTCGTTAAGAAAATTTCCGGGCTTTCTTTTGGAAATCTGTGTAAGAATTAGTAAAAAAAAAATTTCTGGGCTTTTAAGATCTGAGAAACAAAAGAAGCTCGATGAGATCCTTGCTAAGCAACCGCAAGCAGTACAGGTATGTACCCTAACGACTTCTTGCAATATGCTGCAAATGTGTTTAATTATCCTTATTATTTGCAGGATCGCTTCAAGAACATAGTGGAGACTCGAAAGCTTCGTCACCAGAAAAGACATGAGATGAAGATTGAGAAGGCTACTGATCCAGAGATCAAGGAGTTCTGGAAAGAAATCGAAAAGATCGACAATGACATGGGCATTTCAGAAGATGAAGCCGAGATGAAAGAGTGGGAGGTGCGTTAGTTATTGACTTCTTCGTCGTTGTGGCCCAAATGTTGTTTCTGTTTTCAGCTGAAGGCCAAACTAACTCCGGAACAGCGAAAAATGCTCTGAACAAGTGTGGTTTCGCTCCCATTTCTGTAGCAAGTCCGATTTATGATGTTTGGACAATTGTGTTTAGAAGAGTATTATAATATAATATAAATATCTAATAAAGTATTCATATTTAGAAGAAGCAGAAATTTCAGAGGTAATAACGGTAAGAGATCAATTCCAAGAGAAGCGGAACATTAGCTGACTCAGCTGGATCTCACATCGCTCTCGTAAATAACTTTAAAAAGCTAGGGCCCTTCAATACAACAGTAATACTTTAATACTTCATATGAGCTAAACTAAGAAATTTAATACAATAACTATTATGATGTGCAGCAAGGATCCAGGAAATGAAGAACCTCCATGTTGTCCTGGGAAATCTGCAATAGGCGAAAATCACGACTTGGCGTATTAGAATGCACCAGCAATCGTTTTATACTTGTAATTACCGAGCAGCTGATTCAAGCAATGGTGCAAAGCTTGTATCAAAGTGTTAGAAAGTGTGACTATTTGTCCGAGCTGTTTGAATCCCTGGAGTATATCTGCACTCGGTGTGTCATATCCGCTTGCACATGAGCTGAACTGGGTAATGACTGCGAAAGATACCAGATGTCGCGTGGCATTTGGAAATGAGGTATGTCTCATAACATGAAATCGACGTCGCCGATCTCAAATCCGTTCTAGATTTTTCTGGACGCCATCGTGGAAAAAGGTATGGACATTCTTCAGTGACAGAACATGGTCTATCAAGGAGCAAGTGTATACCTCTATTTATGCATTTTTCGCTGAAATTTTTGCACACAAAAGTTATCTGGGATGCTGATCACGAATTCCATATCCAGTTTGCATGGAAATGCAATCCTTGCACGGTTACGTAATTAGATGTGGATCATCCACTCTGATATCCAGTAAAACTAGTTCACCCACGTGTTCATAACTTAACTCAAAAATGGTGTTGATGAGAGACGCGACAAATAGATGATGAAGATGATAGTGAATCAGTTTCAAGTGCAAATCAACATAATAAAGATAATCTGCAGTGAAACAACTGTATGTACATAGCCGCGGATAAATTTGGTTGTGTAGCAGAAAATCCATACAACTTCAAATACAACTTCAAATTCGCTAAAGCGTGTTCAGCCATTTGGACTAAGCGACCGGCCCAAGGCCACTGTAATCATCTCATTGGAATATTATGTCGCATCATGGAACAATATGGAGCCTTGCGGCCATCCAATTGACACTCTTGGTTCTTTCCATTCTTGTTCTTGGTTCATTTTCAGATGATTTCGAGAGAATTTCGTAGACGCATTTATGTACAGTCGGGTCCGGCAGCCACTGCAAATGGGCGCCGGCGGGGGCCGGCCGCCGCCACCCTCCGGCGCCCCGGTATTAATGAGCTATAAATCACTCGAGCTTGGGAGAAAGCGAAGAAAAATACAATTTTAGTCCATAGTAGACAGAGTGCAGGGGATTTTCGTAGAAGCACCATTTTTGGCTCAGCTATTCTTTGTTTTTATTTATTTATTCATACACTCAGGGTGCAGTGGATATGTTAAGGCTATTAAGCAGGGGACCATTTTCACAACTTTCGCGTTTTTTCATTTTAGTGATTTTCATGGGGAAAGATCTCTAAATACACAGTAAGCGAAGCCAACTCTTCCATTTTCTGCTATAGTACACTGCTTCGCGATTACAAAAATGGCCGTTATTCTTCTATAGATGGACACAGTACTTCAGTTATCCCATCTGAATAATAAAGCTCATCCAATTCGGGATCCTCAGAAATAATTGAAATCCGTATAAATTGTTCCATATCCATTGCGAAGTAATTCTACCGCTGTCGTTTATCTTTCGTGGAGCAGTCCTTTACGGCGGAGTTACTCTCTCTCGGTTTCCCTCAACTTTGAAAAAGTTGTTTTTCACTATTACTTACACTATTACTATTACTTACACTTACACTCATCGTAGTTTATCTTCGAAATTTATGCAAAACGTTGCCGGATGCCTTCCTGGACTACCCGAAGGAGATCACGGGGGACGTTCCAAGCAGTGAACCCCGAACACTGCGATACTTAACTCTGGATCTCCAACGGAGTGGAACCAGCGATAGGGACAGATTGCAATCTGCCGCTCAAACCACTGAGCCATCCGGGCTACTTTTTATGTTGGAGTTTGTTAGATAACTGCAGCAGTCGTAGGCAGCATACTATATGTATTTGCAAAACGGGGCACAGGGCAGGATTCGATCCCCTGACCACCACAACGTCGATCATTCGCTCAACCCACTGAGCTATGCGCGCACGCGATGCAACGTACAAATGGTGTCCAATCTTACTTACACTTACACTTATCGTAGTTTATCTTAGAAATTTAGGTGAAAAGGGAGTTGGGTGGGGCCACTCCTGTGAAGCCTAAGCCTAAGCCTTAAACCCATTCTTAAGCATAGGGTTAGGCTTATCTACCCTGTCTACTATGGACTAAAATTGTATTTTTCTTCGCTTTCTCCCAAGCTCGAGTGATTTATAGCTCATTAATACCGGGGCGCCGGAGGGTGGCGGCGGCCGGCGCCCGCCGGCGCCCATTTGCAGTGGCTGCCGGACCGGGCTGTACATGCTATTATCAGAATCAGTGCGCTAGCACCTTAAATTCTCGACTACTTAGTTAAAAATCTTCTCTTCCAGAGTTGCTTAATACTAATAATTATCGCAGCATGAATGGGTTTAGGAGGAGTATTGGTATTTACTTTATGTAGTGTTTAAGCTCACGGTTTTGCAAACAACCGGAAAGCATTGGTTGTTTACTTACATTTTTGTCAAACTTTTCCAATTATTGGTCTCCCGATCGTCCTCGAATTGACAGACGTGACAGAGTCACAAAACGGAATTTGCAAGGATGACTAGATGGTGCCATACGGTCTTTTTCTGTGCAACAAGCTCAGTGGTCTTTGCTTAGTATTCGCAAGACACTTTCTGCTGCTATCCCTTTGCAAATCCTTTATAGATTTTAGGACCTTCCTGCAGGACCATACTCAAGAAACCAAAGAGAAGTTCGGCAGCCTCTTCTCTAGTAGCTAATAAGAGTCTCAAGTGACGATGATGACGTGGCTCTCATTGAGAGAGTGTTGCTTGAAGAAGTGAAACATTGTCAGGGGATTTTCGTAGAAGCACCATTTTTGGCTCAGCTATTCTTTGTTTTTATTTATTTATTCATACACTCAGGGTGCACCAAAAAACAGAACACTGAAACTTAGGTGGAATAACTTCATCCGCATCTAATACAGTGAAGATTTGTCCCAATCCGTGACGGGTCAACAGGCCGTTTTTATCTCCATGAATAAGATTGAGAACGTGACAGCGAGCCATTGAGTTCATGAGCCTAGCATGGAGGCACCGACCATGTTTTCCATGGCTCTGTCAGTACATCCAAATAATAAAGTCCTTCAGAGAGAAGTGTGTTCCGTCACACCTCGCGAAAAGTGCAGAGATAAGCAGTTCAGGAATGTGTCGTTTGCAATGGAGAGAAAAAAAGTTGTAGAAGCTGTAGCCTTATTGCTGATTTAAAATGAAACGCTATAAAGTTTTGTGTTTACTTTTTTCAGTTGTTCCATTAGTTGGTGGTGTTTTAAGTTGCATAAATATAGATCCAATGAAAAGGAGTTTTTTTTTTGAAATATTTTAGTATAGTAGACGGATGCTACAAAACAATGATATGTTCTGCTGTGTAGACTGTGGGGTGTTCTTAGATATTGAAAGGAAGTGCTGTGACGAATGACATTTGTAAAATCCTCGGAGAACATCCACGTAAACTCACACTTTTTTACATGACCTCCATTAGCGTATACTTTTTCTTTTCTTCGGAGACATTATATACATATATATATTTATTATTTATGAGGTGAAACACTCATGTGAAGGAGGACCGTCTCCATTACAACGGAGAATCACACTCGCTAAACATGTAAAATCACTGATAAAACAGATAAAACTAACATTAACACCGAGGAAAGAAGATAAAATAAGATCGGATTGGCATCAGTTATGCATCCAAATGAGTATCCACAGTACTAATGAAGGGTTTAAGTTTGCTTGGAATGACTTTTTATTATGTGGCTCAAAATATTAACTACATGCACAGTTCCTGAAGAAGTGAAACCTGCAGTTAAATTTGGGTCGGATCACAAAGTACAGGGGGGGCCATAAGTTATTGTACAACGTTTGCTGGCCCATTTCTCCGCAGTAGTAAAATATTTTTTGCCGCACTAGGCACTGTTTAATAGAGCTGGATTTGCTCTATCTTTTGATCACAAAAACCTCCTGGATACTTCCAAGATAACGAAAAAAGTTTATCGGAAACATTCATTGCAGACTTTCGGTGCCGCAAAATGCACTAACTCTGCCCGCAATTTCCGAGCAAAACAGCCACAAAAACAGTTTGATATTTTTAGAAAGAGCATTCTTTGCTCTTTAAGATGCATCTAAGCAGTACACCCCACTTTAGAGATTTGGTGGATTTTTCGTAAAAAATTTCCACATCAACCCGCTTTTTTCAAAAACCTGTTCTAAGTCCAACTGCTCCAAAGCAAAACTCTCCCGGGAAACCGGGTTTTAACTGTAAGATACTTTGATCCCTGCTCTATTCGGCAGCGAAAAGAGCAGGATAATCCATGTGTTGCTGGTGGAGAAATAAATGAGCAAACGTTGTACAATAACTTATGGCCCCCCTGTATTTGGTGGATCTAACCCTCGTGCGAGAGGCTCTTGACGAACAAAATGCCTCAGATCGGAATTTACAAAGCCCGCTACTGATTTTATGAAACAATGAAATAGATCAAATTAATTTTGAATTTCAATTGTTCTTTTCTTTTTCTTAGCTATAATATACTAGCTATTGAATATGCCCCAGTGGCGGACGCAGGGGGAGGGCGCCCACCCCTAAAAATGAGTCGCCAAATTTTTGAAATTCCTTTACAAAGCCCTTTCTTAGTTTATTTTCAGTTGTTTATATTCATTATTACCTTTAAAATGATTTTTATCAATTATTCACTATTAAATAAAATATGTTTATTAATTTTATTTTCCATATGAGTCCCGAAAACGACGGAGACCCCACTTTTTTCCACGCCCTCCCCCCCCCCTCTCTTCCCCTACTTTCTGCGTCCTGCACTACTATGCACGTATCCTATATATGAACAATTAAATAAGTAGATTAATGAGTAAAAGGTTTCTAAAAGAGCCAAACAACCCTTTAAAGCTTTAGCACTGAATTTTTGACTAATTATTGCATGACTACACCTTGCTACGTTCTTCAACGAGAGTGTAAAGAATTCGAACTCAATGCTGCGACTTCGATTAGGCTCCTGATAAAGTCTCCGCACTTGATAACAAAGTAGTCCGAAACTCTACTCCTTATTTCGATGACCAAGTTGCTAGGCGTCACCGCTAGTGAGTTCAGTTTTTTCTTAGGTTTCGTACTCATCAAGGCGTTTACTAGTTTTTCTTCTGTATTGTGATTCTTCAGAAGATGTCTAGCACGTGCTATCAGTGGTTATTATCAGTGAAGAAGCTAGACACCTGTCTACTTTGTTTTTTTTTCTTCTCAATGAAGGAATTGTAGTTCTGTAGCGAGATGAATTCTCCCTTGATTGTGGCGTGGAAAATTTTTTTTTGCATAGGCTCTTGGGAGAGATAAGGATTCCTATGAGAAGGGCTTGGACGAGCAGAGCAATTCGTTTCCAGAGCACTCCAGCACTCATTTAGGCACCTTGAACTAGAGGGAATTTCCTGGAAAATCGGAAAGAAATAACTAAAACATAAAAAATAGAATAACTTGAGTTAAACCTTGAAGAAAATCAGGACTGACACTATTCTCTGTGCATTCTCGGTCTGCCATAGTGGCATTTTCCTTAGAAAGACACATCACCCCGGATGAAAAATAGCCGTAGAAAATATCCGTAAAAAATCAAAGAATATCCGAGGTTTAATTCTCAATTTTCGACTAAAATTCGCTGCACCGAAAAAAAAATTGAGTGGAACCTTCGCATAGTGCTATGAATGACTATAATGATGTTTATATACGTAGAATAGCTCATACCAGTAATAGTAATAATAGTACAAAAGGAAAACTTACTCAATAAGGAAAAAACAACAACAGCTTTTTAGGTTACCTATCCTTACGACCATAACCATCCGACCTTCTTCAGTCTATTCCTTAATTGTTGTTTTTTTTTAAACTCTTCCAGCTTTTTTGCTTCAGCTATGTAGGGGTTTCCTCTTTCATATTGAGTAAGTTTGACATGTTTAACACATGAATAGTAAGTAACAATTAATTAACAGCGATATCAACTGGTTACTAATAAGTTCTGGAAGCTTGAAGTCTTCGTCAGTTTGTTGTTAGCGGAACCAGATACTCAAGATAAGGTAGTAAGCCGCTTTGCAAACAAATTCCATTTAAGCAGCGTTTGAGACAAAGCACCAAATGACACAACGAAACGATGCAACAATATTACTAGTAGTACTTTTAAGTCATAGTAAGAAAGTAAACTGTGAAATAATCTCTTTTTGTATTTCAGTTGCGGTGTTCGTGTCCGTAGCGGTGGTAATCGCCTCACTCGTGCTCAACATCATCATTCTGACTCGAGTCAGCAACATCAACAATAACATCTCAAACTCCTCAGATTATACTGGTACAACTGTTAGTCCGCAACCTACGGTAACACCTCCACCACCAGTCGTCACCAATGACACGAAGTTCTGCCCGAATGTTGGGCCAGCAAGCACTTCGCCAGCATACAAGGTGAGATCCTGAACATCTGGACCACTGACGCCAGGATTAGAGATGGAATGGCTTACGGGAAAACCTGCTGGATACGCCATTAACACTGCGGTAGGACTGCTGGGGCTTCATAGTTTCGCACCTGCGCACGGATCCGTGACTTTTATAACTGTGCAGGACGAATCAGGCCAAACGGCGTAATGGTTCGGGTAGAAACTCTACATAGCAGCGACGGTTGCCACTTGCTGCCATCCTCCGCTCGATTGCTGCTCTGTTGGCCCTTTAGCAGCAATTCCTGAGGGACAGCAGCAATCAAGGGGAGGATGACAGCAACTGGCAACCGTTGCTGCTCGGGTTTCTAACCGAACCATTACGCCGTTCGGGCTGCGCTCGTGCTACACAGTTATCAGAAGAGATTTCCACGAAGCTGGCTCTCATTTAGACCTACTGCCTAAAAAATGGGATTTCTGCAGTGCGTAGGAACTAGTCTGACTTCTCGCTAAAACTCCTTGAATAACCTTAGTGGGAGTGACCAATCTATGCAGTTAATGAAATATTTGATGAAAGCTTTGTGATGCTAAAGGGAGTCGAAAAGCACACACCTCAAAGCATTCTACTTCCATCTCTGCAATTTTCAAATTCCACGCAGGATTGCTTGAGAATTTCACAAATCCAGAGAGTTCAGCGGAATTTCCCACACTCTATCCTCGTGACATGACAGTAGCACTTCCAGTTGCAGCTGAAGAAATCATAGCGAAAATGTGTTCATGAACATAAATTTAACTGTTACCCAGGAGGAAATATTTGAGATACAATAGTTGCTTGGAAGCAGTCGCACAAATAAATTTGAAAAAAAAAATAAAAGGGAGAAGGGGTAGCTGTCTACGTTAGGCCCTTTTGCAAGTAACAACATATGATCACATGCGTGAGATTCCTCTGGCAATGAGTGAATCTTCCCACTAACCACATGCTCCTTTGCTGAATTGTAGTTTTGCTAATTTGCCTGAAAAGTTCTCTGGAACTAGCAAGCATTCGCCTAATATTACATCCGTGAAGTAAAAATTCGACCATGGCATTGAGCCTTGACCTCAAGGATAATTGCAAATAGACGCTCAGGCCGTCTAAAGTTCTCTGGAAACTGAATGGATATGCAAAAGCTTGCGGAAGAGGTCAATTTTTTCCAAGCCAGAATTGCAATGAATTTCCGAAAAAAAAATGCTGATTTACGCCGAATATAGCGGTGTTTTTTTAACTTCGGAAAGGTCACCATACTGAAGAATGTTATCCGAAATGCCTTCTTTCCTGATTAGAGCGAGGATGGCCTCAGAGCACCAGAGCACTGGGAGTCAAAGAGGATAATAGCTAAAATTCCAAGGTGTAATAAGCTATAGTGGCTGATTCAAGTGATGTCCAGAAAGTTCTCCAATAGTGAATCAGTAAAGTCGGGTCATGGTGTTATCCGAGCCGTAAGAAATTCAGTGAATGAGTGACTGCCACGCTAACAACAGTAGGTGTATATTTTATTAAAGTAAGCGTTTTTACATATTTCAACCAGGAACATCAACAAGAATCGAAACTGATGCGTTACGGGTGCATTATATTTTTGAGAAATCCTCTTTTTTTCCTCAGGCCGCTGCAACCTATCTTCTAAATGGTCTCGATCAGAGCGTGGACCCATGCGTGGACTTCTATGCTTTCACGTGTAATAAGGTGAGTTTCCGTGTAAAACTCGATCCAGGTGGTATCAAACGATTTCATTTGCCAAATGTTAGCGGTATTCGTTCTAGCAACCATTTGAAAGCAAGAATCTGGAGTTTATCTACTGTTCAAGTCCTTGTACAGTCACAACACTGAAGATCTTTAGCTTATAATAAATCTTATGTTGGACTTCAAATCGATTGCTGAGGTACAACAAGAGGTAAAATCGCCCTGAAAAGAACGAAAACAACTTCCGCTCTGGAAACCTTCTGTAGAAATTTCGGACCTGCTTTTCAAAATGACTTTGGCTGTTTTATCCTGAGGAGGACGATATTTTGACTTGGCAGTCCAGAAAAGAATAAAGAACTATCCATCTCTAATTCCAAACAAGTTACGATATTTCAGTTTATCGCCCAAGTGAACCTCACAGCCCTCGATTTGAATCGTCTCGGTACGTACGACCAGGCTCAAGCGCAGGTGAATGCGCAGATTGTGGCAAGTCTAAAGTCCGTAGACGTTAATGACGATAAGAAATGGTCAGCAACGGAAAGGATTACAAAAGCGGTGAGTTATACATCTGAAAATTCCACGTGAACTGTTGTCTCCATTGTGGCTACTACCTCCTGTTTAGGCGTTAGACGCTTGCGTCATCAACAGTAACCTTCAAACCTCGCTGGACAACTCAAAACAGATCCTGAGCGACCTCACGACCTGGTGTTCTCCACGAGAAATTAACCTTATGTTCGAAATTTGAGTTAATCAGAATTTCCAGGTTCGGTGGTGTGCCATTCCTAGGTGGAACGATATCCAAGAATGCCAACATCTGGGCCACAGTCGGTACAATCGAACAGACTCATGCTCTCGGTACATTGCTAGCATCCTGGGTTTCTGTGGATTACAGGAACGTTTCCCAGAATGCGCTCTACGTATCTCAGGCACTGTCATAAGTTTACACAAGCTGTACAATTAGAAAAAAAACATATTTTTATCAGACTCCTTTCAGCCTGCTCTATCCATGCCTCGTGAATTCTATGTGCTTCCCCAATTTGTGGATAAGCTGAATGATCGTGCAAAAATGATTGAATCTATGATGCTCTACTTCGCAAATGATGTTCTTGCCGATCCGAAACCCTACTACGACAAAATTAAACAGGTACATGCTCCACGAACAAGAGGGATTTGCCCATAGTAGTTTGTACATTTTAGGTTTACTTTACCGTTCCAATTTTCTTTTGGGTTTTACTCATTACGTGTTAGGTTCCTGAAAGTGTTGAAGCACACAACACTAACTATGTATGCATCTGCTTAGTGAGAATATGCTATTATGAGGGTGCTGGTGCCCTAAAACTTGCGTATTGTTTCCAAGAATATTCTGAAGATTGCACATCTACATATGAAGGTTAAGTCCAATAAAGCTTATGAGCAGGCTATAGAAAAGTAAAGTTACCCCACATTAAAATTATAAAGGTTAGAAGGAACACCTACTCATCTATGTTATTAAATGAGTTCATGTTTTTTTTTCTCTGAAATCTTGAAGTTTTATAAAAGGCAAGGGGTAATCGGTCTGTGTGTCATCGTGAGCGAAAACGAACCGGATACTTCCCGCCCTTCACGATCAACTCCTCGGTCGCATTCAAATTCTGCATGTTTATGCATAGTGGAATCGCGCGCTAAGGGAACGAGTCAACCGTTGAGGGCGGTAGGAGGATTTTAACGGACCAATCGCAGAACCATGCCACGCCCCGTTTTCCCTCACGATGACACACACCCGTCAATGGTCATTGGGGACATTGGATATGGATCAAGGAAAACCGGGGGAAACTCGTGTGGGCTCCTCCCCTTGCATTTTAGCTCCACACATTCGATTTTTTTTTCTGGGCGTCTGGGGCAGCTTAGGGCAGTTTTGAGCGGTGTTTTCAGGTGTAACTTACTCTCCTTTTTGCGAACGTTTTGAGGAACGTCAATCGCTTTTCCACCACAGCTAAACGCTAAATAAGGCATGTAGATGAGTTTCTTTCTTGTCCTGTAATGACCAACGCAGGCGAGGCTAGCTACTCAGAAAACGGTCACAACTATCTTATAGGAGAAGAGGAGCGCTTTCAAATGAACATACACTCCTGGTGGAAAATCGAAAACTGAAGGTAAAGTAGTCATTTAAAGAAAACGCAGAAGAAACTTATATGACAAGCTAGTAGTGCTTCCGTTCTGCTCTTATCATCAGCGGAAACCTCGAAATTACCAAGGCATCTTCAAAAAGTTGTACAAACTACTCCTGAATGGTTGCAACACGTATTAGGGTCATGCTGAAGTTGTCTGAAGAACCACTTGGCTGCCCGTCAATTACGCAATAACTCGAGACCTATAGCAAGTGTAACGGCACAATCCAGATTTGAAGCTATTCAACTGCAAATGCATGGACGATTCCACACATGAAGACCTGTGATATTTATTCCTACATGAACGGAGGGCGCCATTCACAGCTGCCTTTCTGGAATTGTACTAGTAGTTCAACGTCAGTACTAGGCCATCTATGCGTATCATAACAGAGAGATTAAGGTTCCCCCAAATCTACTTTACTGCAACTTGCTGCTCTTTGGGCAATTGATGGATGATTTGTACCACATCTAAATAGTCTTCAAAATATCATCAAAAATTTTACTGTCGTTTACATTTTCATTATAATTACGCGGGTTATCAGTTAACCCTGACCTTCGAGACCTCATTTCTTGAGTCTACATACATTTCTTACCTCTCGTAACTGTGACGGTATTCAGGTATACTATGGAAGGCTACTCTCCAATACCTCATCAATACAAGGCTTTCAAATCAGAATTTGCTACCATACTGCTCCAAAACCCTCACATGTTCTACTGAGAAATATAATAGCTAGAATTTCAGGCATCTCATGATGTTGCAAACTTCGAAGTACAGATTGCTATGGCATCCTGGCCTGATGACGAGTTGAGGTCAGCATTCCTTTATCAGTTTTTCCTTGAAAAAAAGTGACAACGTACACATGCTGGAACAGGGCTAGGAAATGTTACTTGCAAAGGATAACAAAAAAAAGCTCTGAACACGAAGTGTTCTTTTCACTTCACCACAAATATTCTGAGATGTTGGACGTGCAGAAATAATAATACTGATAAGGAGCGGTTTGAAAGCTGTTGAATCCACAACTGTTTTCAGGAATTATGACCAGCAATACAACGCGTTCAAGCTGGATACATTGAAGAAAGCGTATCCATCGATTGGATGGAGTGATTACCTACAAAATCTCTTGTCTTCAGTGGAGAAAGCTAGCGATGTTGTCAATGACCAAGTGAATGCCTTTAACAATCCAACGCTCCTTAGTGTACTGAAGGACTTAAAATTGTGCAAAATCATTTTAAAAAAGCCTAATTTTAGGTTGTGCTCTCTCAACCGTCATACTTTGCCTGGCTGAACGCGATATTTGCTGGGGACACAGTGGATCCAAATACTATAGTTAATTACATAATTACTCAATTACTTTTTGTAAGTTGTTACGCTGAACTTTAAAAAAATCGCGACGCTTTTAAACGTTTCGTTAAGTTCCTAAGGCAAAAATCTGCACTTCTCGGTTGTGTCCTAACCGTAGAAAAATAAGGTCAATGTGCAACGTTGTTCGTACCATGATAGCGAAAGATAACGCGCTCCAGTGCAGATAGTATATAAAAACTCCTGGATGGGAATTGTAGCAGCGTTCCTTGCGCACACATTGGTTTAATTAGAAGACAAGAGGTCTTTTAATAACTTCATGAAATGTAGTTTCTCTGTAATTCAGGATGACGCCGAGTTCCTGGGAGGATCTATGTCTAAAGTGGCACGGCAGGCCGATTATGTTGCTTATGCCCAAAGAAGGGGCCGAGGAGTGTCGAGGTAACCTCTTTCCAGTAAATCCTGGAAAACACGCATAAGCAGAGAAATAACTGTCCTGTTTTCAAGAGTTGGCCGACGGCATTCGAGAAAATTCGACGACCAAGATGATCCCGCTATCGGATGCATGGATATGATCATGGCGTACATGCCGTATGGACCTGGTAAAATCTAGGATTTCCTTCTCACCTGTCACTCATGAGCAAAAAAAGGTTGCTGGATTACCTCCTTAAGGTTACGTGTACGTCAAGGCCCAGGGAAACCGAGCTGATGTGGTTAAGGACGTTACGCACCAAACCGAACTCGTAATAGCCAACTTCCAGGTGGGACCACAGCCTTCCGCTTCCACTTTTTACACATCCTCGAGACTTTTCCAGAAAATGATCAGCACTTTGGACTGGATGACTCCTGAGTCGAAGGCAGCTGCCAGATACAAATGTAACAACATAAAGATTATTGATGTACTCTTATATAAGTAGCAAGAAACCGTTTTAGCTGACAACATCTTCAAAAACTATGGATGGCCGGCCGACCTTTACCAGGATTTCAAGAATTCCACAAATGTCGATGCCTACCATAAGGTTAACAATACAGCTTTGTACGTCTAAGAGTCTATTTTGAAAGTTTTCAGGATGACTACCTCCCCATCATTGCTGCGTACAACAAAAACAAAACGGATTACTACACAATCCTTAACATGCTAAAGAAGGGTCTGGAAAACCGCGAGGCCTTCCGTTTGCTCACAGTAAAGGCCGACAGGTAGAACCCCTCCAAACCACGCTAATGGACCAGAATTCAGAGCTTGACTGTTGTTTCAGGTCAAACTTCCTCCAGTCACCAGCAATGGTAAATGCTTGGTATCAGCCGGAGAGGAATTCTATCACCTTCCCTTACGCTATTTGGAATCCACCATATTACAAGTGAGAAGAAAAGTGGAATTTTCCCAGTTTTTCCATGATGATAGGTATTCTCAGCCTTGCTTATCCTCAAGCTTATAACTATGCTGGTCAGGGTGGAACAGGAGGCCACGAGTTGACTCATGGATTTGATGATGAAGGTGGGACCGGTTCTTTCTTCAACTCTCCTTAATTTATTCTCACAAATTTTTAACCATTTGTTCAAAAACTCTTCTTGCGGGAAACTCCTATTTTTTTGCTGCGAATGTACTTTGTCAAGATTGTTACGTAGGTCCCTATGTGGTTCAGTTATTTAGGCAAATATTGTGAAGGTACAAAGTGCTCACAGCCTCTCCTCAACCCATTTCGATGTTCCACTCATGTCCAGATAACGTTGCCTTACAGGCTGAACTCTAGACCGCTATTGCTACTATGTACTCTTGCAGCGATCCTTATGTTACCTATGTTATTTATTTGCTTATTTATTTACCCATTCATTTATTTATCTATTTATTTATTTATTCATCTATTCAATACGCCGAGAATGGTCATAAAAAATACCATAATTATTACAGTATAGGGATTTTACATGAGCAAAAATCTGGTAGGTGAATAAACGCAAAATAATTGATATTACTTCTCCGGATGGCACTAACAAACTGGTGGCAGGAATAGTAAAAGAAAGAAGCTCGTTAGTTTTCCATGTCCATCTCGAGAAAGACACAGTAGTTCACAGTGGAAGCAAAAGACGTCTGCGGGAATTCTGTCCTGTGCGGATAATACGTTTGTTGGGAGAGGGTCGAGGATAGCCTCAGTTATATTTTGGATCACATTTTCTTGACCGTTTCCGTAAGTAAAGCGAGAATATGCATTTTCTCAAAGGCTTAAGCAACACTTTAGCTGCGGATATTCCATACATATTCCATCTTTCCTTGTTTTAAAGATGGTGTTTCATGTTGAAAATGCACTTACATCGTATTCGAAGCTCATTACTAGCACCACTGCTACGTATCTTGATGGTTTGCCCCATCTTGAATGTATTAGTGTGTAAAACTATGGATGCGCGTTTTCGCGTGGAACAAATTTTGTTCTAAAAAACGATAGCCGAACGCCTCAGCATCCTCCATGCAGGAAATGAGGTTCCCTCTTGAGAAAGTCACTGCGCTGTGAGTCGAAACAGCCGCTTACCCGAACCCCCACTTTTTCGTGCTCTTTGAAATTTTTCTTCACGAGGAAAGATTCCTAGCCAAAGTAACATGTGGTCTGATAGTGGGGAGTCGTGGCTACGTGGCGGCTGAGACAGGACTTTCCAACTTACTTCTCCAGGTTTTTGTTGGGTATTTTTCCTCGCCTTCGGATGGGTCAGGTTGTGACCATTTTCTGGTAATCGTTGTTCTGACAAGATGATGGTGAACCGGCTGACCTACAGTCGGGTCCGGCAGCCACTGCAAATGGGCGCCGGCGGGCGCCGGCCGCCGCCACCCTCCGGCGCCCCGTTATTAATGAGCTATAAATCACTCGAGCTTGGGAGAAAGCAAGAAAAATACAATTTTAGTCCATAGTAGACAGAGTGCAGTGGATATGTTAAGGCTATAAAGCAGGGGACCATTTTCACAACTTTCACGTTTTTTCATTTTTGTGATTTTCATGGGGAAAGATTTCTGAATACACAATAAGCGAAGCCAACTCTTCCATTTTCTGCTATAGTACACTGCTTCGCGAATACAAAAATGGCCGTTATTCTTCTATAGATGGACACAGTACTTCAGTTATCCCATCTGAATAATAAAGCTCATCCAATTCGGGATCCTCAGAAATAATTGAAATCCGTATAAATTGTTCCATATCCATTGCGAAGTAGTTCTACCGCTGTCATTTATCTTTCGTGGAGCAGTCCTTTACGGCGGAGTTACTCTCTCCCGGTTTCCCTCAACTTTGAAAAAGTGGTTTTTCACTATTACTTACACTATTACTATTACTTACACTTACACTTATCGTAGTTTATCTTCGAAATTTATGCAAAACGTTGCCGGATGCCTTCCTAACCCTATGCTTAAGAATGGGTTTAAGGCTTAGGCTTAGGCTTCACAGGAGTGGCCCCACCCAACTCCCTTTTCACCTAAATTTCTAAGATAAACTACGATAAGTGTAAGTGTAAGTAAGATTGGACACTATTTGTATGTTGCATCGCGTGCGCGCATAGCTCAGTGGGTTGAGCGAATGATCGACGTTGTGGTGGTCAGGGGATCGAATCCTGCCCTGTGCCCCGTTTTGCAAATACATATAGTATGCTGCCTACGACTGCTGCAGTTATCTAACAAACTCCAACATAAAAAGTAGCCCGGATGGCTCAGTGGTTTGAGTGGCAGATTGCAATCTGTCCCTATCGCTGGTTCCACTCCGTAGGAGATCCAGAGTTAAGTATCGCAGTGTTTGGGGTTCACTGCTTGGAACGTCCCCCGTGATCTCCTTCGGGTAGTCCAGGAAGGCATCCGGCAACGTTTTGCATAAATTTCGAAGATAAACTACGATAAGTGTAAGTGTAAGTAATAGTGGGAAACTCTTTCGAAGATAAACTACCATAAGTGTAAGTGTAAGTAATACAGTGCGTTTCATAATTATAAGATCACCCCCGAATTTGGAGTTTTCCGGAGAGGCAGCAACCCAGGGGAATTTTCTGCTATATTTGGCAGATTCCCCACCTTGAAAAACCATTGTAGCCAAAATCTCGCTTTAGTACCTCTCACCCTATAAGTTTTACAAATATTTTTTACTTTTCATACCGTTTCATATTTATAAGATCATCAGTAAGTAGCATTTTAGCTTTGTCGCTTTGTTGGTTTTGTTTTGTACATACTTGTTCTTTTCATCTTTCCGCCAAATTACCGCTGGATCCATTTTACTACAAATGTGATGCAGCCAATTACTGAATAATACCTAATTTCCAAATCTTTCGCTTCTTCCTTTTCTTTGATTACTGTTCCCTCTCATTTAAGGTGTTCAATTCGGGTGGGATGGATCGCTTACAAACTGTACATGGAATCA
This sequence comes from Ancylostoma caninum, assembly GCA_037903475.1. Lineage (NCBI taxonomy): Eukaryota > Metazoa > Nematoda > Chromadorea > Rhabditida > Ancylostomatidae > Ancylostoma > Ancylostoma caninum. The sequence continues at coordinate 658,544 of JBAJFG010000063.1, forward strand.
GTGTGGATGGATGGATAGCACATCGAAAACTGGCTTCACCGATATGGCTCAGTGTGTCGTTACCCAGTACAGGTACAGAATTAAAATATATCCTTTATGTACGTATCTGGACGTTTGTGTGCCAAAAAAAAAAAGACTGGAAAAATTGATGTATTCTTTTCAAGCACACAATGCTGCCCAGAGAAAACTGGAAATGTCCACTGCTGCAACGGAGCGACCACCCAAGGAGAAAATATTGCTGATCTTGGAGGTACCTCTTCGAGTGTTTTTTTTATTCATTTTATACTTCTTATCGAGATTGACGGTAGGAAAGAAGGTGATTTTGGTTTCTGTACTAGTTAATTTTATTTATATTGCATGTATCAGGTCAACAAGCCGCATATAATGCCTACCAGGATTACGTGAAGGAATTAGGCCATGAAGAAATGAGGTATATTTGCCCACATTACCACTAAGTACATAATGGTATGCTAGTATCACCACGTTTTCAAACTCCGTTTTTAGATTGCCTGGCCTGGAGCAATACACGCCTAATCAGATTTTCTGGATCACCTATGGTTACTCCTGGTGCATGAAGCAGAATGACCAGAATCTTGTTAACCAGGTACATATTGTGATTCGTGCCAGGGAGTGGTCGATAGAAATGAGTAATATTCAGCTACTTACAAATCCTCATGCGCCTGGATCATGCAGAACTAACCAGGTTATGCAAGATATTCCGTCTTTCGGTAAGGACTTCGGCTGCAAACCGGGATCACCCATGTATCCACCACCAGATCAGCGATGTAAGGTGTGGGTAGGATACTGAGTACCTCGTGGTGTTGTGGATCTCTTTGTTTGCCATCTGCTCTTATTGTTCAAATGCAGTATACGACATAGATAAAGTATTAAATTTTAATGGTATGAGTAAAGTATTAAATTTTAATGTTTTAGTGTAGTGGAATGAATCCTTTTCACTACGCAGCGCATTTTTCTGAGTCTCAAATTGAATGAGCTGAAAGGAATTCGCATCACAAATTCATTGTGGCAAGAAATCTTTCGGAATCTATACTCATGGAAGTTAGGAGAAATGTAGGTGCTCTGAGGAAATCGTTACGCTCCCACTAGACCTTGATTAAGCAGAAAGAAGTCCTGAGTCAGGTGCCGATGTAATCTGTACGCTGCGTCTCCAGATGTCCGCTTTCTGTTCTCGCAATCCCAGATAACAATTACGTACTCCCTAAAAATGGTTTAATTTTTTTTTCATTTTGCCATTATTTTTATTTTGCACTTTTTCTTTTGTTTTGCCTTATACTCAATACTCTTCGAAAATTCTTGAAATTTGTTTTTATGACATCATTTTCAAAACTAAAGCAGTCTAGGTACTCTCTCTGGCGGAGATCCTCGCTTTTTCTCTCGTGCACCTTCTCCCCCCCCCCTCTCTCCATCTTGTTTGGTTCGGTTAGAAGTAAAAGAAGTGCATATTTAAGAGAACAACTCTCATTGCAAGGTGGACGTTTAACTTGTTAACGTTTTTAGTTGTTAACGTTTAGCTACTATTCATACCATAATGGGGCTGGTCAAACCCTTGGTATATCTACATACACCTATACAATTCGCTGTGACAATTATCGCAGGAAGAAATCGTCGCGATTTTGTTGATAGCACACATGCTTGAGCATAGCAACATCGCTGTGGAGTAAACCCAAGTGCCCAGAGACTCTGCCAGGAAGACTATCCGGAACTGACACAATCTTCAAAAAGTTTCCGGAAGAGGTTCTAGTGTAAAAACGTTTGTGGTTTGAGGCTGGGTTGATCATCCACCGTATTCATCAGGTTTGGCTCCATCCGAGTTCCAGCTATCGAACATCACTTCAACAACAACGAGTCCCGAGAGCCTAAGGGTCTGCATCAACAACGACGAACGTACTACTTTTTGTCGAAAAGTCTAGAATTCTATACTCTTGACATCGAGCTGCTACTGTATCGATGGCGGAAAACGGACCACAACAATGACTAATCTTTAAAATATGTTCTTAAATAGTTCTTGTTGCTGGTGAAGTGCGAATTCTTCAAGTACATCGTAGAACCTTCCCGAATGACCCAGTAGGCGCAGCATTACCTGCCGGTGCACGTGTTTAAGTCATCACTTTTGTCGCTTATGTGAAAGTTATCAAGTAGAACAGATACAATTTTAGTTTTTCTCGTCGTGACCAAATCGCTGTTGTCGAAATTGTACCCCGAAGCCTTACGTAAGACAAGGAACTATTCTCTAACGGCCTTCTTGATAGCAATTTGTGCCTACGCACTTGTTTTATCAGTGGTGACAATACAGCTAGTGATGGTTTATTAGATAATGAACGATCCTTCACCAAAAGGGAACTGATGATTTGCTTTTCCGCAGAATACATATGGCCTGCTAAGCACAGTACACATACACTGTGCGGGTACATTAACCTATGAAGTTAAAACTTGCTGGATATAGAGAAGACCGATTAATTAAAAAGATCCTATAACGTGCAGACTGTTAATCTGTCATAGTTTTTTCATTGTCTTGAATGGAACTGGAATGATAGTAGTAAAGATAGCACTAATCACCGTCTATTCTTTCTGATGACTAAACAACAGCATTCAATTACGATCAGCGCGTTTGTTTTAAGTGAGTTCGTCCTCTAACTAACTTATTCGCACTTCGAAAGAGAGCACTTGAACATGTTGCTAGTAGCAAATTATTGACAGATTCACAAACATGTAAAATGAAGTAGATTCAGCTCAAGAATTTGTCCCATAAAGTGAAATATTAAAACTTTCAAAGAAATTGTTCATTGAAGTGAAATTCTTAACATAAAAGGTTATTTATGTATTTACCTACTCCACTTTTCCTTTGTAGCTCAAAAAACTTTAACTATTGGCAACACTCATTAGTGGTAATCACTATTCAGTTGTAATAATTAAACAAACACTTCAGCTGTTGTCGTCGCTTCACTGCTACTAGTGGTTGCATCGCTAGTTTTGAGTATTCTTACATTTGCTCGAATAAATGGCGGTGAATGGCTGTTGTCAAGGGTGAACGTGAAAATAGAAGAGCATCAAGAATCGGTACAAACCCAGGAACAGTGCAAGAAAAAACAATTCGCGATCCCTCTTCCTGAACCGATTCATGCCAACAATAGTATTTTCTGCCCAACTTATGCTCCAGCAAATAACTCAGTAGCATGGCAGGTCAGTTCCAAGAACTTTCTACTTAATATATTCTGGAATAGGACTGAAGAAACATGCTATGCTTTTTGTAAATTCAGAGATAACTAGATGAGCTGAAATGTAATTAAAACCTAGCCAACAACGCATTTACTCTTTAAACATTGTCTGGATAACAGTTTATTCATATTAAGAGAGAGCAAGTGATTTAATCTGAGCCAAATGAAAACAACGGTTTCGTTTTTCAAAAAAAAACACTAAATGGTTAATTTCAACTATGGGTACATATGTGGCAGTTTTAAGTTTGTTGCCCTGTGCCAGGATCAACAAGGGGTGGAGCAGTGAGTCTTTCGCTCTCTGTGTCCTCTTCATGACTGTAGGCTCTCTCATCAAGCATGATGAGAACAGACGAACTTCTTTTGATTCTATACCCGCTCAGCAGACTGTCTCAAACTTTTAAGCAACACAAAATCGCCTAGCCTTTGTCGTTCAACATTAAAGTCCGTACATGTCCTTAAATATGACATTTGTTCACCTGGACTTTAGTGCAAATAGTAATGTTAAGGAAGCAGCAAGTTTCCTTCGCAAGGGGCTTGATCAGGAGCAGGATCCATGCAAGGATTTCTACGCATTCACATGCAATAAAGTACGTTATTCACTTCCAGTCTTTACTTATTTTCTTAGCAAAGCTTGAAGAGATGTATTTTTGAAGATCGCTATCCGAAAAATATGAGGCATACGTAGAACTCTACTGCTCTTTTTAGTTTTTGTCCGATCTGAATATCGATGATTTGGAGATTGATAAGATTCAAATAACCGATCTTGCTCAAGCTCAAGTTAATGCTGCCATCGCTGAAGCTCTTGAGGAAGTCAAATTTAATGACAACAAGTGGTCTGAAACGGAAAGAATCACCAAGGCGGTTTGTTCAGACCGACTCACCATTTCTTCGTTTTTTTATTTTTCATGTTTGATTCTTTTCAGGCCATAACTTTAATTAGACTTCGGGTCTTAAATGTTCTGTATTTTGGATACTAATTTTCATTCTTGCACTGCTTGGGTGTTATACCTTTTGTTCCGAAAATTCTGCTTGGATATCTCTTAACTCGCAATTTTTTTTCCACTGGGACAGACGCTGCCTACGATAATTTGTCGAGCTATTGCCGCTTCATATCGCTGCTTTAGAAATATTTGGGCCTGAAAACTACAATTTTAGTTGCACCTCTAACTACTACTCACTTTCAGTAGGTAGTGCACTTTGATAACGAAAGAACTTATGCCGAATTTCGGCGTGGCCGCTGCCAGCCAATTTTGGCCGGCCAGATTTCGTTATAGAGCTGCAAGACACGCTAGAATCTTTTGAATGAATTACTTTGGGTTTTTTAATGTCTTTTTCAAATGTTTTGCTTGTTTTTATTTATTATTTTGTATTAATAATTATAGTAATTCCTAAGTTCGAGGTTTTTAATGTAGTAAATTTTGTTGGTTGGGAAACAACGTTGATTTTTATAAATTTGCTTTTTGGAGTAAATTTTCTCACGAAATTCCATCAAATTTCATAAATAAGGGTTATTCGATCTGTTGAACACACATAGATGTCGTATTTATTTTGTGTCATACCCTTGCTTTGGGGAGAATACGGTAGGTGGTGGAAAACGTACATAATCCCGGCCCCAAATAGCCAGCCTTTAATGGCCACGAAAGAGGCCACATTTGGCCGCCTTTTGAAAGGAGTTTTCTGGAAAAAAATTTGGCAAAAATTTTACATAGAGGGGTCATTTCAGATGTTGTACCCTAAAATCGCATCCGTTTAGTACAAGAACCTCATTTTAGTAGGATTACGGTAGCTGTGCGGTAGGTATGGCATACTACAGAACTTTCTGAAACTGTGCATAGGCGATTATTTGCGGTACTGAATACGAATATCAATGTAAATATTGACGCTTTCCCGCTAAAATCAGCAATTTCTTCCGACTTATGGACGGTCGAACGTGGCTAGCCGCGGTCACGTCGGAATGAGGTCTCTTTTTCAAATTAAACTAAAAGGATTTCCATGATATCTAAAATACTCTGAATATACCCTTGAATTTTCTTCCAATACCATGTGATATTAATTTAATACAATTCTAGACTATTACAGGTATACGATGCATGCATCTTAAGTAAAAAGAGGAAACATAAACAAAATGCTTCGAAAGACATCTACCAGTTCCTAAAAAATCTGTGAGCACTACTCCTTCCTAGACCTTTGGAAGTATCCAACGGCTTCTCCACTTTCAGAAACGTGACTGTCCCCTTTTTCAACGAGGCGCTGAGTAATGATCTCGACATCTTCGCTGCTTTTGGTGCTATTGAAAAGACCTTCGGATATGGAACATTGATGCAAACAAGGATCGATGTAGATTACAGGAACATAACTCAGAATATTCTGTACATATCACAGGTGCATCTACATAATTTCTTTTTCTACGACACATTGTAATGGTATTTTTATGGCATTTTGGCCCCAAAATGAGCGATTTAGCCAATTTTACCATTGCCACGTGACTTCTTCGTGCTCCCCCACAATCGCGGATACAGAACTAATCGTTCTGGTGATATGGCGGCTGTTTTGACGGTGTTCTCTATGGAGTTAGCTGAGGATTTTTGGAAAACTGAAGAATTGATCTATGAAGTGAGTCCTTACATTCTGCTCAGTTAATGCAACGGAATCTGTATGAGATTGTCGAATAATTTTTAAACAAGATGATTGGTGATTATGGTGTGTTTCACCGAGGAACATAGCTGTGAAGATATTAGAGAAAGAGAGAGCGCGAGAAATAGTGTCGTATCCAGAGAGTCAAGCGATAAATGCAGATGATAGGCACAGATACTCACCTATCGCTGTTTTTGGAATGTATTATACTATATATGAAAGAAGGCATTCATTCTCCTCATTCCTCAGACCTCGCCCTTGCTGAACTTCACTTTTCACAAGTTCCAGATGCAAACCTGCGACAACAGCAGACTGCTGTTCTAGAGCGTGCCGAGATTGCCTCCCAAAAGTTTTTAGATATTTGCGATCTCAGTTTTGATTGTGGTGGCATATAATTTTCACTATATTGTTAGGGAAGATTAAGCAAATTAAATGGACATTGAACTGAGAGAGATCGTTGTGTTTAAGCTACGTTATACCACTTTGAACTGGAGTGTTCGTTTTGGCAATTAATTTCGCACCAACCAATATTATACATGAAAGGAGGCTCATGGAATTCAGGCAACCGCTGAGATAGCCGACCTTGAGGTGCAAGTTGCTAAAGCATCATGGCCTGAGAGAGAAATGAGGTACGTAAATGCAACATCTCTCTCATCTGTCTTTTAATTCACTTGAATACCTAAGATTGAAGTAATCATTTTCTAATGGTAAATCTCCCAAGGAGACATAAAGAGCAGTACAACCCCTACACACTTAGAAGTCTGGAAAAGGCGTACCCGTATATAGGCTGGAGAAGCTACCTGAAGAGCTACTTGTCGTTGGAGAATCTCAGCGAAGACTCTATGGAAAAGGTAAACATAACGAAATGAGTGCAATTTACATTTTCTACATCCTCCATGTAAGAATATTGCGATCCAGAGAGCCAATAATCCATGATCCACATTATCCATGACTACCCATACTTCCAGATTGTCATCAAACAACCTTCATATTTTTCTTGGCTCAATTCAATGTTAGCCGCACAGGAATTCCATAAACGTATCCTAGTGAATTATGTGATTGCATTACTTGTACTTGTAAGTGAATTTACTGTTCCAGATTTCCTTAAGATGACCCTCATATCTTTCATATTATTTATGCAGGTAGTAGTTTGCTTTGTTGATCTTTAAAAAATATACAAATGACATGAATTTTTTCAAACTCTTTGCTTTTCTTTCTGGATTAAGTTTGTGGTACATTCAGAACAATCGTGAGTTCGTTAACAAGCCAGAAAAAACAGCTGGGTCGTGGGAGGATCACAACACTTCACCTCAATCCATCATCCATTCGCATATGAGGTACAGTCCGGTCCGGCAGCCACTGCAAATGGGCGCCGGCGGGCGCCGGCCGCCGCCACCCTCCGTCGCCTCGGTATTAATGAGCTATAAATCACTCGAGCTTGGTAGAGAGCGAAGAAAAATACAATTCTAGTCCATAGTAGACAGGGTAGATAAGCCTAACCCTATGCTTAAGGATGGGTTTAAGGCTTAGGCTTAGGCTTCACAGGAGTGGCTCCACCCAACTCCCTTTTCACCTAAATTTCTAAGATAAACTACAATAAGTGTAAGTGTAACTAAGATTGGACACTGCTTGTATGGTGCATCGCGTACGCGCATAGCTCAGTGGGTTGAGCGAATGATCGACGTTGTGGTGGTCAGGGGATCGAATCCTGCCCTGTGCCCCCATTTTGCAAATACATATAGTATGCTGCCTACGGCTACTGCAGTTATCTAACAAACTCCAACATAAAAAGTAGCCCGGATGGCTCAGTGGTTTGAGCGGCAGATTGCAATCTGTCCCTATCGCTGGTTCCACTCCGTTGGAGATCCAGAGTTAAGTATCGCAGTGTTTGGGGTTCACTGCTTGGAACGTCCCCCGTGATCTCCTTCGGGTAGTCCAGGAAGGCATCCGGCAACGTTTTGCATAAATTTCGAAGATAAACTACGATAAGTGTAAGTGTAAGTAATAGTGGAGAACTCTTTCGAAGATAAACTACGATAAGTGTAAGTGTAAGTAATAGTAATAGTGTAAGTAATAGTGAAAAACCAATTTTTCAAAGTTGAGCGAAACCGGGAGAGAGTAACTCCGCCGTAAAGGACTGCTCCACGAAAGATAAATGACAGCGGTAGAACTACTTCGCAATGGATATGGAGCAATTTATACGGATTTCAATTATTTCTAAGGATCCCGAATTGGATGAGCTTTATTATTCAGATGGGATAACTGAAGTACTGTGTCCACCTATAGAAGAATAACGGCCATTTTTGTATTCGCGAAGCAGTGTACTATAGCAGAAAATGGGAGAGTTGGCTTCGCTTATTGTGTATTCAGAAATCTTTCCCCATGAAAATCACAAAAATGAAAAAACGTGAAAGTTGTGAAAATGGTCCCCTGCTTTATAGTCTCAACATATCCACTGCACTCTGTCTACTATAGACTAAAATTGTATTTTTCTTCGGTTTCTCCCAAGCTCGAGTGATTTATAGCTCATTAATACCGGGGCGCCGGAGGGTGGCGGCGGCCGGCGCCCGCCGGCGCCCATTTGCAGTGGCTGTAGGACCCGACTGTATAGTCACAATTGATCTGGTTTTATACCAGTTTGCTAAATGACTACCAATTTGCAATGAAGCAATGTTCCAGGGCGAAGAGTGATCCAAGGATGATTGAAGGATTGAATGATGAATCTACTCAATGCATGAATATTCTAACTGATTACTTGCCATTCGGTGCAGGTTAATTTATGGCGTCTTTGTCTCTATCCATGCCTTTGTTTTCACCATCATTATTGTATTATAATATGTATCTGAAAAGCAGTTTTTTCATCACCTGGAAGCTCCTTTTTTTTTGCTGGTCCAATAAGAAATATTTATTTTTCTAAATCCTCACCGCAGATACGAAGCGAGTTACCAGTCATAGTTCTCCACGATTACATATGAAACGAAGTTCGCCACATATCAGCAAGACGCGTCGCGTGTCGACGAGTCTACTTGACTGCATTCGACTGTAGAAGGTCGTCACGAATTTAAAAAAAGATAAAGGAATCTCAGATGTTTAATCTTTCTACTTTTTGGCATCGTTTTTGTACAATTTAACCAATTCTCTAATCTGTATTTTTATTACTATACTTATGTTTGTTATACTATGTATTATTGGACCGCTTCCAGGATATGTTTACGTTAAATCCTTGAAAAACAGAGACAAACTCTATGACGATGTAAAGAATTACACGGATCTGATGGTGCAGAGTCTCCAGGTAGGTTAATTTTAGGTTTCCTCCACCTTGCAAATGAGTCTTCGCGAGTGCTACATAAGCTATTCCTTCAGGATATTATTAAGCATCAACACTGGATGACCCCTGAAACGAAAGAAATTGCTCTGGAAAGAGGTGGGAGCAGCTTTGGGGCTTTGATAACAGCTCGATAGGAATGAGTGTAGAGCACTTCATCCGATCAATCAATATTGAGAATTGCAGCTGATGAAATCCAGAAAAATTTGGGATGGCCGCGTGAACTCTTCGGAAATTTCGAGGATTCCGTCGCAGTCGACACCTATCACAGAGTACAGTGACAGTAATAACTTCAGCAATTGTAATATCTACGTTGTGAAAAATGCTACTTTACTTAGGACGACTACTTCGTCATTATTGACGCCTACAATAGAAACAAGGAAGATTTCTACACAATAATGAAGATCTTGAAGACGGGCCTGAGAAATCGCGAAGAAATCCGGAAGCTCTCCGAGAAACCAGACAGGTTGAACAAGGGCTGGAACAAACCAGAGACATCGTTTGATGAAAAAGAAGCTATACGCCGAGCAAACATTGATATTTAGAAGGAGATTCAACTATTCGCCAGCTAGAGTCCAAATAAGTTACCAGAGCGACAGAAATTCTATTGCAGTCCCATTGGCTAGCTTCACTTCCATTTTCTACAAGTAAGTTTACTCGAACTTAGGTCATTTAGTAAAAGCGCTTAGAGACGCGCTGATTATAAAAGAAACCAAGCAGGAACAAAACTAATGCAACTTTCGTCTTCCTGAAAAGGATTTCTTCGAGGAAGTAACTAATGATTATGCACAGTTTAATGGTAAAGGCATATCTAAAGTCGTTTCTTACCCACGAATTTTCTCTTATGATTAGTTTCAGAAGCTAAAACAGTTGAGTATGAGAGTCTATGGTTGGTCACTTTCCCTCGTTTTCCTCTGCAAACACTGCGCAATTTCCCATGTTCTTTTCTTCTCTACTTCTCACCGATTATCTTCCTTGTGAAACGGGCTCTGGCTCTTGCCATCCGTACATATGGGATAGACATTTCCACGACTTGTGAGCCTTTGGAACACCATTATAAGTGATTTCCAAAAAAATGTGTCAGGACCTCTTGGAACCATGCTTTACGAGCTGGAACGTTTCCTCTACTAGCGCTTTTTTTTCTGCGGTCAATCCTATTCTAGAAAAAAGTGCTTTTTCTTTTCAGTTGTTTTGTTTGTATGGTATAGTTAAATCTAGTCTGACAACTGACATCAGATAAGAAGCTCCAGGAGTGATATCACGATCAAGATCTGATTGAGGGTTTATTTAGCGCCTTTATCCAAGAAGAAAAGTTCATGTTGTTATTATAATAAAATCGACGTGGACACTAGTTTTAGGTGGATACGTTTGAATTCCGTTCCGTGCATAACCCATACATTCATTCGTTATTCGTTTTCGTTTTCATTCCTTACATTACATTCCCATGCATTACCCATACATAAGTCCATGCATACATTCGTACATTATGAAGTCTGGACACTCTAACATTCCTTTTCATTTTTATTTTATTTGTATTTTGAAAGACCACGACGAAAAACTGCTTGTTGCTCAAAGAAATAGGCAGCAAAAACAAGGATCTCCAGTAAAATTACTTGCAGCAGCGACTATCCGAAAGCATATACCATTGCCAACAGAGGGATTGCAATAAGCCAAGAGCTCTCGAAAGCATTTGATGATGAAGGTATTTCCTACCTAGCATAAAATTTTTCGTGCAAATAGGAATATTATTGAAAACTCCAACGTGGAATCTCTCTTTTCCTAGATAATTCACATTCAAGGCTCTCAGTTTGACGTTGATGGTTCGCTCTACGGTCCCTCTCGATCCTCGAATTCTTGGATGGATCTCGAATCACAAATAGGTCATTTTAGAATGAGGGAGTGTGTTATTTCTCAGTACAGGTGGGCAGCAGCTAGCTCAGATTTCTATATTGAACACACGGAATTTAGTAAAACAATTTCTAGCTCACAATGCTGTCGAAAGGGAAGTTATATGTTAAAGTATAATCGGACCCGGTGCAGCAACGGCGAAAACACTCAAAGACAAAACATAGCGGATAATCTCGGTGATAGGGATTCTCTCTTAACTTTAACCTTCGAGCTGTTCTCAAATTTCACAGATTTTCACAATATTGTTTCCAGGATTGATAGCAGCCTATGAAGCCTTCAAACGATATGAGGAAAGCGTGCATGAGGAAGAACTAAGGTGATAAGCAAGTAGCGTAATCAGATCATACATCAAATATCGTCTGAAAATTCGTGCAACTGCACGATTTCATCGCGTTCGAATATCAAACTCGTGCACAATCTATGATATATGAGAGTAGCACTCACGAGGCTAGCTGTTGTATTCCAGACTTCCTCGGCTGGAGCAGTACACTCCCAATCAGATTTTCTGGATGACGTATGGAAACTCACTGTGCACCCGGCAAAGTGAGATGAGCTCTACAATAGAGGTGTTTCTTTCTCTTGGATATCTTTAGATCAAGGGAGCGATGTCCATACAATACCTTAATTCAGTATCAGACCGGAAGCCACACGCCAAGTGAGTGCAGAGTGAATCTACCGCTGCGAAATATTCCAGAATTTACGAATGACTTCGGTTGTATGCCGCTATCGGATATGGCGCCAACGCCCAACAAACGGTGCCTAATATGGAGGGAGGAATGATAGTTAGACAATCTTTCATTCAATAGAAGTATTCACCACTATTGTTGTTTCTGAGGAAAAAAAGACTCGGACATCTGTTAGTTCTGTGAATTTCTGGGATGTGCGTTTTGTAGTGACAGTCGCTAGGAAGAAAACATGTATGCAATACAATGCAATGAACACATTTCGGTGATGTAGAAGTGCAGCATCGCCTGTATATTCTGTTCAGATAGGATGTTGACCGATGTTAGTGAATAATACAGTGTAATCCCTATTATTCTTGAAATAAAAAAAAACACTTATTTTTCTTGTTCAACCGTTTATTTCTCTCACACATTAGTAAATACAAAGACATTCAAAACCTCCAACATTTTCTTATACAACATTCAACGTCTCGAAATCCTAAGCTTTCAGAGGTGCTAGCACTTGAGCATCTTCAAGATGCTGGTGCTCCATGAGACATCCAGAATCGCAGCTTGGCATGCAGGCATCCATGCAATGAGGTGCCACCGGCACAAGTGCTGGAGCAGCCATAGCACATCTCTGCTGACAAGACTGATAACACATAGGAGCACATGTGCTGGGAATGGAATGAGCAGCACATGAGCTCAGACAAGACTGCTGACAGAACGAGGGACACTGTTCCGGAAATACAATTCTCGGAAGTGCTGCTGACATTGGAAAATCGTGCAGCGGCATACACGATTGTGCACAGGTGTTTCCACACAAAGACGGACACGTCAGCGATAGTCTACTCTGGGAACATGTGGATTGGCAGCTCTGGAAGCAGGAGGCCTGACAGTGTGAGAGCTGTGCTTGAACGGCGCAACCACAGGACGGAGACGGAACGATTGCTTGGCAGGAGCAGGACGGACCGGCTTGGCAAGAGCAGAAGTTCGGAGAAAGTTGCGCACATGGACAGGATCCTAGCAGGAGCTGAAATCAGCGTTGTTTGTTTGCTGTGTTCTAATTACAGATGTAATTTATGGGCGGGGGGGGGGGGGAGGGGGGAGGGGGTGTTATTCCCGAGTACCTGGAATGGTGGTGCGGCCACGCCCTGCGAGAAACCAATTAATCCAGTTCAGCCAATCACAAAGTTCCCCGGCTCCGCCCCTTTTCAGTGGAACGCTCCACGCCGCAAATTTATTCATTTACTTGTGGAGAAACTCAAGGTGCGCAGGCCAAGTAAAAGAGTAAATCTGTGTAGAATAAATGGAAAATTAACCTTAATATGCAGTGGTCAGTAAAACAGTATAGGCAGGGATGATGGGGGATTTTTCAAGAGAGGGGGTTGGATCAAGACCGTTGAGTTAATGTTATTATTAATCATAAGTCAAATTAAATTACTGATCATATCCACAAAAATTATTCAGCTGTAACAGCAACAGGCCTCAGTAAGGTTGTTGGCCGTAAGAAGCTCGTTTTTAGCACTCTTAACTTCTTAGTTTTGCTTTGAACTCGCAATGCTTACTACATATCCGAAGAGCGCGTATGAAGCAAACTTCCATGAACTTTAATTTACCCCAAATGTATGGCCAACTTCGTGTCCATTAGAATAAAAACCGTCATAGTTGACTAGTACATCTTAAATAAGATACCTGTTCTGTGGGTGCAGCTAGCAGTGCAATTCCAAGCAGGAGAACTGAAGACATCATTACCGAATCGCTTAGATCTCATAGTGCCGTGGAGCTTTTATACACAGGCTCGAACATCCAGACACTCAGGATCAGTGTGTTTTGTCTTGTTCTTTTCGCATTCGTACGATGAGTATGCAAGTCATACGTTCCCTCACGTACGTTGCACTTGCTTCGCAGTGAGGTTAGGCTCAGTGTTTCGTCATTATTCAATATAAGATCTCAAGATAAATGTACTTAATTTTAAAGCAATTTCTGCAGTTGATTGAGTAAACAACCGTGGCTCAGCTTAAGTATTGCCACAGATTTGGAGGCTTAGATTATGCTAGAACATTTCGAACTGGTGGCTTACAAACCCATCATGTTAAATTTGGATCACATTTTATGGGCCACGTTCCTGAAAGGAGAAGCAATGGAATAACAGAGGATATGGATTATGGAGGTTCCTACCTCTGGGGTTTTGCCCTACTCTTAGGCTTACAGGGACCTATAACGAAACCTGAGGAAACCCATAGATTCGCAGATTTGTTTGTGCTTTTGGAGGATCAAACGAGATTCCTTCCATTCACATCCATGAATGCTCCATGTAAGAAGAATTGATGGGCATATGCAGGATCCTCGTGGTTAGATATTTTCCCCGGATCGTCCGTGAACTACTCTCTGTTTGGTTCCTTTCCATATATCGGTCACCTGTCTTTTTGTAACTCCTCTTCTAAAGCAGTGAACCAACCTTCCCTCCACGTTGTATTGTACTGTATTTACTAAATGGTCAGCCATGCATAAAACTATAAAAAGAGAACAAAACGAGGTAAAACGCAACCATGTGAAACCAGTAATCACTACATGAATACGAGATAAAATCGCGACGTCAAGTAAGACTTCAGCACTCTCTCAAATGAGCACTCTCTAAGTCATTCGTTTCTGGACGGTGTTCGTAGCATTCTCTGCTGCAAACGACCCTCAGGCAATCATTAGATTGGTTTATTCTATCTATTTATTCTTCCTTTCTATTCATTCTGTCAAATCATTGTACTATGCATGTTGTCAAATGTATGATTTACATGCTTTACCAATTCTATCGCTACTCTTTTCTGAGTTTACCCGATGACTGACTGATATAGCATGAGGGTAAGATCAATAGTAAAAAAAAGAAGAATTGAATAAGTTTTGTCATCCCATTTCGTAGTTAACAACTTGGAAATAGTTGCCGCTTCATGCTAGGAATGGAAGAATCAAGGACGCGCGAAACCTCGATATCTCACTTTGGAAACGAATAGGTTCCAAGTAAAATCTGGAATTATGCACAGTGAAAGTGCGATGAACAAAATATCCAATTAGTTCTACTAGTTTCCACAATGCTGTGCAATGAGAACATAGGATTGATACCGTTGAGCCAATACTTAAAAAATACTCAAGAAATTTTTTCTCA